>JAKELP010000012.1:4640555-5840555 GCA_029929735.1 Mimosa pudica | reverse complement strand
TGAGAATGTTTCTCTACTATTTGTCTTCCTTTCTCTCTTCTTTCTTCATCTTCTCCTTCCTCATCTTCTTTATATTTTCATTATTTTATAACACATTCAACATTTTTTTACGATGTTAAACACGTGAAAAATATTTTCATAATAGCTGGGGAAACTTAACCAAATAAAAAATTATCGTTGATTGTATCTATTTGAATTTTCAATACAATCACTTTTAAAATACTCATCTACCTCCTACTCATAACAAACTCTTAGAAAATTATTCTTAAAAGTTGAACTTGAATGAAATTAGAGATTAAATATACTTCGTATTACTCTTTGACTCTTAGGTTTCAAACCACATCTATTACTATGATTTCTTTAATAAAGCTTTGTTTAGACTTAAGAGCAACCACCGTACGCTAGCAAACAATGAAAAAATGCATAAAATAATGATTATAGAGGCATTTAATATTGGAAAAATTAATTTGAGGTCCCCCACAATGGACTTAATACAAGAAAAGTCCCAAAAGTTGAAATAATTAATGTAGGGTCCCAAGGGACCTCACTTTAATATATTTGAAAATTGAAAAAACACTTTTGCTCCTGACAACTTAATGGGCAGCCGTGACAACTCGATGGACATAACTTGACAACTGAATGGGCAAATGTGACAACTTGTTGGACATGTGCTTTAAGTTAATTGTCCAAACTTTTGTTAATGGGAAAAACCTGACAACTTAATGGGCAGCCGTGACAACACGATGGACATATATTGACAACTGAATGGGCAAATGTGACAACTTGTTGGGTAAAAGTGTCTTTTCAATTTTCAAGTATATTAAAGTGAGGTCCCTTGGGACCCTACATTAATTAATCCAACTTTTGGGACTTTTCTAGTATTAAGTCCCTTGTGGGGGACCTCAGATTAATTTTCCCTTTAATATTCCTTCCAATTTCTGAATTTATAATTTACTAAATGATTTTTTCATAAAATAGAGATGAAATTAAATAAATAAATATGAGACACTAACACCCTTCATAAACATATTATGGTACTTCTTGGGTCGACTTAAATGATTTGGGTTAAGGGTCACGTATGTCCTAAAAGTATGCACAGAAGATCATATCTATATTATAAATATTTTTTAGCCTAAATTTTCCTAGGGATTTCAAAAAGTATATCATATCTTCATTTTTTGGTAAATTAGACCAAAATACCCTTATTTCAAGTTTACTAAGTTGTTCTAGTAAATTAGAGCATTTAGCCTCTTTCACGTAGTAGATCGTTGTCATATTTCTTTTTTTTTTCTTCAGAATTCAGATTTCTACTATGGACTCTGGAGCATGACAAGTAAGTCATTTTCTATTTATACTAATAGGATTCACCCAACATGATATAAATATGTCTCCTAAGATAACATGATTAGAATAAAAAATAAGTGGTACTTCCCAAAAATTGAATACTTGTTAAAATAATCAAGTGTTCAACCTTTTCGCAAATTGAATACTTGCAAGTGGAAACATAAGTATTCTTATGATCCTATCTAAAGAGCTATGTTCCCACTTGCTTCTTTCTTTTCCCTCTCTTCCCAATGAGAATGAGAATGTAATGGATTGAATCTTATATAGCCAAACAGAGAAGAAATTAGCAAATAAAGAGTTTCAATCATTACATAGAAACGACGGGAAAGGAAAAGAATATAAAGAGGCTACAATTATAAATAGAAGAAGAAATAGAGAGACTGAAAACATGCACTTGATCATGGGGAACTGTTGAGACAAATTACCCGACCTACAATGGTTTAGCCCGTTAGAATGAAGAGGAAGGAAAAGAGAAATCCCCTGTTGTCGGATACCCCCAGTATTCGTGGAAGAAAGCTTGAACAAAACCACAAGCAATATAAAATGAAATTTGGAATATAATTCCCCTCACTCCCACCAAGATTTAAACACTACCTTATTTAAGAACACATATAATTTCCACTTGTCCTCAAATTATTTTTGTTACATTTCCAACTACTAATTTAAATTCACCTACATAAATCTTCATCCCACATTAGTATCATATTTTCGCCTAAACAATATGATTATCTTATTTGAATTTCTAGGTCATTATAATGATAAGAAAATGTTTTCTCTCGTCACTTTGACAAGGGTGCTCTTTGTTTTACTGGTAAATCACTATTGCTGGTGACTCGGTTTATTTATCAACCCAATACTAATATCCTCGTGTTTATTTATGTCACTGAATTTGGTATGTATATTTCATTTATATTTTTTCGGCACTTTTTGTCTTGAAACTATGGTTCAGTTCTTTTAGGATCGAGCAAAGTAGAGAGCTTTCATGATCCCACTTTTCTTAAAGTAATTATGTCAAATGGAAGAAAAAGTATCCGTTCTTTTTTTTTATTGCAAGAGAAAATGGTCCACCACATTTGGGAAATTAATGTAAGTCCCTCGCAAGCGACTTAATACTAGAAAGGTCTCATAAGCTCCCAATATTAAATTAGGGTCCATTGAGACCTTATTTTAATATATTCTAAATACCTAAAGGCCATTTTACCCCTCATACTATAAATAAATATACAAAAGTAACAACTAATGAGTTGCTGAGCAACAAATAACGAGGTAATGAACTAGTGTGACAACGCCGCCAATAACAAGCTCATGAGCAGGTCTAACAAGTTCATGAGTTACTCTTTGCTGAGTTAATGAGCAATAAATAACGAGGTAATGAGCTAGTGTGACAATGTAATGGGCCACGAGTAACAAGCTCATGAACAGAGCAGGAAGAAAATGAGGGGGCAAAATGGTCTTTTAATATTTAAAGTTTATTATTAAAGTAAGGTCCTTAGGTACCCTACTTTAATATGAGAAGTTTATAAGACTTTTCTGGTACGAAGTTTCTCGCCTCATATTAATTTTCCCACCACATTTTGCCTCAAACTTTTATTCCCAAATATGTATGAAAAAGTTAAAACCACTTACACTGAGCCTTGTTTTACAGAGTACAGACCATAGTTCTATTCTATTATCCCTCAAACCCTTACACCTCCATCCTCTCTCACCGGACCACATCGGCGGCGGACCAACCACTACGCAAGTTTCTCCTAAACAGGTTTTTGCCCTTCCCTTCATCCCTCAAATCCTTACTCTTTGTGAACTTTCTCTTTTACCACTCTTCTTCAAATGGTGAAGAAGAAGGAGGTGGCAGTAACGGATGTTGACCCACCATATCTTCCACGTGAGATTATCATACCTATTCTGAGACTTCTTCCAGTGAAGACCCTTCTCCGCTTTCGATGTGTTTGCAAAGATTGGAACTTTCTCCTCAAAACCCCTTCTTTTATCACACAACACCTACACTTTAACATCCACCACAACCACTTTCTTCTTCCTCCGTCCTTACTCTTTTAAGGCCACTTGCTCTGTGGAGAAATCAAGTTTTTGGAGAATTTGAAGAAGTTGATGGCACAAATGAAACAGAGTTTGTTTTGTGCAGTCTCCATCTCCATACTAATGAACTCAAGATAGTAGCCAGGGGAGAATTAACCATTGGACATGGAATTCAGAATTATGTAGAAAGCCTTGTGTCACTTCGCAATGATCACATTTAAGCTCACTCATCCTAAATCCTTGTTATTGCATTGAACATGGGTAGAAATGGATTTATATATCTGTTTGGATACTTTGTGTGTGGTGCACTTGATGTCTTTTAGGCATGTTATCTGGAATATATAATGTAAGCATGTATTTGGTACTTTATTAGAGCACTTTATTTCTTTTATGACTGTTATGTGGAATATATGATGAAAGCATGTATGTGATATTATATTAGTTTAAGTAATCTTTGTTGCTGCTTAGTTTTCTCTGAAAGAAAGACAGATGTATGACTGCATGAGTGAAAAATCTGAGCCTAATGTATCATGATTTTACATATCGTGTTATGCTAGTTTGACAGCGTGCAAGAGGGTGTGTCCCTTTCGGAAAATGATGTGGGGCTACGTTGATCTATGGCCTCCGGATGAAACTACATATGTTGCAATTGTATTCAAACGAACAAGTGGCTGAACCATGACATTTTACTGGTAACAATGCTTTTCTCGAGACAATTTTCTTTATCTGATAAAAAAAGTAAGATATTGTGCTACTTGATAAATCACCTTAGGTACATATTTTGAGCTACATCACTTTTTACGTTCTTTTGAATTGGGCTTACTTTTCTAGTTCAGGAACATGCCTTTTTACATAATGAGAACATGTTGACACTATTCACACATTCTTAAAAGTGTGATTCAATTGTGTGTATGTTTTTTGCGCAAGGGGTGAGATTTCATGTAGCTTTAACTCTTTTTTAATGTAATTTAATGGATCATGGGAGTTAATAATACAAATGGTCTAGGGTTAGTTTACCAAAATGGTGCTTAAACCCTTTTTTTAGTGTAATTCAGTGGATTTTGAGAGTTAAGATTCCTAATTGTCAATGGTTAGTTAACCAAAAAGTGATTTAACCCTTTTTTTTGTATGATATTTGGTTGTTGAGTTTTCCTTTTATGACAGATGTATAAGCTGTGAGTATGAAGAGTCTAAGGGTATTCTACCATGACTATAAATGTACTATTGTTTTATGCAAGTAGTTCATCAGCTTGCAAGAGGTTGCGTTCCTTTGATCTTGAGTGGTTATAAAAATATTCAGTAAGAGTTTACCTTTAGGAATTTCACAATCCAACTTTACCAATTTTTTTTATTCAATATGTTTTATCTCATTTTTCATGGCACTTTCAATTTTACTTGTCAAGTTCTGTGTGTCCGCAAAAGATTTATTATCAATGTCATTTTGTGTAAGTTTTACAACTTCACATGTCATTTTGCTCTCTGAAATCTGTGTAATCCCAAAAAATATAACAACCTCAGAGCTAACTTTGAGCTAACAATAGGCCTTATGAAGTCCTTTTCAACTTGATTTTGCATCAATTTGCTTGACATTTCTCTACCATAAATTTCAAATCTCAGTAATAGGCAACATATAGAGATCTTGTAATAACTGCTGTTGATCAATTAGGTGAAACAGATTCTCCACTAATTAATGATTTTTTTTGCATTTATTCAGCCCATGAACTACAAGTTATTGTTGACATTGTTAGAGAGGTTAAGAAAATAATTCTTCAATTACAGTATGTTGATGCAGACCTAGTAGGAATGCAATGTCGAGTAAGGGAGGTGGAAGAGCATCTTGATTTGGGTTCTAACTATGAAGTTAGAGTTGTGGGCATTTAGGTATGGGTATAACATAGGGAAGTCAACTCTTTCCAATGTCGAGTAAGTCAACCATTTTGATTCTTCTTATTTGGTATCTAATGCAAACAATTTTTATGCAATCCCTTGGCTTTCATTACATTCTTATTTCAATATTTGGTATCCAATGCAAACTTACATTTTGAAAAAGTAAGTTGAAAAAAAGAAAGCCACTTCTCCGCGCTCAAGTATATGTTATATTGGATACTTCATTACCTTTTCATTCGTTTTTCATTTCAGATTTCGAAACCTGAGAATTCACATTTGTGCCCACACTTTCCCACTTCATCGTGCCTGATTTCTTTGTGAGCTTTATAATGTTTCTTATTTGTTTATTTCCCTCTCATTCTTCTGCCATCCTTTGTTTTTGTTTGTTGATTTCAAATATTTGTTTACCTCTCCTTCTGTAGTTAATCTTGCACCTATGTTTGTCAATTTATTTCAAACTACATTATTACGCTCTGCTTCTTCTCTTGGACTTTGTCATCTTTTGATTAATAACTTTGATTATTTTGACCTTCTCCTTTGTAGTCAACAAGTGATGTCAATTTTTGAAGAAGCTTTTTTAACCACATTACCCTGCATATCAATCCCAAGGTTACATTGGACATCTATTTTATTCCTTGTTTCTTTATAGTAATGCCTTTGTTGATCTCTATTTTTCAAGCTCCTTGTCTATTTTTCCTCTCTGTTGGAATTCAATATGCATTCATATTTTCATATAGCAAGTTTGAGGGCGGTACAAATGCGGGTGGTGAGAAAGACGGCGGGAGAGGTCGAAGGCAGTGTCACGTTCGGTGGTGGTTAAAGTGTGAGGAGGAAGGGAGGGATGCGTTGCAGCTGTAGAGGAAAAAGAGTGGAGACTTATTTTATTGGGAAAATGCCATTTAAATCCCTTCGAATATACAAAAGGACAATTCAGGAACCTAAACTTCCAAAAGGACCATGAAGGAACTCGGACCTAGTTGACATTTCTAATTTGTGTGAAAGGACAAAATTACCCCCATCATTAAACAAAAATTACTTCCCACTCTAACACCCCCATTTCCTTTTCTCCATTCACGCATGAACCCTAACACCCCCTTTTCCTCTTCTCCATTCATGCATCTGACCGCCCTAACACCCACACCCACTTGCGACTCCTCTCTTCTCTCCCTCACGTTCTCAATCCTCTCATACTTCCACCCTAAGTTGACATCCGCTTGCTTCTCCTCTCTCTTTTGCGGTTTCGTGTGCTTCGTCCTGTTGGGGCTCGTCGGACGGTGGCTTCCTATCGCGGCGGCGACGGCGTGAAGGCGGCTTTCAAGCTCTTGTTCTTGTCCGTGTTCTTGCTCGTGTTCATCGTGTTCCACTACATTTTGGTTAGAATTACAAGTTTCCTTTTAAACCTAGAATATGTATGGGTGCTCTGTTTATATGTTTAATTGCAAGTCCGATATGATTTTTAGGTAGCTTTCCTTAAGCTTGTTGATCCTGTAACAAATTCCATTTTCCCTCAATCACGATTTTATATGGTTTCTTTATAAATTGTTTGGTTTTATGGAATTTCCTAATCCTCATGAAATGAATTATTATTAATTTCTCTTCAATGGACATGCGTGTAGATGTGAAGTCTGCTCTTTGTGTGGTAGATTAGTAATTGTCATTAGTGTTCTCTTTCTTTTTTTCTATTTATGTCTTGCATATAGATCCATAACCTACATTTCAAAAATTTAAATATAGTAAAACGAAGAAGGCCACAGGTGATTTTAGCACTATGATTGGACAGGGAGGATTTGGAGTTGTGTATAATGCTCATTTTAGTGATGGCATAGTGATTGCAGTAAAGCATCAGAGCAAAAGGGAGATGAGTTAGGTAGATAATTAGGAAATTTGCTTGTAGAATGCTGTCATTTAGTTTCCACCAATTGTGGTGACATCACAATAATTAAAGTAGGCTTTAGATGCTCTTAAGCTCCTCATTGTCTTACCATATGAGTAGATGTGAGCAAACAACCCCTTGAATTGCTTCTAAACTGATTCTAGTTGGCATTAATCTTTATTTAGAATAAGCTTGTGAACTCCTTCTCTCTCTCTCTCTCTCTGTTTTGTGTTGTTTCTTCATTAATTTTCTGACTTAGACAAATGAAGTGAAAATTGTCTTATTTGAGAAAAATGGTTTAGCAGTAGTGGATTTTGTTTTGGCTAATTTAGTTGCTCTTTAATGATTGCAGGAGTATATAATTATTATTGCACAGTGAAGCAAAGCAAGTTTCATTAGAAGTATCCATCCTATACTCCAAGAGAGGAGATGTGCATCATACAAAAAAAATCCAGACCAACTATCAGAAAACTCACAAAGGCACACATCATAGTCAAATGGTTCTTTCAGACCAACTATCTCTTTATATTGAAAACAGGCAAAGCATCAATAAAAGCTTGATCCAGACCAGAGTCATGAAAGAACCATTTGACTGTGAACAGGGAAGTTAATTCAAATGGCTCCATTGTTAATTACTATGATTCAATTGTTATTTGTTATGTTCCATTTGTTAATAGTACGTTACAATTGTTAATAGGCAATGCCCATTTATTAACATGAAAGTTAATTCAAATGACTCAATTGTTAATTACTATGATCCAGTTGTTAATTGCTATGTTCCAGTTGTTAATAGCTACGTTACAATTGTTAATAGGTTTGTTGCTACAATTAATTGAAATGCTAAAAAATTTTTACTAATAAGCAAAGATTGTACATGGATCATTACACCAAAAGTATGTCCCCTAAGAAACCTTTATGTTTTTGTCAATGAATCATTCTTACAATGCACCTAGCATAGTATAATGAACTTGTAGCCAATGTTGTACTTGAGCTAATATTTCCCCTTCTTGAGCAGCACCACCAGTCTGACGTATGCAATCAATCAAACATGTGACTATTTTTTCAGCAAGTTGATATCCATTATCCCATTTTTCTATGGCATGACTTTTTGGTGCACCAGCAAAGGTCTTTTTCTCCTTTCCATCAACATAATGCAAGGCTTCTTCTGCTTTATGTTGCACTATGTCTCTCATACCCAATCCTATCCTGGATAACTTGCCACCAGCATCTTTTGGCGAAGATACACATCAAGATCAAGCTCAGAAGAAAGTCTTTTATCGCCTATAGCCTTGAAACTTTTCTCCCACTCAATAACAGTAGTCACACTGCTATTTTTTTCAACAAATAATGACCCAATGCTAGTGTTGCTGACCCTGAAATCCTTCCATTTGATGCTGTAATAGTTGTGCTATGATGCACTAAAGCTGACAATTCTTCAGGAACAAGATCAGCAGCAGCAAGAATGTTCTCATACCTGCACCAAATGTAATGCCACAATGACAAGGTTCAAAAACTACTTCAAGTCTCAGCTATCCAACAAAAAACATATTGTTTTGGTCCATGTGGAGATCCTTGCAAACATAAAATCTGCCCCTACACATTAGTGAGCAGAAGTAATTATTTGGAGTCATTGAAATGAAATACAAGGGTAAAAAATTATTTACCAGAAAAAAATTTACAGAAATGCCTCTCATAAATTCTTAAAGTGTGATTCTCAATTCCGCTAAAAACTTAAAGATATTTTGACCATTAACTGTCATGATATGGATCCATGTCATGACACAACTTTGTATTATATAGATATTTTGATCATACTGGGCAATCTGTCTATGTTTCACAAATTGAAAGAGAAAAATTGATCTGATTTCAAACCACTAAACACCCATCAATACAGAAGAAAATTTTCATTATATTTGATGTTTTGACTTATAGAACCAATCCCAGCTGCTAACCCTATCACACTACAAAAAACGAGGCTCATATCGGCGTTTTATAGGGCCTCGGATCGGCGGAATTTTCCGGCGAAAACGCGCTACGGCGTTTTGGCAAAACGCCTAAAAATGTGCCGTCAAAATGCTACATCTCGGCGTTTCGCAAAACGCCTAGGCGAGGGGCGAAACGCCGGTATGAGGGTTAAACAAATAATATAATATTTCCTCTTACCGGCGTTTTGCAAAACGCTTATGCGCGTATTATTTTATTATTACCTCATATAGGCGGATAACAAAACGCCTATACGCGGACTATTTATTTTTTTTTATTTACGCATACCGGCGTTTGGACAACACGCTTATGTGCGAAATGACAAAACTTTTTAGAATTCATGCACATTGGTTTTCTGTCCAAACGCCAGTAAATAAATATCATTTTTTATTATACCGCACATCGGCGTTTGCGAAAACGCCTATGTGCGGAAATATAAAATAATATTTCATACCGGCGCTTTACAAAACGCCGGTATGAGTATTCAAAAAAAAAAATAAAAAACATTTTTCTTCCTGATTGTTTAGAACCAGGAAGAAAAATGTTCATATATAAAGAATAATATGATAATCCCAAACTTACATACACATATAGAATATTATATATGAAATAACAAGAGTAATTCATAAAACAAGATACCCAAATATATAAAATCAAAACAACAAGCAATATGTGAAAGAAAAGCAATAAAATCATGTTAACATTATAAAATCAAATATCACCATAAAAAACGAAATAAAAAACCAAATCAGCAATACTAGGCAAAAAAACAAAGCAACAAGCCAAATAAACAAAGCAACAGCAACATATAACAGAGACGAAGCGAAGAAAAATATAGAAGAGAACGAGAAAATGAGCAATTTCGCTGAAGGAGGGAGGTGCTATTTATAGGAAACAGAGGTGCATATAGGTGTTTTAAAAACCGCCTATATGCGTTCTAATGCATATAGGCATTTATCGGAAACGCCTATATGCATTATTTTTTATATATATAATACTGCATATAGGCGTTTGCCAAAACGCCTATGTGCATGTTTATAGTAAAATAATGCATATAGGCGTTTCAGGGAAATGCCTATATGCATTATTTTAATATAAACATGCATATAGGCGTTTTTCAAAAAGTCTATATGAATTATTTAATCTTAAAATGCATATGGGCGTGTTACAAACCGCCGGTACGACATTTTTTAAAAAAAAAACTCCTCCGACAACCTACATTTCTTAAACGCGGAAAAATAAGATATATTGGTTATAAATATGCGTCTAGAGCATTAGTCAGTTGCCACATTCTTTCTCAAACCTCTCATTCTTACATATATTTGTGGTTTTGTTGTGAAACAGCAAAAGCAATAATGTTGGATAAATCGTGGATCTCTTTACCCAGATCGTCTCCGCAATACTTGGTGGGGTTGAATCAATTTCTGGATTATGCTTTTATGCACAGTAGTGTTTGGGGTAAGATACGGTGTCCGTGTGAAAAGTGTAAGTTCGACAAATGGAAGACTCGAGATGAGGTAGTTATTCATTGTCTAGATAAGCAGTTTCCTAGATATTATGTCACCTGGGCGTTTCATGGAGAGGATGGATTACACGACACTACCGGTGATCTAGAAGTCGGTTCGAGTTCTCACGTTGGCCGAATGCAAGGCGAAGACAGTGACGATGACTGTGAAGGAGGCGGCCAGCCAACAAATCCAGGTAACAACACTGTGAGGGAAGCATTTGGTATGCAGGAAGCAGCAGGCGCTGGCAGGGATGAAGTGGTGGACGGACCAGTCGCGGAGTACTTACGCACTGAGGTGGCCAGAGATTTCTTTGAGCTCATGACGGAAGGTGACAAACCGTTGTACCCAGGTATGTATAAATGTTTAATCTATTCTAACCGTTTATTATATATGTATATTATTTACGTGCGATGACAAAAGATGTGTTTGCACAGGGAATGAAAGATACTCTAAACTGTCGTTTTTGACCAAGTTGTACAGTATTAAGTGTAAACGTGGCGCATCTGATGCGACCATGTCGGATGTGATTGAGCTGCTTTCAGACGCCTTTTATAACATTGGAGCCGAGCTACCGTCGTCGTTCTACGAGGCAAAGAAAACAGTCAGGAAGATGGGGTTAGATTACATTAAAATTGATGCGTGCCTGTATGACTGTATGTTGTTTTGGGGTCCTGACGCAACGTTAGATAAATGCAGACGATGTGGTACTGCCCGATATAAGGTGGAGGGTGAAGGGCATAATAAGAAGAAGAGGCGACGTGCCATTAAGAGCATGAGATATTTTCCACTCCGTCCAAGGCTTCAAAGGCTATTCATGTCCCCGAAGATGGCTGAGCAAATGCGGTGGCACGCGATAGAAGCTAACCCAGACGGCAAGATGAGGCATCCTCTAGACGGTGATGCATGGAAAGCTTTTGACGGCGCTTTCCCTGATTTTGCCTCGGAGCCAAGAAATGTCAGGTTAGGCCTCGCTTCTGATGGTTTCAACCCATTCGGCTCCTTCAACCAACATTACAGCGTGTGGCCAGTTGTTTTGATGCCATAGAACCTCCCCCCGTGGTTGTGCATGAAGTCCAGCTCATTCATTCTATCAACAATTATTCCAGGGCCGACATCTCCTGGAAACGATATCGATGTGTACCTTCAGCCGCTGATACAGGAGCTGAACGAGTTATGGAGCGATGGGGTCGAGACGTTTGACGCCGCAAGCAAGATGATGTTCACACTGCGCGCCGCTGTGATGTGGACTGTTAGCGATTTTCCCAGACTCGGCATGTTATCTGGCTGGAACACGTATACAGCGATGACATGTCCCTTCTGCAACTTGGACCAGGTGCCCCGCAGACTGCCGCACAGCAGGAAGTCATGTTTCATTGGTCATCGACGATTCCTTCCTCCGGATCATCCCTTCATGCGGCAGAGAAAGAAATTCGACGGGACACAGGAACGGAGAGATCCCCCTCTACAGATGTTTGGATTTGAGATCTTTGAGCAGATATGCGATGTGCAATGCGAATTTGGCAAGGACCCGCCACCACCGGATGAAGAGGCCGCTAGCACTAGCCGCGGTGGAAGGCTGGCTCAGCGGAGGCCACCGCCTGTGGCCCGTAGAACAGACCCAGCACCTCAATGGAAAAAGAGAAGCATATTTTTTTGTCTGCCGTATTGGAAGCACAACTTAATGCGCCACTGTTTGGACGTCATGCACATTGAAAAGAATGTCGGCGAGAATGTCTTATACACCATTCTGAATGAGGCAGGAAAGTCGAAGGATCATCTTGGAGCGAGGAAAGATCTAAAGGCCATGGGGATACGTCAAGACGCGTGGCCGGACGAGAACGATAAGTTTGCGCCGGCTCGGTTTGCTTTGACAAAAAAGAACAAGAGAGTGTTTCTGACCACGCTACAGGGTATTAGGGTTCCAAACGGATATTCAAGTAACATCTCGAGGCGAGTGGACCTAAATTCGAGAGATCCAAAAATTTCTGGTTTGAAAAGTCATGACTTTCACGTTTTGCTCCAACAGTTTCTCCCTCTAGCCGTGAAATACACTCTTCCCGAAGACGTGTGTATGGTGTTGGCCGACCTCAGTTTTATACTTAGACAGTTGTGTTCAAGGGTGTTGGACAGACAAGAGCTCGACGAGCTACAGGCCAAAGCTGTTCTGATGCTGTCATATGGAGATGATATTCCCTCCATCATTTTCACCTCACAGGTCCACCTCATTGTCCACCTTGTTGAAGAAGCAAAGATGGGTGGGCCGGTGCACTATCGTTGGATGTATCCCATAGAAAGGTACGCTAACTAATTCCATCGTGTACTTCAGTATATAATTAATTTTATACATAATTTCATCGTGTACAAATTTCACAGGTATTTGGGAAAAATGAAGTCGTTCGTTAAGAATAGAGCCGCGTCAGAGGGTTGTATTGCTGAGTGTTACGTTGGGGACGAGGTTGTTTCATTTGTTGAACGATATTATGGTCAAACCATGCGCAATGAGCGTCTGCCTCGAATTGACGATAACTCAAACCATATCAGCTCTAACACATTGTTTCCCGCAATTGGAAAGCCAGTAGGAGCAGCGCAATTCCACCGTTTGAGTCCTGTCGAGATGTTACAAACACACAGACATGTCCTGACACGCTGCACTGCTGTGGACTCCTATCGAGAGTAGGTGGCGGCGGACAGCTTCAAATTAAATTACAATATATCTTTATTGTTCTTCAAAATATATATATATATATATATATATATATATATATATATATATATATATATATATATATATATAATATACGTATACATTGTACCTTTCAGGGATTATCGGAGATATGTCAAGTGGGAGAATCGAGGACGACGGGGGATCACTGCAGCTATGATTGATACTATGGTCCACCGGGGGTTCGCCGATTGGTTCACAAAAATAATACGCAACGAACCAAATCCGCCACCATCACTGGTGAATCTAGTTGCTGGACCTTTTGAATATGCGCAGAGATACTCTGCCTACATTGTCAACTGCTTTCACTTCCACACTGTTGCGCGCGATGGCTCTTGTCTAACGCAAAACTAGGGTGTGTTTGGGTCATTTGGAACAAGGAGTTATGCTAGTCGAAATGATGCACAAGCGCGTTTAGGGGAGGTTCATTATTATGGCAAACTTGTTGATATACTTGTGCTCAACTACAATGGTGCATTCCCAGTTCCGCTCTTCAAGTGCGATTGGGCAGACACTAGGGGGAAAAGAGGCAAGAACGTTGACGTTCTCGGCATCACCTCAGTGAATTTCTCGAGACTCTTCCACACAGGGGCATTACCTGACGACGAGCCATACATCGTTGCTGACGAAGCGCAACAGGTTTATTATGTTCCTGATCCTAAAAACAAAGACTCGCACATGGTGATTCATGTGAAACCTCGCGATGTGTACGATATGGGCGACGAGGATTATGACACTACAACTGAGACAGCTCAACTGGTTGCTCCTAATAATTTGGAATATTTGATCCCGGAAGGGGATGAACCAGTACCAACTGTTAGAGAGCGTGAAGATGGTGACGAATAAAAGATTATTGTATATATAAATATGTAATGATTTTACTTAGTTTAATTTAGTTTAATTTTCTTTTATAATTTAATTAGTACGTAAACAAACTGAACAATAAAACTAGAACAATAATTTTTTTTTCCAGAAATTTACATAAGTACAACAAAAACATAAAAGTACAAAGAAAATAAAAAAAAAAAATACAATAAAGATAAAAAGTAAAAATTCTAAACAACTAAAAACCTAATACTCCTCATCCTCATCATCATCGTCATCCTCCTCACTGGCGGGTCACTGGCGGGTCCTGGAGAGCGTCGTCGGGGGCGACGAGATCGTGATGCGGAGGCTTGAGCACTGAAGAACTCCTCTTGGCGGCGCCTGAACTCTGCCGCCAACCGCTCCTCATGATCGCGCGCATCTGGGCCAGCCGCTCCTCTTCTGCCCTCACCCGGGCCTGAAAATCGCCCATCAACCGCTCCTCATCTGCCTTGAGGCGGGCCTCTCGATCTGCAATCTCTTGCTCACGTTCCCGCAACCTCTCATCTAGCTGCCGGGCCTCGTATGATTGGCTCGCCCTAGAGGATGAAGCCTGATACCCACGGCTTCCGGAAGGAGGGAAGAGCTGAGTAGGTCTGGCTCCAAAGCCAAGGCCTGGAACGCGTCCCGCACGTTCCTGTGTCCCCAACTGCGTGTGGAGAGCAATGACCTCCTCATACGGGCTCCCGCTCTCCCCCTGCTGAGACTCGGGGGTCTCCCTGGTCGGCGCCTGTGCCTCGATATCATCCTGCGCCTGAGCAACACTCCTAATCTCCTCGGCAGCCTTCCGGGATAGAGGTGTCCCATCCTAGCGGGTGCGCGCTTGAATGAGGAAATCTTTGAAGACGCCCTTCTTGATGCCCTTCGCCCTAGCCTCCCGCCGCTGAAATATGTGAATCGTTAAACTACGATCAGTATTATTATAACATAAGATATTAGATATAGAAAGAGTACTAGTGGATAGTTATATACCATCTCATCGTAGCGGACGATCATCGGTACGCTCCCAGTCGAGTGGCCAACCTCCTGCTGTGCCCGAGCCTCCTGACCAAGCCTTTCCCTGGCCCGCCCCAGGTCGCCCATCCTCCAGGCGAGGTAATTCCTCCACTGCTCAAGGTCCACTCCATCGGGCACGTCTGCCTCCACCGCCTCCCTAGGCCTAGTCCCCTTCTTGGACTTCAGCAGGTACATCTTGTTTCTCTCATCCTTCCAATTATCCCCGACCACCCCTTTCGCGAATTTCTTGAGGTTCAAGCTGTCGGGGACCCACCACTTGCTCTGCAAAAAGAAATTTTTTCATATTATTTAATAATAAGTATAATAACAATTATATACGTATTATAATATTTTGAAATACGTATTACCTTAATAATCTCCCAAGCCTCCTCTTTCCGGCTATCCGGAACTTTCCTCCAGCTGGTCGGGTCGATCGGGAAGCGCCGGAAGTCCTTGCCGAGGAGTCGGCAATGGCGGCGGAATAGAATGGCAGCATCCGTTGTTGGCTGCCCGGTGGTGCTGTATTATGGCAGCTCAATCTTCTCATTCGGCGGAAGCGCATGCGCCAGCTTCGCCGTCAGCCTCCTCCTGGTGACAGTGCCAGTGGTATCTGTAGGTAAGAAAATATATTAGATAATATATATTGTATAAATTAAATTTGTAACTATTAATTAATATCAAATTCAATTACCTCTGACATCCACCAGTTGACCAGTACTCGAAGACTTCCTCCCGCGCGGCATTTTGATCATAATTTCCGGCACCAGGATGTCCCACTCGCCACCCGCACCGCCACCGCCGGTGCCCTCCCCCCCCTCCGCCCTCTCCCTCTCCGCCCTCTCCCTATCCTCATTTAAAATGTCCTGCATCTCTTCGTAGCTGATCTGGACGTTCAAGTCTCTCCAGAGGTCGTCCTGCGTGACTTCCGGGTTACCACCAAACCCGAAAGGAGTCCAAGGTGGCGCCCGAAGAGGGCTCACAATAGGCGGGGGGCTGGCGTACTGCAACACCTCTGGCGGAGTAGGCTGCTGCTCAATCTGTAACCGGGGCTCTTCTATACGCCTGGCTTTTGCTTCGTCCCTCAATCGCTGCTGTTCATCTCGCAATCGCTGATCCTCTTCGAGGTCTATTGGAGCTTTACCGGTACGACGAGACATGATCTATCGAAGAGGAATATTTATAGGAAAAGATAAAGAAAAAAGATAGTTTCTGTGGGACCCTTACACTTTTTCACGTTTTCGAAAACGCCAAAATGAACATCGGCGGTTCTTTTATAGTCATTCCCACATCGGCGTTTTGTGACACCATACAGGCGTTTGGGCAAACGCCTGGATGCGATTAAAGTATTAATTTAATCGCATATAGGCATTTCCCAAAACGCCTATAGGCGATTAAATGATATTTTAATCGCATATAGGCATTTGTCAAAACGCCTATATGCATTAAGTGCATTAAAAATGCACTTAATGCGCAGATAGGCGTTTTGCCAAACGCCGGTCTGCGCATTAAGTGCATTTTTAATGCATGTTATGCACCTAGGCGTTTTGCCAAACGCCTATGTGCGATTTAAAAAATATTTTAATCGCACATAGGCGTTTTACAAAACGCCGAAGTGCGGTTGTTTGAAAAAAAAACAAAAAAAATCAGCCAACCGCTTTTTTTATATTTAAAAATCATACCGGCGTTTCCGATACCCCAAAATGCCGATATGGAAACGCGGGAAATATGGCGGAAAGAGCGCGCCAAATGTAGCGGCATTTTCGTAATAGGCGTTTTGGACCAAAACGCTGGTATGCGTCTCATAAAAGCGTTTTGGACCAAAACGCCGGTAAGCTTGCGCCGGGATGACCCGTTTTTTTTGTAGTGTCAAAGTTTTGCTAGTTTTTTTCTAAGAAATCACCTAATTAAATATTTCTGGGTAGACATGAATATAGATTATATATACACTGGGTTGAGGAAGCAGTGGTCCTAAGCGAAGAACCGTCTGTGTATCTAAGTAGAAGATAAACAAGTCGAATGAAAAATATAATTTCATTGTACAAGAAATTTCCCCTCAAAGATATCAATGACACTATTCAGTATAGCAATTAATACCAAAGTCATGATCTTCAAACAAGGGACATCTAAGAATTACAACAAGCACTGGTATAATCATAATATGAGAGAGGGAAAGGGGGAAACCTGTATAGAGCTTTGAAGGAGATGAAGTCTTGGCAAGCTCTCTCGTCTTGTGCTTCAAGAAGAGTGAAAGGCCATCACATTGTATTGAATCTGTTATATTTCATAATGATGTATAATTGAAACTCAAAACTAGATCTGTAAGATTTCTAACCTCTCTTGCTACATACAAAATAACATGCAGGAAAAGGAAAAATAAGAAGCAAAGTAAAAAAATTGAAGAATAGAAAGAAAAGAGTACCTGGAAAAGAGAAGAATATGGAGTGAATGTCTTCCTTTCACTCTTCTACTTCCTCCACCGTTGCCGGAAAACCATAGATGGGACTGTCATCTGTGTGATGGTTCATATTCAGATGTGTTTGATTGGGAAGGGAATGTTTTGAGGGGGGTATTTAAGTCTTTTCGCAACATTTTTAAATGTCAACTAGGTCCTGGTTCCTTCATGGTCCTTTTGGAAGTTTAGGTTCCTGAATTGTCCTTTTGTATATTCGGAGGGATTTAAATGGCATTTTCCCTATTTTATTCTCATGTAGCATCATGACTAATGAGAGTAGTTGTTTCATTTATTTTATTTGTGACTTGTTATTCTGGATTTTGTTGCTTATATTTATGTATCTTTAGGTATATAGAGGATGTAGGAATGAACACGAAGAACAAACCATAAAAAAACGTAGAAATAAGTTTAGACCGGGTTTCATGAAAACGAAATTTTAGGCCAAGAAAATAGTTTTACTAAATAGATCTCAAAAAATCAATGGAAATGTATTAGAATGTGGAAAATGAACTAATAGTCTAGTTGGTAAAGGAGTTTTTGACTCATACCCTTTCACCTCCACATCCATCTCTGAGATCTGCTGCGGAGGAACAAACAAATCCAAACACAGCGATTAAACTTATGAAAAATAAGTGTGTGTTTGGCTCCAACTTTTGGGCCGAAAAGTTGGTTTATACCGGATGAACTGTTTTCAACTTTTGGTATATGTTTTTTTTGTATAGATGCTTCTAGAAAATCATAAAAAAAAAACAAAATAAGTTGATTATAAATTGATTTATCTAATTTTCCTCTTAAATTAAACTAGTTTCTTTGATCTATAAATTATGGGTGGGCAAAATAAACCGAAAACCAAACCGAACCAAATGGTTTTTGGGTTTTCGGTTTTCGGTTTTGATTTCGGTCCCCATTTTACTCTTTTTTCGATTTCGGTTTCAGTTTTTATAAAAAAACTTTCGGTTAAAACTGAAAACCAAGTCGAATGCTATTTTTTAAAATATATCCAATAATAATAAAAAAATCCAAAATTGCAAAACCCACACACAAACAAGCTCGACCTTCTTCTTCCTTTCAATGATCAAAACAAAAAAGATAGAAAGAAAACAAAAGACATCGCTCTTCTTCTTCTTCGTTTGGTTTTATTTATTAATATGGGTCATATCCAAATTTACTTTGAGTGAAACTATACTTCATTGTATAATTTTCTTTGAAGTATATTTTGTGGAGTATTCTTGGAAAATGTATTTATGATCAAACTAATGCGTAACATACATCAAATTAAGAAAATATATACACCAAGGATGAATAAAACCTAAAAAATCTAACAGTTAATACTAATATAGTTTATACAATAATAAAACAAATATTTATAATAAGACTAAAATACTCAAACGTCCCTTCTATTTTACTTTAATTATGTATACCTCTCATATAACCCCCGTATATAATCTAATGCTACAAATAAAATCCTTAAAGAGTATTCTAAAAAATCTCTGACAAATATTTTTTGAATTCAAAATTATATCATAATGAATATAATCTTCTTTGCTAATTTACTAAGAGAGTATTTTAATTTATTAATATGGGCTACAACAAAGATCCTTAATTAGAGAGTATTTTAATTTATTATTTATTAATATGTGCCATAAAACAAAAAAAGTCCAACAAAACAAAACCGAAAAACCTAATAACCAAATGGAAAATAATTCGGTTTTTCGGTTATGATTATCGGTTATTCGGTTTCGATTACGGTTCTCGTTTAGCAAACATTTCAGTTATCGGTTTTCGGTTCGTTTTGAACTGAAAAACCGAATGCCCACTCATACTATAAACTAATGAATAATCTAAAAATATATCAAATATGTTACTCCCTCCGTTCCTAAATATAAGATCACTTTGGCTAATTTGGAGAGATTAAGGAAGACTTTCCCATGAATTAGGATTACATGATCTACCCAAAATACCCCTCACTTAAATTTAAAAGACAAATAGGGATTTGAGAGAGAAGTGAGGGAGCTAAGAAGAATAGGGGTAATTTGGACCAAAATTGAGACAAAATAGAAAGTAATCTTATATTTAGGAACTTATCCACTTCCCCAAAGTGATCTTATATTTAGGAACGGAGGGAGTATAATTTAATACTCCCTCCGGTCCTAGGACCTAGATAGAGACTTCATTTTGGTCCTAAATATAAAACCTAGATACATTTTTTGTCACTTTTTTCCTAAATTACCCTTCTTCTTCTTAACATTAGGGAAAATAAACTCGGAAGAAATTTAATAGGGGAGAAAGGGCTACTAAGTAATTAAACCAATGAAGGAGGGGTATTATTGTAAAGACATCTAAAATTAAGTCTTCCTTAATCTCCCCAAAAAGTTATCTAGGTCCTATATTTAGGATCGAAAGGAGTAATATATTTCGCAATCTTAATCTCTAAAAAAAGTCAACTATATCTTATATTTAGGATAGACCCGTAGTAACTTTTTTGGCTAAATTTGTTTGTAAGAGAAGTTTATGGCCTACAGATGTCCATGACCATTGACCAGAATGGGACCGTTGGTAGCATTAAATAATAATACTCCCTCCTGTCCTAAATATACGAACTAGATGACTTTTTTGGAGAGATTAAGGAAGACTTAATTTTAGATGTCTTTCCAATAATACTCTCCTTAATTAATTTAATTACCTAGTAGTCCTTCCACTATCAAATTTCTTGCGAGGCTTCATTGAAACCTCCATACTAGAAGAAGAAGAAGGGTAATTTAGAAAAATGGTGACAAAAATGTAATTAAGTCTTATATTTAATACAAAATGAAGTCTCTATCTAAGTACTATATTTAGAACTTGAAGGAGTATTAAATTACGTGAGCAGTAAATTAAAGTATCCAGCAACCTTTTCCATCTACAAGTCTCAACAACCATTCAACACCCACTCACTTCTCACTTCTCACTTCTCACTTCAACAAGTCTTGTCTATCCCAATGTACTGTACATAAACCACTTCAGCTCCATCCATCTCTGAGATTGGCTGCGCTGGAACAAGCACGCAAATTTCTCTTTCACAGGTTTGTTTCCTCCATCCCTCAAATCCTTACTTTTTGTGACCTTTCTCTTTTTACCACTCTTCTTCAACAGCTTTGTGTCCTTCATCCTTAGCTCTTTTACCAGTCTTCTTCAAATGGAGAAGAAGAAGAAGGAGGTGGCAGTAGTGGATGGTGGCCCACCTTATCTTCCTCGTGAGATTATCATATCCATTCTCAAACGTCTTCCGGTGAAGACCCTTCTCCGCTTTCGATGTGTTTGCAAAGATTGGAACATTCTCCTCAAAACCCCTTCTTTCATCACACTACACCTGACCCATCACGCCCACCACAATGACTTTCTTCTTCCTCCAACATTTCTCATTTTTGGCACCCTACATTTGGTCAATCATGATCTGCAGCTCATTCAAATTCATCATGTCCCTTTCTCTACCGACACGCGTCTTGTTGGTTCATGCAATGGCTTGCTCTGTTTGCAATCTTTTGATTATAAATCTCTTACTTTGTGGAATCCAGCTACTAGGGACATCCTTCATTTGCCCCCACATCCAACTCAAGATAATCCCAAGAATACTAATTCCACCAGGTGCCTGTTTGGATTTGGTTTCAGTGCAAGTGTTAATGATTACAAGATTGTGAGTTTGTATTATTATTATTATGATTTATCATATGATGGAAAGTTTCTTTCAGTTCAAGAGTTTTCCTTGAGCACAGGGTCATGGAAAGAACTTGCTGAAGCTGCAACAACATTATTGGCTATGAATTTGACTCCCCATGTTCGTACAAGTTTCACTTTTGATGGGGAAATCTTTTGGTATGCCTCTAAACTCAAGCAGGATGATCCTAGGACCAAGGAGCATTGTCTGATTTCATTTGACATAGCAACGGAATCGTTTACATTGATACCAATTCCTGAACATTTTGATGAATTCAGTCATCTTACTACACATGAGAACAAATTGGCCATGCTTACTGGTGGTAAGATCCAACCCAACGGGGAGATGCCTACAGCCGAATCATATTCTATTGATTTATGGGTGGTGGAGAAGAGTGAAGATGAATCCGAGGATGGATGGATCTGGACTAAACTTTATACTATAAACCCATATCCCTATTGTCCACACATTTTAATGCCACGTGCTCTGTGGAGAAATCAATTTTTGTGAGAATATGGAGAGGTTGTAAGTCGAAATGTTGGCACAATTAAAATACAGCCTGTTTTGTGCAGTCTCCATCTCCATACTAATGAATTCAAGACGTTGGCCCGCGGAGAATTAATCCTTGGAGATGAAATTTGCAATTATGCAGAAAGCCTTGTGTCACTTCGCAATGATCACATTTAAGCTTGCTCATTCTAAATCATTGTTATTGCATTGAACATGGGTAGAAATGGATTTATATATCTGTATATATCTGTTTGGATGCTTTGTGTGTGGTGGTTCACTTGATGTCTTGTAGGCATGTTATTTGGAATATATAATGTAAGCATGTATTTGATACTATATTAGAGCACTTGATGTCTTTTAAGACTGTTATGTGGAATATATGATGAAAGCCTGTATGTGATATTAGTTTAAGTAATCTTTGTTGTCGTTTAGTTTTCTCTCAAAGAAAGAAAGATGTATGACTGCAAGAGAGAAAAATTTGAGCCTAATGTATCATTATTTCAGATATTGTGTTATGCTAGTTTGACAGCGTGCAAGAGGGTGTGTCCCTTTTGGAAAATGGTGTTTGGCTACGTTGATCTATGGCCTCCGGTTGAAACTACATATGTGGCACTTGTATAGTTTTATACAGAAGAACCAGTGGCTGAACCGTGACATTTTACTGGTACAATGCTTTTCTCGAGACAATTTTCTTTATCTGATATAAAAAAGTAGGATATTTTGCTACTTGATTAATCATTTTAGGTATATATTTTGAGCTAAATTACTTTTTATGTTCTTTTGAAATGGGTTTACTTTTGTAGTGCAGGAACATACCTATTTACATAATGAGAATATGTTTTGACTTGATTCACACATTTTTAAAAGTGTCATTCAATCGTGCGTATGCACAAACACAAGGGGTGTGGTTTGATGTAGTTTTAACCCCTTTTTAATGTAATTTGATGGATCCTGGGAGTTAAAAGTCCAAATGGTCAAGGGTTAGTAGATCAAAAGGTGCTTTAACCCTTTTTTAGTGTAATTCAGTGGATTAGGAGAGTTAAAATTCGTAATTGTCAATGTTTAAATAACCGAAAAGTGATTTAACCCTTTTTTGTGTATGATATTTGGTTGTTGAGTTTTCCTTTAATGACAGATGTATTTGCTGTGAGAATGAAAAATCTAAGTGTAT
The DNA here is from genome assembly GCA_029929735.1 of Mimosa pudica. Classification (NCBI taxonomy): domain Eukaryota; kingdom Viridiplantae; phylum Streptophyta; class Magnoliopsida; order Fabales; family Fabaceae; genus Mimosa; species Mimosa pudica. The sequence goes on along the minus strand of JAKELP010000012.1, from coordinate 5,817,517 downwards.
TCTACCATGCTTATAAATATACTATTGTTTTATGCAAGTAGTTCATCAGCTTGCAAGAGGTTGTGTTCTTTTGATCTTTGAGTGGTTATGAAAATATTTGGTAGGAGTTCACCTTTAGGAATTTCACAATCCAAATTTACCAATTTTTTATTGACTATGTTTTTAACTCATTTTTCATGGCACTTTCAATTTTACTTCTCAAGTTCTGTGTGTCCGCAAAAGATTGATTATCAATGTCATTTTTTATAAATTCACAACTTCACATATCATTTTGCTCGTCGAAATCTGTGTAATCTCAGAAAAAATAACAAGCTCAGAGTTAACTTTGAGTCAACAATAGTCATTATGAAGGCCTTTTCAACATGATTTTGCATCAATTTGCTTGACATTTCTCTACCATGAATTTCAAGCCTCAGTGCCACTTATAGAGATCTTGATAAACTGCTGTGGATCAATTTGGTGAAACAGTTTCTCCTCTAGTATTTTGTTGCATTTATTCAGCCCATGAACTACAAGTTATTGTAGACACTGTTAGAGAGGTGAAGAAAATGATTCTTCAATTACAGTATGTTGATGCAGAACTAGTTGGAATGCAATGTCGAGTGAGGGAAGTATATAGAAGAGCTTCTTGATTTGGGTTCTAACGATGAAGTTAGAGTTGTGGGCATTTAGGTAGGGTATAACATAGGGAAGTCAACTCTTTCCAGAGTCCTGTATAATAAGATCTCTTACCATTTTGATTCTTCTTATTTGGTATCTAATGCAAACGATTTTTATGCAATCCCTTGGCTTTCATTACGTTCTTATTTGGTATCCAATGCAAATTTACATATGAAAGAGTCATGTTAAAAAAAACCACTTCTTTCCCCTCAAGTATATGTTATATTGGATACTTCATTACCTTTTTATTCGTTTTCCATTTCAGATTTTAGATTTCCAAAACTGTGACTTCACATTTGTGCCCACACTTTCCTACTTCATCGTGCCTATGCTTTCTTTGTGAGCTTTATAATGTTTCTTATTTGTTTATTTCCCTCTCATTCTTGTGCCATCCTTTTTTTCTGTTTGTTGATTTGAAATGTTTGTTTACCTCTCCTTCTAGAGTTAATCTGCACCTATGTTTTTGTCTATTTATTTCAAACAACATTATTACTCTCTGCTTCTTCTCTTGGCTTTGGTCATCTTTTGATGAATAACTTTGTTTATTTTGACCTTCTCCTTTGCAATCAACAAGTAATATCAACTTTTGAAGAAGCTTTTTTAACCATATATCCGCCCTGCATATCAATTTCAAGGTTACATTGGACATCTATTTTATTCTTTGTTTCGTTTATTTTATTTATGACATGTTATTCTGGATGTGGTTGCCTCTATCTATATATCTATAACAAGTAGATAGAGGATCTAGGAACAAACATGTAGAACAAAACATAAAACAATGTAGAAATACGTTTAGACTGGGCTTCTAGAAAACGAAATTTTAGGCCATGAAAATAGTTTCATTGCATAAGTCCCAAAAGATGGATGGAAATGGACTATTAGATTAGAATGCAGAAAAAAAGAATGCATTCTAATCCATTGAAGAATGCATTTGTGTGGAGGATACCCCACTTGTCTAGACAGCCGGGTCGCCCAAGTCAACCCTGCTGACAAGACATGAATTTAACCCATTGAAGTATGCAATTGTGTGGTTTATTTTGGTGGATTAAATAGTATGAAATTGAGATTATAGTGTAATTGATTTAAATGCATATTAGTTTGCTGAATCGGAGAATTAAAAATGATTTTTCATGCTTTGAAGTTGGAAGTCCAGATTTGCCCAGGATCGGAATTAATGAAGCATGGATAGAATTGTAAATATGACAATTTAAGAAAGGGTGAAGTGGTAATTTCCACTTGAATGTAAAATAAAAAAGAAAAAGAAAGCGAATCTGGAAACGAAAAGCTGTAAGTAGCGCAAAGAACTGAAAAAAAAGCAGGAAGCCAATCTGTTTTCTCTTCTGTCTTCTTCCTTCCTTTTCACCACATTCTGCACGGATGAGTGGTTGATTCCATATTCTCTCCAAGGTTGAAGCTAGATTAGAGTTCCTTTGTTCTCTAAGGGAAGTTTTTCTCCATTAACCTCTTGAAATTTTGATTCTAGTTGAACTGGTGTAGAAATTTCTTAGAACAATATATGACAAAAAAAAGACTTTTTAGAACAATAGTTTTGTTCTAAATTTGTGAAGTGGATTGTGGCATTTGGATTTGTTTAAAACTAATTCAAGGAAATCATTGTTCAATTATTTGTAATCTTTATTTTCATTTACCTATTTAGTTCTTTAGGTTGTGAAATTTGGATTAATGATTCATATAAGGTCCTAATTAGAGACTATTTGCAATGATGAATTGGCTTAAATGAATGAATATTGACAAGTCACATTCTTTTAGTTGGATGAACTCCTTCTACTTAATAACTGAAGTTATTGTGATTAATATGAAATTTGATTTGGAGAAGCTCTATTATTTGTTAGAGGAACAAGGGAGATTTAGTGGATATCTAGGAGAGAAATTCATCTCATATTCATTTTCATTACTCATTTTGTCATAGTATTTCTCACTTGTGATTTGTAATAAAGAAAAATCAAATAAAAACTAGGCTAGGTCAGGATTTAGTTAATGACTCAAATTTGTTTTTACATTTAATTTGTAAGAATAGTCAACAAGATTAATTACTAAGAAGATAGACGACCAAAAGATCCACCTAGGTTGGCTACATGTACTAAATCCTAAATAAGATCTACATAGTGGTAAATGAGAAAAAGAATAAGTAATGGATATTGTCTCTTAATGTTGATCGAAACGTAAATTACTTAGACACATGTGAGCTCTAAGTAATTATTGAGGTGGATAATTTTATTTTGGAGATTTTTGTGCGTGTTTGGTTGGACTTATTTTGTCCACAAAGGCTAACTGTTTTGAAAAAATAATTTATGTGTCTTTGTGACTAGAGTTATTTTGCCCAAATAAACTACTTATTTTGAAAATAGTTTATTTTAAACAGATTGTGTTATTGGTATATTTGACTGGACTTATTTTTTGAACTTATTTAAATTAAGTAGTTTATTTCATAAGTAAAAAAAAGTAACTTATTTTCAGCTTAAAATAAATAACTTATGATGTGTACTCTGCAAATTCTCACTCATTTTACACATCCAATCACAACAAATCCAAATACACACAATTTGACTTATGAAAAATAAATCACTTGTAAGTCATTTTTTTCAGAGAGCTAATCCAAACAGAAATCTCGTTACACAATGTGACTTATTTTCAAACTAACTCAAAAATAAGTTAATTTAAAATTAAGTAACTTTTTCGTAAATCCAGCCAAACATATTACACAATCTGACTTATTTTCAACTAACTTAAAAATAAATCAACTTAAAAATAAGTCATTTTCCTGTAAATGCAACCAACCACAACTTCTACATTTAAAATGTTCAAACCAAGGGTACGTTTGTTTTCATGGAAATGAAATAATTGAAATGGAAATGGAATTGTATTTTGTTAATTTACATATGTCCATGGACCCACAAAGCTTTCTCTCTTTATCTCACATTTTTCCTCGGACTCACAATCTTTACATCTCATAATTACCTTTACTTCTCATTTACCCGTTACAGCTTGTTTTTTTACATGTAAATTGTGTTGAGGGAAATTGAAATGGAAATGTATTTTGGTAATTTACATATATCTCTGAGCCTACAAGCTTTTTCTTTTCATCTCAATTTTTTTTTGCAAACAAACTTAATTTTTCATCATTACCTCAACTTTCCATACTTTACCTCTCTACACACATCTCAATTCCATCAATTACATCCACCCAAACGGGTTACACTCATTTTCATTTCAATTTCCATTTTCATGATTTATTTTCTATCTCTATTTGTTTGAAATGTATATGTGAATTGATAAGTGTAATTTCCATATATCATGGGACCCACAAACTTTCTCTCTCTCTCACACTTTTCCTGGGCCCCACAAACTTTTACATCTCATCATTACCTAATTTACCTCTACTTTCTATATTTACTCTCTTACCCTCAATTCTCACCTTCAATTCCATTTCTCAATTCTGGTCAACCAAACGGACTCTTAGAGTTGGTTTACTATCCCATGTTTATCACTCACCTAATCATCACTATCACTAACAAGATGAGATTGTCACAAACCTCTCTCTAACTCATAGAGAGAGAGAAAAAACCTCTCTTTTTTGAGAGCCTAACTCAGGAGGGAGGCGGCGCTTCCTTCACTGCCCAAACTTAGTTACTGTTCATCAGCGAGAATCATAACAAGGAAAAGGGTGACGACGCAACACTGAGCGAGTTCGGGGAAGGTCGATCTACAGGTAGGGGAGGGATCTCGGTGTGCTATTCTTTTTTCGGCTCGTGCTCTTCGTAGCAGAGAGGGTCGTGTCGGCGGTTTCTTTGCCGGGGGTCTTGTCGGCGGTTTTTACGCCGGGGGTTATTGGAGAGACCGGAGGTGGTGGTGATCAGGGAGCTCTGTTCAGATCTGCTACGGGGGGTTCCATCTGGGCCATGGAGGTGGAGTATGAAGATGATGTGGAGGTCGAGGTGGAATGGGGTGATGGGACGCAGGAAGAGCAGAGTAGGTGGTCGCTGGTGGGGAAATTTATTTCTAATAGAGGCATCAACCCGGGTAGAGTTATCACTTTGCTTAAGAAAGCTTGGAACACTGAGGAGCAGGTACATGCTCGAGTACTACAAGAAGGTATTTATTTGTTTTCATTTACCACTAAGAAAGACTATGATAGAGTGCTGCGTGATAGTCCTTGGGCAATCTCTGGATGTATGATGAATATTAAGGAATGGGGGGAGAGATCTACGGTTCCCACACTGGATATGAGTACCTGTGAGTTCTGGGTTCAAATTAAGGATGTTCCTTTTGCTGTCCAAAAGAAGAAGAACATAGTGAAAATGGGAGCTACGGTGGGTAAATGCTTGTACTATGAAGAACCGAAACAGGCGGGGGTTTGCTTTAGGGACTTTGTGAGGGTGAGGGTGGCTGTGGATCTAGCGAAGCCCTTAGTCACTGGTTTATGGTTGCCAACACCGGAGGGAGTGAAGATGTGGGCTGCAGTAAAATATGAGAAGTTAAAGGGGTTTTGTTACAAATGCGGTATCATTGGGCATATTGAGGAGGATTGTGCGAAGCCTTATAAGATGGCTGCCCATAACCCTAGAGAGCAAAAATATAGTAAGGAGTTAGAAGAGAACCCGAAGAAGCTAGTCACTCATATATGCAGGTACAGTGAAGATATGGGGGAGACAGTAGAGGTTAGTATGCGAAAGGAGACTTCATCATCCAAACTTTCTAAGGAGGATAGTAAGTTGGGCCATCCCTTGGGATATCAGATTCCGGGGAATAAAGATGCAAGGAACAAAGGGAAACAAATTGAAAGCGAGCCGGAGGATTGTGATCAGATGGATATTTCGGAGAGTATGCAGGTTAGTGATTCGTATTTGATGGAAGATCTCCGATTTGAAGAAGATGAAGTTAACAGTCCAGCGAAGAGGAAAGGGAAAGAAAAGATCGGGGAGGAGAGACAGCCTAAGGTCATGGAAGTAGAAGAAACTCCGGGGGGGAACATATTGGGAGTGGTGGCTCCAATGATCTAGGGACAGGTAAGAGTTCGGATGGTAAAGTGAGCACGGTGGCTTCCTCCAATCAGGAAGAGGAAGGAGGGGACAAGTCTGGCTCTGGTCATAGAAGAAAGCCCATGAGTGATCATGAAGACATGGGAAGGGAGGTGGACCCGGGGGGCGCGGACCAATTGAATGCGAACATAGTACTGGCGGCTCCTCCGCAAGGACAACTATCAGAGTTGATGATGGTGCGGCCCCCGTATGCCAAAAGACAGTTGTTTACTGAGGATGAGACGCAGGAAGGAAGGAAAGAGAGAGCTTCCCGAGATTACTTTGTGGAGTTACCATCAGAGGATCATGGGGATGATAGCCAGGAGATGACAGTATTCCAGCATGAACAGTTTGTGGATAAGGTGTTGGTTAAGGAACTGGCCAATGTCTCTTTGAAAAGGAAAGTGGAAGATCAGGGGGAGACTAATGAAGATGAGCCGATAGTCAAAAGACGGCGTGGTTTGGAGGAGCGTGTAGAGCCAACAAAGCGGCAGGGGAAGACTAGAAAAGGGCCTAGGGCGAGATTTCACCGAGGTCAGGAGGAAGCGGGCTCAAGTTGGGAAGAACAAACACCATGGCAGGAGCGCTGGAAGCAGGTATTGAGTGGTGATTATGTATTTCAGGCTGGGGAGAGGTCTGGTGGTCGTCCCTCATCGACCACCCAAGCGCCATGAGTCTACTTGGGTGGAACTGTCAAGGGGCGGGGTCGCCTTTGACAGGTAGGAATTTGAAGTTCCTAGTAAACAAGTATCGGCCCCCTCTGGTTTTCTTGTCTGAAATCAGAGCAAATGTGGTGAAAATTGAGAGGATACGACGCAGATTAGGCTTTGCTTATGCTGAATATGTACCACCAGTGAATACAGGAGGTGGTTTAGCTTTATGGTGGATTGAGGGACTAGAGTTGGAAATACTGGCCACAGAGAAAAATCATATGCACCTTCGGATTGGTAAGGGTCTGGAACCTATGAGAGGCTTTGTGACTTTGGTTTATGGTCCACCAACAGAAAGTGAGCGAAGACAATGGTGGCAGCAACTTGAGAGATTTAATCCGGGTGAAGCTAGTCCTTGGCTGTGTTTTGGTGATTTCAATGATCTGTTGTCCAACGGGGAGAAGGAAGGGGGTAATTATCGAACTAGCCATTCTCTATCACACTTTCAGTCATTTATGGAAGTTTGCAATTTATATGATTTGGGTGCTAAAGGTCTCCAGTTCACCTGGTCCAACAACAGAGAAGCGGAGGATCACATCAAAGAAAGGCTGGATCGAGCGATTTGTAATGGTGTGTGGCGAGAACTATGCCCGGCTGCCCAGGTATGCAACCTTGAACCTTTAGGATCAGATCATTCTCCTTTACTAATACAGTTGGATTATATAGGATTTAAAGGAAAAAAAGAATTTAAATTTGAATTGATGTGGATGGACCATGCTGAGTATGATGCATTAATCAAGAGAGAGTGGGGGAGAGAGCAAAACCAGAGTGGGAGTGAGGGGCCATGGATTGTGGGGAACCTAAAAAAGATGCAGACTGTCTTAAATGAATGGAGTCAAAGAGAGTTTCCAAATAATAGAGTAGAAATTCAGAAGCTATTGGCTGAATTTAGAGCATGTTTGGCTGGAGAGTGGGGTGTGGAAGGTAGAACTAAGGCTAGAGAGGTTGAGAAGGCTATAGATCAATTATGGGAGCGAGAGGAAAAGTATTGGTTCCAAAGATCAAGGGTGAATTGGTTGAAATGGGGGGATGAGAACACATCTTTCTTCCATAAAACTACCCTTCAACGGAGAGCTAGGAACAAGGTAGTGAGAATAAAGAATGCAGAGGGAACCTGGTTGGAACAGAAAGATGAGATTGGGGAATGTTTTAGCTCCTTTTATAAGTCTTTATTTACAGAGAGTGCCGAGCGTAACCTAGATCGAGTTCTAAGTTATATAGAACCTAGAGTCACTGACCAAGATAATGCACTATTGTTACTCCCAGTCAGTGAGATAGAAATCAAGCAGGCAGTCCATGCCCTAGGTGGAGTAAAAGCCCCGGGACCTGATGGGTTTCATGGGATCTTTTATCAACATTCTTGGGATGTAGTGAACCAGGCAGTGATAGATATGGTTAAAGACTTTTTTAGCCAGCGGTTGAGCATGCAGGACTTAAATCAGACCAACCTAGTTTTAATTCCTAAGGTTGAGGTAGCAGAGGTAGTTGGTCAGTTCCGACCTATCAGCCTATGCAACTTTAGCTACAAGGTTATCTCCAAAATCCTAGCTAATCGGTTGAGGGGTTTAATGCCACATCTTATATCTAAGCAACAAAGAGCCTTTGTACCAGGGAGACAAATCCAGGATAATATCTTTATAGTCCATGAAGCTTTCCACTATCTCAAGAGAAACAAAACAAACCCTGAGTTAGCCATTAAGATAGACATGAACAAAGCCTACGATAGAGTAGAATGGGATTTTTTGGAGGCTTTTCTTCAAAGGTTGGGATTCGTGTAAACATGGGTTGACTATATTATGACATGCTTAAGATCAGTAGAATTTCATATCAAGTTGGAAGGGCAGACAGTTGACTACTTTAAGCCTGGGAGGGGTTTGAGGCAAGGGGACCCCCTGTCTCCCTACTTGTTTATCCTGGTAGCTGAGGTTCTGTCAAGCATGGTTACTGAGCATGTTAGGAGAGGGGATCTTCAGGGGATAAAAATCACTAGACAATGTCCAGAAATTACCCACTGTTTGTTTGCAGATGATTCTCTTTTCTTTATTCAGGCTACCCGAAGGAATTGTGTGGTCCTGAAGAGTATTTGGGAGGAATATTGTGAGGCCTCGGGCCAGAGTATTAACTGGGACAAATCCAGTCTGTTCATGAATGAATCCATACCAGGGGACATTAAAACCATGGTGAGTGACACTCTAGGAATCCCCTATACTGTTCATCCTGGCAATTATCTCGGTCTTCCCACCCTCTGGGGGAGAGCGAAGACGGAAGCCTTAGCTTTTGTAAGAGAAAAAGTCAGTAAGCACATACAAGGCTGGAGTAAAAAATTCCTGTCACAAGCAGGGAAAGAAACTCTAATTAAAGCGGTTGCAAATGCTGTGCCTGTGTATTCTATGTCTTGTTTCCTCTATCCAAAGCAAACATGACAACAACTTGACCAACTTATAGCAAAATTTTGGTGAGGTGCATCTGATGGGGGAAGTAAAATTCATTGGAAGTCTTGGGGTAAAATGACAAAGGCCAAAGATGAGGGTGGGTTAGGATTTAGGGATTTCCAAAATTTTAATAGGGCTCTCCTTGGTAAACAGTGTTGGAGAATAATCACAGAACCTGATGAATGGTGGGTTCAAATTATGAAAGGCATTTATTTTCCAACGTGCTCCTTTATGGAGGCAAAAAAAGGGGGTCGAGCCTCGTGGGCATGGAGTAGCTTGTTAGAAGGTAGGGAGTGTTTGATTGGGAATTTAACCTGGGATATAGGGAATGGTGAGCAAGTTAGAATCTGGTCTGATACATGGATCCCTAATCTAAAGGGCCAACTCCTTGAGTATGTAAGTGGAATGAGAGTAGATAGAAAGTAGCTTGTAGCGGACCTTATACGGAATGGCCACTGGGAGGTGGAATCCCTAGACATCCCTGGAGAGATCAAATCTAGCATCACCTCCATTAGGCTAGGACCCCATAGACTGAGGGATAGAATTCACTGGACGGTGTCCACTAATGGTATGTATTCAGTCAAAAAGGGCTATCGTTTCTTATGTGAGAGTAAGCCCCATTCTGTGCAGGTGGCTCTTAGTACCTCTTCATCCCCTCCAAGAGAGCTGTGAGTAACTCTTTGGAAGCAGAGAGTGCAACCCAAAGTAAAACATTTTCTGTGGAGGCTTTGTTCCAATGCTCTCCCCTGCATGGAAACTTTGTTTAAAAGAAAATGCTCACCCTCCCCTATGTGCCAGAGGTGCCATGAATCTGTGGAGTCTCTGGAGCACATGCTGCTTCTTTGTGATAGAGTAAACAGAACTTGGTTTGCTAGCCCCCTTGTGCTCAGAATAACTGATGTGAATCTTAGGACTGTAGAGGATTGGCTACTTAATATGTGGAATACTCTCCAAGATGATAAATGGAATCAAGCTTTACTTTGTAATATTCTCTGGTTTTTGTGGAAAGGCAGGTGTTCGGAGCTTTATGACCATAAACCCTTTGACTCGGGTGGGGCTTTAATTTTTGCCTCCCTCTCGACATCTAATCTCTGGGAGTCAAGAGGATGGTTATCTGCGGAGTCTTCAGGGTCTAAAAGGGTTAATGTTCAGGAAAGCTGGGCTCTGCCGAGGAGGGGCTCTACTAAAATTAATATTGATGGTTCTTTTTGCCTGATTCTTCTGTAGGTGCTGTTGGCTTTATTCACAGGGATGCTTATGGCATTATTTTGGCCCATTTTGGCTCGGTGGTGGAGGCGTCCTCAGCTCTGGTATGTGAAGCTCGTGCTTTGGTGGAGGCTATGCAGTTTGCATGCCAGGAGGATCTTTCAGAGGTGTGTTTTGAATCAGATTGCCTCCCACTGGTTCATTGTGTTGTTGATGGCGCTGGATGTCCGGAGTGGCGCGCTCAGAAGTGGGCGGAGGAGGCAGCTTGGTTGTTGAAGTCCAATCCTACTTTTTCCCTCTCCTTTGTTCCTAGAAATTGTAATTTGGCTGCAGACTGGATAGCCAAATCTGCTGTAAAGGGGATGATGTGGAGATCATTTTTTAATCCATCACCATCCCCTCTCGTTCTTCTTGCTTTTGATGACCTTTCTGCTAGGTCAGGGTGCCGTGTGCGAGACGGCATTGGCTGAACCTTGTATGATTTCATGTTTTAGCTTTGTAAACTGCGACGTTTATTTAGTTAATGCATATGTTTCTTTCTGACCAAAAAAAAAAAATCATCACTATCACTAAAGCTACACCGTTTTGTTTAATGAAACATGTGATTAGGTGTTAAAAAAAAAAAAAAGAAGGGGTAAGATCAAATCGACGCAATTACAGACCATCTTTATCTATTCTCCCTCAAACCCCTTCCACTTCCATCCTCTCTCACCGGACCACATCGCCGCCGTACAAACCACTGCCGAGCTTTCTCGTCAACAGGTTTCTGTCCTCCTTCCTTACTTTACAAACACCTTCCATTTCTGTTAAATTTAATTTCTCTTTTATCAAATGGATAAGAAGAAGAAACTGAAGGTGGTAGTACTAGTGGATGTTGGCCCACCTTATCTTCCTCATGACATTATCAAACGCCTTCCGGTGAAAACCCTTCTCCGCTTTCGATGTGTTTGCAAAGATTGGAACATTCTCCTCAAAACCCCTTCTTTCATCACTCAACACCTAACCCATCACGCCCACCACAATGACTTTCTTCTTCCTCCAACATTTCTCTTTATTGGCCGCCGCCTATTTTTGATAAATCATGATCTACAATTCATTCAATATCACAATGTCCCTTCCTCTATTGACATGCAGCTTATTGGTTCATGCAATGGCTTGCTCTGTTTGCACTCTCTTGATTGTAAATCTCTTATCTTATGGAATCCAGCAACTAGGGACATCCTTCATTTGCCCCCACGTCAATCTCAATATCATCACAGGCATACTCATTGTACGAGGCGCGTGTTCGGATTGGGTTTCAGTGCAACTGTTAATGATTACAAGATAGTGACTTTGTACTGTAATGTATCACGTGATGGAGAGTTTCATTTAGTTGAAGTGTTTTCCTTGAGCACAGCGTCATGGAAAGAACTTGCTCAAGCTGGAACAACATTGTTGGCTATGGATGTGATTCCCGATGCACGTACAGGTTTCAATTTTGATGGGGCAATCTTTTGGTTTGGCTCTAAACTCAAGCAGCATGATCTTGGGATGGAAGTTGGGAAGCGTTATCTGATTTCATTTGACATAGCAACGGAATTGTTTATATTGATACCAATTTCTAAACATTTTGATGCATTAAGTCATCTTACTACACATGAGAACAAATTGGCCATGCTTACTCATGGTGTGGTCCAACCCAATGGGGAGATGCCTACATCCGGATCACATTCCATTGAGTTATGGGTGACGGAGAAGAGTAAAGATGAATCCGGGGATGGATGGATCTGGACTAAACTATATACTATAAACCCATATCCCCAATGTCCACTCATTTTAATGCCATGTACTCTGTGGAGAAATCAACTTTTTGGAGATTTTGGAGAGTTTGTAAGCCGAAATGATGGCACAATTGAAAGACAGTTTGTTTTGTGCTGTCTCCATCTCCATACTAATGAATTCAAGACGTTAGCCCGAGGAGAATTAATCCTTGGAGATGAAATCTGCAATTATGCAGAAAGCCTTGTATCACTTCGCAATTATCACATTTAAGCTTGCTCATTCTAAATCATTGTTACTGCATTGAACATGGGTAGAAATGGATTTATATATCTGTTTGAATACTTCGTGTGTGGTGGTGCACTTGATGTCTTGTAGGCATGTTATCTGGAATATATAATGTAAGCATGCATTTGATACTATATTAGTTTAAGTAATCTTTGTTGCCGTTTAGTTTTCTCTCAAAGAAAGACAGATGTATGACTGCAAGAGAGAAAAATTTGAGCCTAATGTATCATTATTTCAGATATTGTGTTATGCTAGTTTGACAGCGTGCAAAAGGGTGTGTCCCTTTTGGAAAATGGTGTATGGCTACGTTGATCTGTGGCCTCCGGTTGAAACTACATATGTGGCACTTGTATTCAAAAGAACAAGTGGCTGAACCATGACATTTTACTGGTAAAAATGCTTTTTTGTCAATGCCACATATGTAGTTTCAACCGGAGGCCACAGATCAACGTAGCCATACATCATTTTCCAAAAGGGACACACCCTTTTGCACAATTTAGGGTATGATATTTGGTTAGTTAGACACACCAAGTTCCTAATTGTCAATGGTTAGTTAGACAAAAAGTGATTTAACCCTTTTTTGTGTATGATATTTGGTTGTTGAGTTTTCCTTTAATGACAGATGTGTAAGCTGTGAGTATGAAAAATCTAAGGGTATTCTACCATGATTATAAAGTACTATTGTTTTTTGCAAGTTGTTCATCAGCTTGCAAGAGGTTGTGCTCCTTTGATCTTGAGTGGTTATAAAAATATTTGGTAAGAGCTCACCTTTAGGAATTTCACAATCCAAATTTACCAATTTTTTTATTCATTACGTTTTTATCTCATTTTTTATGTTTCCTTCAATTTTACTTGTCAAGTTCTGTGTGTCTGCAAAAGATTTATTTTATCAATGTCATTTTTTTTGTAAGTTCACAACTTCACATGTCATTTTGCAACCTCAGAGCTAACTTTGAGCCATCAATGGTTATTGTGAAGGCCTTTTCAACATGATTTTGCATCAATTTGCTTGACATTTCTCTGCCATAAATTTGAAGCCTCAGTAATAGGCAACTTATAGAGATCTTGAAATAACTGCTGTTGATCAATTAGGTGAAACAGATTCTCCACTAATTAATTATTTTTTTGCTATTATTCAGCTTAGAACTACAAGTTATTGAAGACATTGTTAGAGAGGTTAAGAAAATATTTCTTCAATTACAGTATGTTGATGCAGACCTAGTAGGAATGCAATGTCGAGTGAGGGAAGTGGAAGAGCTTCTTGATTTGGGTTCTAACGATGAAGTTAGAGTTGTGGGCATTTAGGTATGGGTATAACATGGGGAAGTCAACTCTTTCCAGAGTCATGTATAATAAGATCTCTTACCATTTTGATTCTTCTTATTTGGTATCTAATGCAAACGATTTTCATTACATCCTTATTTGGTATCCAATGCAAACTTACATATGAAAAAGTCAAGTTGAAAAAAGACCACTTCTCCCCGCTCAAGTATATGTTATATTGGATACTTCATTACCTTTTCATTCGTTTTTCATTTCAGATTTCGAAAACTGAGACTTCACATTTGTGCCCACACTTTCCCACTTAATCGTGCCTATGATTTCTTTGTGAGCTTTATAATGTTTCTTATTTGTTTATTTCCCTCTCATTCTTGTGCCATCCTTTGTTTTTGTTTGTTGATTTTGAATATTTGTTTACCTCTCCTGTAGTAAATCTTGCACCTATGTTTGTCAATTTATTTCAAACTACATTATTACGCTCTGCTTCTTCTCTTGGCCTTTGTCATCTTTTGATTAATAACTTTGTTTATTTTGACCTTCTCCTTTGCAATTAACTAGTAATGTTGATTTTTGAAGAAGCTTCTTTAACCACATATCCACCCTGCATAATTTCATGGTTACATTGGACATCTATTTTATTCTTTGTTTCTTTATAGTGATGCCTTTGTTCATCTCTATTTTTCAAGCTCCCTGTCTATTTTTCCTCTCTGTTGGAATTCAATATGCATTCATATTTTCATATATTAAGTTTGAGGGCGGTACAAGTGCGGGTGGTTAGAAAGATGGCGGGAGAAGGAGAGGTCGAAGGCAGTGTCACGTTCTGTGGTGGTTGAAGTGCGAGGAGGAGAGGAGGGATGCTTTGTAGCTGTTGAGGAAAAAGAGTGGAGGCTTATTTTATTTTCATATAGCATGACTAATGAGAGTAGTTGTTTCATTTATTTTATTTGTGACTGGTTATTATGGATTTTGTTGCTTATATCTATATAGTACTTATCTTTAAGAAGTAGATAGAGGATATAGGAACGAACACGTAGAACAAACCATAAAAAAACGTAGGAATAAGTTTAGGCTGGGTTTCCTGGATGACCTCCCTTCATCAAACAGAGTCGTTTTGAATAGAGCTAAAATCAATAGATGGTGAGAAAATAAACGAGTTAATCCTGTTGATAAGACATGAATTTAACCCATTTAAGTATGCATTTGTGGTTTACTTAAGTGGATCAAATAGTATGAAATTGACATTTATTGTGTAATTGATTTAAATGCTTATTTGTTTGCTGATTGGAGAATTAAAAATGATTTTTCATGCTTCAAAGTTCGAAGTACAGATTTGCCCAGGTTTGGATATTAATTAAGCATGGGACAGAATTGTAAATATGACAATTTAAGAAAGGGTGAAGTTTTAATTTCCACTTGGATGTAAAATAAAAAAGAAGAAAGCGAAGCTGGAAGCGAAAATCTGTAAGTAGAGCAAAGAACTGAAAAACAGAAGAAGCAAGAGTCTCGAGAGAAAAGACTGAAGGAGGTTTTGGGCTGATTCCATATTCTCTCCTAGGTTGAAGCTAGATTAGACTTCCTTTGTTCTCTAAGGGGAGTTTTTATCCATTAACCTCTTTTTGGTTTGTCATTTGATTCTAGTTAAAATTATGTAGAGAATTTTTATTACAATAGTTTTGTTCTAAATTTGTGAAGTGGATTGTGACATTGATTAAACCTAATGTCGCCATAAGATTTATCAAATGAAGTACAATATCTAACTCACTTGATAGTAAGTG
This sequence comes from Mimosa pudica, assembly GCA_029929735.1. Lineage (NCBI taxonomy): Eukaryota > Viridiplantae > Streptophyta > Magnoliopsida > Fabales > Fabaceae > Mimosa > Mimosa pudica. The sequence goes on along the minus strand of JAKELP010000012.1, from coordinate 5,802,368 downwards.
AAGAGTAAGGGTATTTTTCACAATTTAGTTGTTTCTTACTAAACCTAGGCCTCAATGTCACTCAAATTAACAAGAGATGAGAGTATTAGTATCAATTACAAAACTACAATTTAAAATCTAACAAAAACTAGAAGTGGCCGAATAGGAAAGATTATGAAATTCAAGATTAAAAGTCTCCTCCAAGATTTCATTTGTACATTGTTGATTAACCTAGCCAAAATTGCTTGTTGATAGTTAATTAAGTTTAACTAAATGAAACTCAATTTCTTGAATCAAGAAGATAGAACTTCATTTAATTAGACTAACTAACTCTATATCAACCTCTCCTATACAATTCATTGATGAAGATGACCTAGAAATTCTAGAACCATGTAAGTCTCTCACAAGCTAATCAAACACATATAAATCACATAAATGAATGAAAAGCAAGCTGCAAAAGTATCAACAATGTTTCAATCACATAGGAAAGGCTAAATAAATCATAGCTTATAGTTTGAAGTAGAAATGTGAAAAATCAACACTTCTACCTAATGCTTCCTAAAACCTAGGTCACAAAAGGAAAGTATATATATCTAGAGTTAAAATTCAAGAAATACAAACAAAATCTTGGCCAAATTGTTGATGATTCTTCACACAAGGCTACATCTTGAAGGAGAAGAGGAAATTCCTAGCCAATCATGCTTTGCATTTGCATCTTGAAGAGGTATGTGGTGGAGGAAGCCATGGATTTTGAGTTTTGGAGGTGAAAATGGTGAGGAAATGATAGGTTAGGTTCGGCCACGGAGGTTTGTGTGTGGAAAGAAGAGAGAAAATAGAGAGAAAGAAGATGAAAATGACGTGGAAAGTGAAGGAATGAGTAAAAATGAAGTGGAAGATGATTTTTATGTATCTTGACCGAAATACACATGAAGGGAAAATGAAATGAAGGTGAAATGCAAGTGAAATGAAATATAAATGAGGAAATGAGTGTATATGGATGAGTATGTGGCTAGATGCATTCCTCCACTTTATTCCTCTCTTTATGCTCTTTCTCCTCTTTCCAAAGATGCCCTCCAAGTGCCTTTTGAGTTTGAAATTTGAATGTTAACTCCATATTACCGTTTTTGGTAACATTTTTCAAACTGCAAATCCTTTGTTTTTGACAAAAATGGTAATATTTGTCCTTATGTCTTTGCCCTTCCTCCAAGCCTTTTCCTTGCCCTCCAAGCTTATCCAAGGGTATGTGGGGCCTGCCTAAGACGCCCCTACACCATAAAAATATGCGAAACCAGTGAAATGATCAAAATACCCCTAGTAGCTTGTAGTGCAAGTAATTAAGCTAATATTTTCCATTTCTCCACATAATAGCATGCACATAAATAATATCCAATAATGATTCAATATTCCACTCAAACCTCACTAATTAAGCACAAATGCACATGCTTAGTTATATAAAGATATGTCTAACTAGACATTTGGATTTGTTCAAAGTTAATTCAATGGAATCATTGTTCAATTCTTTGAAATCTTTAATTTCATTTATTTATCTAGTTGTTTAGATTGTGAAATTTTGTTGAATGATTTGTATAGGATCTTAGAGAATAATTTGAATAATTTGAATAATTTCATTTGCAGTGATGAATTAACTTGAATGAATATGAATATTAGCAAGTCAAATTCTGTTAGTTGGATGAACTCCTCCTACTTAGTTAGTAGCTGAAGTTATTGTGATTAATGTGAAATTTGATTTGGAAGAGCTCTATTATTTGTTAGAGGAACAAGGAGGATTTAGCGGATATCTAGGAGAGAAATTCATCTCATATTCATTTTCTTCCCTCATTTTTTCATTTTATTTCTCACTTATGATTTGTAATAAAAAAAATTAGGCTAGGTTAGGATTTATTTGATGACTCATTTGTTTTCACATTTAATTTGTAAAAATAACTAACAAGATTAATTACTAAGAAGACCAAAGTTTCATTAATTATAATTAATACACACACTAGTTATTCTAGTTACTATACCATATATTTTGGAACTTGTGTTATGGCCTTAAGGGAAGGCTTAACATATAGGATGTGACATCTCCACTAAAGCACTCTTTTGTTTTGTTATTGAGATTTGAGAATAAAGCATAGTAATGAAACTATGTGTTTCATTAATTGGTGATGGCTAATGGGCCTATTAGGCCTAGCTCATCAGTTAAGAGCAGTAAAATTAAAAAAGGTCCAGAACTTTTGTGGGGTGTGTATGTGTAATTTTTTTTGTAATAAAAAAAATTTGTTTATGAAAACCCATAAATTTAGGACCTACATTTAGGCATATGGTTTATCTATTTCTAATGTGTTTTGGATCATTATATGTGTGTATATATTATTTCTATTTTTTGTGATTTTTATTAGTTAAAAAATCACAAATATTTATGAAAATTTCATAAGTATTTTATTTGAGACAAATATGAACTTAAGGAGTTATTAAAGCAATCTGGAGTGTGTGATTGAGTGGTAAGGACTCATTTAATCTTAACCAATTTTCTATGTTCGATCCTTGGCTTTGGGTATGGAGAAGTATTAAATATCTCGGACCAACTGTCTCACCCTTTGAGGTGCCTACAAATCAGCGGAGAATTAGTCTCTCACTTGTCGAGTGGAGGATCACCGATAAAAAAAGAGTTCTAAAAGCAACAAACCAACAATTTTTTACTCTTTTGGATAATATTCATGTACATATATTTAATCCTTAATATTATTTACATAGTGATAAATGAGAAAAGGAATATGTAATGAATACTTGTCTCTAAATTTTAATCTAAACATAAATTACTTGATAAATGTGATCTCTAAGTAATTATTGAGGTGGATAATTTTATTTTGGAGATTTTTGTGTTTGGTTGGACTTATTTTGCCCACATATGCGAATTGTTTTGAAAAAATAGTTTATTGTGTCTGTTTGGCTAAAATTATTTTGCCCGAATAAACTACGTATTTTGAAAATTGTTTATTTAAGAAGATTGTATTATTAATATATTTGGTTGGACTAATTTTATTAACTTACTTATTCGAATTAAGTAGCTGATTTCACAAGTAGAAAAGAGTAACCTATTTTCAACTTATAAATAGCTTATGATGTGTACATGCAACTTCTCACTCATTTTACGCATCCAATCACAACAAATCTGAACACACACAATTTGACTTATGAAAAATAAATCACTTATAAGTCATTTTATTCATTCGGATCCAAACAAAAATCTCATTACACAATGTGGCTTATTTTCAACCTGACTTAAAAAATAAATCAACTTAAAATTTAAGTCACAAAATTTACATTTCATAATTACCTCTACTTCTCATCATTTGCCCCTTGTTTGCTTACATGGAAATGTGTTGAAGGAAATCAAAAAGTATTTTGTTAATTTACATCGTGAGTCCACAAAATTTCTTTTCATCTCACATTTTTTCTGTGCAAACAAACTTTACTTCTCATCATTACCTAACTAACTTTCCATACCTTATCCCTTACACAAATCTCAATTCCATTTCTATTATCTCAATTAATTCCATCCATCCATCCAAGTGGGTTCATACTCATCTTCATAATCCACTTTTTATTCAAGCAAACTAGCCCTTAGAGTTGGTCTAGAATCCCAAGCTCAGCACTTATCTACTCATCACCCTTCTCATCACTAAAGCTACACCCTTCTCAATTCCATTTTATGAAAATGGAAGCCATTTCAGTTTCAGCTTCTTCTTGCAATTACAGACCAGTTTCAGCTGTAGTGACTATGAATCTTTTATATTGTGGAATCCAGCAACTAGGGACATCCTTCATGTGCCCCCACATGAAACTCAAGATTATACCCGGTATGATCATATGAAGGGCATTATGGGATTTGGTTTCAGTGCAATTGTTAATGATTACAAGATTGTGAGGCTGTATTGTAAAGCGACAGGCGATGCAGAAGTTCTTTTTGTTGAAGTGTTTTCCTTGAGCACAGGGTCATGGAAAACACTTGCTGAAGCTGGAAGATTATTGGCTGCGAATGTGGGACACCATGTACGTAATGGTTTCCCTTGTGATGGGGCAATCTTTTGGCTTGGCTATAGATTCAGGAGTGATCTTGGGGTGGACCATTGTCTGATTTCATTTGACATAGCAACGGAATCATATACATTGATACCAATTCCTGAAAATTCTGATGGATTATGCAACACGAGTCTTACCACGCATGAGAACAAATTGGCCGTGCTTTCTGGTCGCGTGGACCAACCCGATGAGGAGATGCCTACATCCCAATTCTATGAGGAGATGCCTACATCCGAATCATATTCGATTGACTTTTGGGTGTTGAAGTCTAAAGCTACATCCAAGGGTCCATGGACCTGGACTAAACTTTATACTATAAAACCCTATCCCCAATGTCCTTACATTTTAAGGCCACTTACTGTGTGGAGTAATCAATTTTTTGGATCATTTGAAGAGGTTGCAGGCGCAAATTATATTACAAATGAAATAGAGTTTGTTTTGTGCAGTCTCCATCTTCATACTAATGAGTTCAAGATGCTAGCCAGGGGACAATTAACCATTGATCATGAAATTCAGAATTTTGCAGAAAGCCTTGTGTACTTCGCAATGATCACATTTAAGCTTGCTCATCCTAAATCCTTGTTGGAGTATTGCATTGAACATAGGTAGAAATGAACTTATATACTCCCTCCGGTCCTAAATATAAGACCTAATTGACTTTTTTGAAAAATCCTTAAAAAAAGCAAAATAAGTTAATCATAAATTGATTTACCTAATTTTTTCCCTTAAACTAGTTTATTTTACTTATAAACTAATGGATAATCTAAAAATATATCAAATATGTCATTATTTAATAGACTATTTTACAACCTTAACCTCTCCAAAAAAAAGTTATCTTGGTCCTATATTTAGGATCGGAGGTAGTATCTTTTTAGATACTTTTTGTATGGTGCATTTCATGTCTTATAGGGGTATGTAATATGGAACAAATGATGAAAAATCATGGATGTGATACTATATTAGAGGGCAATGGCCCTATTTTATACCCAAAATAACCACCTTGGACTATCCACCACCATAAACTAACAAGTGGTACAATATTATACCCAAAGTAACTAAAGTGGTCCAAAAATACCCTCAACCGACAGTCTCCAACGGTCAAACGTTGAAAACCGTCGGTTGAGGGTATTTTTGGACCATTTTGGTTACTTTGGGTGTAATATTGTACCACCTGTTAGTTATGGTGGTGGGTGATCCAGGGTAGTTACTTTAGGTGTAAAATAGGGTCATTGCCCCTATATTAGAGCACTAATGTCTTTTATGAATGTTATGTGGAATATATGACGTAAGCATGTCTGTGATATTATATTAGTTTAGGTAATCTTTGTTGCCGCTTAGTTTTCTCTCGAAGAAAGACAGATGTATGACTGCAAGAATGAAAAATTTGAGCCTAATGTATCATGATTTTATATATTGTTTTATGCTGGTTTGGCATTGTGCAAGAGGATGTGTTCCATTTGGAAAATGATGTGGGGCTATGTTGATATTTGGTCTGCTGTTGAAACTACATATGTAGCACTTATTTATATACTTAGATCATCCAACAATATGTGACATACAACATTTACTGCAGCAAATGAAAGCATTCGCCTAAAGAAAAATCAGTGCATTTAAAAACCATTAACAGGCAAACTGAAAGCGAATCAGATACATTTGGCTGCACAAATGTGATTTGACATTAAAATTAGATACCATTAACAGTAAAAATCAGATTAGTCAAATCTGTGGCAGTGTTTTAAATTGCAGCAGCAATAAGATACACACATTATGTATCAGAGATGCTTTTTGCAGCAACAATAATTTGGAACAATGTTTTAAATTGCAGAATCGTGTGAGCAGTAAGATACACATATAATATATGAGACAAGTGTGGTTTGAATTGCAAAACTATTTTAAATTGGCAGTGTTTTACTGTTTGAGGATATGAGAGAAAATAAAGAATTAAAGGAAGCTTGACTTATACATTCTTTGCTTTCATTTTCATCATACACCAATCATCCACTTCATACATACATATATCCATTAATCATTTACACCTACCGTTGCCAACAAGTACTTGTTCACTACCTCCACATTAATGATAAATACAACAAAATAAAAGCAAACAACATCTACAATGACTTCATCAACATCTCCTTTTCTTCCTCTCAAGACACCTCCATTGTTCTCCACAAAGCTAGTCTTATTGATTACTTCTCTTGTCATCTTAGCCACTTCATCCTCTTATAAGAAGAACACATACCCTCCCTATCAATTATGAAGAAAGAAACCATTCTTTAATGTTCGATAGGACCAAATAGCATAAACATCAGAGTATATCCAAATATAGTTATACAAAACAATGTTCCATTAAAAGAAAAAAAATTTACTTAAAATAAATATTCAACAACAAAAGGACCATATTCCATATTCGTGTCACAAATCTTAGAAGAAAAAGGACAAACAAGAAATATTAGCATCGAGATCATACTTTGCAATCTATAGTCAACAAAGGTGTTTGCCTAATTTGCCTAAAAATGGCACCCTAGGCATTTAGCTTTTAGCATTTGCCTTAGGCAAAGGAATTGTAATAACACTTAGACTCACTTATTGGTTATGATAGTAAAATGGTACTGTCAAAGGTCAATCAAAGAAAGAGGCATTTATAACAGAGCCTATCGAAAAATGAGCTTATTAATCTATATATCAATAAAGACATTACACCCCTATAAACACACTGTCGATTACTGTTCATAACATCCATATACTGCGTGACACGTGTCCCTTTTTTGCCCTCTGCTCTTCTAATGCTTCACGTTAATAAAAATCAGACTTTTAAAATATTGTGCCTGACATTATGACCTGGCAGTGAAGCTCCCCTTTATGAATGTCCTTTTTGTTGATTTACTCCCTGAATCCATTTCGCAGAAAAGGAAGTGTGTGGACCACACCATATCTATTCTCTCGAGAAGCATGTCATTCAAAAAGCTCATTCACCTAATTGAATATTTTATTTTATACTCCCTCCGGTTCCTAAATATAAGATCACTTTGGGGAAGTGGATACCTAAATATAAGATCACTTCCTATTTTATTTAAAAATTTGTCTAAACTACCCTTATACTCCCTCTTTTCATTGAAAACCCCTCCTCCTTTTAAAGTTAAGCAATTGAGGAGATTTTGGGAAGATCATGTAATTTTATTGTCTTCCTTAATCTCCCCAAATTAACCAAAGTGATCTTATATTTAGGAACGGAGGGAGTATTTGATAACTCATAAAAGAAAGTCACAGGGCCCACTTGCTTGCTTATTCAATTGCCTCTTCATTTCAAAAGAAAGTCACAGTATTTGTAATTTTGTTTTTTGGTATGCTTTTTGGCAATCTGTATCTTCATTTCAAAATCCCATGGGGGGACCACACGTTTCATTTGGATGAAGTAGACACGTGTATGGATGGAAGCAAGTGACCTGTGTGGACCTGTGTGGACTTCACCATATCTTTTTTCTTCAGATAGAAGCATGGCATTCAAAAAGTACAATTCACTTTACAAAATAATTTTATTTGTCAACCCAAAATAAACCTGGCGGGGCCCACGTAGTTGCTTCTTCAAAAGTGCCTCCACTTTCAAGCAAGCATATCTTCGTCTCTCCAGTTCAAAATTTTGTGGGGGGTCACTTTCTGAGTTAATGAAACAGAGTAGGTGAGTTTCGGTTTCAACGCTAATAAGCTTCTCCAAGAAGCTTCATATATTACTTGCAATAAACCCTAAACACATTGGCCTCCACACAACTTTGACACCTGTCCAGAAGCTTGACACTTTGTTCCTAATCATATTAAACCTTTCACCCCTTCCTCTCCTCTGTTTGCAATCCTATTTATGGCCGCTGTTTAGCCAACAACGAAGCTTCCTTTGTGGTTTTTTTTTCTGTCGAGGTGTGACCCAGTTACCTCTTCCTTAGTTCATATAAGCTCTGTTTTTTGTTAGTTTATGTCCAACACTATTTTCACTGTGATCTTTTGTACTCATTGTACAGGTTTTCTCCCCCTTCTTCGTTTGCTCCCATGTCTCTGATTTTATCTTTACTCATTGAGCTCTGTTACTTTTTTTCGTGTTATTGTTGAACAAAACTCATGTCCATTCCACTTTCATATTTTTCATATAGCAAGCTTGAAGGTGATATTGGAGTAGGCGGTAAGATAGAAGGCGTCCCTGGGGAGGGAGAGGTTGGTGGCGGTGTGGTTGCAACCATTGGGGAGGGGTAGTCGTCGAGCAAGGTGTGGTGGAGGGTAAGTTATTTCTTTTTAGGAGTTTCTTTTCCCTCTTAACTTTAAGGCTTTCTTATGATTTGTTTTGATCTTATTATATTTATTTTTTATTATGATTTTAGTGTTTTTATTATGAGTAACTTAAAAATGCTATGAAGTATTTAAATGAAGTGTTTTTGTTTTGCCTAAAAAAAATTTGCTAATAACGTACAGGCTTTTCTGTTTTGCGTAAACCAGAAACACAAACATTTCATCCTCTTGATTTTTTGAAGCACAAGAGGTGAACAATGGAAGCGATCTTGGCACGGTTGATTTTTTTACCAGAGGAAGGTCTGTTTGTTTCAATGATATGTATGGAAGTTTTTATGTTGCTAGGTTGCCTCCAAGGGAATGTGATTTTTCAAAGCTTCTTTTTTGTTGTTTGGATAAGCTTACAACGTGAGACAATTTGACTTCATTCTGTTGTTTTTGCTGAATGTTTGGTGTTTGGGTTTACTTCAATGCAAATTTTGGTGGGAAGTTCTCCAAAATATCTCAATTCATTAATGACTGTTTTTTCTGTGCATATCTCAATTCATTGAAAGTTTGACTAATATGAATCAGCTTTCTCCCTTTAATACCTCAGACCCTTCGGAAGTTGTTTTGTTTTGGTGGCTATGCAGTTGTTGAAGTTGGATTTATAAGTGTATCAAATAGAAATCCTTCTAAGGTAGCTTTTTGCCAAGAGGAAGTTGATAGTATACTTGAATCTGAAGTCCTCTTACAAAAAAATGCTCATTCTCACACAATAAGGAAAACCATAGTTTTTGCACCTCTCAGCATAAGGAATGGGTCAGAAGTATGAGCTATTCTTTTTAACTAGTTTAGTATTTTGAAGAAAGGAGAACCATATGTATCTTCAAAAAACCCAGGGGTAAGAAAACACATTTACTTGGATTTATTTGACTTCAATTGTTACAAAAGTTTTACCTAGACATGGGATATTGCCTTAATTTGAATCAATTGAAGTCAATTCTTCTTTCAAACATGCTTTATTGACTTCACAAGTTATTTTATCTAGGTGACAGTCATATGATTTCTACTACCATTTAATAGCATGATCAAAAGAATTGTCTTATTGCTAAGGGAAATTGTTTTTTATTTGAAGTTTACTTCTGTTGGTAAATATTGGTGAGCTTAACTTTAGATGTCTATATATTTCCAAACTGAAAATGTGAAGATTTCTATTTTAATTCGCAGGAGCATGTTTTATATGAGAATCCATGTGTTCAAATGAAAATTTGGTGCCCAAATACACACTAGACAGAATCCAATCCTATTTCACCTCTTTTGGTTGTTCTGTTACCTCTTTGTATCTGCGTCAAATTGTTGTTGTCTTCAAACTAAATGAGCAATATGGGTTTATAGCGTATAAATATTCCCTAGCAGTTACAGTTTCATTGATGTGCATTAATAGGATTCATTTTTGCTTGATTCTTGAAGAACCCATTCAATATAAAAAGCATTTGATGATTTCTTTATGTTTTTTTATAACAGCATTTGATAATTTCCAATCACACCACGAGAGACTATTATCTTTGTGATTTAGGTGATTAATTTACCAATGAAGATCACATGCTCACTTAAATACCATTTTATTGGCAACAAAAACCATTTCACACGTTCTAACTTCTATAATTTATGGTGAGATGTGGAAATCGAAATATAATTGCTCCTTCATATCTTCAGTTTTTACTTTAACTAAAGTAGAATCCTTAGAGCAACATATAAATGTTCATTTTTACTTAATTTTTCCACATATAAAACCTCAAAATCCTTGAATTGTGATAATATTGAGTTTTAATTTCTTGGGAAGGTAAACCTCACGCGCATCGCGCGGGAGTGCTATCTCGTCTTAGAAATAACTACTGTATTGTTTAGGACTTGAGATCCTCACTATTTGTAAAATAGGAGAAGCAATCATTTATCTCACCCGATGGAATTAAGCTATGACAGATAATATGTACAAATAACATTGTCAAACAAGAAACCAAAAGCTTAATTGAATTGATTTGAAAGAAAACTCTATAGCAGACTTTTATATCACGCAGCAAGGAAGAAAGCTCTTCCTCCATTGTGGCATTCCCATCAATAGCATCTACTACTTTAGAGCAATCACATTCAACCACAACCCATTGCCAGATGCTCTCGTGCATTTTTTTAATATGGATGAAAAAATTTATACCCAGTCGTGTTCCTGGATCTCGGAGCTTCGAACCCGAATTCGAATTTGAATAGAGTTCATGTTAGCAAACAAAGCCATGATAAAAGAAACACTTCCTCCGGTCTTAAATATAAGATCTAGTTGACTCTTTTGGAAAATCCTAAAAATGCAAATAAGTCAATTATAAATTGATTCACTTATTTTTTCCTTAAACTGGTTTATTTGACCTATAAACTAATGATTAATCTAAAAATATATCAAATATGTTTCTAATTAATAATATATTTTGTAACATTAACATCTTTTAAAAAAGTCAACTAGGTCTTATATATAAAATTATAAGGAGTAAATTTGGACTCAAGAATCCCAAAGGATGTAGCCCCACACAGAACCAGTTTACTAGAGCTCAGATCAGATTTGCACAGCAAATCACCCTCTCAAGAAAAACGCATGTGAGAGGAAAAGTTGGAGATCGTTTTCATTAGTCCAAAACGAAATAGAACCCTATTGTAAATAAATGGAGATACATCGATCCCATCTTATCTAGAATTGACCAATTAAAATCTTTTGTTTTAATTTAATAAAAAGAATTTTATTTAATTAAATCACATATTTGATTTATCAGATAAAATCTTATAATTAATTCTAGAATTAATTAATTATATAATGTGTTCATTGAATAGCATACTTTTTCTAACAATGGCTAAAAACTAAAAGGGATAAAGGCCAAAAATACCCCGGAAGTTTCCACCCAGGAGCACTGAGTATATGGAAGTTTTCTAAGGGGCAAATATACCCTGGAAGCAATACAAATGGGGCAAATTTGTCCTTCCGTCAAAAAAACTAACAGTCAACGTTTAATTGTGGGCCCCACCTCTTTAACATTTTTGGTCAACTAAACAGTTGACTGTTAGTTTTTTTGACGGAAGGGCAAATTTGCCCCATTTTTATTGCTTCCAGGATATATTTGCCCCTTAAGAAACTTCCATATACTCAGTGCTCCTGGGTGGAAACTTCCGGGGTATTTTTGGCTTTTATCCCAAACTAAAAAGTGCATAAAATGCAATGAAATGAAAATTGATACACAAACAATTGCAACAAACCCTAAAAATTTCAATAATTTCAACATTCATAGTATCACAGACCTTGCACACAAACAATTTCAATAAACCCTAAAAATTTCAGACCTCATATATGGTCGAATCTCCCTTTTCGGATTCACACTGGTAGTTTCATATTCTTGTGTCTTTCATAATCTTGCTTATTTCATCTTCTTGCATCGTCATTTTTGAAGAATAGAGGTGTTTCAACCTTGAGTTTGTACATTGTATTCGAAGAATATAGACTTGCCATGTGAGCATAGGGGAAAAACGCCATGTCGGCATCTTAAATTTTCCACATATTCATTGTCAACGGTTAACATTGGTTTACTGTTAGGATTGGGCTCAATTTCCCCAAAAATAAAGTTTAGGGGCTTAATTACATCTGAAAAACTTCCAGGGTGCATGCTCTTATGTAAACATTTTGAGGGTGGATTTGTTGTTTAACCCTAAAAACTATAGAGCGGAGAGAAAATATAAGTTAGCCCTTCCGATAGATATGAATTTAACTTATTTAAGTATGTGTTTGTGGTTTATTTTAGTGGATTAAAAAGTATGAATTTACCTATCTAGTTATTTAGTTTGTGAAATTTGGATGAATGATATATGTAGGATCTTAGTTAGAGACTATTTGCAGTGATGAATTGGCTTAAATGAATCTAAATATTAGCGAGTAAAATTTTGTTAGTTGGATGAACTCCTTCTACTTAGTAGTTAAAGTTATTGTTATTAATGTGAACTTTGATTTGGAGACGCTCTATATAGGAACAAAGAAGATTTACTGCATGTTTAGGAAAGAAATTCATCTAATTCATTTTCATCACTCATTTTGTCATTTTATTTCTCACTTGTCATTTGTAATAAAAAGAATTATCAATTAAAAATTAGGCTAGGTAGGTTAGGATTAGTTAATGACTCAAATTTGTTTGTAAATTTAATTCGTTAATTTGTAAAGAATTAACAAGATTAATTACTTAAAAGGTAAAGTCCAAGATATTGACCTTAGTTGGCTGCCACTCTATATAACAGTTAATTCTAATTACTAGACTATATAGGTTGGAACTAGTGCTAAGGGAAGCCTTATGCCCTTAGCAAGGAGGATGCGACATCTCCACCAAAGCACCCTCTTGTTTTGTTATTGAGGATAAAGCTAATTAATGAAACTACGTGTTTCATTTATTGGTGGTGGCCAATGGGCCTAATAGGCCTCGTCCATTCTTTAAGAGCATTGAAATAAAAAGGGCCAGAACTTTTGTGGGCCATTCTGTCTATATTTTTCTTTTTTGTCTCTCTTTTTAGGGGTTTTTGAAGGAGTAGTTCATCTTAATTAAGATTAAGACGCAATTTGTTTTCTAAAAATTCATAAATTTAGGACCTACATTTAGACATATGGTTTGTCTGTTTCTAAAGTGTTTTTGGATCATTATGTGTGTTTGTGTGTGTATTAGTGCTATTTTTAGTGATTTTTATTAGTTTAAAAATCTCAAATTTTTATGAAAACTTCATAATTTTTATATTTGAGGCAAATATGAAAGGGTTTTAAAAGCACCAAACCAAAAGTTTTTTACTCTTTTGGATAATTTTCATGTTAAGATACTTAATCTTTAATATGATTTACATATTGGTTGATGATAAAAGGAATAAGTAATTGATATTGCCTCTAAATGTTGATCCAAACATAAATTACTTTGATAAATTTGAGCTTTAAGTAATTATTAAAGTGGATATTTTAATATTGGAGATTTTTGTATATGTTTGGCTGGACTTATTATTTTGCCCAAATAAACTATTTATTTTGAAAAATAGTTTATTTTAAGCAGATTATATTATTGATATATTTGGCTAGACGTATTTTTTGAACATACTTATTTGAAATAAGTAGCTTATTTCACACGTAGAAAAAAATAGCTTATTTTCAACTTATAAACAGTTTATAATCTGTACCTAACCAATTTCCACTCATGTTACACATCCAAACACAACGATTTAACTTATGAAAAATAAGTGTGTTTACCCATTGTCCGTGGATTCAGTGGCGAAAGGATTGAACAATGAGCGTCGAGTTGTCCACCTAGTCGCGAGTTTGACTCCTGGGGAGTGACACTTTGGTGTGTCTCCATCGCGGCGCTTGGGGAGACATCTCCACCTACCTGTGTGGACGCTCAGAGCCCACAGGGCCTGTGAATCATGGGTTAGGTGTCCTGCCCTTGGATTAGGTTGAGCCCAAACCCCTTCCTAAAATTTGTTTATAAAAAAAATAAGTGTGTTTGGAACTAGATTTTGGCCCAAAAAAGTTGGTTTTGGATAAACTATTTTCTTCTTTTGGTATAGTCTTATTTATTTTTTACCCAACTTTTGGCTAAATTAGTTTCCGAAGAGAAGCTACATTTTAGAGTTTATGGCCTATATGGGTGCCCATGACCATTGACCAACTTTTGAAATGAGCATGTTGGGAGCATTAAACAATGACATCAAATTATGTCAGCAGTAAATTAGATTATGCACCAACCTTTTCACCTAATCCAAGTCTCAACAAACATTCAACACCCATTCAATTCTCACTTCTCCTCTCACCCCTTGCTTCCACAACTCATGTCTATCCCAATGTACTTACATATACCACTTCTGAGTTCAAAGAGTGAGGCTTGTCAGTCATAGAATCTTTTACACACCACACCATCCATTCTATTCCAATCTAATTTGAGGAACAAGTTCGCAAATTTCTCTTTAACAGGTTTGTTTCCTTCATCCTTAGCTTTTTGGTATCACTTTTCTATTTTACCACTCTTCTTCAAATGGAGAAGAAGGAGGAGGTGGTAGTAGTGGATGGTGGCTCACCTTATCTTCCTCGTGACATTATCATATCTATTCTCAAACGTCTTCCAGTGAAGACCCTTCTCCGATTTCGATGTGTTTGCAAAGATTGGAACATTCTCCTCAAAACCCCTTCTTTCATCACTCAACACCTTACCCATAACACCCTCCACAATGACTTCCTTCTTCCTCCAACATCACTCTTTCTTGTCCGCCGCCTATCTTTGATCAATCATGATCTGCAGCTCATTCAATATCACAAAGTTTCTTCCACTATTATGGTCATGGGCCTTGTTGGTTCCTGCAATGGCTTGCTCTGTTTGCGCTATATTGATTATGAATCTATTATTTTGTGGAATCCAGCAACTAGGGACATCCTTCATGCGCCCCCACTTGAAACTGGACTTAGTGCCATGTTTACTCAAATGTGGAAGTACATGTTGGGATTTGGTTTCAGTGCCACTGTCATTGATTACAAGATAGTGAGGCTGTGTTTTGATGTTTCACCTGATGCAATATTTGTTTCAGCTCAAGTGTTTTCCTTGAGCACAGGGTCATGGAGAGAACTTGGTGAAGCTGGAGGAACATTGGATATAAATGCAATTCCCATTGGAGTTACATGTTTCAGTTTTGATGGGGCAATCTTTTGGTTTGGCCTTAGACCCAAGCCTCATGATCTTGGGACGGGGGAGCATTGTCTGATTTCATTTGACATAGAAACAGAATCATTTGCATTGATTCCGATTCCGGTTCCTCAAACTTTTGATGGATTACGAGGCAAGAGTCTTACTACGCATGACAACAAATTGGCCATGCTTTCTGGTGGTGTGGTCCAACCCAATGGGGAGATGCCTACATCCGAATCATATTCCATTGATTTATGGGTGATGGAGAAGTCTGAAGATGACTCCGGGGATGAATGGATGTGGACTAAAATTTATACTATAATACCCTATCCCCATTGTCCTCACATTTTCAGGCCTCATACTCTGTGGAGAAATCAACTTTTTGGGGAATTTGAAGTTGATGGCACAAATGGAAGACAGTTTGTTTTGTGCAGTCTCCATCTCCATACTAAAGAACTCAAGATAGTAGCCAGGGGAGGATTAACCATTGGACATGGAATTCAGAATTATGTAGAAAGCCTTGTGTCACTTCGCAATGATCACATTTAAGCTTGCTCATTCGAAATCCTTGTTATTGCATTGAACATGGGTAGAAATGAATTTATATTTCTGTTTAGATACTTAGTGTGTGGTGCACTTGATGTCTTTTAGGGAAGTTATCTGGAATATATAATGGAAGCATGTATGTGATATCATATTAGTTTAAGTAATCTTTGTTGCCGTCAGTTTTAAGTATGTATCTAGATTATATGACTGCAAGAGTGAAAAACCTGAGCCTAATGTATCATGATTTTACATATTGTTTTATGGTGGTTTGGCAGAGTGCAAGAGGGTGTGTTCCTTTTGGAAAATGATGTGGGGCTATGTTGTTCTATGGCCTGCTGTTGAAACTACATATGTAACATTTATTTATATACTTTGATCATCCAACAATACGTGACATACAGCATTTACCGCAGCAAATGAAAGCATTCGCCTAAAGAAAAATCAGTGCACTTAATAACCATTAACAGGCAAACTGAAAGCGAATCAGATACGTTTGGCTGCACAAATGTGATTTGACAATAAAATTTGATACCATTAACAGTAAAAATCAGATTAGACAGATCTGATTAGACAAATCTGTGGCAGTGTTTTAAATTGCAGCAGCATTAAGATACACACATTATTTATCAGAGATGCTTTTTGCAGCAGAAATAATTTGTGGCAATGTTTTGAATTGCAAAATCGTGTCAGCAGCAAGATACACACATTTTGTGAGACAAGTGTTGTTTAAATTGCAAATTGTTTTAAATTGGTAGTGTTTTACTGTTTGAGAATATGAGAGAAAATAAAGATTTAGAGGAAGCTTGAGTAATACATTCATTGCATTCATTTTCATCATTCACCAATCATCCACTTCATACATACATATATCCATTGATCAATTACGCCCATCAATGCCAAGAAGTACTTGTTCACTACCTCCACACATCAAAATAAAAGCAAACAATATCATCAACCTCTACAATGACATCATCAACATATCCTTTTCTTCCTTGCAACTTGCAAGACACCTCCATTGTTCTTCACCAAGCCAGTCTCATTGATCACTTCTCTTATCATCTTAACCGCTTCATCCTCTTATAAGAAGAACTCACTTCCTCCCTGCCAATTATGAAGAAAGACATGATTCTTTAATGTTTGATACGACCAAACAAAATAAACATTGGAGTATATCAAAATATAGATATCCAAAAAAATGTTACATTAAAAGAAAAAAATTACTTAAAATAAATATTCAACAACAAAAGGACCATATTCCATATTCGTGTAGTCACAAATCTCAGAAGAAAAAGGACAAACAAGAAATGTTAGCAACAAGATCATATTTTGCAATCTATAGTCACCAAAGTTGTTTTCCTATTTTTCCTAAAAAAGGCACCCAAGTCATTTAGCTTTTAGCATTTGCCTTGGACCAAAGGAAATGCAATAACACTTAGACTCGCTGATTTTTTTTTTTTTGCAATAACACTTAGACTCGCTGATTGGTTATGAGTAAAATGGTACTATCAATCAAAGAAAGTTACATTTATCATAGAGCCTACCGAAAAATGAGCTTATTAATCCTCAAAATAACTACGGTACTGTTTAAGACTTAAGATCCTCACTATTTGTAAAAAAGGAGAAGCAATCATTTATTTCCCCTGATGCAATTATGCTAAGACAGATAATATGTACAAATAACACTGTCAAACAAGAAACCAAAAGCTTAATTAAAGGTGTTTGAAAGAAATCTCAATAGCAAACTTTTAATATCACGCAGCAAGGAATAAAACTCTTCCCCTATTGTGGCATTCCCATCAATAGCATATACTACATTAGAGAGCAATCACATTCAACCACAACCCATAACCAGATGTTCTCGTGCATTTTTGAAATATGGATGAAAGAATTTATACCTGGTCCATGAGTGTTCTTGGACCTCGGAGCTTCGAACCTGAACTCGAATTTGAATAGAATTCCTGTAACCTAACAAAGCCATGAACAAAGAAATAAATTCGGAGTTAGGAATCCCGAAGCATTCAGCAAACGCAGAACCGGTTATCAAACTTTAATCAAATTTACACAGTGAATTACCCTCTCAAAAAAAAGTATGTGAGAGGAAAAGCTGGAGAGAGAATCTAATTCTCTTTTCCATTGGTTTTAAATGAAATAGAACACCTCAATGCATATCTGATCACGAATCGACTAATTAAACTTTTTTGTTTTAATTAAATAAAGTAGAATTTTATTTAATTAAGTCATTTATCTTATTTATTAAATAAAATCCTATTCAATTCTAGAATTAATCAATTATTTAATGTGCCCATTATTAAATGACATACTTTTTCTACCAATGGATAAAAACTAAAAAGTGCATAAAATGCAATTAAATGAAAATTGATACATCAACAATTTCAACAAACCCTAAAAATTTCAACAAACTATAAAAATTTCAATAATTTAAACAATCATAGTATCACACACTTTGCACACAAACAATTTCAACAAACCCTAAAAATTTAATACCTCATATACGTTCAAATCTCCCTTTTTGGATTCACACTAGCAGTTTCATATTCTTGTGTCTTTCATAATCTTACTTATTTCATCTTCTTGCATCGTCATTTTCAAAGAACTGGGGTGCTTAATTACACCTTAAAAAACTTCTAGGGGGCATACGCGTATGTAAACACTTCGACGGTGGATTTGCAGTTTAACCCTAAAAAAGTTGGTTTAAACTGAATAAACTATTTCTAGCTTTTGGTATATGTCTGGGTCTTATTTATTTTGACCTAACTTTTTGGCTATATTAGTTTCTCAACATAAACTACATGTTGGAGTTTTGGATAACAAAAAAAAAACATTTTGAAGTTTAAGGCGTATGGCTGTCCATGAGGGTTGAGACTTGAGACCATGACCTTTGACCAGCTTTTGAAATGGGACCGTTGGGAGCACTAAACAATGATACTACTATTAAATTATCCATGAGATCATATGACCATTGACCAGCTTTTGAAATGGACCGTTGGGAGCATTAAATAGTGATACTCCCACCATTCCTAAACCTAAATATAACATCACTTTGAGGAAATTGATAAATTCCTAAATATAAGATCACTTCCTATTTTATCTCAAGTTTTACCCAAACTACCCTTATACTCTCTCTTTTCATTGAAAACCCCTCCCCTCTCAAAGTTAAGTAATTGAGGGGATTTTGGGAAGATCATGTAATTTTATTGTCTTCCTTAATCTCCCCAAATTAACCAAAGTGATTTTATATTTAGGAACGGGAGTATTAAGTAAATTATCCACCTACATTCTGACCCCACAACCACCATTCTCCAGACAAGTCTCAGCAGAAACCATTGAACAACTATTCACTTCTCATCTCACACCCCTTGCTAAACCACTTCAGAGTTCAGAGGGTGAGGCTTGTCGGCAAAAGTAACAGTCAGTCATAGAGCCTTTTAGTTCCATTCATCTCTAAGATCGGCTTCGGACGAACCACTACGCAAGTTTCTCCTTAACAGGTGTGTGTGTCTTTCATCCCTCAAATCCTTACTTTTGTCAGCTTTCCCTTTTTACCCCTCCTCCTCAACAGCTTTGTATCCTTCATCCTTAGCTTTTTTGTATCACTTTTAGTCTTCAAATGGAGAAGAAGAAGCAGGAGGAGGTAGTAGTGCATGCTGGCCCACCTTATCTTCCTCGTGACATTATCATACCTATTCTCAAACGTCTTCCAGTGAACACCTTCTCCGCTTTACAAGATAGTGAGGCTGTATTTTAATATATCCCGTGATGCAAGATTTGTGTCAGTGAAAGTGTTTTCCTTGAGCACAGGGTCGTGGAGAGAACTTGTTGGACCTGGAGAAACAATGGATATAAATGCCATTCCAATTAGAGGTACAGGTTTCACTTTTGATGGGGCAATCTTTTGGATTGGCGGTAAACTCAAGCCTGATGGTCTTGGGAGGGAGCATTGTCTGATTTCATTCGACATAGCAACAGAATCATTTGCATTGATGCCGGTTCCTCAAACTTTTGATGGATTCAGAGACAAGAGTCTTACTAGGCATGAGAACAAATTGGCCATGCTTTCTGGTGGTGTGGTCCAACCCAATGGGGAGATGCCTACATCCGAATCATATTCCATTGATTTATGGGTGATGGAGAAGAGTGGAGATGAATCCGGGGATGAATGGATGTGGACTAAAATTTATACTATAATACCCTATCCCCATTGTCCTCACATTTTAAGGCATCATACTCTGTGGAGAAATCAAGTTTTTGGAGAATTTGAAGAAGTTAATGGCACAAATGGAAGACAGTTTGTTTTGTGCAGTCTCCATCTCCATACTAATGAACTCAAGATAGTAGCCAAGGGAGGATTAACCATTGGACATGGGATTCAGAATTATGTAGAAAGCCTTGTGTCACTTCACACAGCATAAATTTTCAAATCAAGCTTAACAAGTGTATCTCAAAGAAACTATAATTTTCAAATCAAGCTTAACAAGTGTATCTCAATAAATCTTACCTTCCGATTGACATGAATTTAACTTATTTAAGTATGTGTTTGTGGTTTATTTTAGTGGATTAAAAAGTATGAATTTACCTATCTAGTTATTTAGGTTGTGAAATTTGGATGAATGATATATGTAGGATCTTAGTTAGAGACTATTTGCAGTGATGAATTGGCTTAAATGAATCTAAATATTAGCAAGTAAAATTTTGTTAGTTGTATGAACTCTTTCTACTTAGTAGTTAAAGTTATTGTGATTAATGTGAAATTTGATTTGGAGAAGCTCTATATACGAACAAAGAAGATTTACTGGATATTTAGGAAAGAAATTCATCTAATTCATTTTCATCACTCATTTTGTCATTTTATTTCTCACTTGTCATTTGTAATAAAAAGAATTATCAAATAAAAATTAGGCTATGTAGGTTAGGATTAGTTAATGACTCAAATTTGTTTGCAAATTTAATTTGTAAGAATAATTAACAAGATTAATTACTTAAAAGGTAAAGTCCAAGAGATCAACCTTAATCAGCTGCCATTCTATATAAAAGTTAATTCTAATTACTATACTATATAGGCTGGAGCTAGTGCTAAGTGAAGCCTTATGCCCTTAGCATGCAGGATGCAACATCTCCACTAAAGCACCCTCTTGTTTTGTTATCGAGGATGAAGATAATTAATGAAACTATGCGTTTCATTGATTGGTGGTGGCCTAGCCATCCTTTAAGAGCATTGAAATAAAAAGGGCCAGAACTTTTGTGGGCCATTCTGTCTATATTTTTCTTTTTTGTCTCTCTCTTTTTAGGGGTTTTTGAAGGAGTATTTCATCTTTATTAAGATTAAGACGCAATTTATTTTCTAAAAATTCATAAATTTAGGACCTACATTTAGACATATGGTTTGTCTATTTCTAAAGTGTTTTGGATCATTATGTGTGTTTGTGTGTGTATTAGTGCTATTTTTCAAGGTTCGAAAAACCGGACCGGGCATCCAACCGGACAAGCTACTGGTTCAAGGGTTATTGGTTCAACCGTGGTTCAACCGGGTTAGACCGGAAATAATAAAATAATATTATTTAATTGTTATATACAGTATAAGAAAATAGATAAATAAGATAAACTCAAGGGACATTTTGGCAATTTTTCTCTCTATTTAATAATATATGGGGATATATGGATCATATGCTAAACTCATAGGGACCTTTTGGCAATTATGATGTGAGCCCATTAGCCCAAACCCTAATATTTCCTTCCATATATAAACTAACTAATCCTCCCTCTCTCCCTCATTTGATATGCCGCCACTCACACCCAACACTCCATCTATCACCATCTTCACCAACACTCCATCTATCACCATCTTCACCTCCTTAAACAAAAACACATCTCTCTCTCTCTTTAGATTTTCTCACGTCTAAACACACCCATCAACAAGATCAACTTTCTCCATCTTGTTTTCACTCATCGTTCCTCATCTCCGGTGAGCCCTAGCAGCATCGACGGCGTGCCTGGCGGAGCAAAACACGGCGCCGATGAACCAGAAAGAAGGTAACTGGGTGCGGTCTTGAACAAACCGGTCAAACCGGTTCCATGCCGATTTTCGATGTTTAAAGCCGGTTTGAACGGTTCTGGCCGGGTGAACTCCGGTCTGAAGGGGTGGCCGGTTGTATGGCCAGATCGGACCGCCTTTGTGTCCGGTTGCAGGTTTAACCTGTCGGACCGGCCGGTCCGATCCGGTTTTTTAAACCTTGCTATTTTTAGTGATTTTTATTAGTTTAAAAATCTCAAATTTTTATGAAAACTTCATAAGTTTTATATTTGAGGCAAATATGAACTTAAAGGGTTTTAAAAGCACCAAACCAAAAGTTTTTTACTCTTTTGGATAATATTCATGTTCAGATACTTAATCTTTAATATGATTTACATATTGGTTGATGATAAAAGGAATAAGTAATGGATATTGCCTCTAAATGTTGATCCAAACATAAATTACTTTGATAAATGTGAGCTTTGAGTAATTTATTCAAGTGGATATTCTAATATTGGAGATTTTTGTATATGTTTGGCTGGACTTATTATTTTGCCCAAATAAATATTTATTTTGAAAAATAGTTTATTTTAAGCAGATTATATTATTGATATATTTGGCTAGACGTATTTTTTGAACTTACTTATTTGAAAAAAATAGCTTATTTTCAACTTATAAATAATTTATAATCTGTACCTAACAAAATTTCCCTCATGTTACACATCCAAACACAACGATTTGACTTATGAAAAATAAGTGTGTGTTTGCCCATTGTCCGTGGGTTCTGTGGCGAAAGGATTGAATAATGAGCGTCGAGTTGTCCGCCTAGTCGCGAGTTTGACTCCTGGGGAGTGACACTTTAGTGTGTCTCCATCGCGGCACTTGGGGAGGCATCTTCACCTACCTATGTGGACGCCCCAGATCCCATAGGGCCTGTGGATCATGAGTTAGGTGTCCTGCCCTTGGATTGAGTTGAGCCCAAACTCCTTCCTAAAATTTGTTTATAAAAAAAATAAGTTTGTGTTTAGAACTAGATTTTGGCCCAAAAAAGTTGGTTTTGGATAAACTATTTTCAACTTTTGTTATATATTTGAGTCTTATTTATTTTTTACCCAACTTTTGGCTATATTAGTGCTATATTAGTGGAGATGAATCTGGGGATGAATGGATGTGGACTAAAATTTATACTATAATACCTTATCCCCATTGTCCTCACATTTTAAGGCATCATACTCTGTGGAGAAATCAAGTTTTTGGAGAATTTGAAGAAGTTAATGGCACAAATGGAAGACTGTTTGGTTTGTGCAGTCTCTGTTGGAAATATTTAATCGGATCCGCCCTCGATGGACCGGATCATCTGATTGCTAAATCCGACGACCTTTAGGAAAGCAAAAAGTTGACAAATCAGCATCAATATGTGATTGATGCTGATTGATTTGATTAGAATCAAATCAGTCAACAAATCAACATTAATATGTGATTGATTTGATTAGAGAATCAAATCAGTTATTATTGTTGATTGGTGTCATAATGACTGCAATAATGACGGTAATATTTCTACCATTTTTAGTGACACTCCTGTCACTATAAATAGAGGTGTCTCGTTCATTTGTTGGCAAGTAAACGAGTGTGCGTGCTTAGACGCCTCAGCCACTCTGGCTTTCCTTCTCACGGTTTTTCCTGAGAGGGTGATTCGCTGTGCGAATCAAACCCGGGTTCTAGTAACCCAGTTCTGCGTGAGCTGAATCCTTCGGGATTCTTGGCTCTGAGTATAAGGTTGTTATCACGGCTTTTGTTTGTTCTTGTTCTTGCAAGAACTCTGTCCGAGTTCGGGTTCGGGTGCGGGTTCGAAGCTCCGGGATCCGGGAAAGCTCGTGGGCCGGGTAAATTCCTTCAGTCTCCATCTCCATACTAATGAACTCAAGATAGTATTCAAGGCAGGATTAAGCATGGGACATGGGATTCAGAATTATGTAGAAAGCCTTGTGTCACTTCGCAATGATCACATTTAAGCTTGCTCATCCGAAATCCTTGTTATTGCATTGAACATGGGTAGAAATGAATTTATATATCTGTTTAGATACTTTGTGTGTGGCACTTGATGTCTTTTAGGGATGTTATCTGGAATATATAATGAAAGTACGTATGTGGTACTGTATTAGAGCACTTGATGTCTTTTATGAATGTATTGTGGAATATATGATGAAAGCATGTATGTGATGTTATATTGGTTTAAATAATCTTTGTTGCCGCTTAGTTTTTTGTCAAAGCAAGACAGATGGATGTATGAATGCAAGAGTGAAAAATCTGAGCCTAAATATATCATGATTTTACATATTATGTTATGTTAGTTTGACACCATTCAGCAGGGTATGTCCCTTTTGGAAAATGATGTGGGACTATGTCGATCTATGGCCTATGGTTGAAACTTCATATTTGGCACTTGTATTCAAAGGAACATGTGGCTGAACCATGACATTTTGCTGGTAGCAATGCTTTTCTAGAGACAATTTTTTTTATCTGATAAAAGCAGTAAGATATTGTGCTACTTGATAAATCACCTTAGTTTAGTTTTATATTTTCAGCTACATTGCTTTTTACATTCTTTTGAAATGGGTTTATTTTTCTAGTGCAGGAACATGACTATTTACAAAATGAGAACATTTTGACACTATTCATACATTCTCAAAAGTGTGATTCAATGGAACGGCCCAACACTAAATCTGCCTAGAGGAGAGGATGTCTTTATTTGGAAGCCATCTAGTGATGGTTGCTTTAACATTAAATCTGCTTACCTTTCTTAATCTGCAGGCAACCAACACCAAGGCGAAGATATATGGAAAAAGCTGTGGAAATGGAACGGCCCTGAAAAAATTAAAACCTTCCTTTGGCTTCTTGCTCATGATAAAGTCCATACCATGAGCCTTCGAGCAAAGAGAAGCATGGCTGACTCTGACCTCTGCCCTTTTATTTAACTGTGACACAGGAGAGACAGCCATGCATATGATTCGTGATTGTAAGGATGCTAAGGAACTGTGGAAATCTGTTGTTGCACCTGACTTTTGGCCTTTGTTTTTTAACTTGCAGGGGGTACAATGGATTAAGTGGAACTTAAGAGAGGAAGTAGGGAGAGGAAGCACTGGGAAGCTGCCTTGGGCTTTTCTTTTTGGCTACACATGCTGGGAAATCTGGTGCTCTAGATGCAGAAAAATTTTTGAATCAGTAGATGAGCTCAGCTCCAGGAATGTCAAAGATATCTTCTACAAAGCTTGCACTGATAAAGACCTATTAGAAGCGTACCCTGAATTTACATACCACAACATGGCAGCCCAAACCAATCGGAACAATGATATGTACCAGTTCTCTTGCTTTTTATAGGGCTTGTTAAAAGTAATCTGTAGTTTTCTGATATGTACCAGTTCACATTCAAAAAAAGAAAGTGTGATTCAATCGTGTGTACGCAAGGGTGATATTTAATGTAGCTTTAAACCTTTTTGATGTAATTTAATAGATGATGAGAGTTAAAAATACTAATGGTCAAAGGTTAGTTCATAAAAAAAGTGATTTATCCCTTTTTTGTGTATGATATTCGGTTGTTGAGTTTTCTTTTATGACAGTCTAAGCCTATTCTACTTCTACCACGATTATAAATGTATCATTGTTTTATGCAAGTAGTTCATCAGCTTGCAAGAGGTTGTGTTCTTTTGATCTTTATTGGTTTCAAAAAAAAATTTGTAGGAGTTCACCTTTAGGAAGTTCACAATCCAAATTTTTATTTTTATTTGACAAAATTCAATGACTTTTTATATGAATTTTATAGAAATTACTCTATTGATGTTGGCAAAGTATCAATGTAGATGTATTATAACACATTCTCTACTCTTAAATATAAGGCTTATTTAAGGTTGTGAGATAATAAATATAAGACATCCTTATAAATTTTCTAAACTTCTCCCAACTAATCTATATTGATGCTCACTCAATAAAAATAAAGAGGCATAAGCAATCTCTTTTAGCTAATGGAGAAGTGTTTTGGATTTTACATGGTGATAGTAGGGTTAAAATGCAAAAATGACTATGTAAATTTTTTTTGAGCAAAACTAGCAATTGAATTTCAAAACTAGGCAAAAATGACCATCACAGTTAATTTTTTGACTTTTCACTGATCATCTGATTCATCTCTTACTAAAATATGTGGTAGACTGAGACTTACTCCCTCTGTTCCTAAATATGAGATCACTTAAGCGAATTTGGAGAGATTAAGGAAGACATTCCTTTTTTTTATCGAAATTAAGAAAGACATTCCAATAAGTTAGGATTATGTGAAAGTTTCAAAATACCTCTCTCCTAAGTGTTAAAAAATCCTCTCACCTTCAAACATATGTGAGAGGAAAAGCTGGAGAGAGAATCTAATTCTCTTTTCCATTGGTTCTTTTAGAACCATAATTTGAATAATTGATGGAGATACTTCAATCCTTATCTTATTTGGAATGGACTAATTAAAAAATTTTGTTTCAATTTAATAAAAATAGACTTTTATTTAATTAAATCATTTAACTTATTTATTAAATAAAATCCTATATTTAATTCAAGAATTAATCAATTATTTAATGTGCCCATTAAATGACATACTTTTTCTAACAATGAATAAAAACTAAAAAATGCGTAAAATGCAATTAAATGAAAATTGATACACAAACAATTTCAAAAAACTATAATAATTTCAATAATTTCAACAATCATAGTATCACAGACTTTGCACACAAACAATTTCAATAAACCCTAAAAATTTCATACTTCATATACAGTCGAATCTCCCTTTTCAGATTTACACTCGCAGTTTCACATTCCTGTGTCTTTCATAATCTTGCTTATTTCATCTTCGTCCATCGTCATTTTCGAAGAACAGAGGTGCTTAATTGCACCTGAAAAAATTTCCAGGGGGCATCTCTTATGTAAAAACTTTAAGTGTGGATTTGCAGTTTAACCCGAAAAACTAGAGTGGTGAGAAAATAAACGAGTTAGCCCTGCCTGCCTATAAGAAATGAATTTAACCCATTTAAGTATGCATTTGTCGTTTATTTTAGTGGATTGAATAGTATGAATTTACCTATCTAGTTATTTAGGTTGTGAAATTTGGGTGAATGATTTATATAGGATCCTAGATAAAGACTATTTACAGTGATGAATTGGCTTAAATGAATCTAAATATTAGCAAGTCGTCAAATTCTATTAGTTGGAACTCCTTCTACTTAGTTAGTAGTTGAAGTTATTGTGATTAATGTGAAATTTGATTTGAAAAAACTCCATTATTTGTAAGAGGTACAAGGATGATTTAGTGAATATCTAGGAAAGAAATTCATCTCATTCATTTTCATCACTCATTTTGTATTTTATTTCTCACTTGTCATTTGTAATAAAAAGAAAAATCAAATAAAATTAGGCTAGGTAGGTTAGGATTAGTTTATGACTAAAATTTGTTTCCACATTTAATTTCTTCTGTTATGTGTGGTTTCAAGGATTCAATCCTACAACCATCTAGTTTAGCTTAGTGAAGTTACAACCAGATGGCCAGATGTGAAACCTTCCACATTTAATTTCTAAGAATAATCAACAAGATTAATTCATAAGAAAGCAAAGTCCAATAGATCAACCTAAGTTAGCTGCTATACGCCTATACTATATAAAAGTTAATTCTAATTACTATACTAAATAGGTTGTAATTAGTGCTAAGGGAAGCCTTAAGCCCTGAACAGCAGGATGTGACATCTCCACTAAAGCACCTTCTTGTTTCGTTATTGAGGAGCACATTAATGAAACTATGTGTTTCATTAATCGGTGGTGGCCAATGGGCCTAATAGGCTTAGCCCATCATTTAAGAGCATTAAAATAGAAAAGGGGCCAAAACTTTTGTGGGCCATTCTATCTATATTTTTCTCTTTTGTCTCTCTCATTTTAGGGGCTTTTGAAGGAGCATTATAATTCGATTAAGACGAAATTTATTTCTAAAAATCCATAAATTTTGGACCTACATTTAGACATATGGTTTGTCTATTTCTAAAGTGTTTTGGATCATTATGTGTGTATATATTAGTGCTATTTGTAGTGATTTTTATTAGTTTAAAAATCTCAATTTTTTTTGAAAACTTCATAAGTTTTATATTTGAGGCAAATATGTACTTAAAGAGTTCAAAAATTACCAAATCAAAAGCTTTTTCCTCTTTTGGATAATATTCATGTTCAGATACTTAATCCTTAACATGATTTACATAGTGGTAGATGAGAAAAGGAATAAATAAGGGATATTGCCTCTAAATATTGATCCAAACATAAATTACTTACATAAATGTGAGCTTTAAGTAATTATTGAAGTGGATATTTTAATATTGAAGATTTTTTTGTGTTTGACTGGACTTATTATTTTGCCCAAATAAACACTTATTTTGAAAAATAGTTTATTTAAAGCAGATTATATTATTAATAGGGAAAAACTTACATCAAGTTCCTTTCTCCAGGTTCTCAAGTTCTTTTAATATAGGAGTGACAACTGGCCATTAGATTAAATGGATGGTTGTTATAAAAGGACATGTGTCACTCCTATATTAAAAGAACTTGAGAACCTGGAGAAAGGAACTTGATCTAAGTAAGGTCCTTATTAATATATTTGGCAGGACTTATTTTTTGAATTACTTATTTATTCGAAATAAGTAGTTTATTTCACAAGTAGAAAAAAGTAGTTTATTTTCAATTTATAAATATCTTATGATGTGTGCCGGCAAATTGTCACTTATTTTACACATCCAATCACAATAAATTCAAACACAAGATTTGACTTATGAAAAATAAGTGTGTGTTTGGCACCAGCTTTTGGGCCCAAAAACATATATATGTTTTTTGTTCAAATGCTTATAGTATATGTTTGGGTCTTATTTAATTTTGATATAACTTTTTGGCTAAATTAGTACTCTTTCCGGTCCTAAATATAAAGACCTAGTTGATTTTTTTGGAAATTATAAAAAAGAAAAATAAGTTAATTATAAATTGATTTCCCTAATTTTTCCTCATCAATTAAACTAGTTTATTTTACTTATAAACTAATGGATAAACTAAAAATATATCAAGTATTTTATAATTTAATAACCTATTTCGCAATCTTAATCTTTAAAAAAAAGTCAACTAAACCTTATATTTAGAATACCCTCAACCGACGGTCTTCAACGTTTGACCGTTGGAGACTCAAAGTAACCAAAATGGTCCAAAAATACCCTCAACCGACGGTCTTCAACGTTTGACCGTTGGAGACCGTCGGTTGAGGGTATTTTTAGACCACTTTGGTTACTTTGGGTATAATATTGTACCACCTGTTAGTTTATGGTGGTGGATGGTCCAAGGTGGTTATTTTGGGTATAAAA
The DNA here is from genome assembly GCA_029929735.1 of Mimosa pudica. Classification (NCBI taxonomy): domain Eukaryota; kingdom Viridiplantae; phylum Streptophyta; class Magnoliopsida; order Fabales; family Fabaceae; genus Mimosa; species Mimosa pudica. The sequence continues at coordinate 5,773,329 of JAKELP010000012.1, read as the reverse complement.
TAGGGTCATTGCCCGTGATTAAATTATATCTTACTAGTTTATTAGAAAAGTAAATTAGTTTTGAGATAAAAAAAATAGGGAAAAAGATAAATAAAGTCTTCCCAATTGATAAAAGGACAATTGAAGTTGCTAAATTGTAAAAAGGAAAAATTGGTGAAAAGCGTGGCTGTCACCCAAGAGGGGGGGGTGAATTGGGTGGCAGAATAAAACTAAAAGAATTGTGCTTTTCTTTTGAAAACCTGATTGCTTGTGCTTGATGAAAATGACGATGTATCACCCCAAGCACAAGTGAGTATCTAGTGGTGTGGTGCTTGATGTGTAAGTTCAAGAAACAAAATAAGCACACATCAATTTATCCTGGTTCGGTCACTTCCAGACCTACATCCAGTCCCCAGGCTCCTCCTGAGATTTTAATCCACTAAACTTCTTGTTTAAACCAGGCACAAGAAAGCCTTTACACTTTAGGTTTTACGAACACGAGTTCACCTAACAACCCACAGGTTTTATAACGGGCTCACCTGCAAACCTTTACAACCACAGGTTTTACAACGGGATCACTTGCAACCTTACAACCACAAGTTTTGCGGGCTAACTTGCAACCTATGGAGATTTAGACAACCTCTAAATGCTCCCCCTTACTATTGTAAGATAATAATTCTGTTCTTCAAGCACAAGCTTTAGAACAGCCTCTATCAATTAGAGGATTTAATGATATGTTCACTCTATGAACTGATTGTGATAAACACTTAAGTACAAATGACTCTCTCTAAGAGTAGATGATGTTACTCACTTAAGTACAAATGAATTACTCTCTAACAATGTTACAACTTTAGATCTGAGAGTAGAAGATGAGAGGAATGTAGAAGATAATATATCAGATAATATGCTCTGTTCTTCCAACCATCTTCTGAATGTAGATGTTCCTTTTATACTCGGCTTCAAAGGCTTGGGCGGCAGGTTGAATATGACCGTTTGAATATAGCCGTTGATCCCATGTTACCGTTGAAAGGTACATCCTCATTAATGCTTAGCAGGGTTGACTTGCTTTATCTCTGAAAAGTAGTCCTGACACCCCTGCTCTGACAAAAGCATTCTGACTTCTGAGTATGTGACGTTTACTCTTGTACTCTTGCTGACGGATGATCATCGTTCATCCTGAAGTGACAATCTTGCTCTGCAAGTGTTAATCTCTGAATCCCAATGCCAAGAGTCTTTCCATCCGGAAGCTCATTTGCATCCGGAAGTGTGACTAAGTTCTGCACATACTGGTTAGTCCAACATAGCAATATATATATAATCAAATATAGTAAGAACTATACATGCTGTGGGAAGCTTGTTTGCTATGGGAAGTAGTATTACTTAGACTATGTTCTGACTCAGTGTATTGTATACTTTGAACGTTAGTCCTCTTAGTCTATGATGTATTCGGAAGCACTTCTACATCCGGAAGTAAAACTACTGGATGAAGGATTTTGTTTACTATTACTCACTCTCGCTCAGTGTTCTTCAATCCAACAGTCAGCGCTAGTCACTAAGCTATCGGAAGCACTTTCACTTGACGTGGTGAACTCACTGACGCTTAGGGTTATATCTCTTCTATCAGCCTGTGCCAGTCTAAATCCAATAGGAAGCAATTTCACTTGACAAGGCTGATTCACTGACGCTTGGGGTTATTCTATTTTATCAGGCTGCGCCAGTCAAAATCTAACAGGAAGCAATTTCACTTCCGGTTGAATTATAGCTTAGTCTTAAAGTTTTGTATATCTAGCGTTCATGGACTAAGTTAAATCCCTAGTGAGTTACTCGCTGTCGCTGGGGGATGAAACATTTATCCGCGTGAGCGAGTCCTAGTCTATCCGGAAGTAAATCCACATCCGGTTGCACTCTTACTTGGGATCCTATGTTATCCTATTGCTTTCTAAGTACTTGGCCTATTCTTTTATATTTTAGTCTTCATCAAAACTTAAGATTCTAACATTCTCCCCCTTTTTAATGATGACAAACCTAGTTCTATCAATTAAGTTCCTAAGGAAGGATTAGCAGAAGAATAACAGCAATAGATAGGAACAAGTAACTTAGACAAATATTGTTGATAAGTAGAAGTTACAAGTCAGAGTTATACAATCAAATAACATATACAAGTAAAGAATGTATACAAATAAATTTCACTAAGTATGAATGAAAATATGCATGAAAACAAAACAGGAAAATTTCCAAGTTAAAACAAATGTTTGGATTTGGGGTTCAGAGTTTGTGTTTCTTTTTCCTCTCCCTCTCCTTTTGTCTCTCCTCATTCTCCCTTTGTAGTTTGGCCAGCTCGGCCTCACGCACATTCTGGTCTATCTGGGCAATGATCTCTTGAAGCTCTTCTTCATCTTTTTCCCTTCTGAGCCTCTCTGACTCGATAGACTCCTCGAATGCCCTTTTTAGGTTCTCCACTTCTTCATACCCAGGGAACCCAGTAGCATCGTCGAAGTAAAGGACCTCTCCATTGGGATAGTGAACAGCCCGGATTTTCACGTTCCATACGGGGAAGTTGGGATCATCCTCAACTTCCTGGGCTTTCCTTTTCCCTTTCCCTTTACTCTTCCCTTTGCTCTTGCTAATCGGAGGAGTGAGCATGGCACTAGCTCTGTCAGCATCGAGGCACGCCATCTGACCAAAGGATAGCTTGTCTGTGAATCCAAACTTCTCAAATTCCTCAGGAGTCATGTCTTCAATTTCCAATTTGACTTCCTTCAGAATTGGAACCGCTTGAACCACTGGATTTTCTTGCTCAACCTGGGCAGATGAAGTTCCTTGCCCAGGTAGGTCAGATGGAGTCTCTTCCTCAGACTCATCAGATTCAGTGGTGGCAATTAACTTCCTGGCACGTTTCCTAGCAACGGCCTTCTTTCTGGGCTCACTGAATCTGCTTGTTGGCTCAGACGAGGAAGGAGGATTAGAATATTGCTCAGATGAAGGGATCTCCGACTCTTGCCCAGAGGATGCAGGAACAGGCTTGGCTATCACTATGGGAGGATGGTTGGGTCTCTTGAGTCCCCACTTCATCATGATCTCCTCAACAATTTCTCTACTTGTTTTAGTTGGAGGAGGCTCTGATGATGACTCAGGTTGTGTGGATTGATCATTCTGCCCATACACAACCATATCCCATTGTGGTCCTTGCTCAGTCGCTTTCTTCTGCTGCATGAACCGGATGGCCTCTCCTCTTATAAGGCTCTCAGCACTACCCAGTCTCTGGGACTCAAATGCACGACGCAGGGCGGCCGTGATGTCTTCATCAATCCAGAGTGATGGCTGGCTGAGGACGTCCCTTGTGTTCATTGACAAACGCAGAGTGGACATTACATCTCTCCCCCTTTTGGCATCATCAAAGAGGGTGAGGGCCAGGGATGGAGTTGAGGACGAGGAGGGTGAAGATTTTTGGGGTGAGGTTTCTGGGGAAGATGTAGGTTGGGTAATTTCTGGTGATGAGGTAGAGTCGGATGAGGTAGTATTGGGGAACCAATTGGGGGTGACAAAGAGACCCTCGTAGGGATGAGTGGATGAGTATTCTTTGTAGTTGGTGGAGTCTGGGGTGAAAGGTAAATGGTCATCGGAGAGTGGTTGAAGACGAGGATAGTCTCTGATGTATATTTGGCTGAGAGGGTGAATGGCAGTGTGGAAACCAAGGTGCTCGGCCAAGGGGTTGGATCTTGGTCGAGAGTTGGGGTTGGTAGAATTAGAAAGGGTGAAAGGTTCGTTTGAAAAGCGGAGTGGAGAGCGTGTAGGGCTCCAGGTCGTGTGAGAATGGGTGAAGGAGGTGGAGATGGAGAATTTAGTGAGGATTGGAGTGGAGAGTGGTGAGGTGAGTCTAGGGTTTGGTGGTCATGGGTAGGGGAAGGTTGGGATTGGTGGTCATTGTTTGGTGATGGTGGGGGTTGCTGGTCATTTTGTGGTGGTGGTTGAGGTTGTTGAGTGTTAGGTGGAGGAGGAGGGGGTGGTAGATTACCTTGAGATGGTTGGGGAATTTGTAGGTGTTGGAGGATGAGATCTAATTTGGCATCCACCCTGGCAAGGTGATTCTCGAGCTGTCCCACTCTGTCCTTGAGCCGCTGGATCCGCTCCCCTTGGTGCTGGAAACCAGCATCACACTCAGCACGGAAAGGACCTACCAAGGATTCAGGCAGCCTAAACAGAAGCTCTTCCTTTATTTCCTCAGCAAAGGCCCTAACAGAGGCTGGCACTCTTGCAGCACGGCTTGGCCCAGCATGCGAGTAAACTTCCTGATCCCCTGCTCCAGATGCAGAGGGGGCTGAAGTGCCAGAAGCACTACTGGCTTGTGAGCCTGAGCGAGTGGGCTTAGGAGCCCTGGAGTACTTAATGCTCATCTTCCCAATATTGGTTGCTCCCACAGGCTTGCATTTCACATTCTCTTCCTCCACAACAGATGTGGCCTTGATTAGATGCTTCTCAAGGAGGAAGGCAATGATGGTGGGATAGGGAAGATGGTCAGACTTGTCATTGTTCAACCATCTCTGAAGCTCTAAGCAGATCAACTGGCCGGGATTGATAGGTTGTTGGTTGAGAAGTCTGGGGAACCAAGGGTTGTCAACGTTGGCGAACTCATTGAAGTTACCCCTTTTGTGAGTCATCATCCGGGAGTAAACATAGTACAGCAGTCTGTATGAATCAGACATTTTGGACACCTTTTTGCCATCGGTGCCATATAGTTTCACAAGATCCTCCTTGTTGTACTTGTGCGCCTCTGGATATAGCCACTCATTCATGCTTTCATCCGTTATCCCCATTATCTCATTCAACGTCTTCCAATTGAATCTGAAGGTCCTTCCCCTTACAGTGGCAGTGAAGGAGAGTTTGTGGACTTGCTCTTTCCCATCTACCTTCCTGTACTTAGCCCTGCCAGAGAGGGATTGGGAGAAGACTCGCAGGACGTTGACGTTGTAGTCCTGGTTGATGCCCAGCCAAGGCATATACTTCTCCAAGTAAGGGCGCAGATGGGGAAACCCTAGTTCATCAATCTTGTCCAGATCGATGAACAGGTCATGGTTGAAGATGGGAGTGGATGTCTCAAATTTGGCGGCCACACTCTCCAATGCCCCATCTCTATATACTGTGGGATCATCTTCTTCAACCCTCTGCCTCTTGGACGAAGGCTCCTCAGCAAATTGAACCTTCTTCTTCTTTCCTTTTCTCTGAGCATCCCTCTCTTGTTCAGAAACCACTAACTGTTCTACTCGACCAGAAGTTCCAGGCTGACCCTGAACGTTTTCATCCTGCCCTGGTGTTCTCCCAGAAACTTCACGGTGTTCATGATGTTCATCGCGATGTTCTTCATGATGCCCAGATTTACCAGAATGCTTGTGACTACATTTCCCAGATTTCGACTTGTGTTTCTTGGAAGAAGAGGTTTTCTGGGTAACTGGGTTGGATTCATGAGATCCGGCCATTTTTGTATGAATGTTGTGGTAAAAAAGGGATGAAATGCGAGAAGTGTGTAAAGAAAAATGAAGAACACGATGGAGAAGATGAAGAGACTTTTCAGAGAAAACGATGCGAGTGAAAAAGATGCAGTAAAAAGTGAAAATGAAAAATGACATCTATTTATAGGTAAAACTTCTGAGGATAAAATGGGCATCTTCTTTCAAATTTTCACACATTGGGTAACGTAAGATTTTAAGTTGGAACGACACACTTGATGACACGTGTTGCTTCAATTAGTCAGAGAAGGCACAACGTTTCATAGAGGAAGTTGAAACGTTTTCTGAAGTGATGTGTTCCTTGGTCTGGCACTGGCGCTCTCTTGACTTGATCATCCAGTGTCAGTGAGTGATCATCCGGAAGTGGTTTTGCTTCCGGTTGGAGTGGTGCTCTTGATCACATTGAGTTATCATCCAGCGCCAGCAAAAGGGTATCCGGAAGTGGTTTTGCTTCCGGTTGGACTCACTTAAGATTTAACATTGTGGGGGACCTGCAAAAACTGAGGATTGGCACTTCGATGCCATTGTGTGCTCATGTGATCCTTTTACAAGGGAACCTGCATAAGAAGTTCTTGTGTTTCATAATCATGGAGAAGTTATCTTCTCTGCCATGTTGCATGTGGGAAGTTGAATATAATTCTATCAAATCTCCTTATTTTCAAGTATGGATGAAACTTCATTTGAGTTGTATAAACTCCTTGCCACACATCTGCTCCCAGCCCAGTTAAGCCAATTAAATTTGGCTTTGCCTTTTTGTACTTCCTCACGACTTCAATATTAGTGTCAGGAGAGGAAGCAACAATGTTGAGAGTTATCTTTCTTCTCCATCATCATCCAGTCTTCTTTCCTACAATATATCAAATAACCCCCTTTTTCTCTTTTCAGTATCCAGACTTGGATCTGACTTGTTAGTTTGTAGGAAGTATGTGATTCACATGCGCCTAAAGATTATTCACTATGAATATGGCATTGTAAATCAACTATGACTATATGCACATGGTTATACACGGTTTGATAATGATAGTCATAGATAGCATGTAGACTATGAACATTGTGGTAAACTCTTATAAGGCATATAATGTTCATATACATGATGCTTGATGTAAAATCTCAATAAGTCCATCTGACATTTGCATAGGAGATTTTACTATTGCATGCTTCAACCTTAAGTGATCCCTTGCTTACCCAAGGGAATCTTCTATACTTATCTTTGGTCTGAAGCACTTTCTTAGGAGAGACAGGATTCATAGGCTTTCTCCATGTTGGTTGAGACATCCTCTCTCTCTTGTTCTTCTCAGGATAGTTGAATGGAACTCTGTGATAGCTTATCCCTGAGACAAAGTCTTTGTTCCTTATGGTAGCGCACTGCTTCTTATGATTGTACCAGGTGGTTGCAGCAGTGACATCACCACGAGTTCTCTTCTTTGGGGCAAGAGGAACTCTTGATCTTTCCTGCACAAGTAAGGCACTGGAAGGGAGTTTTGGTACCCATTTGTACTTGGGTCCTACATGGTTAGCGCTGGACCTTACTTGTCCTTTAGGGATCCACACATATTTATTCCTCACACTCAAATTTCTTTTAAGGCTGCATGTGTGAGAGATATGACATGTTCTACCACAATAATGACAGAGAATGAGATGATGTTCAGAGTGAGATTTCTTGTCATTATTGCGTTGGTCAGTTTTCCTTTCAAAGACACTATGTTTGTTAACTTTTGAAATCTCAGGGTCTTTTGAAAACTCTTCTTTTAAGAATGGAACTTTGGACTCCTTGGTTGTAGAAAGAATAAGTTCCTCAAGTTCCCTATTCCTATTTCTCAAGCCTAAAACTTCTTTTGCAAGTTTACAGAATTCAATATGTAACTCATCATAAATGTCTTGCAATTCAGAAGGTTCAAGTTCAGGTACCTTATTTTCTTCAGTTTCTGAATCTTCTAGGCACAGATTGACACTCTCTTTACTGATGCTAGCTTCCTCTACATCACCATCCAGTAGCTCATCAAAGGTGGATTCACAGGGAGCACATAATGAGCTTTGGACAACCTTAACTTCAAGAGATTGATTAGAAGCATACATAGTATCAAGAGTGTTCCAAATATCTCTAGCCCTAGAGCAATGTTTAATTTTCTGGAAATCATTGTCAGATAAACTTTTGTGCAAAATTTGCATTGCTCTAAGGTTTAAGTAAAATAAATTTTTCCCCTCTTCAGTCCAATTTACTTTTGGTTTGAAATCAGAATCCTTTTCAAAAACATCCCACATTTTGAAATCCGTGGATAGTATAAAACTTTTCATCCTTCCCTTCCATAAGTAAAAATCAGTACTTTCTAACACGGGTGGGATAGTATGATCAAAACATTCAAAGCACATTTTATAACCCAAGTCAGCCTAGGTCTTTGCACTTGAGATCGTTGGATCCTTTAAACAAGTGACCTTGCTCTGATACCAAATGAAAAGCGTGGCTGTCACCCAAGAGGGGGGGGGGAATTGGGTGGCAGAATAAAACTAAAAGAATTGTGCTTTTCTTTTGAAAACCTGATTGCTTGTGCTTGATGAAAATGACGATGTATCACCCCAAGCACAAGTGAGTATCTAGTGGTGTGGTGCTTGATGTGTAAGTTAAAGAAACAAAATAAGCACACATCAATTTATCCTGGTTCGGTCACTTCCAGACCTACATCCAGTCCCCAGGCTCCACCTGAGATTTTAATCCACTAAACTTCTTGTTTAAACCAGGCACAAGAAAGCCTTTACACTTTAGGTTTTACGAACACGGGTTCACCTAACAACCCACAGGTTTTATAACGGGCTCACCTGCAAACCTTTACAACCACAGGTTTTACAACGGGATCACCTGCAACCTTACAACCACAAGTTTTGCGGGCTAACTTGCAACCTATGGAGATTTAGATAACCTCTAAATGCTCCCCCTTACTATTGTAAGATAATAATTCTGTTCTTCAAGCACAAGCTTTAGAACAGCCTCTATCAATTAGAGGATTTAATGATATGTTCACTCTATGAACTGATTGTGATAAACACTTAAGTACAAATGACTCTCTCTAAGAGTAGATGATGTTACTCACTTAAGTACAAATGAATTACTCTCTAACAATGTTACAACTTTAGATCTGAGAGTAGAAGATGAGAGGAATGTAGAAGATAATATATCAGATAATATGCTCTGTTCTTCCAACCATCTTCTGAATGTAGATGTTCCTTTTATACTCGGCTTCAAAGGCTTGGGCGGCAGGTTGAATATGACCGTTTGAATATAGCCGTTGATCCCATGTTACCGTTGAAAGGTACATCCTCATTAATGCTTAGCAGGGTTGACTTGCTTTATCTCTGAAAAGTAGTCCTGACACCCCTGCTCTGACAAAAGCATTCTGACTTCTGAGTATGTGACGTTTACTCTTGTACTCTTGCTGACGGATGATCATCGTTCATCCTGAAGTGACAATCTTGCTCTGCAAGTGTTAATCTCTGAATCCCAATGCCAAGAGTCTTTCCATCCGGAAGCTCATTTGCATCCGGAAGTGTGACTAAGTTCTGCACATACTGGTTAGTCCAACATAGCAATATATATATAATCAAATATAGTAAGAACTATACATGCTGTGGGAAGCTTGTTTGCTATGGGAAGTAGTCTTACTTAGACTATGTTCTGACTCAGTGTATTGTATACTTTGAACGTAAGTCCTCTTAGTCTATGATGTATTCGGAAGCACTTCTACATCCGGAAGTAAAACTACTGGATGAAGGATTTTGTTTACTATTACTCACTCTCGCTCAGTGTTCTTCAATCCAACAGTCAGCGCTAGTCACTAAGCTATCGGAAGCACTTTCACTTGACGTGGTGAACTCACTGACGCTTAGGGTTATATCTCTTCTATCAGCCTGTGCCAGTCTAAATCCAATAGGAAGCAATTTCACTTGACAAGGCCGATTCACTGACGCTTGGGGTTATTCTATTTTATCAGGCTGCGCCAGTCAAAATCTAACAGGAAGCAATTTCACTTCCGGTTGAATTATAGCTTAGTCTTAAAGTTTTGTATATCTAGTGTTCATGGACTAAGTTAAATCCCTAGTGAGTTACTCGCTGTCGCTGGGGGATGAAACATTTATCCGCGTGAGCGAGTCCTAGTCTATCCGGAAGTAAATCCACATCCGGTTGCACTCTTACTTGGGATCCTATGTTATCCTATTGCTTTCTAAGTACTTGGCCTATTCTTTTATATTTTAGTCTTCATCAAAACTTAAGATTCTAACAATTGGGTCATAAGTACCTAATACACGTTAACAAATTTGTAAGAAAAGATTCAAATGCCCTTAACAACTTGAGATTGGAGAGGGTGGACTGTGAATCAAATGATGTGTTTTGTGAGGGGCTGGGTAAGTGTGTGTTTTTAATGACATTTTATCTTCAATTTTTAATATTCAGCTGCTCTATTGGATTTCTATCTTCTCACCCATTTCTACAAGAATAATTCAGTTCAAAAAAATGCTTACAAGAATTAGATAATATGCTAGAAATGTCTACAAGAATTATATAATATGCTAGATGCCTAAATATAAACATATTAATTTAATCGCATGATGTCTAAACAAAATATATTCAATTTTATGTATATAAAAACATATATTCAAATTTATCAAAATTAATTCAAATTTAAATTATATCTTGATATTGACTAATAATATAAATATAGTTTTTTGATGAAATAATATAAATATATTCTAATTAATTCAAATTAACCTAAATTAATGATGTTAAATTATGGGTTTATCACCCATTATACTTTTTGTGAATTAAGTTAAGAAAGAATATTAAAGGACTAGATTTAACATTTTTTTGCTACATATTTTATGTGTGATTAAAGGACAATGACCCTATTTTACACCTAAAGTAACCACCCTGGACCACCCACCACCATAAACTAACAGGTGGTACAATATTACACCCAAAGTAACCAAAATGGTCCAAAAATACCTTCAACCGACGGTCTTCAACGTTTTTGTGAAAATATTACTGTGAAGGCTGTGGACTCATCGGTTTTTGGAGGTATCATTTACTATCAATGGGACCACTTTTGATGCTTGAATGATCAATCTACATCGGTCCAGGTTTTTGCAAGACTTTTATGGATCCCATGCAAGTAATTTTGACTTGTCACATGATATCTTATATATGTGGATGCTCATTGTGTGCCTTTCAATTATCCCTTCAATGCAAGGATTACAAGGTGCCGATGCCAACCGATTCTCCATGGCGATCTGTCAAATTTTAGTTTCATCCATATATCGTTGCAATCAAATAACATGTTGTAATAGTTTTGCGCAGGCTACTTGCTGATTAGATTTTTATGGTTTATGACCTTGATGTAGCGTGGAAGCAACTAAGATTATGCAAGTCAAGTTATCTCAACCTCTTGAACAAGTTGATAAGCCTTTTTTCCTTTGGCCAACTTCATAAGTCAGATAACATCTTGTATTTTAGATACTCCACTTTGTTAATTGTGCAGATTTTTTGTTGTTTTTCATAAGGCAATGGGAAGTTGTATACATATCGGATACCTGTTTATCAGTGTTTTGTTTAATATTTGTTTATTGCCATGTCTGAAATCAATTTACAATTAGAACAAAGTTTAAAAATGTGCTAATAATTAACCCGCCAGCTCGTATTACAATTTCAAAATTCATTCAGTTGCCTATATACTACCTCCAGTCCTAAATATATGACCTAATTGACTTTTTTTTGGAGAGATTAAGGTTGTGAAATAGGTTGTTAAATGATGACATATTTAATATATTTTTAGATTATCGATTAGTTTATAGGTAAAATAAACTAGTCTAAGGGAAAAATTAGATAAATTATCAATTTATAATTAACTTATTTTGCTGTTTTAGGATTTTTCAGAAAAAAGTCAATTAGGTCTTATATTTAGGACGGGAGAGAGTATATCCTTGCATGACCGCTCGCCCAGTCCTTATCCCATTTCCTTTTTTCCTTTACCTGCTACTTTTTCATTTATTATTTATTATTAATTATTAATATCATATCACCATGTATTCAAATACGTAGTGGCATAGTGATGCCATGGTATAAGCAGAGATAGTTGAACTTTTCTCTCCAGATTCTTCAGAGCTAGGTGGTGTGGGACCCAAAGTGAAGTGGGCCGCAACGTCATTTTCAATTTTTTGTTCCCTTAAGTATCATTCTGCAACATATATGGTTAGTCAATTATTTTTTCAAATAGGAGTCACTCATGCCTTTTCAGAGCTTTTCAAAATGAGTCCCGAATTACTACATAATACTCTCGTACGGAAGGGGAGTATATATTTTTTAATCGTACAGAAGGAGTATTCAATTACAGTGTGTGGCCCATGGTTATATTTCTCTGCATGCTTTTAGGCCGTATAGCTCTTTTTCCTTGTCTTTTGTGAGAATTGTCCAATTGTTAATTATATTAATAAAATAAAATTTTAACCTATTACGACTGACACCATTCATTCCTTTCACCATTCCATGCCCTGCCTAGAAATTTATTTCATATGAATCATCAATTTTGTTTCCACATATGTTATTCCCTCCGGTCCCTAATGTAAGAGCCCAAAATTTGAATGGTTTTGGTCCCTAATGTAAGAGCTCACCCCTTATTCTCTCCTCATTTAATGCATTTTTTCCTACTTTACCCCTAACTCTCTTTCATATTCATTAATGCTTATGTATTTCTCTATCTTAAAAGTACCATAATAAATATGGGCAATTTTGGAAAAGAAGCATTAACTGCAGACACCCAACTAACATTCACATGTTTTCTTAAGAAGCGTTTTTTTGACGGCTAACTCTTACATTAGCGACCGGAGGGAGTATTAGTTAGCTCAAATCCCTTTTTTGTCCCTTATCTCTATTTAAAGCTGGGGTTCATGGCATGGTCTTCAAGTTATGCAATTATTCATCGAATACTTTCAATGGGTATATTTTTAAATACTCCTACATCCGTTTTGTTCTTGCGTGCTGTAACATCCCGAATTTTAAATTACAGATAATTGAGAATTAATTAAAGTATTAGGTACACGTGCGAAGAAAATGGGTCCACAAGACTAAACAGGTGCGGGTACAATTAGTCAATTACCGCATGTTCTGAGTTCTGTGGGGTATTTCGTGGCCCACAAAATGTCTAGAGAATTCACATGGGTAACACCTAACTTAGTTTGAGCCTTATATAAGTGCATGTTTTTGTCACCTAGCTAGTACTTGCATGTGTGGGGCTTAGTTTGTACCTTATTCCAGTTGGTTGCTCAACGTCCAGGATGGTTTTGGGATGGGATTTTCTCAGAATCCATCCCTCATAATCCCTCGTTATCACTTCTTTGGACCATTGGTTGAAAGATCCAATGGTGTAGATTTAATATTTTTATAAAATAATATAGTTAAAAATAGAAAAACTGTATTATTAATTTTTAGCATAAAAATTTTCAACTATGTAGACCTATTTCATTTTAATAGAAGGATCTATAAGAGATGCAGACTTATCCAGTTAACTGTATAATTATTTTATAGTTAACTGGATAAGTCTGCATTTCTTATAGATCTTTCTGTTGAAATGAAATAGGTCTACATAGTTGAAATTTTTTATGCTAAAATGTTTTCAAAAATAAAAAAATTAAAAGTTCTTCATTTATTTCATATTATAATATAATTATTTTTATTTTTAATGGTACAAGTGGCAAATTATAAGTCTTAGATGAATTTTAATGGACAAAATAAGAGCACAGGGAGTGATTAGGAGGGATTCTGAGGGTGGGATTACGAGAGAATCCGACTCGATGGTTTTTCTCTAAGCAGCATCTTTTATTGTTCAGTTTTTTACTGCAGTAAAAAGAGTAATGTAACCACGGACCATCTCTTTGAGTTTTCGTGTTTGTCTTCCCCACTGAGCACAAACTGCCCAAATATTTATGTTTCTCTCTGAGTTTTACACACATCCAGTGTAAAGGATCAATCTACGTCGGTTCAGCTTTGTCAATGACTTTAATGGGCCCTATGCGAACAGAGCTTTCAATTTGTTTGTCGTCATATGCATGTGAACTAATGTGTGCATGTCTTTTTCGTTTGAAAGATTAAGAGGGGAGTTATTGAGCATACGTTTATGGGCGTCTTTAGAAAAAAAACTTGAAACTTTAAATTGGAATCGAGATAGGTTTATATGAGAATATATTACCTTCAGTTTTGACAAAATACAACTACCATTTAAAAGTGAAACCACTAATGGATGTCAAAGCCAAGGTTGGCGTGGATTGGCTTGCAATGTAATTTATTACTCGTCTTAAAACACCGACAACTTAATTAATCTTTTTCTTTTCATTAAAAAACTTTATTTGTCATTTTCTACTTTCCAATCACTGTACAAAAATCATTTATATAGTAAAACTAAAGATATCATGTAATCACATTTTCCTTGAAATTTATTTCTAAAGATAGATAATTAAACAATTATAAAACTAAAGATATAATTAAATATGTGGACAAGATTCAACAAAGAAAGAGTGAGATGATATAGTCAGCATAAAGATAACTACATAAAGACTTTACAGCAAAATGACTGGACATTTTCTTTATAATTGAGAATTTAGGGATGCTCATGAGGGCAAGCGGGGACCTGTAACACCCCAAAAATCTTAGACTAAAATAATTAGATACATAAGAATAAGGAATTTAATCACCAGATAAAAACTCTTACAAAATAAATTAAGGGGAATTAGTGAAAATAAATTAATCTTATTAGGAGAAGATAAGAAAAGAAATAGACATTTTGTTTGTTTAATTTAAAGGGCACAAAGGGTGTGTCATTAAAAAAGGGAATTGACTATAATACCCTCTCTTCCTTAAACACATATACACAAACCCATTGCCTTTTTCCTCTTCTCATTTTTGTCTTTCACTTCTCAAAATCTATTTCTTCATCTTTCTCTTTTTATTTTCGTCCTCACTGCTCCCCCTCCATATACATCACATTTTCCAGCCACAAACCTAGCAAAACTTGGTTCAATCTCACATGCAATGGGTGATATAGCTCCAGGTTGGAATTTCCTCACTTCCCCATATAGTTTTTCTTAGTTTTGGTGAGGATTTGAGAGATTTCAATTTGTGGGTTTGGTTATGAACGAAATTAAGAAGGGTTCCTAAGACTATTTAAGTTAGTTTTTGTACATGCATGTTAGTAATCAAGTGACATGTCAACAATGTGTGAAGGATTAAGCATGATTTTGGCGTTTGATGGATTAAACAAATTACAATGCTACTATGTTATGTTTTGTTGCTTTCATGAATATGGAAATGGATTTAAATTGTCATGCATGTGTGTTTTAGTAATGATTGTAGTTTAAATGATGTATGGATTAGAGTTTTGATGATGGGAAGTTTAATAACTAAGGTGTATTTACCATGCACTCAAGGTGTTTGTCAAAATGCCTAGTAGAGTAAATAAATTGATTTTAAGTTCACCAAATTTTTGTTACAAAGATTTTTCTTCTTTGTTTTTAGTTATCATTGGAAAGTGTAGAAATTACATGAATTGTAATGCATGTGTGTATGAATTGTGAAGTTGTCTAATGATGTTGAGTGCTTGCATGTGAACTTGGAAAATAATTTGTAGGATGATGATGTTGTTGGGGAATTGTTAATTGTTGAAATTGGTTGTAGGTTGATTTATAATGAATCATTGTTTGTTGTACATAAACCAAAAATGGTTGTTGGAGTAGGAGATAAGAGGTGTTAAATGGATGTTCAAAACTTATTTTTGTTCATAAATCAACATTGACCGAATTTATATTTTAATTAGGATGGAAGAACTTTGTGTTGGTGTTTGCAAGATTAATGTGCATGTATGCCAAGTTCTATGTCTTTTCTTCTGCTGCAGAATTTTTGAACTGATATAGGAGGAATAAATAATTGAATTCTAATACAAAGAAGGGCTGAAACATAAAAGTTAAGTGACTAGGTTTTTAAAGTAGAAATTGTGAATCTCTTGCATGATAATTTTTATGTATGTGCATTAAAAATTCTGACTTTATAATGTCATTTACCAACTTGATTTTCTCTTTCAACTTGTGAAATTAAGGTGTCACTAGGTTCTTGGTGATTTGTATTAAGTGATTATAGTAATGAGATTGTGATGAAGATGGTTGGGTTAGGTTAGTAAATTTATTAAGGAATAATGTATAAAAAAATGATTCTAGCATAGTGTTTGAAGAAATATTTCTTTTCTTCAATGATTGAATGGTATTGAATTGAGAATGAAACATAGATTCACGCTGCATGTTTGATTATTACTAACAATAAATTGATTTATTTTGTAATCCTTGTTTCTCTTTTCTGCTCTAACCAAAGGATCAATTGGAATTTAAAAGCTTAAAAACAGATTGTTACTACTTGGTGCATGTATGTGTTGAAAGTCTATAATTCCCTTTGCAAAGTGTTTAAGATACATGTATGTGTGTGTGCATATGAAATCTGATTTGAAAGGATGTTTAAATGAAAGGCTTAAAAGGGAATCGGGTAGTATTATAGGTTCGATAGAGATGTTTTGTACAAAATAGTTACTTATATCTATTATTACTTTAGGTAATAATAGGAGAGTCTGACAAAGAAGTACTTGGAAGCATAGTGAAGAGAAGATAGCAGGATGACAGGTAACAGTTTAATTCAATAGTAATAAGCGCGCATCAATATTTTTTCAAAAGCATGATAATATTTATCCAAGAGGAAGGAAGGATATTTATCTCAGATAGATAAATAAGAAAGTAGAGTACTCTAGGCATCAGGTGGGTCGCTCCCCCTATGCCAAACATTTTCAGAAACCCTGCAGGTAAAGAATACCTCCATTAATTAACGAACATATCGTTAAAAATGGTTGGTATAGTGAGGCAGGTTCCAATAAGAGATTGGAAAGAGGCAGGTTCCAATAAGAGATTGGAAAGAGGCAGGTTCCAATAAGAGATTGGAAAGAGGAGAATATTATCATGATTTAAAGGTAAACTATTGAAATAAACTGTTATTGGGATTCTTTGAATCTCACTGTTTTTCAAAATGTTTTACAGATAAGCAAGGAGAAGTAAATTCTGAGGGAAGCTCTAGGAAGGTAGGAAGGATGCTTGCTAGGCCCGTAGGTGCTTAGAAGTTACCGGAGTTCAGGTTTAGATATTTTTAGATCAAAATACTGTAACAGGCAATTTGCTTGTGTTGTACACAGTTAGTGAAGCTATCACCTGAGATAGACAATTGTGTTTATATAATTGTATAAGATAGAACTATTCATGATAGTTTGATTTCTTGGTAGTTATATTAAGTTGTTCAGGTGTAGAGGATTACAAATTAAAAATTAGTTTCTGTTAGAGTTGTGTAATGAATTAATGAACCACTTGAGATTGTAATTGACAAATAATTTTTACAAGGTGTTTAGAAGCTCAATTTACGGAGAAAGATGTTTTACCTAATCTTCTAAAAAAAATTTAATTCATTCGTATTTTGGGCTTCCAACACTAGAAAAGTGGTTATTAATTGATTATATTGCTACAAATATGGTTGAAAAAGCTAGGATGTTACATTTGGTATCAGAGCAAGGATTCTGGCATAGATTAGCTAAGTATACCTTGCTCGTACATTATATATTTATGGATACCACGAGCACACCATTAGAAAATTTAGGTATCACCACAATAGTAATAGATAGAGTGGAATTAGAAGTGTATTTGTGAGGAACCCAATGACTAAGTGAGTGTTAAGTCAAGTTGACAAGATGTAGGATCTTATATTGTTGGAATTTGATAGACTATACCGATTGGTTAGACATTATAGAGTTTGGATGATAAAATAGTGATTTGATGATCATGTGAGTTTAGAAATTAGAAATTCCAAAAATCATTTAGTTGATAGAATAAATTTTGAATAGTTTCTTGTTCATTGATGTTGGAATAGATGATCGAGTGATTTTAGAAGAACTTAGTTAAGCCTTTGAATGAAATTGAGAATAAGAGACGTAGTATTAGGAAATGAGGTTGAAATCATGAATTATTTGCTTATTTAGGGTAAAGATTTGAATCAACTTATTGGAAATGTAGAAGTCAAATTTTAAGGTTTATAATTATATATTGAGTGTGGTTTGATAGCAATGTACTATAGGATTATGAGGTTGCAAGGGCCTAGCAGAATTCTTTTAGAGTTATAGGAAAGTGGAATTTTAATTTGTGGATAATATTGTAGAATACTTAAAAGATTAGAAGAAGTAGATGTTGAGAGGTAGATAAAGAGTTTAAGGAGAAGATTGACGGAATAAGGATTTTTCTTTGGGGTCTTGAATATAATTATGATCCGGACATAATCATAGTCAAGGCATCATTGAAAAACCTCATGAGTCAAGGGGTTTAGAGAGATTCAAAAGTAATAATAAAAGATAGTTAATATAGATTGAAGTAGGAAATATTAAGATTATGTGTAATGCTTTTGATCTATTGTTGTATGATTGTTTTGTATTTCTCAACTTAATGTTTGTTTGAACATTTAGTGAGAATAAAACAAGAAAACTTAGTGATTCAAGTGTTCGTATTTAAAATGGTAAGTTGAAACTTCTAAAAGTTAGTCGGATGGGAAATTGTTGATTAATAATTAATGAGCTAAGATAGGACTAAAAGATAAATTAAGTGACTTGGTGATTTATCTTTTGATAATTGAATCTATGTTTCTGGTTCTGTTTGGATGTTTGGTTTGTGTATATGTGAAGTGTTAGCATGAGGTATTAGATGGTGATTCTGAATTATGATTGGTATGTGTGAAAAAATATTTGTTGTTTTGGGTTTGAGTTGTAGGTTAATTTCTTTTAATTTCGAGGACGAAATTATTTAAGGGGGAGAGAATTGTAACACCCCAAAAATCTTAGACTAAAATAATTAGATACATAAGAATAAGGAATTTAATCACCAGATAAAAACTCTTACAAAATAAATTAAGGGGAATTAGTGAAAATAAATTAATCTTATTAGGAGAAGATAAGAAAAGAAATAGACATTTTGTTTGTTTAATTTAAAGGGCACAAAGGGTGTGTCATTAAAAAAGGGAATTGACTATAATACCCTCCCTTCCTTAAACACATATACACAAACCCATTGCCTTTTTCCTCTTCTCATTTTTGTCTTTCACTTCTCAAAATCTATTTCTTCATCTTTCTCTTTTTATTTTCGTCCTCACTGCTCCCCCTCCATATACATCACATTTTCCAGCCACAAACCTAGCAAAACTTGGTTCAATCTCACATGCAATGGGTGATATAGCTCCAGGTTGGAATTTCCTCACTTCCCCATATAGTTTTTCTTAGTTTTGGTGAGGATTTGAGAGATTTCAATTTGTGGGTTTGGTTATGAACGAAATTAAGAAGGGTTCCTAAGACTATTTAAGTTAGTTTTTGTACATGCATGTTAGTAATCAAGTGACATGTCAACAATGTGTGAAGGATTAAGCATGATTTTGGCGTTTGATGGATTAAACAAATTACAATGCTACTATGTTATGTTTTGTTGCTTTCATGAATATGGAAATGGATTTAAATTGTCATGCATGTGTGTTTTAGTAATGATTGTAGTTTAAATGATGTATGGATTAGAGTTTTGATGATGGGAAGTTTAATAACTAAGGTGTATTTACCATGCACTCAAGGTGTTTGTCAAAATGCCTAGTAGAGTAAATAAATTGATTTTAAGTTCACCAAATTTTTGTTACAAAGATTTTTCTTCTTTGTTTTTAGTTATCATTGGAAAGTGTAGAAATTACATGAATTGTAATGCATGTGTGTATGAATTGTGAAGTTGTCTAATGATGTTGAGTGCTTGCATGTGAACTTGGAAAATAATTTGTAGGATGATGATGTTGTTGGGGAATTGTTAATTGTTGAAATTGGTTGTAGGTTGATTTATAATGAATCATTGTTTGTTGTACATAAACCAAAAATGGTTGTTGGAGTAGGAGATAAGAGGTGTTAAATGGATGTTCAAAACTTATTTTTGTTCATAAATCAACATTGACCGAATTTATATTTTAATTAGGATGGAAGAACTTTGTGTTGGTGTTTGCAAGATTAATGTGCATGTATGCCAAGTTCTATGTCTTTTCTTCTGCTGCAGAATTTTTGAACTGATATAGGAGGAATAAATAATTGAATTCTAATACAAAGAAGGGCTGAAACATAAAAGTTAAGTGACTAGGTTTTTAAAGTAGAAATTGTGAATCTCTTGCATGATAATTTTTATGTATGTGCATTAAAAATTCTGACTTTATAATGTCATTTACCAACTTGATTTTCTCTTTCAACTTGTGAAATTAAGGTGTCACTAGGTTCTTGGTGATTTGTATTAAGTGATTATAGTAATGAGATTGTGATGAAGATGGTTGGGTTAGGTTAGTAAATTTATTAAGGAATAATGTATAAAAAAATGATTCTAGCATAGTGTTTGAAGAAATATTTCTTTTCTTCAATGATTGAATGGTATTGAATTGAGAATGAAACATAGATTCACGCTGCATGTTTGATTATTACTAACAATAAATTGATTTATTTTGTAATCCTTGTTTCTCTTTTCTGCTCTAACCAAAGGATCAATTGGAATTTAAAAGCTTAAAAACAGATTGTTACTACTTGGTGCATGTATGTGTTGAAAGTCTATAATTCCCTTTGCAAAGTGTTTAAGATACATGTATGTGTGTGTGCATATGAAATCTGATTTGAAAGGATGTTTAAATGAAAGGCTTAAAAGGGAATCGGGTAGTATTATAGGTTCGATAGAGATGTTTTGTACAAAATAGTTACTTATATCTATTATTACTTTAGGTAATAATAGGAGAGTCTGACAAAGAAGTACTTGGAAGCATAGTGAAGAGAAGATAGCAGGATGACAGGTAACAGTTTAATTCAATAGTAATAAGCGCGCATCAATATTTTTTCAAAAGCATGATAATATTTATCCAAGAGGAAGGAAGGATATTTATCTCAGATAGATAAATAAGAAAGTAGAGTACTCTAGGCATCAGGTGGGTCGCTCCCCCTATGCCAAACATTTTCAGAAACCCTGCAGGTAAAGAATACCTCCATTAATTAACGAACATATCGTTAAAAATGGTTGGTATAGTGAGGCAGGTTCCAATAAGAGATTGGAAAGAGGCAGGTTCCAATAAGAGATTGGAAAGAGGCAGGTTCCAATAAGAGATTGGAAAGAGGAGAATATTATCATGATTTAAAGGTAAACTATTGAAATAAACTGTTATTGGGATTCTTTGAATCTCACTGTTTTTCAAAATGTTTTACAGATAAGCAAGGAGAAGTAAATTCTGAGGGAAGCTCTAGGAAGGTAGGAAGGATGCTTGCTAGGCCCGTAGGTGCTTAGAAGTTACCGGAGTTCAGGTTTAGATATTTTTAGATCAAAATACTGTAACAGGCAATTTGCTTGTGTTGTACACAGTTAGTGAAGCTATCACCTGAGATAGACAATTGTGTTTATATAATTGTATAAGATAGAACTATTCATGATAGTTTGATTTCTTGGTAGTTATATTAAGTTGTTCAGGTGTAGAGGATTACAAATTAAAAATTAGTTTCTGTTAGAGTTGTGTAATGAATTAATGAACCACTTGAGATTGTAATTGACAAATAATTTTTACAAGGTGTTTAGAAGCTCAATTTACGGAGAAAGATGTTTTACCTAATCTTCTAAAAAAAATTTAATTCATTCGTATTTTGGGCTTCCAACACTAGAAAAGTGGTTATTAATTGATTATATTGCTACAAATATGGTTGAAAAAGCTAGGATGTTACAGGACCCTTGCCAGAAAAATGTCCAACCTAACATAAAAAAAAATACCTAACAAAAACTTGTCGCATTTGGACTGAGCATTTGGTAGAGTATGCCACCGTACCCATTTAGTTTGCGCAAAAATATTTAAAATTGTGTGTGTATTATTAGTTCTACGTGAAAGATTATACTCCCTCTGTTCTTAAATATAAGATTATTTAGCAAATTTGAAGAGATTAAGGAACACATTTCAATGAGTTAGGATTACATGAAATTTCCAAAATACCCCTCACCTAAGTTTAAAAATATCCTCTCACATTCTTCAAACCATTATTTTTTGGTGAATGAATATAAGGGTAATTTGGGGAAAACTTGAGTCAAATTATAAAGTAATATTATTTTAGGAACAAACTATCTTCCCTAAAATGATCTTATATTTAGGAATGGATGGAGTATATTATATAGTTGATGAGTCTTCAACTTCTTATACATATTTTATCTAACCTTTTTGCTAAATTAGTACTCCATCTTGTCCTAAATATAAAACCTAATTGACTTTTTAGAAAATCCTAAAAAAGAAAAATAAGTTAATTATAAATTGATTCAACTAATTTTTTTCCTTTAAATTAAACTAATCTATTTTACCTATAAACTAATGGATAATCTAAAAATATATCAAATATATCATAATTTAATAATTTATTTCGCAACCTTAATCTGTTCAAAAAAAGTCACCTAGATTTTATTTTCAGGATCAGCTAGTAACTTTTGGGCTAAATTATTTTATAAGAGAAAACTACATTTTGGAGTTTATGGCCTATATGGGTGTCCTTGACCATTGACCAGCTTTTGAAATGGGACCGTTGAGAGCATTAAATAATAATATTAAATTATGTGAGCAGTAAATTAAATTATCCACCAACCTTTTCCATCTACAACTACAAGTAGTCTCAACTACCATTCAACGCCCATTCACTTCTCACTTCTCATCTCACCCCTTGCTTCCACAACTCATGTCCATCCCAATGTACTTACATAAACCACTTCATAGTTCACACAGTGAGGCTTGTCGACAAAAGTAACACTCATAGAGCCTTTTACACAAGTTTTTCCTAAACAGGTTTGTGTCTTTCATCTCTCAAATCCTTACTTTTTGTGACCTTTCTCTTTTTACCACTCTTCTTCAACAGCTTTGTGTCCTTCATCCTTAGCTTTTTGTATCACTTTTCTATTTTACCAGTCTTCTTCAAATGAAGAAGAAGGGGGTGGCAGTAGTGGATGGTGGCCCACCTTATCTTCCTCGTGACATTATCATAGCTATTCTCAAGCGTCTTCCAGTGAAGACCCTTCTCCGCTTTCGATGTGTTTGCAAAGATTGGAACATTCTCCTCAAAACCCCTTCTTTCATCACTCAACACCATACCCATCACGCCCACCACAACAACTTTCTTCTTCCTCCAACATTTCTCTTTTTGGGCAGCCAAATACATTTGTTCAATCATGATCTACAAATCATTCAATATCATAATGTCCCTTCCTCTGTCAACATGCACCTTGTTGGTTCCTGCAATGGCTTGCTCTGTTTGCAAAAAGATTATCAATCTTTCATGTTGTGGAATCCAGCAACTAGGGACATCCTTCATGTGCCCCCACTTGAAACTCAACGTTATTCCCGGTTTACTCATCAAATGAAGCAGTGCGTGTTGGGATTTGGTTTCAGTGCAACTGTCATTGATTACAAGATAGTGAGGCTGTGTTATAAGATTTCAAGTGATGCAGGATTTGTTTCAGTTCAAGTGTTTTCTTTGAGCACAGGGTCATGGAGAGAACTTGTTGAAGCTGGAGGAACATTGGATATAAATGCACTTCCCATTGGAGATACAAGTTTCACTTTTGATGGGGCAATCTTTTGGTTTGGCCGTAAACTCAAGCCTCATGATCTTGGGACGGAGGAGAATTGTCTGATTTCATTTGACATAGCAGCAGAATCATTTGCATTGATGCCGGTTCCTCAAACTTTTGCTGGAAAAAGAGACATGAGTCTTACTATGCATGAGAACAAATTGGCCATGCTTACTAGTGGTGTGGTCCAACCCAATGGAGAGATGCATACATTGGAATCATATTCCATTGATTTATGGGTGATGTGTGAAGATGAATCCGGGGATGGATGGATGTGGACTAAAGTTTATACTATAAGACCCTATCCCCATTGTCCTCACATTTTAAGGCCACATACTCTGTGGAGAAATCAAGTTTTTGGAGAATTTGAAGAAGTCGATGGCACAAATGGAAGAATGTTTGTTTTGTGCAGTCTCCATCTCCATACTAATGAACTCAAGATAGTATTTAGGGCAGGATTGAGCATGGGACATGGAATTCAGAATTATGTAGAAAGCCTTGTGTCACTTGGCAATGATCACATTTAAGCTTGCTCATCTGAAATACTTGTTATTGAATTGAACATGGGTAGAAATGAATTTATATATCTGTTTAGGTACTTTATGCGTGGTGCAGTTGAGGTCTTTTAGGTGATGTTATCTGGAATATATAATGAAAGTATGTATGTGGTACTGTATTAGAGCACTTGATGTCTTTTATGAATGTATTGTGGAATATATGATGAAAGCATGTATGTGATATTATATTAGTTTAAGTAATCTTTATTGCAGCTTAGTTTTCTCTCAAAGCAAGACAGATATATGACTGTAAGAGTGAAAAATCTGAGTCTAATGTATCATGATTTTATTTGTGTTATGCTAGTTTGACACCATCCAAGAGGAGGGTACGTCCCTTTTGGAAAATGATGTGGGGCTATGTTGATCTATGGCCTCCGGTTGAAACTTCATATGTGTGACACTTGTATTCAGAGGAGCAAGTGGCTGAATTATGACATTTTGCTGGTAGAAATTTTCTATCTGATAAAGACAGTAAGATATCGTGCTATAATGTATTTATCATTTCTTGCTGGTCTATTAATTGTTGATGATTTTTAATTCCTATTTTTGCATCTATGGGAATATCGGATGTTAAAAGGTCTTCATTTTTCAAAATTGAATATGATGAGGCATTTTATAATTAGGAAGTCCTCAAATTAATGATTCATTATGAACATTTGATGTGGTTCATTAATTTTTAATCATTTTTCATTCCTATTGTTACATTTGGGATGTTTTTTTCTTTTTGATTTTTTTACATTTTAGATGTTATATTTATAATGTATTTATCATTTCTTTTTATTTCCACTTACTAAAAAGTGTTAAACGGTGACAACTCCAATTAATTTATGAAAACTGATCATGATTATATGGTAAAGTATTTTAAACGTCCCCAAATTAATAAATTAAGGCCAAAATTGTAGCTATCAAGTTCTAAGTAGATACAAATTTACATATTCATAATTAGTTTAATATTATCTATTTGGGTCCGAAATTCTTTTTTTAGTTACCCAAGGGTATCCGCCCTCATGTCAAGTGAGACTAATCTCTCACTAATCCAAAAATGCTATGTGTTAATGGTGTACAAATATTTAAATTTATTAGATTATTCAAATGTGACTTATTGCATTTAGTTTATTTTTTCATTTCACCTCCTTATGTTTGGTACAATGAGGCTCCACTTGGTTAGCAATTTTGGGAAGATAATATATTCAAACATAATTAATAAATGACTAAAACTGTTTGGGAGGATTTCAAATTTCAAAATCAAATATAGGAATGATGGATGACCATTGATTTTGTTAAATCAAGTAAATTCCTTTTTTTACTTTTATTTCCTACTCATATCATTCTCCTATGTTTAATCACATGACCTTTTACGTTAAATTGAATATCGTATGTACAATAATTAATTAGATATCAAATGTGTATATTAATTAATCAGATATCAAATGTGTATATACCATATCCATTTGGAATATTTTCAAATAAACAAGAACCTTTTTACCCGCACGTTGCGTAGAACCAATTTTTCATTGGATATTATTAAACTATGTTGTTTAAGAACAAATTTTGTAGCTTGAATAGATAGTGAAACATCAACAAAACTAATAACTCAAACAGTTAATTCTGAAAATTAAATTGTAAAATACAAAAGATCAATTATTCTTTAAATATTGGAAAACTTCTTTGTAAACTACATTTGCTTTTTTTGCTTCTGCTTCTTTTATCTTTATCTAATATCAGAATTTTCAATCTGCTAATCATCTTAACACGTGACAAAGCGACGTACAACTATCCATATGAGAAAACAAGGCTTGACAAGTATAAGACATTGATTGTACGTAACTTTTGTTAATGGTCATTGCAAATGAAATAATAACAGGGAATAATCGTCTTATCATGTTGAAAGATAACTTATTCTCTGATGGGTTCATGTTCATATGGCGTATAAGTATTTCTTTTCCCTGACAACTTCTGTTAAGAGCAATTGCTTGTATACAATTCTCATTTCGTTAAGAGAAATTCTTTAAAGTAATGGATTACCTATTAATATTGATCAAGTATTTATAATCAGAATTGATTAAAATGTAATCAATGCAATGGAGATATTCAATGCATAAAAATGAGTTGAAAGTTTTTTTTTTGGAAAATGACATATAAAGCTTGCCCAATTGGGACTTGGACAATTGAGGTGGGTAAATTGTGGAAAGCCCAAGTTGGGTCATTTGAACTTAAAACAAATTACCACATTTGGGGGAAAGACTAAAATGCCCTTTACTAATCTTATATATCACAACACAACCAAATATGAATCTCACACTAAACAAAAAGAAAAATCACGATGCCCACACCCACTAGGAAGCAAAAATGAAACAGAGAATGAACACAAAACCCTAACGGTGACGGTGACGGTGACGGTGACGGATATTTATCCTTCTTGGGTGGAGGTTATGAGGTATTTATACATCAACAACTTTGTTTTCTTCTTCCTTTTTGGGTTGAAAATTGTTGAAGACTATAATAATTCATGATCAAAAGAAAAGCTAATGGTGTCTTTTAGGGCATGAAATAAAAACATTATGTATGTGTATTGTATAACCCTAGAACCTTGTCTGGAACTTATTGGTGGAAGAAGAAGTTCAAGTGGACTTAGATGTAATGAAGATGATGAAGTAGATGTTCATTCACTGTTGAATAGGTTTTGGAAATAAAAATGCATGTTTCTATGGTTAAAATGCATGCGACAGTGGTTAATACGCATGTAGTGTGGTTATTCGACATGCTACAGGGAAGCAAAAACTACTCTCTTCAAGTTTATTTGGTCATGGTGTCTTTTAGGGTATGAAATAGAAAATTTATGTATGTGTATTGTATAACCCTAAAACCTTGTCTAAAATTTATTGGTGGAAAAAGAAGTTCAGGTGGACTTAGATGTAATGAAGATTATGAAGTAGATGTTCATTCACTATTGCATTGATTAGGTTTTGGAAATAAAAATGCATGTTTCTATGGTTAAAATGCATGAGACAGTGGTTAATACGCATGTTACTCTGGTTATTCGGCATGTTACAGGGAAGCAAAAATGGCACATCAACTCCGGTAACTATGTTGTTACTTCCATATTGGAGGGAAATTTGACATTAATGCTGAAGGCATTGTGCAATACAATGGTGGTTACTTGAAGATGAAATCAATGAGGGAGGGAATAACATTTGATGCTTTGAGGTCCATGATAGCAGCATAGCTTGGGTTAGATTGCAATATCTGTGACATGAAATATACTGTGAGACATGATGAGAAAATGCTTATCAATCTAGATGATGATGACGAGGTTATGAACCTGTTTGCCTATAATGAAGGGATTAGCCACATATTGCATCAAGAGGGAATGATACTTCATCTCCAATAAGGAATGATGTATACATGTAAGTTCTTTTCCCTTATCTACATGTGTGGTTATTAGTTATGATGATGTTGTTAATTCTGTGACATTGTTGTTGCTAATTTGGTAACTGATGAGATTGTTGATGTATTGTTGCTAGTTTAACTAGACCATCACAACCTTCCTCAAGTTTGAGTCCAAGGGCCGTAGAAAATGTCACTCCACCTTTGCCATTTGATGGTGGTGTGGAACGCACTACCCAAGTTGTTGGAAGCGACAATAGTTTGTACCGTGACACACCTACACGGACACATATTGTAGCCACGGAGCTAAACTCAGAAAAATGGAGTAACTTATTCACAGGTCTGATGCAAACATTTGCAGACGCAAATGAGTTTAAAAAGACTTTGTACAAATATAGCGTTGCAAACAAGTTTGAGTATGCATTTAAGAGAAACAACAGTAGCAGAATGTCACTGTACTGTATGGTTATTTAATTATTGGCGTACCGTGTTGGTGACATTTACTTGAGATTTGGCTGTATGTAGGACGACGTCTCCAAGTTCAGGCCTGACTTGATGCATTGGCTTATTACACACCCTCGGAACCTTGCATTGACTTGATGTAGCATTGTTAGGCCATTTTGTTAATAATAACTTTGATATTATGTGGGTTATCATGTAGTTAAACAACATTACGTATGGCCTTTATGTAGCATTATGTATTGCCTTGATTTTTTGTACAAAATACTGGAGCCTTGCATTGTGGCCTCTTTGTAATCATATTTTGCTTGTTTTCTCATATAACCATTGTTATGTAGCTGAGTTTTTGGTGGGTTTGTTTTTACAGTTTGGTCCAAGTGGACGTGGAATGGTTTAACCAATTAAGCTTCCATTTTAACCACGACATCGTGCATAATAACCACACCAGCTTCCCATTTAACCACGTTTACTTCCCTGGTTCTTTGGGGTTGCCAGGACCCTGGATATGTTCATTATTAATCATCATCGATATTTACCACGTAAATATACATATTAACTATACTATCATCTCATTTAACCACAACAACGTCACTGAAGTTGCCACATCAAAATTTTCAAAAATATGTAACCCAAAAATACATAAAAGACATGCAGTTCAGACATGTATGGTGTAATCAGTTACAACCAATGTTGTAACTCCAAAAACATAGACATAGTTGTTTTCCCAAAAATACATATATGGGGTAATTAGATACAACCAATGTTGCTTCTCCAAAAAAATCACCATAAAATGCATGAATCTTCAGCTTGGGTTTGGATTCCGGCAAGACTTTCGGGTGTGACCAACTTCATTACATCTTCCACAATGATAAATCTTCTTGTCTTGAAATTGCGACTCACGCCTCTTATTTTTGCTTCCCTGTAACATGCCGAATAACCACAGTAACATGCGTATTAATCACTGTCGCATGCATTTTAACCACAGAAACATGCATGTTTATTTCCAAAACCTAATCAATGCAACAATGAATGAACATCCACTTCATCATCTTCATTACAACTAAGTTCACCTGAACTTCTTCTTCCACCATTAAATTACAGACAAGGTTTTAGGGTTATACAATACATATACATGATTTTCTATTTCATACCCTAAAAGACACAATGACCAAACAAACTTGAAGAGAGTAGTTTTTCAATCTTCATCTTGTATTAGCTTTTCTTTTGATCATGAATTATTATAGTCCTCAACAATTTTCAACCCAAAAAGGAAGAAGAAAACAAAGTTGTTGATGTGTAAATACCTCCTAACCACCACCCAAGAAGGATAAACACCTTAGCTCCGTCACCCAACGTCCACCGCCATTAGCTCCGTCACCGTCACCGTTAGGGCTTTGTGTTCATTCTCTGTTTCATTTTTTGCTTTCTAGTGGGTGTGGGCATATTGTTTTTTCTTTTTGTTTAATGTGGGATTCATGTTTGGTTGTGTTGTAATATATTAGATTAGTAAAGGGCACTTTAGTCTTTTCCCCAAATGTGGTAATTTGTTTTAAGTTCAAATGACCCAACTTGTCATTTCCACAATTTACGCACCTCAATTGTCCTTTTTCCAATTGGACAGACTTTATATGTCATTTTCCCTTTTTTTTTCAGGAAGCATAAAAATTTTATTAAATTAGAAAATTACAAAACAAGATAGGTCTGCAAAAAAAAATAATATATAGAAAACCTAAACATGGTTAAAACATAGGAGTGAGCCACCCCCGTCTATCATCTTCTTCATCTTTCCTTCATGAGAATTTGTGGGTAGAAAAGAACCGTCACCGGTAGTAAAGTCATTGAGTAGTGGTTGTTCAAAGAACCATCCCAAAGGATCCACACCTCTTATCGGCAATAAATCAATCAAATCGGTTTTCAAAGAAGCTCCATGAGTAGATCTCACAAAAATAAACATACCCACAAAACTAATACATATGATGAAGAATGAGTAGAAGAAAGTTCTCTTGTTGTCGAAACTCCTAGACCAACTTATTTGAAAATTAAAGAAACATAAAAGCAGACCAATGAAAGTGACAGACGTCTCCTTCCCCGGAATGAACCGGGGAAGGAGACGCCGATGAAAAACTCATACGACGATGAGAGAATAGATCCCACCACCACCCAAAAAGTTTG
The DNA here is from genome assembly GCA_029929735.1 of Mimosa pudica. Classification (NCBI taxonomy): domain Eukaryota; kingdom Viridiplantae; phylum Streptophyta; class Magnoliopsida; order Fabales; family Fabaceae; genus Mimosa; species Mimosa pudica. The sequence goes on along the minus strand of JAKELP010000012.1, from coordinate 5,743,529 downwards.
GGAGGAGGGGCAGAGAGTACCATTACAGTTGAGCATTTATGGTATTTTTTGTGATATTAATGATATTCTCCATTGCATTGTTATCCATTTTAATTGAAAATTACAATTTTAATACTGTTTTTAAAATTAGTACAACTGTCTTTCAATTTTTTATTTGAAATAATTCATCAACGAAATAACAATAATAATCTAGGCATATTAACTTTTGTTTTCCGAGCACCCTTCATACTTTTGTTTTCCAATGATGCTCTCATACTAATAAATAATCATTACAACATAATCATTCTTGCCAAATCAGCAATTATTTTCTAATAATAAATCTTACTATCAAGGTGTCACCACATATTTCCTAATTTAATTCCTTTATTAATGTATTAAATTTTTAAATAATTAACTTAAGGCAACCGTTCTCTTGAACGGGTGCTGTGGCCTGTGGGGTGCCTAACACCCTCCCCACACACAATCGACTCTCGAACCCTATTTAGTCTTTATTATTTTAAAAGGTTTTCCAAAATATCATTTTTTAAAAATTTTGGTGGTGGCTCCATTTTTCCATCTTAACCTAATTTTTAGGGCGCTACGACCGATGATGAAGAGGCATGTTGTTCACTCCATGAAGAAGCGCTTGTTGTTGAGGGAGTATGAATTTTGATAATTTGGGAAAACATTAACATAACTTAGAAATGTGTCATATTTACCCACCGTCTATTGGTTTAATTGACGAAAGAGTTGGACATTTAATTATATTGACAAGTGTTCGATTTTGGAAAGTACCCTTTAGTTGTGGTTCCCATCATTTTAATTGGAGAGACATGTTCACAACTATGTAAAGCTGGGCAAAACCGATCTATGTGACCGAAAAAACTTGTTTGTCTTACTCCAGAGCCTACAAAGACAAATCCTAGTGGATGAGTTATGAGTTGTGTCCTTAGATCATGTGTGAACCAAACTTCTTTCATAAAATTCAACAACAACAAAGTCTCATTTCAACTAGGTTGGGTTGGTTACATTGATTACATGACACAATTGTACTTTATCAAAAATCATATTTGGCGATATATGATTGACCAGAAGATCTTGTTTAATAATTTCACGTTAACCGTAACATCCTGAAAATTTAATACAGGATTAAAGAGTGTTTTGGAAATGATAAATGGAGAAATTAGGAATTTTGGGAATTTTTGAAAAATTTTGGTGATTTTTGGGAATATTTTGGAAATATTGAGTAATTAATGTGCATATAATTAATCAAGAAATGAGGAATTTGAAATATGAGGGAATGGTAAAGTTAAAATATTTTGAAGATTCAGAAGATTGGAGACTGGTTTGAGTGGTTTTAAGTTAAAAAGAGTACACTATGGCAAGCTTGGGCTACAAATTATCAAAAACCACCTTATTTCCCCTCAACCAAACACACCCTCCCTCCTTTCCTTATCAAACATTTCGAACCCCCCCTCCATTTCGGCAGCGCATCGTCCCCCCCTTCACCATTTTTCTCCATTTTCTTCCTCCCCACACCTCACCATTCGGCCACCCCTGCACCAAAAAGCTTCCTCATTTCGGTTCATCTCCCCCTTTTCTTCATAGAGGCGTGAAGTTGGAGTCCGATCCGTGTGGGTGTGTGTGTGTCTGTCGCATGCTTTCATTTTCCGGCGGCGGCGGCCATATTTTCCGGCGAGCTCGGAGTTTGAGGTAAAAATGGGTGGATTTTCTGGTTGTCCTTCCTTTTTCAACTCCATGACATCTTTTTCTTAAGCTTCTCCTCCCTTTTCAGTCCGGCCGGCGATCTGGTGGTGGATTTTCCGGCGGCGGCTAACTTTCCGGCGAAGGGAGTGGTGTTGAAAGTAGGAGATAGATCCTTGGTTCTTTTCGTGCTTCTTCATCGAGCTCAATCTGCGACTCCGGCGGCTTTTCCGGCGGCGGCTCTGACTTTTCCGGCGACGTTGACCGGCGGGTGAGCTAAAGGTTGGATTTTTCTTGTAGTTCCTCATGTTGTTTTCCTTCCTTCAACTTCACAACACCATTTCCTTAGCTTTCCTTGCTTTTCAGTTCGGCCAACCACCAAGGGGGCATTTTCCGGCGAGATTTTCCGGCGGCCGACGGTGGGGGAAAACTTCTCTTCCTTCACTCTTGTATTTTGTAAGCCTCTAGCCTCTTGTGAAGTTGATTTTCGCATAAAGTTTCCTCTTTTAAGTTAGGGTTTGCCATTAGTTAATTAGTGATGCTTTAACCAAGGATTTGAGCAAAGATAAGTAGTAAAGTAAAGATTTTTGGGAAGTATGTTAGCCATTAAAGTTGGAAGTTGAGTTTAGATATTAATGGCTAATTGTTTTGGCTCTTTAAGTAAGGGTTAGCTAAAGGAGGAGGCTTTGGACTAAATTGGTGATTATGTAGTATTAGTTAAGGTTGTTTATTGTTGTTGGAATGTTAGAATTGGCTAGAATGGTATTTGGGAGAAAGTTGGATAGTTAAAGTGTTGACATGAAGTGGTTTAGGTAGATTAAAGGCTGTTTGGGTTTGGAAGAGTGGTTAGATGTTATGGAAGTCATTGTGAGTGGCTTATTTAATGTAAATGCGGCGCTTTAATGGGTGATCAATAAGGTGGATTAATTTTCAAGGTTTTCAAGAGATGGTGAAGGTCAATGATGAAAAGGTTATAAAAGGAAGGTTAATGGAATTACAGTAGCTTAAAGGATGTATTGTAATGAAAGAAATTATTACTTCAATATTGTTTTTGATATTGGTGAAAAGTATAGCCTAAGTCATGAAGGTGTCTTAACCATTTTAAATGGTGGCATTATTGTAGACGGTGATCTTTCAGGCGGAGCTTGAGGGCAACTGTTACCTGCGTATATCTTCTGCAGTGAAGTTAGCAGGTAATCACGCTTAACTGACTGTGATACTGAGGGTGATGGTAGTTGAGGATTTTCTAACATCCTCTTCTACTTATATATATATATATATATATATATATATATATATATATATATATATATATATATATATATATATATATATAAAATGAGTTTAGATTATGTTATATTTAAACGTGGGCTATAGGGTACCTTTCAACTGAACTGTACTTTATATATATCTATATCAATTTTTTTTGTATTGTTGCATGACACTGACTATTAGTACCGTCGGCCGGTGTAACCATCGATTTGGGCAAATCGATAGGTTAATTGTACGGGTTCCTCGGATTGTAAAGGAACCAGGGATATTTTCACATTTTAGAGTGGTCCCTTTTTCATGCTTTCAGATTTGAGACTGGGCACAGTGTCAATCACGTTTATTTTTGTTTATTGAGAGATGGATGTATCTGTACTGTATATATGTGTATATATATTATGTGGTTATGCAGGTTTTGAAAACTGTGGTACCCTGTAGACGCTCCACTACCCCACTTCTGAGTTTCACAGTGAGTTAAGAGGTGATTACTGAGACATGGTTTTTGTCTCACCCCATTCCCTTTATCTTTTTCAGGTGATCATGCCCAGGGGGAGGCGCAGAGGAAGGGGAAGGGGCCGTCTGGCCCATACTGAGTTAGTAAGTAGGCCAGAGGTGATTCCTATAGGGACTTATATCGCCATTTCGCTAGGCTGCACCAGCTTCTGCATTATTGAATGTTATTTTGATTGAATTGTAATATTTGAATATCGTAGTACTTATTATGCGACATATTATGTGAAGTGTTTGTGATATTAAATATTGATACTGTTATTATGATAGTTCAGGGATTATTATGACTGCATCGACAGTTGTACTCTATCAGTATGCTGATGACTTATTGTTATAGGTGGTTGTTTGATGGATCGTGGTTAGGGAGTACTTTTACCTAACTTGAGTAGGTAGTATATTGATTATTTATTGTATGATTTTATGTGTCCTTGTATATGATCATATTAGATGGGCCCGCTCTAATATGGTTTATTCTTGTGTAGTTTGGTTAGTTCTTTTTCTAACCATGTTAGGTGATTCTTTTCTAACATGGTTAGATTTAGGTTATTGTGTTGCATGTGTGATTCATTAGGTGATGATGGTTCTTTTGCTAACTATGTTAGAAGATTCTCTTTTCTAACATAGTTAGATATGTAATCTCTTATTAATAGAGAAATTCTTTTGCTAACTATGTTAGGTGAATCTTTTGCTAACATAGTTAGACTCCATTGTTTGGATTGTTTTGATTAGCAGTGAGTTAGGTTAAGATTAATATTATATTAGTAGGAGGTACGTTACATTAACAGATTTATTTGGTTTTGCTTTCCCTCTTGTGTGAGAAATCCACACCATTTGATCAACTATCCTTAGTGCTGCGTCTGACTGTCTTCTTTGAATAAGCTCAAACCACCTCAAGTGACTTTCTACTATTTTTTCCTCGATTGATGTTACCCAACTCTGTTTTGAATATGATCATTGTGGATATTATCTTTTATTGATATTATATAATATTGATATCACCTCCATCTTATATTTATGTTGTTTCTTAAGAGCCTAACATTCACTACTTTGTAACATTGTTGATCTAATGACTATCTGATAAACTTCTCATTTACCTTATCTTGGACACTTATCTTGGACTTTACAATCACTCAAAACTTGAGCAACGTTTTTATTTAAACCATTTAACTTGAATTCTATTATTAACATTTTCATCTATTTCACAATCTTTTTGTATAATCGTTCTCAAATATTTTAACTTGTCCACCTGTGATTATGTCTGGTCTCCTAATTTGAACTTCAATATCCCCATGAGTTTATCTGTTATCAAAACTAGAACTATAAAGCATATATTCTATAATAAAAAAAAATGTGTCATATTTAGGAGCAAGACCAACTCTCCTAATAAGTTTTAACATAAGTGAAGTATTAACTGTTAAGTTAAGGAGACAATTGTATTTATGTATATAAATTTGATTTGAATTTAAATAAAGAATTAGTCTAACACATGTAGAGCCGGTATAAGGTTCGAACCCATAGGGTCAGTCCGTTTTCACTCAAGCCTGATGAGGGTTGGGCTTGGGATTTTGGATAAAATGGGATGCAGGCCTATAAGGGCTAGCCCTTCAAGGTTGAGGGCTTGTGAGGGTCGGGCCAGGGTCAGCCCTTAAGGGCTAAGGCATGTTTCCCCCTTCTTTTTTTTTTTCTTAAATTGCATTAACTTGATGGCATTTGGTGAACTTCATTGTTGGCTGAGGAATTTGTATGAGTAAAAAATGTCTATCTAAGTGTCTTTGATGTTTCAACAACTTTGCTTGTATTTGGACTCTATTTGTAAGAGTTGAAATTGTTTCTTCTCTTATGTAAGAGTTGTCATATATTTGGATGTTGTTTGTAAGAGTTGCAATTGTTTCCTCTCTTATGTCTCATGCATGTGTTGTTATTGTGTTGTTATTAGATGATTATTATATTATACTAAAACACATAGGGGAAAAGAAGGTGAAACAATACGTTCGAAAAAGGGCCCAACTCGATGACATGAGAGCTGGACTTCATAAAAGGGGTTGATTTTGGAAATGGGCCCTTTGTGGGCCGACCCGCAATACCGACTCTAAACACATGTCCATTTTTGTCTCATTATTATTTAAATTTTTTGAATGAAGAAATATAATACGCAGACATAATACTTTAAATAAAAAATAGCAATATATAGTTTAATTAATAAGTAATACCTATATTATTACGTGAATAATGATATAAGTGTCACAGCGATTTTTGTATTGCTTTTTTCCTTTTAAATGTTGGTTGATGTTGAATACTCTCATATTTAGGAATGTTGATTTTGAAAACTCTTGCACCAATCTTATTCAAACAATTGCCGGCCCAAAAAGAAATACTCCTTCAAACAATCCAACCAAGAATTAATTACTCACTTCAAGTCTTGATATAAAATCAAACTGACTTTATCCTAAAGACAAATAAAACTAAACAAAATCCCTCATAATTTATATGTCATATGTCATATAAGTCAAACAAATTAGTTTTCTGAAAAACAATAAATTCAATATTCATAAAAAAAAAACTTTAAAATCTTATTTCACTTGAGTAGTTACCAGAATTAGTCTATTACGATCTTGCTGATAAGTGAAAGTGAATAAATATGATGTAGTATAAAAACAAATTAACAAGGAAAAATGACAAAAAAATTTCTCCCAATACCCAAAAGGATAAGTAAGGAACCTAAATTTCTAAAAGGACTATGAAGGAACAAGACATCTACCTAACATTTCCAAATGTTGCCAAAAGACTTGATTGTCGTTTACTAAACAAAAGGAGGGAAAATGGATACACACACACACATTGTTTGTATATATATTTCAACTATTAATGAGTATGCTTTAACTGTTAAACCGTATGATGAAATTGTTGATAATTACGCTGCAATAGTTAATGGGTAGGATTCAAATGTTAATATGGAGTACGCGTTTGTTACCAAGAAAGTCAAATGCTAATGGGTATGCTTAATCTGTTAGTCGGTACGATGAAATTGTTGGTTCAGAGTAGGTTGTTTTGGCATAAGGGCAATCAATTCTTTTAACAACATTTCGAAATGTCAAGCAGGTGTCTGTTTCTCCTTTTAGAAATTTAGGTTCTTTAATTGTCTTTTTGGGTATTGGGAGGGATTTTTTTGTCATTTTCCCAATTATGTTATAAAAAAATTAAAAACAAATTAACATTAACAATTTAATTTAACAATATAATTAATGATAAAAACTTGTCTAGATGGTAACGAAAAAAACGATAAACCTTAATAAAATCTCGCCGTCCGATAAAAAACAGAACATTTCAAAGGTGGGACAGATTTTGTAGGCATCAAGGAATCCCACCAACGTTTTTCTCTCACTTGTTGCGCCTACTCTACTCAACCAAACCCATCATCATCTCAATCTCCATAGGTACCTTTCACCTTTCACTTCTCACCCTTCTTTACATTCAATCAATATTCAATACACATTGAAAAAATCTCCCATTTTCATATTAATGAAACACCCTTTTTTCCTTTCTGCATTTATATTTTGATCCAAAAAAAAAAGTTTCCTTTTTGACCAATCCATTGTGTTAGTGTCCATATATTAATTTAATTTTGCATCTTTTGATTTTTCTAGGCTGTGGTACGATTTTTCTTTGTGGGGTTGATACATTTTTGAAGGCAAAGATGAGTGATAATTTGATGGAGAAGGTGAGTGCATTAGGAGAAAGGTTGAAAATTGGTGGGTCTGAAGTGGGTAGGAAAATGAGTGAAGGAATGAGTTCTGTGAGTTTTAAGATGAGGGAATTTTTTCAGGGTCCAAGTGAGAATGATAAGCTTGTTGATGATGCTACATGTGAGACACTTGATGAGCCAAATTGGGGTTTGAATCTTCACCTTTGTGATATGATCAATAATGAGCAGGTTAATAGTGTGGAAGTGATTCGTGCGATTAAGAGACGGATCATGATGAAGAGTGCTCAGGTTCAGTACTTGGCTTTGGTGTTGCTTGAGACTTGTGTTAAGAATTGTGAAAAGGCTTTCTCTGAAGTGGCTGCTGAGAAAGTCCTTGATGAAATGGTCAGGCTTATTGATGATCCTCAGACTGTTGTGAATAACCGGAACAAGGCGTTAACACTCATTGAGGCGTGGGGGGAGTCAACCGATGAGCTTCGTTTTTTGCCTCTGTATGAACAAACTTACAAGGTAAATTAACAGTTTGGATGCCCTTAAACTTATCATTCGCATTGTTATTGTAGGAAGAATTATTAAGGAAATAACACGAAAAAAGCTGGAAGGCCGGAAATGACTTAATATAAACCTTAGAGCTTTCTTTTGATTGCTATTGGTTATTGCTCGAAATCTCATTTTGCTGAAATAATAGTGATGATTTTGGATATTTATCTATCATAATTATATGGAGTCTCAGGTTATAGTGCTTAGATAAATTACTGGTTAGTTTTATTTAAGCAAGGAATTAATTATTTGAGAACTTGTCATTTGGTTACTACTTTTTCTGGTCCAGAGTTTGAAGTCAAGAGGTATTCGATTCCCAGGCCGTGATGATGAAAGTTTGGCACCTATTTTCACGCCCCCTCCTTCAGTGATTGCTGCAGAAGTTCATGTTGATCAGTCTGGAGAGGTTCAGTATGATAGTCCTGTGCATGCTTTCACACCTGAGCAATCAAAGGAGGCTTTTGATGTTGCAAGAAATAGCATTGAACTGCTCTCTACTGTTCTGTCTTCATCACCTCAACAGGATGTTCTACAGGTATTAATTTGTCATGTTAAATCTTTTATGTGTTTTATAATAACTGTTTATGATAAATGCTTCGACCCCAATATAGTACCAAAGATAGGTCGCCACAGGATTTTGTTTGGAAGATTATCTATCCTCTATAATTATGTGTAGAACATGTTGCATGCAATATTAGCCTTTTGTATCAGGTGTCTGCCACAATCTATTGAGCTTTTAGGGATTTTCATTCATGTACATTCACGTTATGTAGCCTATGTGGACAGACTGCATGATGTATACTATAATTCTAAGGTTGTGCTCTGGCAAAATTTCCTTTTTAAGGTCATAGAATTTCAGACATAATTACCTTGTAGCTCTGTGGTATGGACCATGGTGCTACTAGATATGTATAGCCTTGTGAATTTCAATAACCACCCCACATGCGTTATTTTTCTTTATCTGTACCATGCTCTGTATGCCCTATAGCTAAATAGAGCAACATCCCTTTTCAAATCATTTTGAGAGGCTGAAGCATGGGCTTCTCAAATCAGTGCCAGCTGCTATTCCACTTTTATTACCAGACCTAGTGCCCTGCTGCTCATCATTCATTTCTTGTCCTATGCCCGGGGGGATCGTTGCCATGTTTCTACTTAATGGCATATTTTAGGTATCCGTTTTAGCTCAATAGCATCTTCCATTCAAACACTCATTTCCTTTTTGTTTTATGGGATGAAGAAGGAATTCCATCATTAAGCCCTCTCCCCTCCGCATAAAATGAAGTTCAAGCGGAACTGAACAGATGTTGTTGAGTATGAACACTTTCATTTCTATAGAAAGAAGATGATGGGTATAAAAGTCCACAGCTTCAGCAAGAAGAAAATTACTAAATTTGTTTTTGTATCCGTACATACAACACAAGCTGTTTTTTTTTTAATAAAAGACAATTTATATAAGTAAAGGTAAAATGATAGATATAAGATCCCAAACCAATTCTAAGAAGACTAGCTTGAGACCTACAGGACTGAAATTAAACTCACAACAAGATGCAAATAAAAACACAAATACAATTACGATGATATGATAAATCCCCAACTAGTGGTCCGTTATGTGTCTGTTATATTTTCGGTTATATGTGTGTATGTTGTCTGTTATATGGGTTATGTTTTTGTGTCTGTAGGCCTAGCATTTTAATTCAGTTTGTTGCAATTAGTTAGGCTAATGCTGATTAGGATTAGTGAGGAGAGGCTGTTAGTGGCAAGTAGGAAGAGGTTAGTGAGCTATAAATAAACCCCCAGGTATCATTTGTGCTTTGTGTTTGATTTTGAATTAAGTTTCTGTTTCTGAGTTTTCTCTTTCTCTCTATCTTCTCGGTCTCTCTCATTGTCTGAGATCTGTGTTGGAATTATGAAATTAATTTTAGTATTTTCCTATTTTGTATTAGTAGAATCTAAGTCATAATTATAGATTATAAGAATAAGGAAATAATATGATTTGATAGAATTAGGTTAGAATCGTTTTCATTTTATGTATCACTCAAATCCCTACAATCAAGGGATAGATTGGGGGTCTCTTGTACTATATAATGGATGATAGTAATCAGATCAATACATCAGAATTTTTCCCATTCTCCTTTGTTTCCACATGGTACCAGAGCTAGGTTAAAGAAGTTTAGGTTTAGGTCTGATCCCTAGGTAAAATTGCCTTTGTAGTTTGAAACCCTAAAGGGTTCTTCTCCTTTTTTTTCCCTGTGTCTCTCCCAAACCAGCCGAACCCATTCCAAGTTATTCCCTCTGTTCTTTCAAACAATCCAAGAAGGATTTTTCCCAAGTCTGTCCGACTCATTCCAGCCTCCAGAATCAAGTTGCGAGTTCTAAATCATCACCTTCCGCGCCACATCTGAGTTTGAAGTTGCTGTTCATCTTCTGTTTCAGATCTGAAACACTGTCGCCGTCTGATTCTAGCCGCCGCCGTCTGATTCCAGCCGCTCCAGCCGCCGCCGTCTGATTCCAGCAGCCGCCTCTGTCTGATTTGAGCCGCAACCACCAGAAATTGGAGGTCAAGTCACCGTGGGTGTTCTTCGCGTTTGCTGTTTGCAGTGGGATGTTTGTGATTATTTGGTTTTTTGGGTTGTTCATTTGTATTTCAGTTTCCTTGTTTGTGCGTCTCTGTACTGTAGTTTTTGTTGTTTGTTTTTTGAGTTTTTTCTCTTTTGTATTTGTTAAAAAAAGGGAAAAAAAAGAAACAAAACAAAACAAAACAAAAAAATGGAAAAAGAAAAAAAAAGGAAAGAATTTAAAAGGGAGAGAGGAAATTATTATGGAGTCTAAATATGACTCTAAAATTGGTGCCCCTGTTGTTGATGACACTATTGGTTCTGAGAAGCTCACTCCTCACAACTATCGAGATTGGGCACAAGCCATGTTGCTCGCAGTTGGTGGGCGTGGAAAGCTTGAATTTCTCACCATTGAAGTTAAGCGACCGAATGATTCTAAAGCCGATGAGGTGAAACAGTGGAAGATTGATAATGCCATGGTTTCATCTTGGCTTATAAATGCAATGACTCCTCAATTGAAAAAGAGCTTTATGTATCTTCCTTCGGCGTATGAAATTTGGAACGCGGTTCGTGATTCTTATGTAGACACAAAGGATTTGTCTCATATTTTTTATATTCAGCGTCAGATTTGGAAGTCTTTTCAAGGCTCTAGGGGAGTTACTGAGTATTGGGTAGAGCTTACTGGGCTTTGGCAAGAATTAGATCTTCTTACTCATGAGGAGTGGACATGTTCGGCATATGCAGCACGAAGAAAGAAAAGTCTTGAAGTAGAACGTGTTCTTCTATTTCTAGCTGGTCTTGAACCGAAGTTTAAAGAGGTTCGGAGTAGAATTCTGGGCCAGGCAAAGTTGTCTTCACTCCGTGAAGTGTATGTTGAAGTCCGTCGTGAATAATCTTGTAATCATGTGATGTCAAAGGAGCAATCATCTGTTCCTGAAATTTCGGCTTTGGTTATTAAACTTGAAAAGCCATTTTGTGATCACTGTAAGAAAGAGGGACATACCCGCGACCGTTGTTGGGAAATTTATGGGAAACCTGAAAACTGCAAGCCTAATTATAAAGGGAAATATAAAGCAAAACAGGGTCCTCAAGAGAAAGGTTCTAATGCGGCATCCCCTCAAACAGTTACATCTGTTAATAATGAGCAATTAGATCAAATCCTTGATATGTTGAAGAGCATGCAGGTTCAGGCATCTATTCAAAAGGAACCTTGCATCGATGAAGATGATTGGCAGTGTTGAAGATGAAGAGGGCTTAAGACACAAGAGGGGGGGGTGAATTGTGGCTTCAAAAACAAGATAAAAACAGACACAAACACAAATTATTTTATACTGGTTCGGTCTAACTCTTGACCGACATCCAGTTCTCAATCCCTTGATTGAGTTCCACTAATTCACAGGTTTTAACACGGGTTCACCTGAAACCTTTACAACCACAAGTTTTACGGGCTAACTTGCAACCTTTACAACCACAAGTTTTACGGGCTAACTTGCAACCTCACAACCACAAGTTTTACGGGCTAACTTGCAACCTTACAACCACAAGTTTTACGGGCTCACTTGCAACCTTACAACCACAAGTTTTACGGGCTCACTTGCAACCTAACTTACTCCCCCTTACTACTTGCAAGGGTTCAACCTTTACACAAAGGATTTAATACAAAGTTCACTTAATGAACAGATTGTGTTACACACTTAAGTACAATGAATGCTCACAATAAATGTAGAGACTTTAATACAAAGAGTACAAGATGAGTACAATGATAATAACTCTCAAGGTATTAAGTGCTCTTTAGAACTTTAAAGCTTTCTGAATATTCTCTGGGTATTAGGTTTGAATGCTCTTGGCTTTTGTGAGTTCTTCGTGTGTTGTTGTGCTTCATAAATGAAGTTGTTCCTTTTATAGTAGCCTCTAATACACCAGTTGCTTGAGGGCAATAAGTTCGTTTGAATATAGCCGTTTATCCATTGTTACCGTTGTGCTCATTAATACTCATTAATACTTAGCAGGGTTGACTTATGCTTTAGCTCTGGAGCTCTGAAAAGTAGCTCTGACAATATTGCTCTGACAAAAGCAATTCTGACATCTGAGCACTTGTACGGTCTCTGACTCTTGTACTTGCTATCGGATAGATCTTGACTACCGGAAGTAAATGCTTCGTTCTGCAAGTGTTAGTCCAAGTATGTAATACAAAGCATGTTCACTATCAAAAGCTTATAGCTTATTTGCTACCAGAAGTGAGAGCTAAGTTCTGCACGCAAATGTTAGTCCAACAGAATAATATAATCAAGTGCAATGGGAAGCGTTTTTGCTATGGGAAGCTATTCTACTTAGACTAGGTTAACTAGGATCAGACTTAGTGTTCAATTGACTTCCGCTATGGGATGTGTACTACATCCGCAAGCGCTAGTTACGTTCTTTTTGCTCTAAGTCATCCGGTTGTGATTTTACATCCGATTGAGTTCTAACTTAGGATTTTTAACTTCAGCTAATTCTTCCTAAGTGTTCATTATGTTCTTTCATGTTTTAGTCTTCATCAAAACTTAAATTCTAACAGAAGAGCATTCCCCACGTGAAGAATGAAGATTTGTTGGCAAGTTGGTCCGTAGTCCAACTTGAGGGGGAGTGTTGGAATTATGAAATTAATATTAGTATTTTCCTATTTTGTATTAGTAGAATCTAAGTCATAATTATAGATTATAAGAATAAGGAAATAATATGATTTGATAGAATTATGTTAGAATCCTTTTTATTTTATGTATCACTCAAATCCCTACAATCAAGAGATAGATTGGGGGTCTCTTGTACTATATAATGGATGCTAGTAATCAGATCAATACATCAGATTTTTTCCCATTCTCCTTTGTTTCCACAATCTGCATAAGTATTAAAAATTGTTTTAGTTAATGGCTTATTCGCTTTACAGAATTGTTTCCTTTTAAACCAAGTTACAAATAATGGCTTTTATGTGCAGGATGATTTGTCTGCAACTCTTGTACAACAGTGTCGCAGGTCTCAACGAACTGTACAGAGGATCATTGAGACTGCTGGAGATGATGAGGCACTTCTTTTTGAGGCCTTGAATGTGAATGATGAGATTCAGAAGGTTCTCACCAAGTATGAAGAGCTGAATGAATCATCTGATGTTGCTCCTCCTCCTCTTAGACAGGAACCTGCTATGATACCTGTTGCCATTGAGCCAGACGAATCACCTCTTAGTGGTCAAGAAGATGCCTTGATTAGAAAGCCAGCTAGTTTGAGAGTTGGTAGTCAAGGAGGGAACCATGATGAGATGTTGGATCATCTTGATGAAATGATATTTGGCAAAAAGGGTGGAAATGCATCACCAGATGTAAGTCAAGATCCAGTGAAGCAGCAATCTTCTAAAGATGCATCACTAAAGGCAAGCCAGAATTCAAAGAAGCAGCAGTCTTCTAAAGATTCATCACCAAAGGCAAGCCAAAATTCAAAGAAGAAGCAGTCATCTAAAGATGTATCACCAAAGGCAAGCGAAGGTTCAAAGAAGCAGTCATCTAAAGATGATGATGATGATCTCATTTCATTCTAATCTGCCCTGACCCTAATAATAGGATGCATTTGACTTTCATTTATGGCTGGCAGCAAATTATATTTCAATGTTGTGAACCCTCATCAGATTGCTTGTTCGTTATTTTTTGCGCAGGCATTCGTGCAATTTATAATTTAATTTCAGTATATAGGTTCTTTGACTAGGTATAGATGGGAGACTTGAACAATTTTAGTGAGGCGTTCTTCTTCTGTTTGCTACATTGCTTTGTAATCTGTTTGACTGCCACTTTGATATTATTTGAATTTCTCATGCATGTTTGCAAGCTTCCAATTATACTTAGACCAAGGAGAAATCCGAAGCATGTTTTCCATATCAACAACGTACCAGAGCAAGAAAACTATACCCTTCTGTGGATATTATAAGCACCTACATGTTTCAAGATATAACATAATTTGTCTGAAGCATTAATCTTTTCCACCTTGTATTCCTAATAAAGTGATCTCATATTCATTAGAAACGATCGTCTTTTCATGTTGCTCATAATATTCAAAGCTTGAAAGTGAATATTTGTTTTGGGTTCACCGGTTCAGTTAAGAAAAAATATATTTATTTTGGGGAATTTAATTATTTATTTTAAGTAATCATTAATCAATGAGTGATTATTCTTGGTGCATTACACGTTTGGAAAGATTGTCCTACTTGATCATACTCCACTTTCTCCTCCACTCTTTTTTCTTATAAATTTACTCTTCGTTAGACATATTTGTATTTGTATTCACCAATCCATCTATGCTTTTGTATAGTCTTCAAAATATACTGTTGGATTTGGGGTGTAACTCATTTATGATGAAGCAGTGCAGTTTCTTGACTAATCAAACAAAGTTCTCTAATACTCCCTGGGTCCCATAATATAAGTTTTGTAGGAAAGGGTCTGTCACACAAAAAAACGTCATTTTGAATGTTATGTTTACCTTTCAAACCCTAACTTCTATCACCAATAGAAAGTTTTGGTAAATATTTTTTTTGTTAAAAAGTTGATTGATAAACCAAGACTTTTTAAAATATCAATTGTTCCAAGTTACAACTATGACAATAGTCATTAGTAAGATTGCACTTTAATCCTTCATTTATTTTTTATAACTTATTCGTATATCCGAGTTCTTCTAGTATAACTGGCAAGCAAAAGACAAGTATTTTTCAAGAAGTAACTAATTTTCACTCACTTCATTAGTTTGCCATGTAAAATTTGATATGCTGTTATAAGATGCTTACAAATTTAAAGACAATAAATAAGCTCTGTCATTATTTCCCTTTACTACAAGCCCAAATAAAAAACACAAGACATGGAAGGATGCACATAACTATCACCAATTCACTACCATAATACTTCCTCACTAGAGCTTGGTAACCAAAAGGGGAGCTCCATATTTGGGAGAAAGGACCAAATTGTAGAAAGGACAGTGACGATAATTAGGGGAAATAGAGAAAGAGAAGTTTGACAAAAGAAGGATGAGAGCAATCTTGGCTTCTATTATGGAGAATTTCTGGCCTATACACATCCTAGTTCCAAGTCCAAATGGTAAGTATGCTTGTGGATACTTACAAGCTTCTGAAACACCTCTCTCAAACCTCTCTGGCTTAAACTCATCAGCATCTTCTCCCCAAATCTCCTTATCTCTGTGTATGGCAGTTATGAATACCCAAAGGTTGGTTCCTTTTGGCACCACCATGTCCCCCACTTTCACATCTTCAAATGTCTCCCTTGAAATTCTTATTCCTGGCGCATACAATCTCAAACTCTCCTGTATCACCATTGACAACTACCAAAAAGAATATCAAATAATGAAATTAGTCACAGTCAAATTGATATGAACTCAAAGGACACTTCTATCACTTTACATGACATTGGTCAAGTGGAAGAAGGCTGTGTGAAAATAAATACTACTATCATAAATCAGTTAGGGGTTAGTTGGAATTTATCCATTAGAGATTGATCTAATAATTTCATTCATCTAAGCAGATAAATAGATAGACTATTCAAATGTAATCCGATTGAGACTTGTTAGATATAATGTGTGATAGTGCAGAAAAGAAAAACGTCAAATATGTTTGAGTCCCCATTGGTGGGGGTGTTGGGGAAGGGAATATACTAAGCATCCTTCCTCTGCTTTTATGCAAAAAGGTTGATTCGAACCTCCAATCTCATACCACATGATGACAAGCGAGCTTACTGTTACCGTTGACCTAGGCCAGCCCACCAGAAAAGAAGCATAGATAAATTTGGTAGCATGCCAAGTGGCATTCAACTTTCAGATGCTCACATGAAAAAATGGAAGTTATAGATGAGGACGTTCTTTTGACAAGTATTTACTTGTTAATTTGGGTTCTTGATAGAATATTTCGAGGTTGTAAGAATCTGATAAACTCATTGTGGTGGCTTTTTCAGCTAAGAATCTATAAACAAGTTTCTAACATATACAAGTCTTTGGGAGAACCACTCCTCAAAGTTAACTATTATGGTTAGGAAATCAAGGTCTTATAAAGTCCTTAAAAATCTCCTAGGTGTGGTGCTTGTGGTAGAGTTCATTTAGAATGTTAGCTAATACTACCTCCTGTCCTAAATATAGGACCTAGATAACTTTTTTTTGGAGAGGTTAAGGTTGCAAAATAGTCTATTAAATGATGACATATTTGATATATTTTTAGATTATCCATTAGTTTATAAGTAAAATAAACTAGTTTAAGGGAAAAAATTAGATAAATCAATTTATAATTAACTTATTTTACTGCTTTTTAGGATTTTTCAAAAAAATTAATTAGGTCTTATATTTAGGACCGGAGGTATTTTCTGTATTTTCAAGTCTTTAATCTATATTCCTGGTCTCCAAAAAAATTCCATATCACATTCTAAATAATGCACTTAAAGGATGCGTTTAAAGACTGTATTAAGTGTTTTCTTAGGCCTGGTTACTAACTTGTTTCGTCTTTTGAAGTTTGTCCATGTCACGAAAGCAATGAGGTGATATGTTGGAGAAGGCTTCAAAAATCTCGGCTCTTAGACGATCTTGCCATTGAGGATGGAAGGAGAGCTGGATAAGTGTCCAAGTGAGCAAAACAGCAGTAGTATCAGATCCAGCAAAGTATATGTTTTTGCATATATCCGTAACTACTTTCTGGGTTCCATCTTCATGCTTGATGAGCTTCTTCAATATTCCCCATGCACCTAATGCATGACCATTATTCTTGGCCTTTTCATCATCATCAGCTATATTCTCAAGAATTATCTGAAGCAGATCCTTTTGATTTTCATCTATGCACCTTTGGTTTTGTAACTTGTGATGATGAATCACTTTCAAAATTAGCTCTTTTATCTCTTTCTCCAACCTCCATACCTCTTTGCTTTCCTTGGTGGGAAGAATTCTGGATGCAAATTGCAGGATTGTTACATACACTACAAGCACATATTGAGGTTATGAAATAGAGGAAAAAGAAGATGAAAGTGCATAAGGAATGAAGAAACCTGGGGTGTAAAAATCCAATGAGAACATTGGGTTTAGCAAGAGCCCTTTGCAAGGCTGCTATTTTGGAGAAGATTTGATTGCCAAGAGCATAAGATCCACCAAAACAAAACTTGGAAATGATATCACCAGTCAGTTCCTTCATATAATTGTCTATCACAATCTCTGCCATTTTCCCTCCTCCATCACTTTCTTCTATGATCCTTTCCCATTTCTTCATTATTTCCTTTGTAGATTCCTCCATAAAATCCACCATGTTCTGTAAGTTATTCCACAAAATCTAAAATAATTATACAAATAGTTTGCAGAACAAGTGAATATAAAAATGAATACATAACACCAAAGACCCTTGGGTCTAGTAGTACAAGATGTGCCTTTTGTGGCAAATTGGGACTCCATCTTTACTAGAAAATAAATAAATATATATACACAAACATAACCTGAATCTTGGAGAGGTGAAACTGAGGGGCAATAAGATTCCTTTGGAAAGACCAGTGGGGTCCATTGACAGCAAGAATGCCAGAACCAAGCAATGGCTTTAAATGTTTGGTAAGTTGGGTAGGCTTACCAAGATCCCAAGTCTTTATCTTACTTAGCTCTTTGATTAGTTTGGGATCCCCTACATTTAGATGTTGCTTATGTCCAGTGGTGTAAATGAATGTTGGACCTGATTATCAATAGTTAAATTCATATAAACAGCGTGAGTGGCATGAAACATAGTATTAAAAACCAACTCAGTATCACAAATATGATTTATATATGAGAGAACCAATGAAACAGTACTCCTATCTTGTATATTCCAATTAGGTTGAATTATATTTTTTCTCCCTTATTTAGCCTAAAACGTGTCATTCTGAATTGAAAAAAAAAGCAGAATATCATGGTTATACTTTAGTAACTTTGTTTTGTTAGATTATGTATAGTTTATACATAAGTAATCTATTTACTTCTGATTAATGTTATTTTTTAAAAAATATTACTCTTTTACGATTATATATGAAGAATAAATTATTTTAACGATTTGGGTTGACTCCGTTTCAACTACAAATCACCTAGCTAATAGCCTTATAGCCTAGTGACATGAAAGCTCTCCAATAAATTAGAACGTGACATATTCAAAATCCCTTCTAACCTTAAAACAATGTTTGTCCCATTAACTCAAAGAAATTATGGATCATTGATCTATGAATTAGTGTCTTAACTTGTTCAATAAGGGACCCAAATTTTAGTACCTATGATGATCAAGACAGTTAGAGATTTTACACAAAAGCTAGACTCACCATATTGTTTTCTCCAAAGCTGGAGAGATGGGAGGAGGGAGTGAAACCATTGTTCATTATGAGATGATGAGGTAGAGGAGATATAATTATCATTGGATGAGAAGTGTGATTGAATTTGCTTAATCTCAGAGAGGTTGCCCATAGGGAAACAAGGTGTTGGTCCTGTAATTCCTTGCTTCTCAAGAAATGATCTTATTCTTCTTGGCTTCAACCAAAGCTTCTCCCACATCACCAACACCATCATGCTCACAACAATGGCTGCCACCGACCAAACTGCCTCCTTCATCTGCCATTGCCATGCCCATTCACCACCTTTCATCATCATCATCATCATCATCATCTCTCACTGTGTTTGTGTGTGTGAGTGTGTGCTTTCTATACCCTATTTTTTGTGCCTACACACTGTAAAACTGATGTGAAACGGGGCAGAGAGAAGAGAATCAAGAGATAATAGAAACAGAAAAGAGAGAACAGAGAAGCAAAGAGAAACTGCACACTGTCCTTAACAAAGCTTGGCTTTTAGCATGCATGTGTAAGAACAATAATGACACACTAAGTTTTGTTGTGTATATTCACTAGTCTTCTCTAAATAGAAGAAGACAAATCCAATTTATGGTAAAATAAAGCTAATAATTACTTTCATGAACCATTATATAACATTCATGAATCCAAGTTATTAAATATTGGAACATTCATGAGTTTACTATATACATCAATGAATATTTGATATTATCAAATGTGTATTATTATGTTGATAATAGATACAATGTATTCAAATTATACCAGCATTTAATGATTTTTAGCTTTAGTATTTATTGATTTTGAAAACTTGTAAAAGTGAACGTTTATAAAAGTACTTTTATATATATATATATATATATATATATATATATATATATATATATATATATATATATATATATATATATATATTCTAAATTTTCCAAATCATATTTTCTTTAAATAATTTTCTGTGTAAATTAATAAATTTATTTACTTTAATTTGTTTGTGAGCACCATAAAACATTGCTCGTATAGTACATTTTAATAATTGAGCTTGACTTTGAACATGCTTCTAAAACAATAATGAATGAAATCTAGTATTCCTTCTTAACCTAATTATAAGATCGATTTTTTTGACCTTTTAATATAAGATCAAATTGATTCTTTAAAAAGATTAATAATGCAAAATAAATCACTTTAAATTATTCAATATTATTCACTCGGAATGCTTTTTTAAACTAATGCACCTTACTTGTACATTTATGATTTATGTACAATCTAAATGCAAGTAACTTAGGTTAAAATATTAATATTCACAATACAATCCCAGCTTTTTTTCATTAGAAATCGACAAAAAGCACAAGTTCAATATAGAATTTTTTATTTTATCCCACTTTTATCCTTTGGCAGTTTTGTGACAGATTTTTGTTCTTTTGATATTCAATTGTTATTTTATTGAGATTTTTCTATATTTGTGTGTATTTTCTTAATTTGGTAAGATGTATTTTCTTAATTTATAAAAAGGAAAATGACAAATGAATCCCTCCGAATGTCCAAAAGGACAAATAAAGAGCTTAAACTTCCAAAAGAACAATTAAAGAACCAGGTACTTACTTGACATGTGTAATTGTTGTGAAAAGACTTAAATGCCCCCACCCCTAATAACAATTGCAACTTACCAATTAACAACTGGAGCATACTGCATACCTATTAAAAATTTAACCATTTGAATTAACTTTCATGTTAACAAATGTACATTCCCTAATAACAATTGCAACGTAATTATCAACAATTGCAGCTTATCAATTAACAATTGAAGCATACACATTAACAATTGAGTCATTTGAATTAGTTTAACTGTTAATAAATGTGCATTCCCTATTAACAATAACAACTTACCTAGTAACATTGGAGCATATCCATTAACAAATGAGCTATTTGAATTAACTTGGGTGGGGACATTTAAGTATTTTCACAACAACTACAAATGTCAATTAAGTACTTAGTTCCTTAACTTTCCTTTTATGGAGAGATTTATTTCTCATTTTCCCTTTTCTTCCTTCTGAGACATTCTTGTGTGAGCCCGTTGCACCACGTCATTTGTGGTCTAACCAATTATTAGTAGACACATGTGGTTTGACATGTAATTTTTAATTTTTAAAAGTCATATCGTGTGTCTATTATTTGTGATTAGTTAAACCACAAATGACGTGTTCACGCAAAAATGTCTCCTTCTTTCTGTTCAGAAGATCTAGACGCAGATGCTTCATATCACATGGGTGCCTTGCTCATAACATCATCTTCTTCCTCAAAATCTCTCCGTTGTACTTCAATTCCCATTTCCATCACCAAAATCTCACAGTGAAGCATACATACATACAAAAATGGCGGGAAAATACCTGCTTAGATCCAAATCTCGAATCCTCCTCTACGCTCTCTTCCTCTTCCTCTTCTCCTTCCTCCTCTTCCTCCTCTCCCTCTCCTCAAGCCACCAACCCTCGCGTTCGCAATTCCTAAACCCTAACATTCCCATCCAAACCTCATTCGTATCCTCCCTCGAACATTTCCTCACGCGCAAAGCCTCTACATTGCTTCGCGATGATACTGTGAGCCGCGAAATCGGCGAAGAGGAAGTCAGAAAGTTCGACGACAGGGTTTCTGAAACGGAAATGGAGAGATTGTACGGAGATCCGTACTATCCTTTGGTTTTTCCGCTTAGGGTTTATGTTTATGACATGCCGAGCAAATTCACGTATGATTTGCTTTGGTTGTTTAGGAATACGTATAAGGAGACGAATAATTTGACATCTAATGGTAGTCCTGTGCACCGTCTCATTGAACAGGTATAATAATTTTTTTAAGTTTGGTTGAGTGTGTGATGATGTTAGGATTAGAATTGGAATGAAAGAGGATTGAAACTATTGGAGGATGATCAGGTTTAGTTTCCTTGAAGTTGTTGTAGTTACTGTTATTGCTGTAGTTTGGTAATTGAGGTTATTTCATGCTGCATGAATGACTGATTTGTTGAGGATTGATTCATTAGGTTCACACTAGTACTATTAGTATCTAGCTAATGGAGAATAAAAAATTGGATGGCTTCCTTATTACTATCTATGTTCCTAAATATAAGAATTATTTACTCTGAAAGATGTCTTATATTTAAAAACAAGTTCACCTCCCCAAATTGGTATTATATTTAGGAACATAGGGATTTTATTGTAATTTAGAATCCTTGTCCAATGAAATAATGGGCATGAAATTATCTATAGATATTTTTAAAATCCTTTTCTACTGATAAATCTTAGGATATAGGACAATGTTGTGCCGTTGGTAGTTTTGTGATTGTTTTATATAACCTTTCATACCCTCTTTCTGTCATTGCTCACACTTATGTTCTACGTTAATCAGTGAAATTTGTTGTCAATGCAGCACTCCATTGATTATTGGCTTTGGGCGGATTTGATTTCCCCAGAATCAGAAAGACTTTTAAAAACTGTTGTTAGAGTTCATCGGCAAGAGGAGGCAGATTTGTTCTACATACCCTTCTTCACAACCATAAGCTACTTCCTTATGGAAAAACAGCAATGCAAGGCACTATATAGGGTGTGAGTGCTCTTCCAAGAGTGTTTTATTCCTTGTCTGTTATGGTACTATTGAGTTTGATCATAAATGGCGATGATAAATTTCTTTTCCTTCGGCATGAAAGTTGCTGCATTTAGGAATTAGCAGTTAATTTGATTTCACTCAGA
Source organism: Mimosa pudica (assembly GCA_029929735.1). Taxonomy (NCBI): domain Eukaryota; kingdom Viridiplantae; phylum Streptophyta; class Magnoliopsida; order Fabales; family Fabaceae; genus Mimosa; species Mimosa pudica. Next base: position 5,721,190 of record JAKELP010000012.1, on the reverse strand, counting down.
ATCTGCCTTCTATCTTTGAGAGTTCATGTGTTTCTCATATGTGCATTAGTTGATTTTTTTCACTGTTGCAAGTTCAATCCCATGGCTTATAACTAGAAATATTTGTCTTTTCATTTTCTCAGTTGGCTGTTCATTTGTTCCCTTGTGCTTGATGTTGATAAACCGGCAATTTACACTAATTGTGGTTCAGTATAGAATTTTTCGCTTTAAGTTGCTGTGTCTTCCTTCTATATGTTATGCTGGAATGTACATAAAGTCTTTTTATCATATATATGTTGTTATTTTCAAAAAGCAAACATCTGATTGTTTATTATATGATATCCCCTATCCTTGCATTCTTGTTAAAATGCTTTTCTTTATTATTATACAGTAAAGGATTAATGATATTGAGTTATGATTTTATACCTGCATGGGTGTGATTTTATGACATTGTAACAGTTATGCTGTCCTTTCTTTGTCTCTCTGGCGATATTTTTCCTTAATAAGAAACATTGCCTGAAATTGTTTGCATTTAATTTTTTATTCAATGTTTTAATTGGTTTCGCTTTCGTTTTTGTGGAGGTGGGGGGATACTTTATGTAATAGTCAGGCCTTTAGAGGCTGTTGTCGAACAATGTTTATATAAAGACTATCAACTAAGTTGCTTTTGATTTGGTAGTTTAAGTTTTCAGTTCCATAGCAGCGAATACTACATTATAGGGGAGTAGTAAAAAGTTGTATTGATGAAACTTCTTCAAATCAGTTAAGATTTTACCGAATTATTAAGTCATTTCTACTAAACTGTAAGTGTAATTTCATCAAAATTTGTTGCCATTCCACCCTTAAAATATTTCCGTTAGTGTACCTTAAGCTAAGTTTATAGTGCATTTTCTGATTTCCATAATCTGCACAATTTTGAGATAGTTTTTAGCTTTTTGTGGCCGAGATTTGCATTTGCAGGGCAGAACTTTTCTGTTCTGAATATACTATGCTAGTCTTTGCTCCATTTTTGTTGCCTCCCTACCAAATAACTTAATCATATCATCTTTAATAGGAATTCTTTGTATCCCTTGTGCTTTATTATGAACGATGGATGCTGTGTAATTTTTCCCTTTCGTTTTCTAGCTCTAATAAGAAACTCAATCGTTTTCTAGCTCTAATATGCTCTTTGTTGTGGGCATAGGAAGCTTTGAAATGGGTGCAAGATCAACCCGCATGGAAACGCTCTGGTGGAAGAGACCACATACTTCCTGTGCATCATCCGTGGTCATTTAAAACTGTTCGGCGATTCATGAAGCATGCAATTTGGCTGTTGCCAGATATGGATTCAACAGGAAACTGGTGAATGCCTATGTTGCATTTTGAAATAATTCTGCTATATGGCAGTGAATTTTATTGATGATACAAGGGTTACATATATAGGGGATTAGGGAAGAAGAAATCTGAGCTAATCCCACAAAATCCTCCTCCCATATCAGAATAATATCAGAATAATAAATGCAGAATAATGAGTAATATTCATACCCATGATACAAGGAGATTCTGAATATATTCTATGATACAGGAAGATACTGAATATATTTTAAAATAGTAAACCCTAGATGCATCTTATTATATTTGCTGATGTGGAAGGCATAATATCACCAACACTCCCCCTCAAACTGGTGAATAGATGTTGATCATTCCTAGTTTGCCAATAAAGCCTTCAAATTTTTCTTGAGTGAGGGACTTGGTCATGACATCAGCTGTTTGCTCCTTTGAAGAGATATATGATAAATCAATCACCTTTGCATCCAATTTTTCTTTGATAAAATGCCGGTCTATTTCTACATGTTTCGTTCGGTCATGGTGAACAGGATTATTTGCAATTTTTATTGCTGACATGTTGTCACATCTTACTTTAACCGGTCCCCCTGTGTTGACCCCTAACTCATTTAGAAGTCTGACCAGCCACATTCCTTCACAAATTCCTAGAGCCAAAGCTCTATATTCAGATTCAGCTGAACTCCGAGAGACCACTGGTTGTTTCTTGCTTCTCCATGTTACCAAATTTCCCCACACATAGGTGCAGTAACCAGTAGTAGACCTTCTATCAGTCTTTGAACCGCCCCAATCAGAATCGGTGTAAAGCTGAATGTCTCTCAGACCATCCTGTTTTGCAAAAAATAAGCCACGTCCAGGAGTTTTCTTTAAATATCTGAGAATCCTATAAACTGCTGTCATATGCTCTTTCTGGGGATTACTTGAAAATTGACTAACCACACTAACGGAAAAACATATATCAGGTCTAGTATGAGATAAATAAATGAGTTTCCCTACTAGTTTCTGATATCTTTCCTTGCTCACTGATGTGCCATCGGATCTGAAGGTTAACTTCTGATTAAGTTCCATAGGAGTATTAGCCGGCCTTGCACCAAGCATCCCTGTCTCCTTCAACAAATCTATAGTGTATTTACGCTGTGATACACTAATCCCTTTCTTTGTACGTGCTACTTCCATGCCCAAGAAGTACCTTAATGCTCCAAGATCCTTTATTTCAAATTCAGCTGCAAGATTTTCCTTGAGCCTAGCAATCTCTTCTGTGTGATTTCCTGTTAGCACAATATCGTCAACATAAACAATAAGAGTAGTAATTTTTCCACCATTGTTTTTAATGAACAATGTATGATCAGCTTGACACTGATTGTAACCCCAAGCCTTGATTGCTTTAGTAAAGCGCTCAAACCATGCTCTAGGGGATTGCTTTAATCCATATAGTGACTTGTGAAGTCTACACACTTTGAGAGAATTGCCTGAACCTCTTACTCCCAATGGAACTTCCATGTATACTTCCTCTTCTAGATCTCCATTCAAAAAGGCATTTTTAACATCTAGTTGGTGTAATGGCCAATCTAGATTAGCAGCCAGAGAGAGAAGAACCTTTATGGTGTTAAGTTTAGCTACTGGAGCAAAGGTTTCCTGGTAGTCTATACCATAGGTTTGAGTGAACCCACGAGCTACCAATCTAGCTTTGTACTTGTTTACACTCCCATCTGGATTATATTTTATTGTAAACACCCACTTGCTGCTCACAACAGATTTCCCTTTCGGCAAATCCACAATTTCCCATGTTTTATTTTTGTGCAAGGCTCTTAGCTCCTCCTCAATAGCCTGTCTCCATCTTGGATCAGTTATAGCTTCTTTAAAGCTTTTAGGCACAACTTCTTTCTCAACATTTACAACAAAAGATTTCAAATGAGGAGACAATTTTTCATATGAGACATACCTAGCAATAGGATGCTGTGTACAACTTCTTTTTCCCTTCCTCAAGGCAATTGGCCAATGTAAATCCTCAAGACTTGCCTTAGGAGTTGAATCATGAGTTGGCCTTGATGTAGGAATGGACTCTTCTTCTCTTTGTTGATGTTCCATTGACAAATCAGGTTCTGCCACTCTAGTTGTAGATGGGTCAGATTCAGCAAGAGGCTCAAATGGGTTTGGATCCTGAAATTCAGATCTGAATGAAGGTATTTGGAGTGAATTAGGGTCTGTTTGAGGTTTTTCTGGAGGGTTTATTTGAGGAATGAGATTAGTTGGTTCAGTGGAAGGAAAGCCAAGTTCAAGTGATGTTTGGGTTCTATCAAATTGATGATCATCTAAGATTTTATTCTTGACATCATAAACCAACCATTCACCCTGAACTTTCTCCCCCTGAATGGTGGGTTTAGGGTAATATGGTTGTTTTTCCAGAAATTTAACATTCATTGAAACAAAAATCTTGTTAGTGACGGGACAAAAACATTTATAACCCTTTTTAGTAGAGGAATAACCTAGAAAAATAGTCTTAATAGCTCTAGATTCTAGTTTTCCCCCTCCTTCATTATAGACAAAAGCTGTGCACCCAAATACCTTTTGTGGAATAATTACATCAAGGTGAGAATTGGGATATTTTTCATGTAGTTTCTGAAGAGGAGTTGTAAAGTTCAAAACTTTTGAAGGCATACGGTTTATTAAATAGGCAGAAGTAAGTACTGCATCCCCCCAAAATTTATTAGGTACATTACTCTCAAACATAATAGCTCTAGCAACCTCAAGTAAATGTCTATTCTTTCTTTCTGAGATTCCATTTTGTTGAGGTGTATAGGCACACGTTGTTTGATGATGAATTCCTTGTTCCTCCAGAAAACTTTTAAAAGATGAGTTTGAATATTCTTTGCCATTGTCACTTCTCAAGATTTTTATAGAAGTCTGAAACTGATTTTTGATGAAGGCATAAAATTTTTTGAAAATAGTCAATACTTCTGATTTTTGTTGCATGAGAAAAACCCAAGTTAATCTTGTATGATCATCAATAAATGTTACAAACCATCTTGCTTTAGAATTAGTTTCAAATCTTGATGGACCCCAAACATCACTATGTATTAGTGCAAATGGATGTGTAGGAATATAAGGATGAGGAGGATAAGAATTTCGAATTTGCTTGGCAAAATGACAGGTGTCACAACTGAATTCTGAACTGACTTTATTATTGATATTGGGAAATAAAAGTTGCATATAACGAGGACTAGGGTGGCCTAACCTAGAGTGCCACAACATAAAATCTTTATTTGTCATAGAAGGATGAACTGCCCTTGATGTCGGTGTTGATGCTCCTTGTAGATAATATAGTCCATTCCACATCTTAGCCTTCCCAATCATCTTCCCCAAGGTCAAGTCCTGAAAATCACAGCCACACTTATCAAAAATAGCAAGACAATTTAGTCCAGCTGTTACTCGATTCACAGATAATAAATTGCACTGAATTTCTGGAACATATAAGACATTTTCTAAAGTAACATGTTCAGATATAATTACAGTGCCTGATCCCTTTACTTTTGCATATTGTCCATTGGCCACTTCAACAGTTTCATGTTCAGAAAGCTTAGAGAATACAGAAAAAATTTCTCTATAACCTGAGATGTGATCTGTTGCTCCTGAATCCACTACCCAAATATCTTTGGGTTTAACCATGCCACTAAGAGCTTTAGTAAGGGCTGTACCTGAATGAGCTAGAGTGATAGAAGGATTCTTTTTCTCACACATCTTTGCAGAAGAAGTGTGTTTTTCAAGTATCTTACGCAGGACTTGCAACTCCTCAAAACTTATGCCTTCCTCAGATTCAGTAGAACCTACCATAAAGCTTTTTCGATCACCTTTGCCTTTCTGTTTATAATTCTGAGGTCTGCCATGAATCTTCCAGCAAACATCCTTGGTATGTCCACCCTTTTTGCAGTGATCACACCACTTATCACCCTTTTTCTCCTTAGAATCACCTTGATTCCCACGTATAGCCAAAGCTGATGCTTCATGGGAGGTAGAACTAGGCTGGGTTAACATTTTCCTGCTTTCTTCACACAAAATCAGGTTAAACGTATCCTCAAGTGAGGGAAATGGTTTCATACCCATAATACGACCTCTGACCTCCTCAAATGAGTCATTTAGACCAAGTAAAAAATCACAACATCTTTCTCGGTCAATCACTTCCCTGTGATATAGTGCATCTTTTTGACAAGACCATTCATAAGTCCTCATAGAGGTCAAGTCTCTGCCATAACTTCATTAGTGCACTATAATAAGAAGTAACAGATTGCTCTTCTTGAGGTAAATTACGAAGCAAGCGTTTTACCTGAATTATTGCAGCCATATTCTCCTTTACGGAATAGATTTTTCTGGTTGAATCCCATATCTCCTTTGCTGTGGATGCCAATAAGTAATTCTCGCTTAACTCTATAGTCATAGAGTTTATAAGTCAAGCCATCACCATATTATTTTCAGCACTCCAGGATTCAAAATCAGCACTTTCTGGTTGGGGAGGGGCAGGTATACCAGTAAGATATTTCTCTTTGTTCTTTCCTCGAACATACATGAGAATATTACGGGACCATTGCAAATAATTGTTCCCATTGAACCGATGAGTGATGGTGGCTTGAGAGAATGGATCTGCCATCGATCCCATTGTCCCAAGAGAGTAGGATGACTTTGTTTCTTGATCACCTCCATTCTTCTTTGAACCAGGGTTGACTGAGCTTTCACCCGTTTTGGGTGAAGTGGCATCCTCTCCGCCAGTGGTGAAAACCCTTGACTGCATTAGGGCTTCCTTGAAAGACATTAGGTGGATAACCTAGTGCTCTGATACCATGAAATAATTCTGCTATATGGCAGTGAATTTTATTGATGATACAAGGGTTACATATATAGGGGATTAGGGAAGAAGAAATCTGATCTTCCCTAATCCCACAAAATCCTCCTCCCATATCAGAATAATATCAGAATAATAAATGCAGAATAATGAGTAATATTCATACCCATGATACAAGGAGATTCTGAATATATTCTATGATACAGGAAGATACTGAATATATTTTAAAATAGTAAACCCTAGATGCATCTTATTATATTTGCTGATGTGGAAGGCATAATATCACCAACACATTTAAATTTAAATATTGAAATTTTAGCCATTGAAACTGGCCCCGATGGTCTTTTCTTATCTTGTAGGTATAAGCCAGGACAGGTTTATCTTGAGAAAGACCTGATTCTACCTTATGTTGCCAATCTTGATTTATGTGATGACAAATGTTTATCTGAAACAAATCCAAAGAGAGATACACTGCTTTTCTTTCGTGGTCGGCTCAAAAGAAATGCGGTAAGCATGGTATTAGTTGGAAATATGGAAGAAATATTGTATATGGCATTGATTAATTGTTTAGTTCTTTTCATAACTGCTTACAGCTAGGATCTTAATTTAAAGGCAAAATAGTGTGCTAATGTATAATCAATGAATTGTAGTTTCATCATGATTGTTGAGGTTATCCTTTGTGGTGACTAGGTATTATATTGCGTGATGCAATAATTCTAGATTTCTACAGTTTTTCTTGTGATAACTTTACTAATAATGCATGTCATGTGACAGCAATTTCTTGGTTTTTGGAAGTTAAATTATATTGACCATGTATTGTTTAGGCATAATGAAAACGTCAAATCATCAATTGGTGATTGTAGACTTTCTGCTGCCTCTACTTTAACCTGAGTTGATTGACCTATTGCTTTGGACTTCAATTGTATGAAGACATAAATGTTGAAAAATCCCAATCTTATCGCATATCAGTTACTGATTTATATGGTTAAGAGATTATGAACATGAATCGATGACAATGGCCTCATACGTTCCATGTAGCCACCTAGTGGCATAAGGCTTGGTTGTTGTTATACTCTTTTACCTTTTGAGTTGATTTGGTGTATGGAAGTTCTATCGTTATGAATGCACTTCTTCAAAGGTGTTATCTGGTAACCAGCTGTAGTAATCTAGGTATTATTGAATCTTGCCTGAGTCCTTCGAGACTGGCAGTGTCATTTGACTTGATTTGCATCCTATAGATTATTTAACATTCAGGGAAGGTTTTTGGACAGTAGTCATGAAACTGAATATGCATGTTTTATTCATTTGCTGCTATGTGTCGGAAATATGACAAGATATTGCATAATGAATTTCTAGAAATGCATATTTGGTTAAAAGATTAGTCATCCACTCACTTTATGATTCAGCGTACTAACATTTCTGGATGAATATTTCTTTTATTTATATATTTTGGTTCAGAAGTTCCTAAGTTGGTTTTGTTGATTTCTTCATCTTGCAATTTCAGGGAGGAAAAATACGCTCTAAACTTGTTGCAGAGTTAACTGGAGCTAACGATGTAATTATAGAGGAGGGTACAGCTGGAGTGGGTGGAAAAGCAGCAGCTCAAGCGGGAATGCGCAAGTAATTTAAATTTAACTCTTGAAGTTATTTAGCTGGGTTACGTACTTCATGATAATTATTTTGTTTCCATCTATGGGATTAGGTCTCTGTTTTGCATGAGTCCGGCTGGTGACACTCCATCGTCTGCTAGATTATTTGATGCTATTGTTAGTGGATGCATCCCTTTAATAATTAGTGATGAACTGGAGCTCCCTTTTGAAGGAATACTTGATTACAGAAAGGTGTGTATGCAATCGTGTCTGTTGTCTAGATAGATTCATAGCTAGGGAGCATCAAGTAATTAGTTATATTTAAAATGTTATGTTTATAGCTGTTAAAAAGGATGTAGCCTTGTTAGGTTGCTAGTTAGCTTCCCTTATTGATCTGCTGGCTTTGATTCAGCATGGTATATGGGGGCATGTTGCTTTGTTGTATCTGCTCTGTTATATGTCTATGGCATTGGCAGCTTATGCAATTATCCCAGCATATAATGGCTTAATGTATTTTTGAAGCAAAACGATACAAACATATCGTGTGAAATTTCAAAGAAAAAATTAAAACATCCCTCATCAAGGTTTATATTATATGCATTAGTATATTTGTTTAATATCGAATATTAATTCTCAGTACACCACATTTACTCCTCTGCTTCTGAAGAAAATTGCAATCATCCATATTCTATATATTATATACTTTTGAAGCTTCCCTTGTTTTCAATTATTTGTAACATCATTGGGAGAGATTTTTTATTATCTCATCAAGGTGGGTGTACAGTTTCATTGTACCTTTTTCTAGGTCACTTTTTGGGGGTGTTTGCTGTTTTCAAGCTGAAAATAATGTTTTGTTTGACATGTTTTGGCAGTGGGTTGTGGTGTTGATGGCTGATATGCCTAAAACTGAGCGTGAATGTGCTCTATGGATGCATCTCCATTGGACATGCTTTCTTGTTCATATTGCCCATGAAACCTGCCAATCTGAAGAGGAATGTTGTTTAGGTCTTTAAGAATTTATTTCCGTTTCAATTGATTAGTTGAACACACAACAATGAAGTGGAATAAGAAGCTGGGTGATTTTTTCTGGATATGTTTGTTTTATTGATCCATTTGCTGAATATAAGAGCAGATTTATTACAAATAGTCACATTTTATATTTGATTGGTGATGGTTCTCTTAGTCATGTTTGTGGTTGAGTTTGTCACATGACCAGTATAATTGTTGCAGCTTTAGAATATATTCGTATTTTATTATTCAATGGGAATTGCTAAGGGTTTGACTCCTTTTGTGAATTTTCAGATAGCACTGTTTGTTTCTTCTAATGACGCCACAAAGCCAGGTTGGCTTTTGAAATTTTTGAGGGGCATTAGCCCTGCTGTCATAAAAGAAATGCAACAAAATCTTGCCAAGGTTTGTATCCTTGTTATTTGTTGACTTAGTTTCTATTTAGAGTTTGTTGTTTGACTCTTCTGCATTGCACCTTGCAAAATATGGATGGTTAGCTATTAAAATCAATTTTGCGCAAGTGTTACTTGATGTTGAGCATCATGTAGATGTGTCAGACTTGTAAATTGATTGTGTTGAAAACATACTCTATAGTAATTAATATCTGTTTTGTAAGAAAGGAGAATACAAGCTTGATATATCCCTATTTATTATGATATATTTTTATATCTATATTTGGGATTTTACCATCCATATGGCGCCTAAATTTTTATGTTGAAGGGTATTTTGGATTAGAAGGTATTGTCAAATTTGAAGTGACACCCAATAAAGAATACGACCTAAACTGTGCTGCCATGCTGCATTAAATTAGTTTTTAGTAATTTGAGAGCCTAGTGACAAGGCGCATCAACACTCTTTTGATTATTCTTTTTCTCAGAAATTAATATTGTCTTTTTGTCTTTCTGATTGTTGATTTTTTCTTTATTGTATTTTCTTCAGTACTCAAGGCATTTCCTGTATTCCAGTCCAGCTCAACCACTGGGTCCTGAAGACTTGGTTTGGAGAATGGTTTGTTCATGTCTTGTACTTTTGAAGTTCCTTCAGTATTTCTCTTATCTTTATTGAATAGAAATGCATTGAAAGTTGAAACTTCTTAAGATGCAATGCACGCTCAATATATAGCTCCAACTTGTGACTTAGTTTTCATTTGGGCAATTGGATGAATAATTTTTATTTGGACCATTGGATGGATATGTTACAGGGTCAATAAAATAACGGTGTGGTGATTGGGACGGTACTAAGGTTTAGTACTGATCAAGGATGATAGGCCAAACTGTAGGAGTCCATGTGCTTTGTTAATTTAGAAAGTCCGATTGGATCTTGCTTGAATGCTGTAGGGAGGACCTTAAATTTTTGAAGATTTTGTTTGGATTTAGTAGTTGATTTCTTATAGAATGGCATCCATGGGTTGAGTGTCACTTGTGAGGTTTGCTACGTTTGAATTGCTTTAGGAGCATACCACTCGTAAGGTCATGATGGTCAGGTTATTTTAAATGGTCACAAGTCCCCAACAAAAAAGGAAAAGAGGCGTATGATTATCTCTGCCTATTTGTTACAGATTAATCGTTATGTTGATTTGATCAAACATGTTTCTCATGAGTATTTTCAGTAAGATGGAGTACCCTGTCCCAGAAACAATGAAAATGGGAGACTTGAACAACTTAAAAATTTCATTAGCATGTAGTACTAATCTGCATGCAACATAGTTATCTTACCCTATTTTAGTCTTCGCCAACTTCTTCCCCCTATTATTAGGTGCTTCATCTATTCCTCCTGATTTAGAAAATGTTGTGCTGGAAACCACCAGAATTATATATGAATAGTTACCCTCATAAGTAATTTAATCACTAAAAAGTTTTTTGAGATGTCAATATGTCGTGACTTGTCATTTCCTATATTGGATCTGATTATTGCATTATACTCACTTGCTGTAGGACCTCTTTAGTTATTAGATTGCTTATATGATTCTCTCAAATATCAATAAAAAACTGCATACTCTGATCTTAATCACTAACACTCAAAATGGTTTGTGTTAAACGAGGCACATCCATAGTATATTTGAATCAGTGTTGTTATGTGGAGCCATGCATGTGAAACAATTATTATAATGTTTTGTGGCATATGATGCAACAGTTGGCTGGAAAGGTGGTGAACATCAAGCTGCATTTGAGAAGATCTCAACGTGTAGTAGAAGGATCTAGAAGTGTTTGCACGTGTGACTGTAGGCACGCTAATACCACTTCTCATATTTCCCTAGCACTATAAGACCTCTCTTACAAGGTGTTTGTGTAAATGCTATATCATTGTGATTTTGCTCAATTCTCCGGTAGTTAACCACTAAAAAAAAACTCATGATTCATTTATTTCTTGTGATTTGTTGTACTTAGATACTTAAACTGGTAAGAGTTAGAAAAAATGTGATCTTTTTTGAAACAGAAGTGTTCAAATTGGCTAAATGGCCAGTCATTTCCAATAGCAACAGTATTAATCATAGTTGTCTTTATTTTTTTTGTCACTCATTGTCTGGTTTAATCTGAACTCAAGGGGTAGAAGTGTTACCCACATAGAAAAGGTTGTCTCATCTCCCAATGAGAACGCTTCCTGAGATTTGAACACGCTCTCCCATCCTTACGGGGGGTTGTAGGTCACTTATCAACTCAACCAACTACCCATTGGTTATCGTAGTTGTCTTCAAAATGCACTCATGCACACAGTGGATTAAGAGTCATAAGAAAACAAATTGCAATATTTCATGATCAATTTGAATTAATAATAAAATTACTAATATATTGATAATTTTGTAATTGCTAACTTATAATGCAAGAATGATAGTATTTTGTTAATACTATCATTTTTTACACGGATGGGTTTTTTTGGCAAAGACATCAATTTTTTAAAAATGAAAATATATATAGAAAAGGGTTATGGAAGTGAGACTAACACTTCGAAAAGTAAATATGCCATACTAGTGGATTCGAGTTCATAACTAAGAGTTCTTTCTAATGTACTCGGGCTTGTGCCATGAGCCCGTGGCTTTGGAGTGATGGCTGCCTGGTAGCATAAATGACAAAAAAACACACAAGGAAATGGAAAGTAAAGTTGGCGAGTTGTCCAACCTGCATAAACCTGAAATTGGAGCCCAATATCAGAATCTAATCCTCAATCTTCCTTATCAATGTTTTTTGGAGGTCATTTAGAAAACCTCCAATCTAAATAAAATATGAGGCTTGAGACCAAGAAAAATAAAATAAAATATGAGGCTTGGGTGAGTGAGAGTGGGATGGTTATTGGCTTCGATCCACAGACACCCTATAAGACCACAAAAAAGTCCAAAAACATTGAATGGATTAGATGGTCAAATAACATCACCATCCCCTCTATATCTTTCAATGTTTTATAATTCCTATCTGCTATTACATAGATGAGCTACTTATATTTTGGGTTTAATCATAAATCTAAAACATTATACTACCTCCGGTCCTAAATATAAGACATATATTAACTTTTTTTGGAGAGGTTAAGGTTGCAAAATAGGTTATTAAATCATGACATATTTGATATCTTTTTAGATTATTCATTAGCTTATAGGTAAAATAAACTAATGTAAGAGAAAAAATTAGGTAAATCAATTTTTTTTTATTACAAGGTAAATCAATTTATAATTAACTTATTTTGCTTTTTTTTAGGATTTTTCAAAAAAGTCAAGTAGGTCCTATATTTAGGACCGGAGGGAGTATATTTTATCATTTTAGTCACATTAATTTATTTAACTTATAAAACTACAATAATATTACACATGATACTTTCAAGTGATCATATAACATTAACTACAATTAAGTAATTTATTTCACTTATTTAAAGTAAAAAATGTCTTCTCTTATGAAGAAATGTCTACATTTACTCACGGTAGGAGTTTGATATAGGATAGATGTTTCTGTTGTACTGCTATTTTGAGCTACAGGTTTCCATTAAAAAAAACTAAAGAAAAAACTTTCTCCACCTCTGAAGTCCCCCAAAAGAGAAAAACCACACAGACACAGACACAGACAAAACACCATTTATTTGTGCAGAGGATGGGTCAAGATAACGATGGCCGTGTATCTATCTGTAACAAAATAAAATGGTCCATATGAAATGTGTTAAATATCAAATTTGCCCTGAAAGTTTTCGCCAAGGATGAATTTCGCCCCTAAAGATTTTTTAGGATTAAATTTGTCACTAAATTTTACAAAATTAATCAATTTTACCCTGCAGTTACTCAAACTTAATTTTAACTCGTAAGTTGGTCAAACATTCCACATGTCATGCCACATAATCATTCACTTCATACCCATTATGTCATCTCATCTTCTCCTTCTTTTCCAATCCAAACAGTGAATTACAGTCTAAATCTCTACACCACTCCTCCTCCTCTTCAGCCAACACACCTCCAACTCCACCAATTCAACCTCCTCCTCGTTATCACATTACACCAACACATCATTCATCATTCACGTAGCACTAAGAGGGTCAATTTCATAGTGACGGTAAATGATGTTTGACAGTCAAAAATCATAGTCAAATTGCATATAAGTCTTATATATTCTTCTTATTTATATTTATTTCTCTTCTCACACTCCTCACTTTCTTACCTTTCACTCTCAAAGTCGTGAATGTGAATATGCTTAAATTAATTGTCCATAATGAGCATTTTAAATTAACTTAAGATCGTGAATATGAATATGTTTAAAAGATGACTTGCCCAATATTTCGATTGAGTAATAAGAAAGGTGCATGAGGTTTGGGTTGTTGATAATTTGATGTTAAAAGTGACAAAAAAAGTGGCTCACTTTGGGAGAAAACGAAGAAAAAGGAGGAAACGCGTTTGCCAATTGAGCGCAAGTATCGGTAAAGCACATGTTAAAGCAATCATGACTTGAGAATGAGAGAGAAAGAGAGACACTAAGTGAGGAATATAATATAGCATAGATAATAAAATAAAATAAAAATAAAAGGCGAAGGTTATATTAAGGGAAAATTCCATTTAAATCCCTCCGAATATACAAAAGGACAATTCAGGAACCTAAACTTCCAAAAGGACCATGAAGGAACTCGGACTTAGTTGACATTTCAAATTTGTGTGAAAGGACAAAATTACCCCCATCATTAAACAAAAATTACTTCCCACCCTAACACCTCATTTCCTCAGGGGATCCACGCATGAAGTTCTATCGTTAAAGTCGGAAGTTCGCATTGTTGAAGCCTGAAGTTCTGTCGTTAATCGTGGAAGTTCAAAAATTACTTCACATTGTTAACACCTCATTTCCTCTTCTCCATTCACCCCATTTGAACTTCCACGATTAACGACAGAACTTCAGGCTTCAACAATGCGAACTTCCGGCTTTAACGACAGAACTTCATGCGTGAATGGAGAAGAAGAAATGGGGTGTTAGGGTGGGAAGTAATTTTTGTTTAATGATGGGATAATTTTGTTCTTTCACACAAATTTGAAATGTCAACTAGGTCCGAGTTCCTTCATGGTCCTTTTGGAAGTTTAGGTTCCTGAATTGTCCTTTTGTATATTCGGAGGGATTTAAATGGCATTTTCCCTTATATTAACGCAAAAATTAATTATAAGTGATCTTCCATGCCAAACAAATATATATAGGTAATTGATGGACTTAATTAAGATGAGTTTCATAAAATTTCATAATTAAATTGAAGTCCCACAAAATCAATCAATTTTTTTGATAAAATACAAAATCAATCAATGAAATTGAGGTTTTAATTCAGAATAAAAAGTTCTCATCGTTTAGCCATATATTATAATACCAAAAATTTAATTAACTATGAGTTTTCATTGTGATGATTTTCGCCCATTACAAATACCATAAAAATTGTTACAATCTAGTAAAATGCTAATGGTTACCAATAATTTATAATATTTGTAAATGATGATCATAATCTTATGTAACGGCAAAAAATGTTGTTCGAGTCTATCTTATAATATTGGTCTATAACAATTTTTAGTCAAAAGATGACATCTTTTTAGCTAGAACTACGGACCTTAGTTTAGTTATTGAATTTTATGTGACCCCATCTTGATTAAAGTCTTTTTAGGGGCATTATAATTAATTTTCTCATTTTAATATCGTGTTGATCACAATAAGCATGTGGGGACGCACGTCATGTCGTAGAAGTACTTCCAAATTCCCTCCTTTTACGCGTTCCCACGTCCTTGTTTGTATAGAATATGCATATAGATTGGGGGGCCTGATAAAGACATTTAAAGACAACAGTTAAATTAAACCAAACAGGTAGCCTTACTTTGCCACTTATTAATTAGGTGTCTCAAGTTTGAGACATAATAAGAAGAATGAAACATGTCTTGGCCATCACTTTATTTTTAAGTGGAGATTTTTCTGTATGGATCTAGATTAGTCGTCTAGGCTTGTCGAATTCTCCGTAACATAGAGTTAACTAGAATCTTATATCAAAAACTTAGAGAAAAAAGACAAGTTTAATTATAACTTTTAGCTATATTAGATTGTGCATCAATTGGATATCTGAGTATAACAAAATCTATTGGCTCTCTACTTTTAATTTATTTGATCATCGTTTAACTTACCTCTTCAAGAGCTAAATATGCTCTTGAATGTTGAGCTGTTCTTAAGACACTTTAGTCGACTAACTAACTACCTTGGGCACTCAAACTTCTTGGATCACAGACTCGGAAACAGAAATGTACCCGGATGTTCTAACGAAGCTAAGCTTCCTCAAACATATGAACAAACTAACTTTTATCATAGCCAAAAATCTCAAAAAATTACCAATGGAGAGTTGGTTGAGCTGGTAAGTGGGCTACAACCCCCGTAAGGATGAGAATTCGTGTTCGATTCCTGGAAAGCGCTCTCATAGAGAGAGAGGACAACCTTGCTTATGTGGACAACACTCCTACCCCTCGAGTTCAGATTAAACTGGGCGGAGATTAACCAAAAAAAATCTCAAAAGATTAGTTCAACCTCGATTAATATTGCCTTTTCAAGAAAATAATATTGCCTTTTCAAGAAAATAGGAATAGTGATCTAGAGACTAGAGACTAACGTTTGGCGGGATGAGTGACAAGGAACGCGACCACGTAAATGTTACCATCATAATTGCCGCTCATAAATGTTACTCCCTCCGGTCCTAAATATAAGACCTAATTGACTTTTTTGAAAAATCTTAAAAAAAAAACAAAATAAGTTAATTATAAATTGAGTTACCTAATTTTTTCCCTTAAACTAGTTTATTTTACTTATAAACTAATGGATAATCTAAAAATATATCAAATATGTCATGATTTAATAGACTATTTTGCAATCTTAACCTCTCCAAAAAAAAGTCATCTAGGTCCTATATTTAGGATCGGAGGTAGTACCAATTAGCATAAATGATAGATTCTCTCATTTTCTCAAAAAATAAATTATTTCAAACTAATCAGGAATTAATCACGTATTAATTGCTAATTCATCAATTTCTCCATTTTCTTTCAACTGTCTAATCTTCTTCCAAACAATCCAATACATATTTTTTTGATACAGCCAAACAATCCAATACATTGCATATATGACTTATAAATTTTATCCATATATAGCTTGCATAATCATGAATATTCTACTTATTATTCTTGTAGATAAGATTGAAAGTGTTTTTTCTTGTATATTAGCATTTTTTCGCTTTTGTAACTTCATTGATAGATTATTGGCGGAAAAAAACTTTTCATTCACTTATATAAAGTAACAAAAAATTTGTTCTTGTCTAAACACTTCCATACTTCAACAAAGACACATAGTTATTTTCATTCACTTATATAAAGAGTTCATTGAATAATTTAGAAAGCCGAAGATTACCACAAATCACCACTTTGATCCAAATACTCCGATACTAAGAAAGTGTTACAGTGAGGTCTAATGCAACGGCTTTACTATTTCTAATTCTGTTAGAGCTTCTCCTTATTAAGCCTCACAAAGAATGCATGTAGTTAATATAATCCAAGTTTGTGTTCCATTGAAATCCGTAAGTTCCCGGCCCCTCCTTCATTATTAGTATATTACATAAGATGTCTTAAAAGAATTTAATTGGATAAAGTCATATGTTCATAAGAAATTTTAATTGTTAGTGTGTGTGTATGCATTGTGTATGCATTGGGGTTTGGTGATAACCGAATAACCCATCCAATTAGGTTTATAGGCCTATACTACTAGCATGATTAGGAGACCTGAGTTAATTAGTCTATCAGGTGAACCAGTTGAACACTTCTAGCCTCTCTTTATGTTGATAGAACATACCCTTTCACAATTATTAGTTATTTAATTTTTGGATAGAAATTAGTAGGGGTGAGCAAATTAGAAACATAATCGATTTAAACTGTTGGTTCGGTTATGATTTTAGAAATTTTGTTGTTCAGTGTTCGCAAATTTGCAACCGCAAGAGCACGGGTTAAATTTAATAGTATAGTGAAAAAAGTAAGAGTGTCGTTCCAACAGAGACTATGTTTAAGCAAGTTCATTAAATAAATTATGATCAAAATTAGCTTTGGGGTAAAAAAGTAATATGATTAAAATAAAATAAGAGGATATATTTCTTAAGTTAAAACAAACACAAAAGGAAAGATCTAGGTTTATTTATCCACTTTGTACTTCATGATGCTCTATTAACCTTCCTTTTTTTTGATTCAAAGGGGCAAGCACTAACGGCTTGAAGTTACAAGCGGGATCGAACCTGCAACCCTCCACTTAAATGGGAGATATCATATCACTGGGCTACAAGGCCCTTGGTTCTATTAACCTTCCTCTAATGTCAATTAATGAATATTAAGTTGATGCTTGAAGTCTCAAGTATTTGAATAACTCTTCCGAGCTTACTCAAACCTTAGCTAATATTAACATTCATATTTCCATACTACATATTATGCCAACTAGCTTTATAATTAATCCACTTCAATTTTACAAAATTTGGTTATATCATATATCTATCTCACTAACAAACTCTTCATTCCTCCTTAAAATTTCAAGACAAGCTTGAATCTAACTTAGTTCTTTGTTTAGTTATGCTCTTCCAAGTCACAACTAAACAAACAAGCAAAGCGTTGCGCACCACTTAGTAAAAATAAAGCACAAGTTAAATTCACAATTATCATAAACATTAATTAACAAAAGAGTATGATGTTCAAGCATCAATTTATACAAAGCTTCAAATAAATCTAAAATAAACTAACTACTCATGACTAATATCAACACCACAATCCATAAATCCAAGAGTTCATACAGGAGGAAATATAGAGAAATAAGAAGGAAAAAGAGAAGAACACCAATTAATTGTGAAATCTTCAAGCATTTCTTTCTTCTCCAAACCCCAAATCCAACCTTCAATATCTCCTTTTGCTCTCTCTTTAATTTTCAGCCTGCAGTGAAGAGAGGAGCTCAAAAGAATATTCAATGTGCACAACCCTCTCTTCCTCTTTCTCGCGCGCGCGTGTGTGAGCGAGGCAACCAGCCGAAAAACCCAAGACTCTGCCTCTCCTTCTTTCACTTCTCCCGCCCCTGGTGTGTGTCCACAATGCTAGGTCTCTCCCTTTGCTTTTACCAAACAGTCCACTCTAAGGCTTGCTGACCCATGCTTTAGTCCAATTCTTCAAAGCCCAACTTGCCCATTTGCTGAACCGTGAACCCTCCTTTTGCTCCCTTCTCTCAATATATCTTCCTTTTAAACACGTGGCTGCCACTTGATGAATATGTCTCATGCTTTCCCTCTATTCTTTGTCTTTTTTTTTATTTTTTTCCTTCAAATATATGTGACTGCAGAAGACCATACTAAAGTAGATTCCACATGAACATTTAATACAAGATATTAAGTAATAATTTTACTCATCATCTTCTTTTTGTTAATTATCAAATCTCACATCAAAATCTTAACCAAATCATTTTGATTTAGTATGAATGACTCCCTTATTATATCAAAATATATATCAAATGTGAGTAAAAATAGGGAGTCATCATTCAGTTTTGGTTCGAATATTTAAAAAATATTTCGGTTAGAATTGAAAATTTATAGTTCATTGATATTTAATATAAATAAATGACTAATATAAATAAATGACTCTTATATATGGTATATTATATTTATTTTTTTGATAATGGGAATATTATAATATTTATTACATTATTTTATAATTTTTATGATTACTTCTACCTCCGATCCTAAATATAAGACCTAATTGATTTTTTTTTGGAGAGGTTAAAGTTGCGAAATAGACTATTAAATTATGACATATTTGATATATTTTTAGATTATACATTAGTTTATAGGTAAAATAAACTAGTCTAAGGGAAAAAATTAGGTAAATCAATTTATAATTAATTTGTTTTGCTTTTTTATAGGATTTTCTAAAAAAGTTAATTCGGTCTTATATTTAGGACCGGAGGGAGTAATAAATATTGTAATACTCCCTCCGGTCCTAAATATAAGACCTAATTGACTTTTTAAAAAAATCCTATAAAAAAAGCAAAATAAGTTAATTCTAAATTGATTTACCTAATTTTTTTCGTTAGACTAGTTTATTTTACCTATAAACTAATGTATAATCAAAACATATATCAAATATGTCATGATTTAATAGTCTATATCGCAACCTTAACCTCTCCAAAAAAAATCAATTAGGTCTTATATTTAGAACCGAAGGTAATATGTTCTATGAATAATATGAAACTCAACGAGTCTCTCGCATTGGCAAATTTTGTAGGGTCCTACCATTAAGACAATGGTTCAAATGCCCAGAATTGATACTACTCATATTTAATCACTCTCACATTTTAGAAATATATCAAACTCAAAATGTAACTAGTATTTTATATATAAAATAATATATTATGTTTGATAAATTAAGAATTCGGTTATTTCGGTCATTAACCAATCTGAACCAAATATATTGGTTACTTACAACAACAACAAAACCTTATCCCAATTAAATGGAGTCAGCTACATGGATCACACGACGTCATTATGCTCGATCAATAGTCACGCTTGGAGGTAAACCTTTCATCAAAAGATCTCGATGAATAACTTCATTAAGCATTATCTTCAGTTTTCCTCTCCTACTTTTGTAGTGTTTCCATACCATTTGATCAATTATTCTTACTGCTCATCCACTTCTCTTCTTTGAACCTTTTGTTTCTTTATATGTCTTCTCCCATGATAGTGTGATAGTCTTTGTAAAGTACTAAGCAATGACTTATTGTTATAAACAATGCGTGTGTCATGCTTAATAGATTCGACATATTTTTACGTTGACTACCGAAGCCTAACACAACCCTAGTACTTTATCGGAGCTTGGGACCGGCTAAATGTTAGAATCTTAAGTTTTGATGAAAACTAAAATATGAAAGAATAAGCCAAACACTTAGAGAATATTAGGTTAATATAGAACCCCAAGTAAGAGTGCTTCCGGATGTGGATTTACTTCCGGATGGACTAAGACTGGCGCTCGCGGATGAACGTCTCATCCCCCAGCGACAGCAAGTATATCACTAAGTCATAACTCAGTCTAAGAGCGTTAGTGTATAAAATCCTTGAGACTAAGTTAGGAAGCTTCCCGATGTAGATTTGCTTCCGATTGTATTAAGACTAGCGCTGGTTGTTGGTATGGATAACACTGAGCGCCAGTGACCATAACCTAACGTCCAGTGGATTTGCTTCCGATTGCTTAGTGACTAGCGCTGGCTGTTGGTATGGATAACACTGAGCGTCAGTGAGTAAAATGTGAACATAACTCAACGTCCAGTGAAAGTGCTTCCGGATGGAAAAGAATTCCCTTAGACTAAGTGAGCTCCCACTGCATGTGAGTATGTGCTATTATTGTTAAGACTAACGTTCAAAATGCAGTACACTGAGTAAAGTTGCTTCCGGATGTGGACTTGCTTCCGCAAGCAATCAGAATGTCAGAACGTTCAGAGTAGTGCAGTGTCAGAATGCTTTTGACAGAGTAGAGGTGTCAGAACTACTTTTCAGAGATAAAGCAAAGTCAACCCTACTAAGCATTAATGGAGCATTAATTGGGCAAACGGTAACATGGGAAAAACGGCCATATTCAAACGGCTAACCCACCTACCAAGAGTGAGAATACTTGAAGACTATATAAATAAGCTCACCTTCATTTATGAAGACAACAAATATCTTTGAAGAAAGCTAAAGTGAGAAAACGAGAAATCCTTCAAGCATTCAAAGCTGCCCAGAAAAGAGAAAGAACATTTAACTCATTGAGAGTTCTTTTCATCTACTTATCTTGTACTCTTTGTGGTTAAGTCTCTTCTTGTATTAAGAGCATTAATTGTACTTAAGTGTGTAACATTATCCGTTCTTGAAGAGAACTAAGTTTAGAAAATCCTTTATTTGTAAAGGTTGAACCCTTGCTGGTTGTAAGGGGGAGCTAGTTAGAAAGGTTGCAAGTGAGCCTTGAGTAAAACTTGTGGTTGTAAGGTTGCAAGTGATCCCGTCCAAAACTTGCGGTTGTAAAGGTTCCAGGTGAACCCGTTTCTAAAACCTGAGGATAGTGGAACTCAACCTGGGTGGTTGAGAACTGGACGTAGGTCAGGAAGACCGATCCAATATAAACTCTTGTGTTGTTATTGTTTGATTTTTATTTGGTAACACAATTCACCCCCCCTCTTGTGCATCCATTACTTTCACTATAAATATAGGCAGTGTATTCCGTGGACACACAGACACACGAGGAAAATAATCAAGCATGACACGAAGTCACGAAACAAGCGTGGACACACAGTCACACGAGGGCAAATAACCAAGCGTGACACGAAGTCACGAAAAACAAGCGTAGCAAAGCTACGAAACAAGCGCAGTCATATAACCCACGAGAATCATGCACTTTGTGTCTAGTTCCTCAATATATATATATATATATATATATATAGCAATATTCAAAATACCAATGAAATGGACTCAAGTTCTCCTAGTTAGGCAAAAGAAAAAAAATCACTTCACAAATCCAACCCGCTTCCAATAAAACCACAACCATTCAGATCTAAAATGAATTCCAATAATCACATTGTTCCCATTTGTAAAACAAGTTAAGATCTAGGGAATATGAAAATATAAATTGATTGGCAACCCATATCCCACGAACCCACAACTTAATGATATATATTTTAAAAAAAATCGCGAGTTGAAAAGAAATGGTTATGGCAGTTAGGGTTTAAAACGTAATTTTGGCTCAATCCAGGTATTTAAAAAAAAACAAATTTTCGCAGGATAAAAAGAAATAGTTATGGCAGTTAGGGCTTAAAACGTAATTTTCGCTCAATTCATAAAGGAAATAATAATAATAATAATAATGAATGAATAAAAAGGCAATAATAAATAATAAATAAATGATAAAAATAAATAAATAAATAAAAAGAAGTAACCTTTCCAAAAAACAAAAAGGCAAATATATGGGGGAGTGAGCAACAAATATATATAAAGAAGCAATAATAATAAATAAATAAATAAATAAACAAGAAGTAATCCTTCCTAAAGAAATATATTGGTTACTTCAATTTCAATATTCTGTAAATCGGGTTTTAGTTCGCTTTTTTTAAAACTATCGCTATTCTCTTTTCGTTATTTCAGTTTTTATCGAAAATTGTATTGAATAATCGAATGCTTGTCCCTAGAAACTAATACTATATGTTACAAACTGTTAAATGAGTTTGAATAATAATTCCCCATATACTAAATATGAGAGATAATTATCTAATTTAATTAAATTAAGAAAGTGTAGGGTTAAACAATTAAGAAAGTGTTGTTATTTATCTAATACTATATGTTACAACACTTTGATACGGATCAAAAGATTAAGGGTTAAAAATCAAATTTGCCCCCGAAGTTTTAGGCAAGAATCACATTTGTCTCTGAAGTTTTTTTAGGATCATATTTGCCACTGAAATATATAAAATGGGTCAAATTTGCCCCACATCCTACATGTCATGCCACCTCACCTTCCATGTCACATATAATGTCACATCATCATCTTTTCCCTCCCTCCATCTCCCTCCACCACTTCCTCTCCTCCCCTGGCCCTACCCCTTGCTTTAGCGTATGACAAGGCAACTTCATTATCAATAAGCTAGTGTATGCCAAAGAATATTATTCTCAGGATAAGCTCAAAGGTGACTTTGCTAGGCTCAATTTCCCAAACCTAAGACACCAAGGTTCTAGCGTTGGTGGTGGTGACTTTGAGGAGTACAAGCCACTTTGTTCTTCTGTTGATGTTAAGCTTGAAGTTATTTGTGACAGCTTGGCTAATTTACAGAAGCAAGGGAAGTCAGGCGAGTCCATAAAAAATTCCGGTGGGTTGTCCAAGGCGGCGGGCGCGGTGGCCGTAGAGGCGGAGGTGAAGGTGGAGAGTGCAACGTCGTCCGATGGGTCTTCACCATTGTCAAATTTAACTTTTGCAGATCTGGGTGAGCTACAGTGAGATGGGGCTTTGGATAATCTGAATTCACAAAGGTACCCTTCGTATGAGATTGATTGGGCATCACTGTGAGGGAATTAAAGAGCAGGGGCTGGGCTGAGGCGAGGAGGGAGAAAGGTGTTGGTGGAGGGAGAGGGAGGGGAGGGGAGGAGGTGGTGGAGGGAGAGGGAGGGAGGGAGAAGATGATGATGTGACATCATATGTGACATGGAAGGTGAGGTGGCATGACATGTAGGATGTGTGACAAATTTGACCCATTTTGTATACTTCAGTGGCAAATATGATCCCAAAAAAATTTCAGGGGCAAATGTGATCCTTGCCTAAAACTTCGAGGGCAAATTTGATCTTTAACCCAAAGATTAATGATACACATTATCAACTGCATCATAGTTATCAAAAGATTTGAAATTCACAGATTTAAAACTTGTAAATCACTTTAGAGGTATTGTTAATGATTATGTTCATGTTGTTATTGTTTTTCCATAAGTTGTTATAAAGGGATTATTAAGCTGGATGCTAGAGTTGTTAACTGTTGGGAACACATCAATCCACAAATATGAAAGTTGTATAACATTATTTAGAGTTTGTTAATGACAGTAATAAAATTGTTAATGCCTATGATGGATGTGTTAATACCTATGAAAATGTTAATTGGAAGTGATTTTTGATGAGGAGGGTATTTGAGTCATAAAGTAATATTTCATAATTTCAATTCAGGTCCTAATACTTTGTTGATACTTTTCCAAATGAGTATATTTTTTGTCCTTTTACATGTTCCAAGTACTTTATCTAGAATTTTCCATAAGATAAAAGTATAACTTTCACTTTTAACTAAAATAACATAGGAGTATTCTCATTTTCAAAAATTATTTGCAATTGCATAAGAGTTAGCAATCAAGGACAAACGTACTGTCAAAGATTCTTGAACTAAGTATGTGTTCAAACATGTGCTTGTGTTTCACATCGCGTGCTTCATTTGATCATGTTGTTAAGGAATAAAATAAAGAAAATTTTACGAGACTAACAAATCGATGGCAAATGTGTAAATAGGGAAAAGAAGAATGGCAATTCAGTAAATAGGAGTTGAAGATGCCACAGCAAAGCAGAGTGTCAGTTGGCAATGGGCAATGTGTTATTAACGTGTTAGTTTAGTTCACGCGCACAAATTAACCGTTACACGCTTACTTTATTTCTTTGGTCAAATTTTCAATTGTTCATCATCCAAATAAAAGAAATTAAGAATCACTAAGTCCTACTTTTTTTTGAACTGAATTACTAAGTCCTACTCAATCATCATCTTTCATCCTTTTATTTTATGTAAATAAAATGAAATTAATAATGAAGAGAAGTTTGAACCAATAATAACGAGATTGGTTCACAAAGCATTTATAGTACACATTTCACCTACTTACATTGCACATTTTATTTTAGCCATTGAATTCTAAAAAACATGTATTCAATCCTTTGCGCTTATGATTTGACCAAAAAGTCCTTTACTCATATGATGCTTTTATAATGAAAGGAAAAAAAGTAAAAAAAACTACAACCAGTTCCTTCTAATTAAAATAGAGACAATCACAATTAGCTCTTTCATAAAATAATTAATTAAATTTAGGTCCCAAAGAATCATTAAATCACACTGAAATTCTAAAGGATTTGAGTGATATTAAATGACTTGTCAATGCGAATCTCTTGAGTTATCAATGTAACTCTTGAAAATTTTAATAATTATTGACAATTCATTGACATGATATTGACAACTCAAGGACAATCCATTTAATATCATCCAAGTCCCTGAGACTCTAATATAATTTGATAATTCTTTGGTCTGAATATGATTAATTACCTTATGAGGGAACTTATTGTGATTATCACATTAAAATATGTCATGTGGACAATTGAAAATGTCACAACTCTCCATCTTCATTACTATTCATTGACTTTGTTCCTCATCGTCTATCTTGAACCATATTCACATTTAGAGCATTTTCAGTAGTAGCCACTAGCCACCCTGGCCTGAGGCCTGAGCAATCTATATGGCGGTTAACCTGAGCAGTTGATTGATGAGGCAGTGCTGATGAGTGGTAGTGATCTTAGGGTGGTATCGACCCACTTCATGTTTTGTTCATGGGGTTATGAGTTTACTTATTCATATTGATTTTCTTAAGTATAGTGACTTTTCTTTTCTTTTATTTTTTGATACATAAGGAAATGAGCATAATGAGTTTTCTAATGTGAATGAAAATAAGGAAGAAAAATGACTAGCTGCTACAAAAAAGTCAAACACACTAAAACCAACTTTGATGTTATTGTATACACTTAATTCTTGTTTATCAGATTCGATTCTGGAAATTTGGTGCTTTATATCTATGTTAAACAATGTTGGTGTTAATATAATGCTCTTTAAGTAAATTGTGCGAATTGGACTTGAGTTTCATCAGTTTGCCGTTCAATGCGAAAGGTTAAACGGAAAAGAGGGATGAAACAATAAACGATGTTTCTATTATAAGGTAAAAAGGCCACATGTTAATTTTTCATAGATGAACTGGATGGACTGTTTGTAATACACTAGATATAAGTTTATTTGGTCCTGTTTTCATTTAGAAGTACATCTCAAGTGAAGCTACTCATAAAATAGTTTTTAAGAATTTAATATAAAAAAACTTGAAAATGAAGGAATTTATTTGTGAATGATTTTATATTTTATACTATATTATTTTAACCCAACATCAATACAAGAGTTTTTTGTCATAAATTTTTGTTAAAATCAATAGGGTAAACATATCAAAAATACATTTTTGAAAAGTAAAAAAAAAACATGATGCATTGTGTCAAGTTAATAAAACTGTATGATTACTTTATCTTAATAATTAATTTATCTCCATGTATGATTTATTTTCAAATAGACTATACTTAGACCATATCCCTACAATCACATAAAATTACATACCCCATTTTTATATAGATTTATAACTAAATGAAAATATTTTAAAAGTGAGACATTAAATCATATGATTGAAGATTTTTGTGTAATAAATAGGAAACTTGACATAACTATTTCCCTTTTAAAATATTGTGGGTTAAGATTTAAGATTCGAAATTTTCTTCATGCAATATTTTTTTATCGGAAAGCACTTCATCATTAGCTAAAATTTGATTGGAGAATCGGCTTCATTGGAATGGTTATTAGTAAAACAGCCTGAATTTTGTACTCATCAATTTACTTGCACCTTTCTTCTCTCGGTCTCGTGCATCTTTTATTGCTTTGTGCAAAATCTGCATTATTTATATGAAATTTTGTCACTTTGAATTATTTGGAAAATATTTTTGTTACTTGAAATTCAAATAATAAATAAAAAAAATAATTAAAACTTAAAAAGTGACGAGAAGACAAATTGAAAGAAAAAGAAAGCAGAATGATGTCCACAGTTCCAACTAAAAAGTCAGTTCTCATTCCATCACAGATAAATAACAATGTGGACTTTTTTAACGTATTCATATGCTGCGTAATTACATTTCCTTAAATTCTTTATGATTACAAAACTATTAAAAGTCTACTATACTTTTATAAATACAAAAATAGAAAAAAAAATGAGAGCATGTCATTGCTAAAATTCTTAATCTAAAGGGAAGATTAGGTGATATATAACATCCAACAAAAGAATATTAAATCCCACTAATTTCAAGAATAGGATTTGAAAGACGAATAAAATATTAAAATATTAATAGATATAAACATGATTATAAAACTATATATGGTTATTACATCAACATCTATTTAATTCATTTTTATCCATATATTTGTATTATAATCTATCGTCCGAAGTCCTTTTTGCTTTCAGTGGAATCTCAGATTTGCAACTCAAATCATAAAAATAATGAACAATAACATGCTGCCCATAAATGAAGCCATTTGGGCAGATTTGTTATGACCACATTGTTTTATTATTTAAAACCTTTTTTATTTTTTAATTTGGGTTTATAAATCAAAGCATAATTTGAAATGTTCTTAGTGCTGGCCTTAATTGGTGTGAACACATCACATTATAGTTTTGAGGAACTGGCCAGCAACGCTTGTGCAAACAAAACTGAGATCATTTAAATAAGATTGGAAATTCTAACTTTATGAATGAAATTGGTTTAATTAGTACTATCTACAAGAAAATTTGGATAAATAATATAATCCCCTAAACTCAGGACAATATACATATTACTTTAGTTAATTTTGTACATCATTTGTCAGCACACAACTGAACATTCAAGGAGTTATTTACATATCGTTGGCAAACAAAAAGTTATCTACATGTCAATCAAAGTCTTAATAAGTTTATGTTTAATGCATAAAAATAAAATTTATTAAAGGATTAATACATAGTTGGTCTAGTGGTGTAATTTTGTTAAACACTGTAGATTCCTCAATGCTTCAAGTTCTCCTCCTTGATGAAAAAAGACACTATTGCACGTTGATATATTAAAAAATAAATAAAATTCCATAGATGTTTGTTAAGAAATTTTAAAGATGAAGTTGTCAAATTTTTTTTAATGGTGAAGAGATTATATGTACATGGTTTAAAGATTAATAATACTTTGTGGAATTCAATAAGAAGATTGTTGAAAAAACATTGGCCTTTTTTTGGACAGAAAAAAATTGGCGGTTGACAAAAAAAAACACTTTAAAAAAATGTTTTCAAGTTGTTATCTAAATTTCCCTTCTCAAAAAAATGTATATTTAGTTCTTTATTTATATGTGACCAAATACACATCCAAGGACGATGCTGGTCAAAAATATAAAACTACAAAGTGAAGGATAACACATGGTAGTCAATTACAAGTTGTCCTAATAACAATATCAATAATCTTCAGTTAAAAAAATATCACTCATCATATTTGGATAAGGTCTCTAAATCTTTCCAATTGCTTATTTGTGTGGTTAAATTAATTGTAATAAAAGAGAGATAACATGTGATTTATACTCGGTCATTTTTTGGAAACATATTTATTCTGTTTCATGGTTGGCGATATTCTTAGGATCTAAACAAATTTCTTACTTCTTTTATTTCTGTAATAATCCTTTTCTTTTTCATATGTAATAATTTTTTGTTGGTGAAAAAGCAAATAATATTAATTTCTGCTTTTAATCTTTTTTAGTTTTTTCATATTATATATAAAATAGTTTGAGATTGGGACACAGCGGAAAAATTTAGGGAAATTTAATTACAGATCCCCCACAAGGGAGTTAATACTGGAAAAGTCTCAAAAGTTGAAAATATTAATGCAGGGTCCCAAGGGACCTCACATTAATATATTTGAAAAGTGAAAAGACAGTTTTGCCCCTAGCCTTAAAAAAAATTTACTTCCTCCCTCACCTACCCCCTCCCCCCTCCTCCTCCCTCCCCCACCCTCTCCCCCCTCCCAGCGCCCCCCACCCTCCCTCCCACCCCCACCAGCCTCCCCCCCTCCAGCCCCACCCTCCCCAGCGCCCCCCCTCCCCCATCCCACCCTCCCCAGCGCCCCCCTCCCCCACCCCACCCTCCCCCACCCACCCCCTCCCCCTCCAGCCGCCCCCCACCCTCCCCCCTCCCCGCCAGCCGGTGGGGGGCGCTGGGAGGGGGGAGAGGGTGGGGGAGGGAGGAGGAGGGGGGAGGGGGTGGGTGAGGGAGGAAGTAAATTTTTTTTAAGGCTAGGGGCAAAACTGTCTTTTCACTTTTCAAATATATTAATGTGAGGTCCCTTGGGACCCTGCATTAATATTTTCAACTTTTGGGACTTTTCCAGTATTAACTCCCTTGTGGGGGACCTGTAATTAATTACCCCAAAAATTTAATAGTGAAATAACTTGATCTTGATGTATTTCAGTATTTGAAATAGTTTTATCCCCTGAATATATCATTGTTTTACAATTTTTATTTGCACAAAACATTACTACCCTAATTTAAGTGATTCAATGTATAAAAAGCAATATGAAAGCAAATTTAAGTGATTTCGACTTAGATAATTCTCCCCCACATTTTCTAAATTTGAAATGTTAAGATTTTATTTTTAAGCAATTTTATCATAACTTAACACCCTCCTATTCTTTATGTAAAAGAGTAAGTTGACTTAATTTATGAATATTCTCGTGCTTATTAGATTACATGTTATTTGCAGGTTTAGTTTTTTAGTGTTTTAAAGAATCATTTTGTAAACTCAATGAGCCCGTTTGGTTGCCATGGGAAAGTGAGAAGGAAAAGGAAAGTGGAGAAAGTAAGGGTCATTTTTATAATTTACATATATCCTCAGGCCCACAAGTTCTCTCTCTCTATCTCACACTTTTTCTCACAAACTCTACTTTCCCATGTTAATTTACCTCTACTTTCTATCTTCACACTTTTACTTTCCATTTCTACACTTTCTTTCCTACAACCAAACAGACCCGATCTCTTTTCTCTTAAAACAAGCAAATCTAATCCTATACGGCTACACTAATGACTAATCATATGAGTGAATGATTGAGCATTTGAGCATATGCATAACAATATCCTGCATGGGCCAATAGCAAATAAACAAAAGATAAGGGCCAAATGTCTAATTCAACCAAACATCAAAAATCATCATTCAGACACCATTTCTGCCACCTTTGACGATTTTAAAATCTCGCCAGTCGCAACCTTTCGTGACTACTTCTCTCTTCCAAGAACCTTCACTCATTTTCAAACCCAAAAAAATTGAACTTTTTTCAATAAATATTTTTAAAAAAATATTCATTACTAGTTCCAAAGTAAGAAGCTTTCAATCATGTTTCTTATTAGTGTTTGTTTAGTTTTACTCACGACTTAGTCCATCTGTTTCCTCTCTGTCTCTATGCGTGTTTTTGTTATGTTTGTATGTATAAGGCCATAAGGGACACTTTCATTTCAAGCTTTTCATAATAAAGTTTGAAGCTTTCTTTCATTTTTGAAGCTCATGCTCTTTCTTCTCTATTGGGTTCCTGAGAAGATCAAGTAGAGATCTGAATAGTGGATACCCTTTTGCATTTTTAGCTCATTCGTGCTTGTTTAGGTGTGTTTTCTGTATCTCTGCAACTTCTTGCTTGACCCTTTTGAGAAAAATCGTTTTTTGTTGTTGTTGTTGTTTTGGTTTTTGATTTACTTTGACTTGTGATTGTGACTTTTCTTGCATATGAGCTGATTAATTGGCGAGAATAGCGCTTGAAAGTGATGGGAAAGGAAATGGGCCAGATTTTTTTGTTTTGTTTTTTGTTCTTTTCTTCTAGATTTATGGTTTTTGTTTGTGGGTTTTGGTAAAGTAGGGAGGGAAGTCAAAGAGATTCACCTAATACTGCTAACTTAAAGTTAGAGAGATATTCATTTTGCTTATTTTCTTCTGTGCTTTTGTCAAATCTAAGGGTAAAGTAAAGGACTGTAGTTGAGGATTGAGCTTGGGTAGTAGCTACTTGAAGTTTTGTGAGCTTTGATTTATGAGAAATTGTGAGGGGTGAAAAGAAGATTTTGGGAATATGATCTACATGAGTGGAGTATTTGCTTTTGGGTACTTTTTCTTTTGGTTGAATCTATCACCTCTCACCTGTTCTTCTTGTACCATTTGATTTACTGTTTTGTCCAGAGATTCTGAATGTTCTGTTGGTTCATAGTGGCTATTTGGGCAAATGCTTTATGAAATGTTTCTCTCCTTTTCAACTTTTTGTTTCCCTGGGAACTTTGATTGGTTCATGTTTCCATTCCTATGATGACAGAGGAATATATGACAAAAGTTTGCAAGCTTTGAGATTGAGACTCTTGCTTTGATTGGTTCTGTTGGTTCATGTTTTCATTTTATTTATCACTTTATTCTGATCTGTTGAAGATTTAGATTCTTTTTTGAACTATGATTATATTAATTGTCTTTTGATCTACCGTGTTGTTGCAAATGAGGTGAATTAAGTGTAATGCTGGGATTAATCTCTTTTGGAACACTTCTGATTTGCAGTTCATAAAGGTTATTGATTGTAGTCCCGAACATGGCATCGAAGTCATTCAGGGCAAGCCGATCGGCTCTTTCATCAAGTTCTGATGCGCATGATGCCAATAAGCCCCCTCTAGTTCCAACTGTAACATTTGGCAGGAGAACCTCTTCTGGTCGATATATAAGTTACTCTAGGGATGATCTTGACAGTGAGTTAGGTAGTACTGATTTCATGAATTATACAGTGCAAATACCGGCAACCCCAGATAACCAACCTATGGATCTATCAATCTCACAGAAAGTTGAGGAGCAATATGTGTCAAACTCTCTTTTCACAGGTGGGTTCAATAGTGTTACGCGAGCCCATCTTATGGACAAAGTGATAGAATCTGAAGCAAACCACCCTCAGATGGCCGGTGCAAAAGGATCTTCCTGTGCAATTCCTGGCTGTGATTCAAAAGTGATGAGTGACGAACGTGGCGATGATATTCTTCCTTGTGAGTGTGATTTCAAGATATGTAGAGATTGTTATATAGATGCTGTAAAATCAGGAGGTGGGTTGTGCCCAGGATGCAAGGAGCCATATAAAAACACAGACTTGGATGAAGTGGCTGTGGATAATAATAATGCAAGGTCTCTTACCCTTCCTCAACCGAGTGGAGTGTCTAAAATGGAGAGGAGATTGTCCGTAATGAAGTCAACTAAGTCAGCATTGATGAGGAGCCAAACTGGAGACTTTGATCACAATCGGTGGCTGTTCGAAACAAGGGGTACTTATGGCTATGGAAATGCTATATGGCCAAAGGAAGGTGGACCTGGAAATGGAAAAGAGGATAATGTTGCTGAGCCAACTGAATTCATGAACAGACCTTGGAGGCCACTGACAAGGAAGTTGAAAATACCTGCTGCTGTTTTGAGTCCATATCGGTATAGTGTTATTCTTTTTAGCTGTAAACTTCCTTTATTTTGTTGTAAGACTAAGCATACTATAGACCATTGCATTTACTCATGGTTTAGAATGATCGACCCTTACTACATATTGTTTTC
The DNA here is from genome assembly GCA_029929735.1 of Mimosa pudica. Classification (NCBI taxonomy): domain Eukaryota; kingdom Viridiplantae; phylum Streptophyta; class Magnoliopsida; order Fabales; family Fabaceae; genus Mimosa; species Mimosa pudica. The sequence goes on along the minus strand of JAKELP010000012.1, from coordinate 5,688,981 downwards.
TGATTCAGGGATAATGTCAATTGGATCTCTTGAAAGCGAATTATTGACACTTTGGTCCTTGAAATAACGCCCCTTTTGAGATTGACAACTCTGATATACTGCGATAACAACTTTTTATTATCATTTTACTTAGGACTGACCTATGTGTCATTTTCTCTTTGATTTCTTTTCTGCCCTCTCAATAACATGCCTGCTGATGGATTATATAAAATCTACTTTAATTTTTATGTTGTGCATGTGTATTAATCATTGGTTGATCCTGAAATACTTACTATATGCATTCATTGATCTCTCTGACCATGGGTTTTTTCTTCTTCCATTTGTTTTTACAGTCTCCTTATTTTAATTCGCATGGCTGTGCTGGGGTTGTTCTTAGCATGGAGGGTCAAAAATCCAAATAATGATGCAATCTGGTTATGGGGCATGTCTGTTGTTTGTGAGATATGGTTTGCCTTTTCATGGCTTCTGGATCAACTGCCGAAGCTATGCCCAGTTAATCGTGCAACAGATCTTAATGTCCTGAGGGAAAAGTTTGAGTCACCTACTGGAAAGTCTGATCTCCCAGGAATAGATGTCTTTGTTTCTACTGCTGATCCTGAAAAAGAGCCACCACTTGTCACTGCAAACACCATCTTGTCTATTTTAGCTGCTGATTATCCTGTTGAAAAGCTTTCCTGTTATGTATCTGATGATGGAGGTGCACTTCTAACTTTTGAGGCTATGGCTGAAGCTGCAAGCTTTTCTAATATATGGGTCCCATTCTGTCGTAAGCATGATATAGAGCCCAGGAATCCTGAGTCATATTTCAATTTGAAGAGAGATCCTTACAAGGACAAAGTGCGACCAGATTTTGTCAAGGATCGTAGACGGGTGAAGCGTGAGTATGATGAGTTCAAGGTTAGAATCAACAGTCTTCCTGAATCTATCCGTCGCCGATCAGATGCCTATCATGCTAGAGAGGAAATCAAGGCCATGAAACTTCAAAGGCAAAATAGGGAAGATGAACCTATTGAAACTGTAAAGATTCCAAAAGCAACATGGATGGCTGATGGAACTCATTGGCCTGGGACCTGGTTGGATTCTTCATCTGAGCACTCTAAGGGTGATCATGCTGGTATAATTCAGGTATTTCGAAATTGCTGTTGTACTTCTGTTTGATTTTGAAATTATTTATGGATATGCAAATGAGTGTTTTATCATTTTTCAATCATGCAGGTTATGTTGAAACCTCCCAGTGATGACCCTCTTCTTGGAAATGCTGATGAGACGAAGCTCATTGACATGACTGATGTTGACATCCGTTTGCCCCTTCTTGTTTATGTTTCTCGTGAGAAGCGTCCTGGTTACGATCACAACAAAAAAGCAGGGGCCATGAATGCATTGGTCCGTGCATCGGCTATAATGTCTAATGGCCCCTTTATACTCAATCTTGACTGTGATCATTATATCTACAACTCGAAGGCAATGAAGGAAGGCATGTGCTTCATGATGGACCGTGGAGGTGATCGCCTTTGTTATGTCCAGTTCCCACAAAGGTTTGAGGGGATTGATCCTTCTGATCGATATGCTAATCACAATACAGTTTTCTTTGATGTCAATATGAGAGCTCTTGATGGGCTTCAAGGTCCAGTCTATGTGGGAACTGGTTGTCTTTTCAGACGTGTCGCCCTTTATGGTTTTGACCCACCTCGTGCGAAAGAAAATCATCCAGGCTGTTGTAGTTGCTGCTTTGGCCGTCGCAAGAAGCATGCCGCGATGGCGAACAATGAAGAGAATCGGGCATTAAGGATGGGCGATTCCGACGATGAAGAGATGGATCTTTCAACATTCCCTAAGAAATTTGGAAACTCATCCTTCCTCATTGACTCTATTCCAGTTGCTGAGTACCAAGGCCGGCCTCTTGCCGATCACCCTGCTGTGAAAAATGGTCGCCCACCTGGTGCTCTCACCATCCCTCGCGAGCTTCTTGATGCCTCAACAGTGGCAGAGGCAATTAGCGTCATTTCATGCTGGTATGAGGACAAAACTGAGTGGGGAAATCGTGTCGGATGGATCTATGGGTCTGTTACTGAAGATGTGGTCACTGGATACAGGATGCACAATAGAGGATGGAAATCAGTTTATTGTGTGACCAAGCGTGACGCCTTCCGTGGAACTGCTCCAATAAATCTTACAGACAGGTTGCATCAGGTGCTTCGATGGGCTACTGGTTCAGTTGAGATATTCTTCTCTCGAAATAACGCCCTTCTGGCTAGCACAAGAATGAAGCTTCTCCAAAGAATTGCTTACCTCAATGTTGGCATTTACCCCTTCACATCCATATTTCTCATTGTCTATTGCTTCCTTCCTGCACTTTCCCTCTTCTCTGGCCAATTCATTGTTCAGTCCCTCAGTGTCACATTCCTTACTTATCTCTTGACCATCACCGTGACGTTGTGCATGCTTGCTATCCTTGAGATCAAGTGGTCGGGCATTGAGCTCGAAGAATGGTGGAGAAACGAGCAATTTTGGTTGATTGGAGGCACTAGTGCCCATCTTGCGGCCGTGCTCCAAGGTTTGCTGAAAGTCATAGCTGGGATTGAAATCTCCTTCACATTGACTTCAAAATCCGGGGGTGATGACGTGGACGACGAGTTCGCTGATCTCTACATTGTCAAATGGACATCCTTGATGATACCACCCATTACAATCATGATGGTCAACATAATAGCGATAGCAGTTGGCGTTAGCCGGACCATATATAGCGTGATACCGCAGTGGAGCCGGCTGTTAGGTGGTGTATTCTTTAGTTTCTGGGTCTTAGCTCATTTGTATCCATTTGCAAAGGGTTTGATGGGAAGAAGAGGAAGGACACCAACCATTGTTTTTGTATGGTCAGGTCTGATAGCAATCACTATATCTCTCTTATGGGTGGCAATCAATCCTCCTGCTGGTTCTACCCAAATTGGTGGATCGTTTCAGTTTCCTTGATAGATAATTCTTTTCTTCTTGTTGTATCTGTCCTTATAATTTGTTATTTATAACATTCTTTTCTTCTTTTCTTACATTATAACTGTCAGTACTGTGCTTATGAATTTTGTTCATCAGTTATGTAATGAGTTAAGATTCATGGCAACTCAAACTTTTGGCCAAGGCATTTTTGGTTACTGACCTGCATGACCTCGACTATAAATCTAGATTTGCTTCACACACCCGCACACAATGAAAAAAAACTTGGAAGTGGTAAGTGGATCCCTGAAATTATAGGTTAACTTTATTTTTTTCTGTTTAAAATTATAGGTTTAATGTAAACTTTTTATTTAAATTAAAGGTTCTTTTGGGATCTAATTAAATTAAAGTTGAACTAAATGTCAACTTTCAGCAAAAGGAGTCAAGTTTTAATATGTTTGAGAATCACTTGTGTGTAGGGGTGTAAATGAGCCGGGCCGAGCCAGGCTTTACGTAAATAGGCCTGAGCCCGTAATGCAAGAGGAAAACATAGGCCTAGGCCTAGGCCTGGTTGTAGGCTTTTTTTCAGAAAAAAGCCTAGGCTTGCGAAAAATATTATAGGCCTGAAAGTCTTTTTAAAAGCCCACTTACAATGTAAGTCTTAAACAAACTTCAGGCCTTTTAAACGCTTACTTCAAATTTAGGCTTTTAAAGACATACATATCAAGCTTAAAAAGACCATAAATATGATACGTATCAAGTACAATAATATGCACAAAAAACATGTCAGGCCTTTTATTATTACAGCTTAAAAGGCCTACTTACTAATAATATTATTATTATTTTATTATTACTTATTAGTACTACTATTAAATAGGCCAAGCCTGAAGGCTTTCGAGCCAGGCTTTAGTGAAATAGGCCTGACCTTTTTAGTTAAAAAGGCTTTTAAATGAGCCTGAATCTGGCCTATTTATTAAAAAGGCCGAGCCAGGTCGGGCCCTAAATAGGCCGAGCCATAGGCCGCCTGTTTATGGCCTGGCTCATTTACACCCCTACTTGTGTGGATCATGAGGACAAATCTCTATCTATCTTGTACATGGTATTACAAATCTTTCACAGCTAATTAAGGCACAAAGATTACCGAGATATTGATTTCTTAGGCCTGTTACGGAGGTATTGATTCAAACTTTAGTCTAGGGTCTAAATATCAGCAGATTAATTTAATTTAACACTTTCAGTAGGATGTAGAAATATAAATAGTTAAAAGTGCAAATATATTCCCAGAGTAAATCACAATCGGTATTCTGCAATTTTAATGATGTGGTGTTGTCCTTTCATGTTCTAAAGGTGAGATCTACATCTTTTTTTTTTAAAAAAAAAAGGTGAGATCTACATCTTTCATTAAAAAAATAGGTGAGATCTACATCCTCTATATACAATTTTAACAACCTGAAATTCAAAATTTTCTATTGATTATTTTCAAATAAAGAACACTTTTTTGAAAATTGAAAAATAAGATATTATTGTTGTTTTAAATTCCTTAAAATTCCTTAATTTATTGTGGTAAGAGCCCACAAACAGCTTTAATTCGGCTGATTTTCAAATCCAACCCATTTATCACAAATTCAACGCATCACAATTAACATAAGTGATAATGAAACATCAAATAATAGGTATCACATTTAAAATTACATATTAAACACAACAAATTCATAAACTATAACACTCAGTCAATTTTAAAATTTATCTTGAGTTTGAACGTTTTCTGTTTGAACTAATAAATTTTTGACATAGAGTAAAAAAAATATAATATATAGCTCCTTTTTATTTTTTTAAATGGGCTAACCCATCATAGGTTTGGGTTTGGAGTACAAAACCCATTTAATATGAGCTCCATTTTCTTAGTCTAACCCATATTTTTGAGTGGTTTATAGGTTGGTCACGTGTTCCAATTATCAATTCTAAATGTGATAAATGATTTGGAGTGACTCACATTACTGAGAAAATGGTAAAAAAATCATTTGAGCTGGTTTAGATATGTCCAAAGAAGGCCGATAAATGCGACAATGAGGAGGGCGGACCAAACAATTTAAAGTTCAATTAAAAGAGGAAGAGCGAGACCAAGACGAACGCTCAGAGAACTTATAGAAGATAACTTATTGATGAATAATATTCATAGAGTTGGTTACTAATAGAGCACATTGACGTTGTATGATCCATGCAGCTGATCTCATGTAATGAGAAAAAACTTTGTTGTTGTATATTTGCACATTTGCGCTAGTTGGACTCGATCACGACGTATCCAATAAAACAATAATATTAATAACAAAGTCTTATCCCACTGTGTACGGTTGGCTACATAGACCATACGACGTTATTGTGCTTTATATATAAGTAACCAACTCTTTGTGTGTATCATTCTCCAATAGCTATTGTTTTATAAGTCCATCGAGTGATTGTCTTGATTACAGTGTACCCCAATAATTGCACCAAAGTTAATGGAGGATTTCTCTCACTTTGCTTGGTGATGAATTTTTTACAATATTATCGCTTAACCTACAAGCTAAGGTTACAACTACAAGCTAATTAATAATCCATCGCGTAGCATTGGTATATATATCTTATAAGAGTTTGAATTCTCTTTGATGAAAATAAGAGTTTGAATTCTTTTTTATGAATACAATAGTTTGAATTCTAAACAACGTTTTGTCCAAAAAAAAATTCTAACACCAACGTGAAATTTTTTTTTTTTTTTTTTTTACCGAAGTGAAAATCTTTGTTTATGGACTTTGGCAGACACCTTTGTACAAGCCTTTGCACTTAATTTATCTAAAGTTTCGTTATACGTTAAAAAAATCAATTAGTTATCCCATAACACTATAGCTAACCTTTTCCTTTCTAGCCGTCATGATGAACGTCATGGAGAAAGGAGTACAAGACAAATTAAATTGTGTATGAACCCAATGTTGGTAGTTGAAAGACTCCTTTCTACCCATGTAAACTTGCTATTTAAAACAATTAAGAACTTGTGGAAAATCTAAGAATCCATAAACAAGTTCTCTACACGTGCATGCACAAAAAATGTTTTAATTTTTGATGAAGTATCATACATTGTCCTAATATGAATTGTATTTGATGTTCCAAGTAAATGTGAATCTTATATGTGACGAGAAATAGTTTACTAGGCACAATATAAGAAAACAAATAGATTTAGTCACTTGTTAATTGGGGTAAGTAAAAATTGTAAAATATCTTCATAATTATTTGGCACAATATAAAGAAATCAATTGGCTAAGAACCTGGCAGATTGGTGTGAGTGATAAGTACTCTCGTCTTTTAAGGAAGAGGTTGGGGGTTCAATTCCTAACCCTTGTGAATGGAGCAAATTCACAGACCAACTGTCTACCCCCTATATGGGATTTCAGAACAGCGAGAAATTAGTCTCACTTGAAACGTGGTGGGGATACCCTTGGGTAACAAAAAAAAGAAATCAATTGGCTAAGGTAAGAAAATAGTCAAGGTAAACAACTTCAAATGTTTTGCATATGTTATGATTGAAAATTAGAAGGAAAGACTGTAAAATTTATACATAATTTGAGAACTATGGTTAATGTTAATCTGGAGATGCATGGAATAATATTAATCTCAACTTCCCTTCCGATTCTATTTCTTCTTTTGTTTTTACCAATGGTTTCATTTGTTCTTTTTGGCAGGTTATAACCAATATGAGAAACACAAGAAACACGAGTATATCGCAATATTTCAACCAATATAATAAACATAAGAATCGTCAATAGATGCTTATTATTCGAAGTTTTTAGTTTCTCGTTTGCTTGATATCTTGGGAACATAAGTATCAGGTAGTTTTGTAGGCACCATAACTCAGTCAAATGAAAAATAGTCAATAGATGAAAGTATGAAACTACCAATTCATGGAATCAATTGATAAAGTGATTTTTAAGACTATAAGGGTAAAATTGAGAATGTAAAGGTAACGCCACAAGAAGTGTATGTATAACTTTTTATTTTTGCATTGAGAATAGGACAATATGACTTTCAAAAAGTTATATTGTAAATACGAAACATGTATTATTGATACTTGAATTCGATGTAAGGATTATATTTATTGAAGAAAACATTTATGTTAAAAATGAATAGATGAATTTTAATATTACAAGTCACAAATTTTATTTTTTAGTTAAAGTTATAAGCATGATTTTCTTACGTTAAATGATAAAACACAAAAAAAGTTAAGTTAAAAAGGTAGGATTTGTCTAAATCAAATCCACGAAACACAATATGATAATGCTCAAATCATCTACTGACTTAACTCTTGATGTAACAACGTATATAAAAAAGTTGGGTTTGGCAAGAATAACCCAACATTTATCATTAATTGTCCCTCACTCTTATCACTACAAAAAAAGGGCAGATCTGCGGCGGGTATTTTCCCAGCGTAGGGGCGGTTCTGACCGCCCCCATGTCGCTCCGGCGGTCAAATTTACCGCCGGCGATTTTAACGTGGTAACGCTGCGTGGGGGCGGAAAGATTTATGCTGTAGCTCCTTGACCAACCGCCGCTATGCGTTGGGGCGGTCGACCGCCCCTACGAGTTGGGGCAGTCGACCGCCCCAACGCGAATAAAAAATTTTTTTAAAAAAAAAAGGCATGGGGGCGGTTACGATCGCCGCCATGCGATTTTTTTTTTAAAAAAATCAAATAGTGCCGGCGTATCGAACCGCCGACATGCTGTTATATTTACTAAAAAAAAATTGCTTCATGCGAACAATTTGATGAAAATGACTTAAATTGAAGACCGAAAAAGGAATAAAAACAAGAAAAAAAAACAAAACAAATGCAGCAAAAATTAATTTTATTGTAATATATATGAAATAAATATATACTAAACCATCAAGCACAAAAAGATCATATCCAAAATCCATAGATATATTACGAAAACAAAATAATAAGAAATAAAAACAATCAGATATAATAAAATAAAAAAGAAAAAATAAACAATACCTATACCAAAAGCAAGACAAACTTTTAGACATCATGTGTGCACCAACAATGAAAACAACAAGAAACACAAAAGGGAGAAAGTGAGAAAGAAGAGATTGCGCGAGGTAGAAATGGAGGGGGGAGGTTATTTATAGGGAGAGATAGCAACGTGGGGGCGGGCGACCGCCCCCACGCGACAGTAAATGCACACAAATCTCTGTACACCTTGGGGGCGGTTGCTCGCCCCAACGTGATTTTCTTTTATTTTTTAAATTTTTTTATTCGCATTGGAGCGGTCGACCGCCCCCAAGCGACATGAAATGCGCACAAATCTCTATGCGCCGTGGGGGCGGGTGACCGCCCCAACGTGATTTTATTTTTTTTTTAAATTTTTTATTCGCTTGGGGGCGGTCGACCGCCCCCACGTGACATGAAATGCGCACAAATTTCTGTGCGCCGTGGGGGCGGGTAACCGCCCCAACGTGATTTTATTTTATTTTTTAAATTTTTTCATTCGCGTTGGGGCGGTCGACCGCCCCCACGCGAAATAAAATGCGCACAAATCTCTGTGCGCCGTGGGGGCGGGTGACCGCGCCAACGTGATTTTATTTTTTTTTTTAAATTTTTTTATTCGCGTTGGGGCGGTCGACCGCCCCCAAGCGACAACGTGATTTTATGTTTTTTTTAAAAGTGTTTTATTCGCGTTGGGGCGGTTGCGACCGCCCCAACGCACCGTGCCAATGAAATTTTTTTTTAAGTTTTTTTTTATGCTGCGTTGGGGCGGGTATTCTTTTTGTGACCGCCGCAACGAATGCACCACAAAAAAAAAAAAAATTTCCCCTCGCAACTCGCCCTCGGATGGCTTAGACCGCCGGAACGCGTTTTCGTGGGGGCGGTTTTTGGTGAACCGCCGGGACGCGTGCGCGGCTAATCTCCACTTCTTTTGTAGTGTATTGATAGTCATTACAAAGGAAATTATAATAATTGGGAACTACCTTTAACCCATTTTTAAATTAAGTTTTGAATTAGAAGGGTTCATATGTATATGGTGAATTAGGACCCAATGACCAATGCTTGTATCGTTCAAAGCATCAGTTTTGATGAAATATTTACCCAAAACTGTTGTTCGAAACCTTGTAAAGTACTACTCAAAACTGAAGCTTAGCTTAATCTAAATCTATAATCCTAAATAATATTATGGGCACACCTTATTCAATGCAAGCCTATGATATGGTATTCTAGAGCACTTGACATGGTATTCTAGAGCACCTCGCAGTGTTAAGGAGTTCCATGAAAAATATCTCTTGGAATATAATAAAGTATTATACATATATGTGTTGCATATAGAATATTACGGAGATTAGAAAAAACTTATAGCACTTAAAAAATTATCTCTGAATCCTCATTCATGAAGTAGTATTTATGATATGTTAATGAAAATATTTTAATAAAGAAATTAATTTATATTACATGTAATACTTTTTTTTTCTTAGGATGTTACATGTAATACTTCAAATACTATGAAAATAGGTCCTCACCCTTTCAAGATATATTTTCTCATAAACACCCACCCGTAAAATATATCCACTTAGAAGCCTTAAATAGTCTTCCATGAATTTATGATGCAGCATTTATGATTATGATTTATTAATGAAAAATTTTAGAAAAACAATTAATTATAATACATGTAATACTTCAATTACTATGAGAATAAGTCCTACACATTTCCAAAATATATCATGTTAAAAAACCGCACCCCTAAAATTTAAGAGCTTATCTCACATTTTCTCTTTATTTAATACGTTTTTTTTCTGTTTTGCCTCTAACTCTCTTTCATTTTTTTATTAATGTTTATGTATTTCTTTCTATTAAAAGTATCATAATAAATATGGACAATATTAAAAAAACATTAACTCCAGAAACCCAACTAACAATCACATGAAGCGTTTTTTTGGCTGGCGGCTGACTCTTATATTAGGGATTGAAGAGAGTAATAATTTATAATACTTCGTAAAAGCCTACAATTATGGGGATAATGTTGGCTAAACAATTATGGGGATAATCCATTTTTTACACACAAAAAAGAAACACCTACTTGATTTATTTCTTTAGCCAAATTAAATCACCCATATCATGAAAAAAATCAAAACAAAAATTATTAAAATTGTTCAAACGTAGTTTGATATTTCCTTTTTTCCTCTACTAAGTATAAACTAGTAAAAAAATAATCTCACCCCAATAAGTCTATATGAGGCTCATTAAAAAAGTTCATAAATTTTCAATATGTCAATTCAAGTATCCGGCCTAAAATATATATCACAAATGAACTTCAAGAAAAAGAAGAAAAGAAGCAAGAACGAGGTCATATAGAAAAGAGGAGTAAATCAACCAATCTCTGCTTTTGATTTGTGTGTGTGTGTTTTTTGTTTTGTTTTATAATTACTGATTTAGTATTGCTTCGTAGGTGCCAACGTGGTTAGTCTATCTGATATAGTAGGCTCTTATATGGATAAAGAGGAGAGAAACGTCTCATGTTCAGAAATTGGTAACCAATTTGGGAGAAACATTTTGATATAATAAATTGGGCATCCTAATATAAAAAGTATTCAGGGTTGAATGACTTTCCATTTTCATGCCAAGTTTTATTTATTTGTTTGTGATTAATTAGATCACAAATGATAAAGATGTGAGTATGTGACAAATCATATTCGTACATAAGAAACTTCCCCTGAATTCATATATTTGAAGAACTTGTCTTTTATTGTGAAAAAGAAAAGAAAATTTGGATTTGAACTTTGTGAGAGTCAATAAGAAAAACTTTTTTATAGAATATTTTATGATGCCAATAAATATGGTATGAAACTTTATAAAAGTACTTTATTAATTATACACATTATTGGTCAAGAAAATTATACATAAATATATTAGTAAATTTAAATGGATAAAATCGTATGTCAATATTTCATATTATGGCAGACTATACTAAACAGTCTATGAATGATATCTCCAATTTTCAAAATTTCTTTTGGTAAATATTTTCAAAAAAGCTTTACAATATGTTCAAGCGTTCAATTTATGAAAAACAATAAAATAAGGAGAAAAGTGTAGACAGGATATGGAAATCATTCAATCCTACCCCAGATAAGCCATCCCTTATACCTGAAAAAGCAGGCCTGCGCTCTGCACCAAGATAAGTTATTTGACATGATTTTATTTATGAATTATGGGATAACTGTAGGATAAAAAATTTCAAAAAATATTAATGAATGAAGAACTCCCAAGTGGTAAACCAAGCACTTCATATAAGTGCTAAGAATTAATAGAATTTATGTAAATATCATATTTTTTCTTGGTTAACAAAGTAACACGAATTTAAATATAAAATAAATTCATTCAGTCATAAAAATATTAGGAATAATTATTCAGCAGCCACGGTAGGCATTACAGAGAATAAGACAAGTTGGATAAGGACACAACACAAGTGGGTGGGATCAGAAAGGATGATTCATGAATGTCACTCAGAAATGTTCACTGTCTGTTATCAACTACAATATTATATAGCACCTTAGGTCCTAAATATAAGACCTAATTGACTTTTTTTGGAGAGATTAAGGTTGCAAAATAAGTTATTAAATTATAACATACTATTTATATTTTTAGATTATCCATTAGTTTATAAGTAAAATAAACTATTCTAAGGGAAAAATTTAGGTAAATCAATTTATAATTAACTTATTTTGTTTTTTTAGGATTTTCCAAAAAAGTCAACTAGGTCTTATATTTATATTTATTCAGGAGGACTGAGGGAGTATTATATTTCTATAGGAGTATATTAATGATTAAAAAAAGACACAATCTTTGCAAATAACCCATGATCTTTAGCCTCAGAATTGTTTAATCTTCTCTTAGTATTAACGTACCCCATTTGTTCTTTCCCTATATAAAGCATGCAAATTAGGTGGTATTATGTGAGCAACTTACACAGTACTATTATTTAAACGTAGGCCATCATTGTTTGTCTAGTTCTTTGTACTTTTAAATGATCAACGGCTTGGATTTGTGAAGTTCCGTACATTTCCATAAAAGGTAACGGTACTCTATCTTAATCATTGAGGAAGAAACTTATTTCAGCTTTGGAATCTGCCACTTTTTTATTGTTAATGTTCTATGATGAAGGAAAGTTGAAAAATTTTAGTGGCTAGGTGATAGATTGTCTCTTAATTGTTTTAGTTACTGTGTTTTTTTTATCAGTATGCAAGTAAGCTTCTTTGTGTTTATGGTGGTAAATTGAGTGTGTTTTGGCTTTTAATAAGAAGATTGAAATGCTTAGTATGATCAGTTAGTTGTTTACACCTTGTGTTTTGTGTTGAATTTACCTTCGAATATGTTCTGTTTGTTGAAGTCATTGGCTATGAGCTTCTAATATGTCACACACTTCAACTCAATCTTTCTTTGTTAAGGAGTTATTCCTCGTTTCTTTTTAGGGATAAGTGGCATTAAAACTTAATCATGATAGGTGCTCTTTTGTAAATACTTTATCAACCAAAATGCACCTTAACTGATCATCTTTTTATCACTAGAAGTTAACATGTATCATCAATGGGCTAAGCCAAAACTTTGCTTATGATGATCAGCTACAGTTAAAACAGATTGATCTAGTTTGTAATTGTGCTGATGTGTACTCTTTAGTTTGATATAAAGACTCTTGTAAATGATTTTCATGACATTCAAAAGAGAAAAAACACTGAATTTTAATTTGTTGCAATTATTAAAGTGATGTTAATAGCAAATTACATCATTATTTATGAAAATGTAATATAGGATGATCATATGAAATTTTTCTGTTTTGGATAATTCAGCTAGAAATATTGACCACCCTCTAATCTCTTGCAGGCTTTGCCCCTGATTTAAGCTTTTGTTTGATACAGTTCAGGCATACTTGGAGTATAAAAATCAAGTTACTGCAGAAAGCATTTTTATTGAAATATCTGGTACTTTCTTTGACTTCACTGCTTTTCATTTTTTTTCTTTGTTATGTAGATGGTTAAATTAGCCTTTTGCACTTCCAGTATAGAAATTCATATGGTTGGATTGAAATTTGACTTTTAAAAGAACCATATATATGTAAGCATGTAATTTCAAAATCTTGCAGTTCCTTTTTCATGCATCACCCATTCTTTGTAGCTATGATATGCTTGTATTTCAAAAATGTTTATTCTTCTTTGGCTTCTCTTTTAGATGAAAATTAAATATAATCCTGAGACATCTAGCTAACCAAATCAAATCTTCCAATGATCTTTAGAATTTGTTCTATAATGAGGAAGTGGGCCTCGCATAATTTTTCGAGTTTCAGTTCCATTGCTATCTTGAAAGAGAGTATATGTTTTGGTTTGCTGTTATCTTATTTTGAAATAGAATGTTGGTCATTTTGTTCTTTGGTTTACAATATTTTTTTCTGGTGGTTGTCATACTCATTTCAAAATTTGGTGGGAAAAAATCTGTTTCTGTTTGGAAATATATGCTAATGATCAGAATGGTTACTTTGTTTCAGAGAAAATGGTGACTAGGACAGTTGATTTTCGCTCTGACACAGTGACAAAGCCAACAGAGGCGATGCGAGCTGCCATGGCAAGTGCTGAAGTGGATGATGATGTGCTAGGTTCTGACCCAACTGCATATCTCTTGGAGAAAGAGATGGCAAAAATAATGGGGAAGGAAGCAGCCTTGTTTGTTCCATCAGGGACTATGGGAAATCTGGTGAGTGTACTTGTTCATTGTGATGTCAGGGGAAGTGAAGTCATTCTAGGAGATAATTGCCATATTCATATTTATGAGAATGGAGGCATTGCCACTATTGGAGGTGTACATCCAAGAACTGTGAAAAATAATGAGGATGGAACCATGGACATTAACTTGATTGAGGCTGCCATCAGAGATCCTAGGGGAGAGCTTGTCTATCCAACTACTAGGCTTATCTGCTTGGAAAATAGTCATGCAAAGTAATCTCTCTTGTCCTATTGATTTGCTTTCCTTCTTTTCGTAGTTTGTTATTTCATTTTCGATTCATCGAATAAATTATTTGATATAACCAAATCATATGTCATCAAGTTAGATTCGATTCATAAGTAAACAAACATTTTGGTAATTGTTTGGTATCTTTTCATTGGAAGAGCGATCTGGCGGGTTGGTGATCCATTTTACTTGACTTATGTGAAATAGGAGTTGTTCAATGCTGGAAGCCCAAGTGTAATGTCCAGTACTAGTCAACTTGTCGTTTCAGTTAGGTGTAAAGCAGTTGTATTTTAACTAATAGTTATAGCTGTAGATTATGATCTGAGGGCATTTGTTTTACCTGAGTCAATTTAAAATAGCTTTTTTATCCATTACAAAACATAACTTATCTTGCATACAAATTTGGTAAAGTACACAATTACATAAACTAAGCTAACCAAACACACACTGGTGTGGTAAATGGTTATTAGCTGATGTGTGATAGCAACTGTTACATGGCAAAGGCCTAGATTTGAAGCCAAGTCATAGTCAGCAAGGGTCCGTTTAGCTTAGTGCAATTAAGAATAAAGAATTGTGCCTTGGGTAATAGCAATATCAACTATTGGTGTAATGGTAGATGCTCAATTCTACATCAGCCCAATTTTTCTGTCGCTTTTACTTTTATATCCTTGGGCTCTGAAAGTCCCTTCCCTTCATAAAATGATGGAAATTGATGTACTCTGACTGCAGTTCTGGTGGGAGATGCCTTTCTGTAGAATATACTGACAAAGTTGGAGAATTAGCTAAGAGGCATGGATTGAAGCTTCACATTGATGGAGCTCGTATTTTCAATGCAGCTGTTGTAAGTACTTTATGGTCTTCCTATAATTTGATTCTAGTATCGATTGTATGATTAAGCTGGACAGGTAATACATAATTAATTGTAAATATCTATTAACAAAAGACTCCCCATGTGACCTGAAATCACAAGTCAAAAGCCTGGAAGTGATAACAACTTAGCAGGGGTAAAGTTGTTTACATATACCCTTCCTCTGATCTCACCTAGTGCAATCCTTGTGCACTAGGCTGCCCTATAAACTAAAGATCTTAAAAACATGCATCCGGTTATGTTAACTGCAATGAAACTTTTGGAGCTTACACAGATTGATTTATATAAGTAATGATTGGATCACTTACTAAAACATTACGATATTTCAGGCACTTGGTGTTCCTGTGGATAGGCTTGTCCAAGCAGCAGATTCAGTTTCAGTATGTTATATGATTTCTTTTCTCTTTTGTCTGGCAGATATGTTGTCCTATTCTCTTAGCATTGGCTGTGTTAGAAGTTTCCATTCATCATATTTAGATGGCTAATGTTTGACATTGCATTAAAAAAGTTTTTATTTCTTCCAATGCACATATCAGGTTTGTCTGTCCAAAGGTCTGGGTGCCCCAGTTGGATCTGTTATTGTTGGTTCCAGTAGTTTCATCTCTAAGGTACTCTGGATATTTTAAGTTCCACTGCCTTTAATATAACTATATAACAGCTAGATAACTAATTTGTGGATGTTAAAGAAATTGGTTGAGTGAATTATTCGCCTCAGATATATGTTGGTTTCCCTGAAATACAATCTTTTATCACGTGCATTATAATCATCAATGGAAACCCCTTTACCAAGTGCAATCAATCGGGGATGCTTTGAAAAAAAAAAATTAGATGGCAGAATAGATTGTGATATTAGGTGTTAGACACAATTGAACCACTTATTTGATTTATATTTAGGACTAGAGGTAATAACAGTAAGAACTTCTGTAGGCTAGGCGGCTCCGGAAGACTCTGGGTGGCGGAATGAGACAGGTTGGCATCCTTTGTGCTGCAGCACTGGTTGCTGTGCAGGAAAATGTTGCAAAGTTGGAGAGTGATCACAAGAAAACTAAAATTTTGGCTGGTATATTTCCTGCCTCATTTCCAAATTAATCTAGAACATATTTCATATAAACTGCACAACCTTTTTTTTCTCAAAATTTTGATCATTCATCTTTATCCCTCCATTTCAGAAGGACTGTACCAGATTAAAGGACTTAAGCTAGATCCCCTTTCAGTGGAGACCAATATCGTGAGTATATTATACAAAAGCTTTAACATGAATCTCATTTTTCAATTTGGTTTGAGATTTTTTCTTAAAATTTTGAACTGTGCATTATTAGTCTATGGTTTGATATGACTGTGCATTATTAGCTTGATTGAATTTTGGTTTAAGTCTTTGTAGTTTCAAAATTTTGTTTTGAGTCCCTGAAGTTTCACAACGACTTGGTCAAATTAACTCTGATGAATACATGGACTAAAATTAAAGGTTTAGATAACAGGTATTTGACTGTGTAAAGTAAAGTTGATGCTGTTAAACTCAAGCCAAACCATTAAGAAACTGTAGGGAATAAAAGCCACAATTTAGAAATTCAGTAAATTAAATCAAAATCTGATACAACTGTAAAGATCAACAATGGTGTTAAGCCCTTAGTCTAATCTGGTTACTTTGGTTTGAACAAATATTCCCCTCTTTCCTTATGACTTAACTGTGATGAGCTACTGCTTCCAGATATTCATTGATATTGAAGAAAGCTCAACAATTACAGCAGGAAAGCTATGCAAGGATTTGGAACAACGTGGCATCCTTGTGATGCAGGAGAGCCCTTCAAGGTTTGAATCCTCTAATCTATGATTTTTATTAAATCACTAATTCCATTTTTTTCTATGATTTTTATTAGATCACTAATTTCATTTTTTATGGACAATGCGTGGGTTATGAACCGTTGGGATAAGATTTTGTTATTGTTGTTGTGGGTTATGAGCTGATTGATGTATTGCAATCTTTTCAGATTGAGAATTGTGATCCACCACCAAATATCAGCTAGTGATGTGCAGTATGCCTTGTCATGCTTTCAGGTTTTGTTGGCTCATTCCCTTTATTAACATTTCCAAGTAGATTATTTGCCACCTGGTGTCTCTCTACCTCAACACACAACTAGTAGGACCCACCCAAGTGGGTCCCAGTAGCTCTGGGTCTATCTCTAATCCGAGGGACACGTGCCCTTTGGAGAAGAGAGGAGAAGATTCTCTCTTCCCTTCCCACTTCCCTCTCATTTTCTTTATCCAATCATAAGATCATCATTTTATAATTATAATATTGAACATGCTACTAATCTTCCCTTAATGGGTGGTTCATGCAAATCCGAACTATACTATACTGGTTTAGATTTAATAATTTTTTTGTGAAGTTTTAAAATGTTCATATCAAATTTTAGCTGTTTGAATTGAATTCTTTATCCTATATGCAATTTAACATTTTCAATAATGATTGCTAATATATATTAAAATCAACCAACAAAGGTTGATCTAGTTGGTAAAGGGGTTTGACTCATAACTATGTGGTTGTGGGTTGAAATCCCGCAGATGTGAGGATCTTGTTGATAGGTGATCTGTAAGTACTTCTGTAAGAACTCTTTAAGCCCAGAGGCCTGCCCTGACCCTGGTGAGCCCCGGGACCCAACTCACCTAAACTTTACCAAATAATATATATATATATATATATATATATATATATATATTATAAGTGATAAAATGATGATTTAACGCTAGAAAATGATGAGGAGGAGAAGGTGAGAGAATCCTCCACCATGACAGAGAGACCGACACTAATGCATATAACTAACTAATCTGTTTACTTATTGACTATTTTGTTTGAATGTTGCAGCTAGCTGTGAAGGGAGTGCAAAATGAAAATGGCATATAGTCAAAAGCATGAGTTTGCAGCCCTGCGTGTGCATTCCATTTGCTTAAATAAACAAATGATGTTATATAGACCTTATGGAACGTATGCATGATCAATTAACCTCAGCTGTGCTTTAATAAATTATATTAATAAATATTTTTCTCAACATATTTGAGAAAATATTGGTGAAAAAGGTGCTCCTAAATTGATCTTGGCTCCCTATATTTTCATTAGAACTATTGAAAAACTTCTTTCTGGATTCCCGTTATTGGAAGAAGGTTGGGATGTCATTTGGTTATCGGTCTCACACCAATGTTAAAGGTGTCTTAGTCACACCGATATAGGTGATAGGTCTAGAACATGGACCGGGAATTGAATGTCCCATAATTTATCAAGCATAAATCTGAAACTATTTCTAAGTATTAATGCTTAATATCAATGATTTTATGTAGCAATATTAATGCAAAATATTAAGTTTTAATGGAGTATTATTTTGGGGATTTCAATAAAAATATTATTTTGCGGAGCCAAGGGAAAATTAGGTTTTGCACGGTTAGAGGATGGAGTTGATTTTATGAATGGGGCTAATTATATGGCAAGTTGAAATTATTACATGTAATAAAAATTAATGTTTTTAAAAAATAATTATTGGCAGTAATCATAAATAAAGTTACAAATTAGATGCTTTTATCTGAAAACACGTTTGAATGAGTGCTTGTTTGGATACATTTCCAAAAGCTATTCTAGCTCCAAACCTACGTTTCACACAAAGACATCCAAACACTCAATGTTTTTGGATAAGCTATTATAAGAAAATAAGCTAGTTTAGGGTTCCAAAAGTTATTTTGAGAAAAGCTACATTTTTCTCCTTTTCCAGCTGAAAGCTTCATTCTCTCATTTAGGAAAAGCACTTATTTCAAATAAAAGAAACATGAAAAGTTATCCATCCTAACTTTTTTTCATAAAAGTTATATTCTACTCAAAAATTATTTTTAAAAGCTATTCTCAAAAAGCTTAATCCAAACACTCTCATTTCATCAAAAACTATTTTTCAAAAAAGCTATTTTACTCAAAAGGTATTCTCAAAAAGCTATTTTTCCAAAAGCTATTCTCAGACGCTGAATCCAAACAGGCCCTGAAATAAAAGGGTAAATGGCTTGGAGAGTAAGGAAGAGACGTGACAAGGACTCATTCACCCTTAACCAATTGTCTGGGGTTCGATCCCTGGCGTTGGGTATGGAGAAGCATTAAATCTCCTAGACCAGCTGTCCCACCCTTTGAGGTGCCTACAAATCAGCGGGGAATTAATCTCTCACTTGTCGAGTGAGGGGATACCTTTATTATGAATAAAAAAAAGGAAGAGGGGACAAAGAGTTCAATTCTCACGTTGAATGTTATACGTGATACTCCCTCTGTTCCTAAATATAGGACCTAGATGACTTTTTTGAAAAATCCTAAAAAAAGCAAAAAATAAGTTAATTATAAATTGATTTACCTAATTTTTCTCTTAAACTAGTTTATTTTACCTATAAGCTAATGAATAATGTAAAAAGATATCAAATATGTCATCATTTAATAACCTGTTTCGCAACCTTAATCTTTCCAAAAAAAAGTTATCTAGGTCTTATATTTAGGAACGGAGGGAGTATAAATTAATGTTTTTTACATATTCCAAAATAATTTTGAAAACATTTTAGAATTTTCTATCTCTTCCCTTTTGATCATCAATCGTAGACTATAAATATGTTATATAAATTTATGTTTTTTACATATTCCAAAATAATTTTGAAAACATTTTAAAACTTTATTGATCATCAATTTTGGACAGGAAGAATAAAATTTGTTGCAATTTTGGTATAGTTTGACTGATGTTGACTGTTAGGAAGTGAGGTCACAAAAGAGAATAATGACTTGACAAAGAATTGATGCTGATTGGAATAGGTTCTTTAATAAAAATTACATAAATGACCCTTTTAAAAAAACACCAAAACTCATTTTCCTCTTTTTCTTCTCCCTAGTTAATTTTCATCTATAGTTAATAACAACATGATAATCATTATCACTAGCAGTCGCAAAAGTAATAAAAGAGATTCAGCGAGCCTTTAATCGAAAGGCAAGTAAACTGAACCAAGAGGAGAACTAGGAAGCGCGAATGGTGTGAGGAAATTTCAGATATTGTGTGAGGCATATCAAATATTGAGTATGCTTCCCCTATGTGAAACCAAACGAAGTTCCTTCCTTTTTTTTTTTTTTGATAATAAAAGAATGGAAACCTTAAACAACTATTAGCCTACATCAGTAGGCTTATTACAATCATTCGCAACTAGACATGCTAATTCTATTGAAGGATACATTACAGTATAAAAACTAGTAGATAAGCTAAGGGAGTCTTTAGTCAGAAAATCAGCAACTTTGTTTGCACTTCTAGGAATATTCAGCAACTCAACTTCCCAGTCCTGCGCCAATAAATCCCTGATTTCTAAAAGCAAATTCATACCTGGAGAGAAACAAACATCAATTCCTTTAATAAGCTCAATAGCTTCAGTCTCATTAGATTCAACTTGGAGTTTACGAACTCCCCAGTTCCAACACAATTTCAATCCCGACAGGATAGCCCAAATTTCTGCAATCAGGCTGTTACTATCAGTTAATCTTTGCTTGAAACCCATAATAAAACGTCCTAACTCATCCCTAAGAACTCCACCATAGCCACCACCAAATTTTAAGCTAAAAGCTCTATCCACATTAAGTTTGAGGTATCCTTGCGGTGAGTTCTTCCAAGCCTCATTCTGTGACTGGATGCACAATGCATTCATACAAGTTCCTTTAATTATAATATTCACTCTATCCATATTGTTCAAGATTGCTCTAGCTCTAATGAGGAGACTCTCATTAGTTTCTTCCGTTTGTTCAAATATCTTGTAATCATGTGATGTCAAAGGAGCAATCATCTGTTCCTGAAATTTCGGCTTTGGTTATTAAACTTGAAAAGCCATTTTGTGATCACTGTAAGAAAGAGGGACATACCCGCGACCGTTGTTGGGAAATTTATGGGAAACCTGAAAACTGCAAGCCTAATTATAAAGGGAAATATAAAGCAAAACAGGGTCCTCAAGAGAAAGGTTCTAATGCGGCATCCCCTCAAACAGTTACATCTGTTAATAATGAGCAATTAGATCAAATCCTTGATATGTTGAAGAGCATGCAGGTTCAGGCATCTATTCAAAAGGAACCTTGCATCGATGAAGATGATTGGCAGTGTTGAAGATGAAGAGGGCTTAAGACACAAGAGGGGGGGGTGAATTGTGGCTTCAAAAACAAGATAAAAACAGACACAAACACAAATTATTTTATACTGGTTCGGTCTAACTCTTGACCGACATCCAGTTCTCAATCCCTTGATTGAGTTCCACTAATTCACAGGTTTTAACACGGGTTCACCTGAAACCTTTACAACCACAAGTTTTACGGGCTAACTTGCAACCTTTACAACCACAAGTTTTACGGGCTAACTTGCAACCTCACAACCACAAGTTTTACGGGCTAACTTGCAACCTTACAACCACAAGTTTTACGGGCTCACTTGCAACCTTACAACCACAAGTTTTACGGGCTCACTTGCAACCTAACTTACTCCCCCTTACTACTTGCAAGGGTTCAACCTTTACACAAAGGATTTAATACAAAGTTCACTTAATGAACAGATTGTGTTACACACTTAAGTACAATGAATGCTCACAATAAATGTAGAGACTTTAATACAAAGAGTACAAGATGAGTACAATGATAATAACTCTCAAGGTATTAAGTGCTCTTTAGAACTTTAAAGCTTTCTGAATATTCTCTGGGTATTAGGTTTGAATGCTCTTGGCTTTTGTGAGTTCTTCGTGTGTTGTTGTGCTTCATAAATGAAGTTGTTCCTTTTATAGTAGCCTCTAATACACCAGTTGCTTGAGGGCAATAAGTTCGTTTGAATATAGCCGTTTATCCATTGTTACCGTTGTGCTCATTAATACTCATTAATACTTAGCAGGGTTGACTTATGCTTTAGCTCTGGAGCTCTGAAAAGTAGCTCTGACAATATTGCTCTGACAAAAGCAATTCTGACATCTGAGCACTTGTACGGTCTCTGACTCTTGTACTTGCTATCGGATAGATCTTGACTACCGGAAGTAAATGCTTCGTTCTGCAAGTGTTAGTCCAAGTATGTAATACAAAGCATGTTCACTATCAAAAGCTTATAGCTTATTTGCTACCAGAAGTGAGAGCTAAGTTCTGCACGCAAATGTTAGTCCAACAGAATAATATAATCAAGTGCAATGGGAAGCGTTTTTGCTATGGGAAGCTATTCTACTTAGACTAGGTTAACTAGGATCAGACTTAGTGTTCAATTGACTTCCGCTATGGGATGTGTACTACATCCGCAAGCGCTAGTTACGTTCTTTTTGCTCTAAGTCATCCGGTTGTGATTTTACATCCGATTGAGTTCTAACTTAGGATTTTTAACTTCAGCTAATTCTTCCTAAGTGTTCATTATGTTCTTTCATGTTTTAGTCTTCATCAAAACTTAAATTCTAACAGAAGAGCATTCCCCACGTGAAGAATGAAGATTTGTTGGCAAGTTGGTCCGTAGTCCAACTTGAGGGGGAGTGTTGGAATTATGAAATTAATATTAGTATTTTCCTATTTTGTATTAGTAGAATCTAAGTCATAATTATAGATTATAAGAATAAGGAAATAATATGATTTGATAGAATTATGTTAGAATCCTTTTTATTTTATGTATCACTCAAATCCCTACAATCAAGAGATAGATTGGGGGTCTCTTGTACTATATAATGGATGCTAGTAATCAGATCAATACATCAGATTTTTTCCCATTCTCCTTTGTTTCCACAATCTGCATAAGTATTAAAAATTGTTTTAGTTAATGGCTTATTCGCTTTACAGAATTGTTTCCTTTTAAACCAAGTTACAAATAATGGCTTTTATGTGCAGGATGATTTGTCTGCAACTCTTGTACAACAGTGTCGCAGGTCTCAACGAACTGTACAGAGGATCATTGAGACTGCTGGAGATGATGAGGCACTTCTTTTTGAGGCCTTGAATGTGAATGATGAGATTCAGAAGGTTCTCACCAAGTATGAAGAGCTGAATGAATCATCTGATGTTGCTCCTCCTCCTCTTAGACAGGAACCTGCTATGATACCTGTTGCCATTGAGCCAGACGAATCACCTCTTAGTGGTCAAGAAGATGCCTTGATTAGAAAGCCAGCTAGTTTGAGAGTTGGTAGTCAAGGAGGGAACCATGATGAGATGTTGGATCATCTTGATGAAATGATATTTGGCAAAAAGGGTGGAAATGCATCACCAGATGTAAGTCAAGATCCAGTGAAGCAGCAATCTTCTAAAGATGCATCACTAAAGGCAAGCCAGAATTCAAAGAAGCAGCAGTCTTCTAAAGATTCATCACCAAAGGCAAGCCAAAATTCAAAGAAGAAGCAGTCATCTAAAGATGTATCACCAAAGGCAAGCGAAGGTTCAAAGAAGCAGTCATCTAAAGATGATGATGATGATCTCATTTCATTCTAATCTGCCCTGACCCTAATAATAGGATGCATTTGACTTTCATTTATGGCTGGCAGCAAATTATATTTCAATGTTGTGAACCCTCATCAGATTGCTTGTTCGTTATTTTTTGCGCAGGCATTCGTGCAATTTATAATTTAATTTCAGTATATAGGTTCTTTGACTAGGTATAGATGGGAGACTTGAACAATTTTAGTGAGGCGTTCTTCTTCTGTTTGCTACATTGCTTTGTAATCTGTTTGACTGCCACTTTGATATTATTTGAATTTCTCATGCATGTTTGCAAGCTTCCAATTATACTTAGACCAAGGAGAAATCCGAAGCATGTTTTCCATATCAACAACGTACCAGAGCAAGAAAACTATACCCTTCTGTGGATATTATAAGCACCTACATGTTTCAAGATATAACATAATTTGTCTGAAGCATTAATCTTTTCCACCTTGTATTCCTAATAAAGTGATCTCATATTCATTAGAAACGATCGTCTTTTCATGTTGCTCATAATATTCAAAGCTTGAAAGTGAATATTTGTTTTGGGTTCACCGGTTCAGTTAAGAAAAAATATATTTATTTTGGGGAATTTAATTATTTATTTTAAGTAATCATTAATCAATGAGTGATTATTCTTGGTGCATTACACGTTTGGAAAGATTGTCCTACTTGATCATACTCCACTTTCTCCTCCACTCTTTTTTCTTATAAATTTACTCTTCGTTAGACATATTTGTATTTGTATTCACCAATCCATCTATGCTTTTGTATAGTCTTCAAAATATACTGTTGGATTTGGGGTGTAACTCATTTATGATGAAGCAGTGCAGTTTCTTGACTAATCAAACAAAGTTCTCTAATACTCCCTGGGTCCCATAATATAAGTTTTGTAGGAAAGGGTCTGTCACACAAAAAAACGTCATTTTGAATGTTATGTTTACCTTTCAAACCCTAACTTCTATCACCAATAGAAAGTTTTGGTAAATATTTTTTTTGTTAAAAAGTTGATTGATAAACCAAGACTTTTTAAAATATCAATTGTTCCAAGTTACAACTATGACAATAGTCATTAGTAAGATTGCACTTTAATCCTTCATTTATTTTTTATAACTTATTCGTATATCCGAGTTCTTCTAGTATAACTGGCAAGCAAAAGACAAGTATTTTTCAAGAAGTAACTAATTTTCACTCACTTCATTAGTTTGCCATGTAAAATTTGATATGCTGTTATAAGATGCTTACAAATTTAAAGACAATAAATAAGCTCTGTCATTATTTCCCTTTACTACAAGCCCAAATAAAAAACACAAGACATGGAAGGATGCACATAACTATCACCAATTCACTACCATAATACTTCCTCACTAGAGCTTGGTAACCAAAAGGGGAGCTCCATATTTGGGAGAAAGGACCAAATTGTAGAAAGGACAGTGACGATAATTAGGGGAAATAGAGAAAGAGAAGTTTGACAAAAGAAGGATGAGAGCAATCTTGGCTTCTATTATGGAGAATTTCTGGCCTATACACATCCTAGTTCCAAGTCCAAATGGTAAGTATGCTTGTGGATACTTACAAGCTTCTGAAACACCTCTCTCAAACCTCTCTGGCTTAAACTCATCAGCATCTTCTCCCCAAATCTCCTTATCTCTGTGTATGGCAGTTATGAATACCCAAAGGTTGGTTCCTTTTGGCACCACCATGTCCCCCACTTTCACATCTTCAAATGTCTCCCTTGAAATTCTTATTCCTGGCGCATACAATCTCAAACTCTCCTGTATCACCATTGACAACTACCAAAAAGAATATCAAATAATGAAATTAGTCACAGTCAAATTGATATGAACTCAAAGGACACTTCTATCACTTTACATGACATTGGTCAAGTGGAAGAAGGCTGTGTGAAAATAAATACTACTATCATAAATCAGTTAGGGGTTAGTTGGAATTTATCCATTAGAGATTGATCTAATAATTTCATTCATCTAAGCAGATAAATAGATAGACTATTCAAATGTAATCCGATTGAGACTTGTTAGATATAATGTGTGATAGTGCAGAAAAGAAAAACGTCAAATATGTTTGAGTCCCCATTGGTGGGGGTGTTGGGGAAGGGAATATACTAAGCATCCTTCCTCTGCTTTTATGCAAAAAGGTTGATTCGAACCTCCAATCTCATACCACATGATGACAAGCGAGCTTACTGTTACCGTTGACCTAGGCCAGCCCACCAGAAAAGAAGCATAGATAAATTTGGTAGCATGCCAAGTGGCATTCAACTTTCAGATGCTCACATGAAAAAATGGAAGTTATAGATGAGGACGTTCTTTTGACAAGTATTTACTTGTTAATTTGGGTTCTTGATAGAATATTTCGAGGTTGTAAGAATCTGATAAACTCATTGTGGTGGCTTTTTCAGCTAAGAATCTATAAACAAGTTTCTAACATATACAAGTCTTTGGGAGAACCACTCCTCAAAGTTAACTATTATGGTTAGGAAATCAAGGTCTTATAAAGTCCTTAAAAATCTCCTAGGTGTGGTGCTTGTGGTAGAGTTCATTTAGAATGTTAGCTAATACTACCTCCTGTCCTAAATATAGGACCTAGATAACTTTTTTTTGGAGAGGTTAAGGTTGCAAAATAGTCTATTAAATGATGACATATTTGATATATTTTTAGATTATCCATTAGTTTATAAGTAAAATAAACTAGTTTAAGGGAAAAAATTAGATAAATCAATTTATAATTAACTTATTTTACTGCTTTTTAGGATTTTTCAAAAAAATTAATTAGGTCTTATATTTAGGACCGGAGGTATTTTCTGTATTTTCAAGTCTTTAATCTATATTCCTGGTCTCCAAAAAAATTCCATATCACATTCTAAATAATGCACTTAAAGGATGCGTTTAAAGACTGTATTAAGTGTTTTCTTAGGCCTGGTTACTAACTTGTTTCGTCTTTTGAAGTTTGTCCATGTCACGAAAGCAATGAGGTGATATGTTGGAGAAGGCTTCAAAAATCTCGGCTCTTAGACGATCTTGCCATTGAGGATGGAAGGAGAGCTGGATAAGTGTCCAAGTGAGCAAAACAGCAGTAGTATCAGATCCAGCAAAGTATATGTTTTTGCATATATCCGTAACTACTTTCTGGGTTCCATCTTCATGCTTGATGAGCTTCTTCAATATTCCCCATGCACCTAATGCATGACCATTATTCTTGGCCTTTTCATCATCATCAGCTATATTCTCAAGAATTATCTGAAGCAGATCCTTTTGATTTTCATCTATGCACCTTTGGTTTTGTAACTTGTGATGATGAATCACTTTCAAAATTAGCTCTTTTATCTCTTTCTCCAACCTCCATACCTCTTTGCTTTCCTTGGTGGGAAGAATTCTGGATGCAAATTGCAGGATTGTTACATACACTACAAGCACATATTGAGGTTATGAAATAGAGGAAAAAGAAGATGAAAGTGCATAAGGAATGAAGAAACCTGGGGTGTAAAAATCCAATGAGAACATTGGGTTTAGCAAGAGCCCTTTGCAAGGCTGCTATTTTGGAGAAGATTTGATTGCCAAGAGCATAAGATCCACCAAAACAAAACTTGGAAATGATATCACCAGTCAGTTCCTTCATATAATTGTCTATCACAATCTCTGCCATTTTCCCTCCTCCATCACTTTCTTCTATGATCCTTTCCCATTTCTTCATTATTTCCTTTGTAGATTCCTCCATAAAATCCACCATGTTCTGTAAGTTATTCCACAAAATCTAAAATAATTATACAAATAGTTTGCAGAACAAGTGAATATAAAAATGAATACATAACACCAAAGACCCTTGGGTCTAGTAGTACAAGATGTGCCTTTTGTGGCAAATTGGGACTCCATCTTTACTAGAAAATAAATAAATATATATACACAAACATAACCTGAATCTTGGAGAGGTGAAACTGAGGGGCAATAAGATTCCTTTGGAAAGACCAGTGGGGTCCATTGACAGCAAGAATGCCAGAACCAAGCAATGGCTTTAAATGTTTGGTAAGTTGGGTAGGCTTACCAAGATCCCAAGTCTTTATCTTACTTAGCTCTTTGATTAGTTTGGGATCCCCTACATTTAGATGTTGCTTATGTCCAGTGGTGTAAATGAATGTTGGACCTGATTATCAATAGTTAAATTCATATAAACAGCGTGAGTGGCATGAAACATAGTATTAAAAACCAACTCAGTATCACAAATATGATTTATATATGAGAGAACCAATGAAACAGTACTCCTATCTTGTATATTCCAATTAGGTTGAATTATATTTTTTCTCCCTTATTTAGCCTAAAACGTGTCATTCTGAATTGAAAAAAAAAGCAGAATATCATGGTTATACTTTAGTAACTTTGTTTTGTTAGATTATGTATAGTTTATACATAAGTAATCTATTTACTTCTGATTAATGTTATTTTTTAAAAAATATTACTCTTTTACGATTATATATGAAGAATAAATTATTTTAACGATTTGGGTTGACTCCGTTTCAACTACAAATCACCTAGCTAATAGCCTTATAGCCTAGTGACATGAAAGCTCTCCAATAAATTAGAACGTGACATATTCAAAATCCCTTCTAACCTTAAAACAATGTTTGTCCCATTAACTCAAAGAAATTATGGATCATTGATCTATGAATTAGTGTCTTAACTTGTTCAATAAGGGACCCAAATTTTAGTACCTATGATGATCAAGACAGTTAGAGATTTTACACAAAAGCTAGACTCACCATATTGTTTTCTCCAAAGCTGGAGAGATGGGAGGAGGGAGTGAAACCATTGTTCATTATGAGATGATGAGGTAGAGGAGATATAATTATCATTGGATGAGAAGTGTGATTGAATTTGCTTAATCTCAGAGAGGTTGCCCATAGGGAAACAAGGTGTTGGTCCTGTAATTCCTTGCTTCTCAAGAAATGATCTTATTCTTCTTGGCTTCAACCAAAGCTTCTCCCACATCACCAACACCATCATGCTCACAACAATGGCTGCCACCGACCAAACTGCCTCCTTCATCTGCCATTGCCATGCCCATTCACCACCTTTCATCATCATCATCATCATCATCATCTCTCACTGTGTTTGTGTGTGTGAGTGTGTGCTTTCTATACCCTATTTTTTGTGCCTACACACTGTAAAACTGATGTGAAACGGGGCAGAGAGAAGAGAATCAAGAGATAATAGAAACAGAAAAGAGAGAACAGAGAAGCAAAGAGAAACTGCACACTGTCCTTAACAAAGCTTGGCTTTTAGCATGCATGTGTAAGAACAATAATGACACACTAAGTTTTGTTGTGTATATTCACTAGTCTTCTCTAAATAGAAGAAGACAAATCCAATTTATGGTAAAATAAAGCTAATAATTACTTTCATGAACCATTATATAACATTCATGAATCCAAGTTATTAAATATTGGAACATTCATGAGTTTACTATATACATCAATGAATATTTGATATTATCAAATGTGTATTATTATGTTGATAATAGATACAATGTATTCAAATTATACCAGCATTTAATGATTTTTAGCTTTAGTATTTATTGATTTTGAAAACTTGTAAAAGTGAACGTTTATAAAAGTACTTTTATATATATATATATATATATATATATATATATATATATATATATATATATATATATATATATATTCTAAATTTTCCAAATCATATTTTCTTTAAATAATTTTCTGTGTAAATTAATAAATTTATTTACTTTAATTTGTTTGTGAGCACCATAAAACATTGCTCGTATAGTACATTTTAATAATTGAGCTTGACTTTGAACATGCTTCTAAAACAATAATGAATGAAATCTAGTATTCCTTCTTAACCTAATTATAAGATCGATTTTTTTGACCTTTTAATATAAGATCAAATTGATTCTTTAAAAAGATTAATAATGCAAAATAAATCACTTTAAATTATTCAATATTATTCACTCGGAATGCTTTTTTAAACTAATGCACCTTACTTGTACATTTATGATTTATGTACAATCTAAATGCAAGTAACTTAGGTTAAAATATTAATATTCACAATACAATCCCAGCTTTTTTTCATTAGAAATCGACAAAAAGCACAAGTTCAATATAGAATTTTTTATTTTATCCCACTTTTATCCTTTGGCAGTTTTGTGACAGATTTTTGTTCTTTTGATATTCAATTGTTATTTTATTGAGATTTTTCTATATTTGTGTGTATTTTCTTAATTTGGTAAGATGTATTTTCTTAATTTATAAAAAGGAAAATGACAAATGAATCCCTCCGAATGTCCAAAAGGACAAATAAAGAGCTTAAACTTCCAAAAGAACAATTAAAGAACCAGGTACTTACTTGACATGTGTAATTGTTGTGAAAAGACTTAAATGCCCCCACCCCTAATAACAATTGCAACTTACCAATTAACAACTGGAGCATACTGCATACCTATTAAAAATTTAACCATTTGAATTAACTTTCATGTTAACAAATGTACATTCCCTAATAACAATTGCAACGTAATTATCAACAATTGCAGCTTATCAATTAACAATTGAAGCATACACATTAACAATTGAGTCATTTGAATTAGTTTAACTGTTAATAAATGTGCATTCCCTATTAACAATAACAACTTACCTAGTAACATTGGAGCATATCCATTAACAAATGAGCTATTTGAATTAACTTGGGTGGGGACATTTAAGTATTTTCACAACAACTACAAATGTCAATTAAGTACTTAGTTCCTTAACTTTCCTTTTATGGAGAGATTTATTTCTCATTTTCCCTTTTCTTCCTTCTGAGACATTCTTGTGTGAGCCCGTTGCACCACGTCATTTGTGGTCTAACCAATTATTAGTAGACACATGTGGTTTGACATGTAATTTTTAATTTTTAAAAGTCATATCGTGTGTCTATTATTTGTGATTAGTTAAACCACAAATGACGTGTTCACGCAAAAATGTCTCCTTCTTTCTGTTCAGAAGATCTAGACGCAGATGCTTCATATCACATGGGTGCCTTGCTCATAACATCATCTTCTTCCTCAAAATCTCTCCGTTGTACTTCAATTCCCATTTCCATCACCAAAATCTCACAGTGAAGCATACATACATACAAAAATGGCGGGAAAATACCTGCTTAGATCCAAATCTCGAATCCTCCTCTACGCTCTCTTCCTCTTCCTCTTCTCCTTCCTCCTCTTCCTCCTCTCCCTCTCCTCAAGCCACCAACCCTCGCGTTCGCAATTCCTAAACCCTAACATTCCCATCCAAACCTCATTCGTATCCTCCCTCGAACATTTCCTCACGCGCAAAGCCTCTACATTGCTTCGCGATGATACTGTGAGCCGCGAAATCGGCGAAGAGGAAGTCAGAAAGTTCGACGACAGGGTTTCTGAAACGGAAATGGAGAGATTGTACGGAGATCCGTACTATCCTTTGGTTTTTCCGCTTAGGGTTTATGTTTATGACATGCCGAGCAAATTCACGTATGATTTGCTTTGGTTGTTTAGGAATACGTATAAGGAGACGAATAATTTGACATCTAATGGTAGTCCTGTGCACCGTCTCATTGAACAGGTATAATAATTTTTTTAAGTTTGGTTGAGTGTGTGATGATGTTAGGATTAGAATTGGAATGAAAGAGGATTGAAACTATTGGAGGATGATCAGGTTTAGTTTCCTTGAAGTTGTTGTAGTTACTGTTATTGCTGTAGTTTGGTAATTGAGGTTATTTCATGCTGCATGAATGACTGATTTGTTGAGGATTGATTCATTAGGTTCACACTAGTACTATTAGTATCTAGCTAATGGAGAATAAAAAATTGGATGGCTTCCTTATTACTATCTATGTTCCTAAATATAAGAATTATTTACTCTGAAAGATGTCTTATATTTAAAAACAAGTTCACCTCCCCAAATTGGTATTATATTTAGGAACATAGGGATTTTATTGTAATTTAGAATCCTTGTCCAATGAAATAATGGGCATGAAATTATCTATAGATATTTTTAAAATCCTTTTCTACTGATAAATCTTAGGATATAGGACAATGTTGTGCCGTTGGTAGTTTTGTGATTGTTTTATATAACCTTTCATACCCTCTTTCTGTCATTGCTCACACTTATGTTCTACGTTAATCAGTGAAATTTGTTGTCAATGCAGCACTCCATTGATTATTGGCTTTGGGCGGATTTGATTTCCCCAGAATCAGAAAGACTTTTAAAAACTGTTGTTAGAGTTCATCGGCAAGAGGAGGCAGATTTGTTCTACATACCCTTCTTCACAACCATAAGCTACTTCCTTATGGAAAAACAGCAATGCAAGGCACTATATAGGGTGTGAGTGCTCTTCCAAGAGTGTTTTATTCCTTGTCTGTTATGGTACTATTGAGTTTGATCATAAATGGCGATGATAAATTTCTTTTCCTTCGGCATGAAAGTTGCTGCATTTAGGAATTAGCAGTTAATTTGATTTCACTCAGAATCTGCCTTCTATCTTTGAGAGTTCATGTGTTTCTCATATGTGCATTAGTTGATTTTTTTCACTGTTGCAAGTTCAATCCCATGGCTTATAACTAGAAATATTTGTCTTTTCATTTTCTCAGTTGGCTGTTCATTTGTTCCCTTGTGCTTGATGTTGATAAACCGGCAATTTACACTAATTGTGGTTCAGTATAGAATTTTTCGCTTTAAGTTGCTGTGTCTTCCTTCTATATGTTATGCTGGAATGTACATAAAGTCTTTTTATCATATATATGTTGTTATTTTCAAAAAGCAAACATCTGATTGTTTATTATATGATATCCCCTATCCTTGCATTCTTGTTAAAATGCTTTTCTTTATTATTATACAGTAAAGGATTAATGATATTGAGTTATGATTTTATACCTGCATGGGTGTGATTTTATGACATTGTAACAGTTATGCTGTCCTTTCTTTGTCTCTCTGGCGATATTTTTCCTTAATAAGAAACATTGCCTGAAATTGTTTGCATTTAATTTTTTATTCAATGTTTTAATTGGTTTCGCTTTCGTTTTTGTGGAGGTGGGGGGATACTTTATGTAATAGTCAGGCCTTTAGAGGCTGTTGTCGAACAATGTTTATATAAAGACTATCAACTAAGTTGCTTTTGATTTGGTAGTTTAAGTTTTCAGTTCCATAGCAGCGAATACTACATTATAGGGGAGTAGTAAAAAGTTGTATTGATGAAACTTCTTCAAATCAGTTAAGATTTTACCGAATTATTAAGTCATTTCTACTAAACTGTAAGTGTAATTTCATCAAAATTTGTTGCCATTCCACCCTTAAAATATTTCCGTTAGTGTACCTTAAGCTAAGTTTATAGTGCATTTTCTGATTTCCATAATCTGCACAATTTTGAGATAGTTTTTAGCTTTTTGTGGCCGAGATTTGCATTTGCAGGGCAGAACTTTTCTGTTCTGAATATACTATGCTAGTCTTTGCTCCATTTTTGTTGCCTCCCTACCAAATAACTTAATCATATCATCTTTAATAGGAATTCTTTGTATCCCTTGTGCTTTATTATGAACGATGGATGCTGTGTAATTTTTCCCTTTCGTTTTCTAGCTCTAATAAGAAACTCAATCGTTTTCTAGCTCTAATATGCTCTTTGTTGTGGGCATAGGAAGCTTTGAAATGGGTGCAAGATCAACCCGCATGGAAACGCTCTGGTGGAAGAGACCACATACTTCCTGTGCATCATCCGTGGTCATTTAAAACTGTTCGGCGATTCATGAAGCATGCAATTTGGCTGTTGCCAGATATGGATTCAACAGGAAACTGGTGAATGCCTATGTTGCATTTTGAAATAATTCTGCTATATGGCAGTGAATTTTATTGATGATACAAGGGTTACATATATAGGGGATTAGGGAAGAAGAAATCTGAGCTAATCCCACAAAATCCTCCTCCCATATCAGAATAATATCAGAATAATAAATGCAGAATAATGAGTAATATTCATACCCATGATACAAGGAGATTCTGAATATATTCTATGATACAGGAAGATACTGAATATATTTTAAAATAGTAAACCCTAGATGCATCTTATTATATTTGCTGATGTGGAAGGCATAATATCACCAACACTCCCCCTCAAACTGGTGAATAGATGTTGATCATTCCTAGTTTGCCAATAAAGCCTTCAAATTTTTCTTGAGTGAGGGACTTGGTCATGACATCAGCTGTTTGCTCCTTTGAAGAGATATATGATAAATCAATCACCTTTGCATCCAATTTTTCTTTGATAAAATGCCGGTCTATTTCTACATGTTTCGTTCGGTCATGGTGAACAGGATTATTTGCAATTTTTATTGCTGACATGTTGTCACATCTTACTTTAACCGGTCCCCCTGTGTTGACCCCTAACTCATTTAGAAGTCTGACCAGCCACATTCCTTCACAAATTCCTAGAGCCAAAGCTCTATATTCAGATTCAGCTGAACTCCGAGAGACCACTGGTTGTTTCTTGCTTCTCCATGTTACCAAATTTCCCCACACATAGGTGCAGTAACCAGTAGTAGACCTTCTATCAGTCTTTGAACCGCCCCAATCAGAATCGGTGTAAAGCTGAATGTCTCTCAGACCATCCTGTTTTGCAAAAAATAAGCCACGTCCAGGAGTTTTCTTTAAATATCTGAGAATCCTATAAACTGCTGTCATATGCTCTTTCTGGGGATTACTTGAAAATTGACTAACCACACTAACGGAAAAACATATATCAGGTCTAGTATGAGATAAATAAATGAGTTTCCCTACTAGTTTCTGATATCTTTCCTTGCTCACTGATGTGCCATCGGATCTGAAGGTTAACTTCTGATTAAGTTCCATAGGAGTATTAGCCGGCCTTGCACCAAGCATCCCTGTCTCCTTCAACAAATCTATAGTGTATTTACGCTGTGATACACTAATCCCTTTCTTTGTACGTGCTACTTCCATGCCCAAGAAGTACCTTAATGCTCCAAGATCCTTTATTTCAAATTCAGCTGCAAGATTTTCCTTGAGCCTAGCAATCTCTTCTGTGTGATTTCCTGTTAGCACAATATCGTCAACATAAACAATAAGAGTAGTAATTTTTCCACCATTGTTTTTAATGAACAATGTATGATCAGCTTGACACTGATTGTAACCCCAAGCCTTGATTGCTTTAGTAAAGCGCTCAAACCATGCTCTAGGGGATTGCTTTAATCCATATAGTGACTTGTGAAGTCTACACACTTTGAGAGAATTGCCTGAACCTCTTACTCCCAATGGAACTTCCATGTATACTTCCTCTTCTAGATCTCCATTCAAAAAGGCATTTTTAACATCTAGTTGGTGTAATGGCCAATCTAGATTAGCAGCCAGAGAGAGAAGAACCTTTATGGTGTTAAGTTTAGCTACTGGAGCAAAGGTTT
Organism: Mimosa pudica; assembly: GCA_029929735.1. NCBI lineage: Eukaryota > Viridiplantae > Streptophyta > Magnoliopsida > Fabales > Fabaceae > Mimosa > Mimosa pudica. Next base: position 5,654,261 of record JAKELP010000012.1, on the reverse strand, counting down.
CCTGGTAGTCTATACCATAGGTTTGAGTGAACCCACGAGCTACCAATCTAGCTTTGTACTTGTTTACACTCCCATCTGGATTATATTTTATTGTAAACACCCACTTGCTGCTCACAACAGATTTCCCTTTCGGCAAATCCACAATTTCCCATGTTTTATTTTTGTGCAAGGCTCTTAGCTCCTCCTCAATAGCCTGTCTCCATCTTGGATCAGTTATAGCTTCTTTAAAGCTTTTAGGCACAACTTCTTTCTCAACATTTACAACAAAAGATTTCAAATGAGGAGACAATTTTTCATATGAGACATACCTAGCAATAGGATGCTGTGTACAACTTCTTTTTCCCTTCCTCAAGGCAATTGGCCAATGTAAATCCTCAAGACTTGCCTTAGGAGTTGAATCATGAGTTGGCCTTGATGTAGGAATGGACTCTTCTTCTCTTTGTTGATGTTCCATTGACAAATCAGGTTCTGCCACTCTAGTTGTAGATGGGTCAGATTCAGCAAGAGGCTCAAATGGGTTTGGATCCTGAAATTCAGATCTGAATGAAGGTATTTGGAGTGAATTAGGGTCTGTTTGAGGTTTTTCTGGAGGGTTTATTTGAGGAATGAGATTAGTTGGTTCAGTGGAAGGAAAGCCAAGTTCAAGTGATGTTTGGGTTCTATCAAATTGATGATCATCTAAGATTTTATTCTTGACATCATAAACCAACCATTCACCCTGAACTTTCTCCCCCTGAATGGTGGGTTTAGGGTAATATGGTTGTTTTTCCAGAAATTTAACATTCATTGAAACAAAAATCTTGTTAGTGACGGGACAAAAACATTTATAACCCTTTTTAGTAGAGGAATAACCTAGAAAAATAGTCTTAATAGCTCTAGATTCTAGTTTTCCCCCTCCTTCATTATAGACAAAAGCTGTGCACCCAAATACCTTTTGTGGAATAATTACATCAAGGTGAGAATTGGGATATTTTTCATGTAGTTTCTGAAGAGGAGTTGTAAAGTTCAAAACTTTTGAAGGCATACGGTTTATTAAATAGGCAGAAGTAAGTACTGCATCCCCCCAAAATTTATTAGGTACATTACTCTCAAACATAATAGCTCTAGCAACCTCAAGTAAATGTCTATTCTTTCTTTCTGAGATTCCATTTTGTTGAGGTGTATAGGCACACGTTGTTTGATGATGAATTCCTTGTTCCTCCAGAAAACTTTTAAAAGATGAGTTTGAATATTCTTTGCCATTGTCACTTCTCAAGATTTTTATAGAAGTCTGAAACTGATTTTTGATGAAGGCATAAAATTTTTTGAAAATAGTCAATACTTCTGATTTTTGTTGCATGAGAAAAACCCAAGTTAATCTTGTATGATCATCAATAAATGTTACAAACCATCTTGCTTTAGAATTAGTTTCAAATCTTGATGGACCCCAAACATCACTATGTATTAGTGCAAATGGATGTGTAGGAATATAAGGATGAGGAGGATAAGAATTTCGAATTTGCTTGGCAAAATGACAGGTGTCACAACTGAATTCTGAACTGACTTTATTATTGATATTGGGAAATAAAAGTTGCATATAACGAGGACTAGGGTGGCCTAACCTAGAGTGCCACAACATAAAATCTTTATTTGTCATAGAAGGATGAACTGCCCTTGATGTCGGTGTTGATGCTCCTTGTAGATAATATAGTCCATTCCACATCTTAGCCTTCCCAATCATCTTCCCCAAGGTCAAGTCCTGAAAATCACAGCCACACTTATCAAAAATAGCAAGACAATTTAGTCCAGCTGTTACTCGATTCACAGATAATAAATTGCACTGAATTTCTGGAACATATAAGACATTTTCTAAAGTAACATGTTCAGATATAATTACAGTGCCTGATCCCTTTACTTTTGCATATTGTCCATTGGCCACTTCAACAGTTTCATGTTCAGAAAGCTTAGAGAATACAGAAAAAATTTCTCTATAACCTGAGATGTGATCTGTTGCTCCTGAATCCACTACCCAAATATCTTTGGGTTTAACCATGCCACTAAGAGCTTTAGTAAGGGCTGTACCTGAATGAGCTAGAGTGATAGAAGGATTCTTTTTCTCACACATCTTTGCAGAAGAAGTGTGTTTTTCAAGTATCTTACGCAGGACTTGCAACTCCTCAAAACTTATGCCTTCCTCAGATTCAGTAGAACCTACCATAAAGCTTTTTCGATCACCTTTGCCTTTCTGTTTATAATTCTGAGGTCTGCCATGAATCTTCCAGCAAACATCCTTGGTATGTCCACCCTTTTTGCAGTGATCACACCACTTATCACCCTTTTTCTCCTTAGAATCACCTTGATTCCCACGTATAGCCAAAGCTGATGCTTCATGGGAGGTAGAACTAGGCTGGGTTAACATTTTCCTGCTTTCTTCACACAAAATCAGGTTAAACGTATCCTCAAGTGAGGGAAATGGTTTCATACCCATAATACGACCTCTGACCTCCTCAAATGAGTCATTTAGACCAAGTAAAAAATCACAACATCTTTCTCGGTCAATCACTTCCCTGTGATATAGTGCATCTTTTTGACAAGACCATTCATAAGTCCTCATAGAGGTCAAGTCTCTGCCATAACTTCATTAGTGCACTATAATAAGAAGTAACAGATTGCTCTTCTTGAGGTAAATTACGAAGCAAGCGTTTTACCTGAATTATTGCAGCCATATTCTCCTTTACGGAATAGATTTTTCTGGTTGAATCCCATATCTCCTTTGCTGTGGATGCCAATAAGTAATTCTCGCTTAACTCTATAGTCATAGAGTTTATAAGTCAAGCCATCACCATATTATTTTCAGCACTCCAGGATTCAAAATCAGTACTTTCTGGTTGGGGAGGGGCAGGTATACCAGTAAGATATTTCTCTTTGTTCTTTCCTCGAACATACATGAGAATATTACGGGACCATTGCAAATAATTGTTCCCATTGAACCGATGAGTGATGGTGGCTTGAGAGAATGGATCTGCCATCGATCCCATTGTCCCAAGAGAGTAGGATGACTTTGTTTCTTGATCACCTCCATTCTTCTTTGAACCAGGGTTGACTGAGCTTTCACCCGTTTTGGGTGAAGTGGCATCCTCTCCGCCAGTGGTGAAAACCCTTGACTGCATTAGGGCTTCCTTGAAAGACATTAGGTGGATAACCTAGTGCTCTGATACCATGAAATAATTCTGCTATATGGCAGTGAATTTTATTGATGATACAAGGGTTACATATATAGGGGATTAGGGAAGAAGAAATCTGATCTTCCCTAATCCCACAAAATCCTCCTCCCATATCAGAATAATATCAGAATAATAAATGCAGAATAATGAGTAATATTCATACCCATGATACAAGGAGATTCTGAATATATTCTATGATACAGGAAGATACTGAATATATTTTAAAATAGTAAACCCTAGATGCATCTTATTATATTTGCTGATGTGGAAGGCATAATATCACCAACACATTTAAATTTAAATATTGAAATTTTAGCCATTGAAACTGGCCCCGATGGTCTTTTCTTATCTTGTAGGTATAAGCCAGGACAGGTTTATCTTGAGAAAGACCTGATTCTACCTTATGTTGCCAATCTTGATTTATGTGATGACAAATGTTTATCTGAAACAAATCCAAAGAGAGATACACTGCTTTTCTTTCGTGGTCGGCTCAAAAGAAATGCGGTAAGCATGGTATTAGTTGGAAATATGGAAGAAATATTGTATATGGCATTGATTAATTGTTTAGTTCTTTTCATAACTGCTTACAGCTAGGATCTTAATTTAAAGGCAAAATAGTGTGCTAATGTATAATCAATGAATTGTAGTTTCATCATGATTGTTGAGGTTATCCTTTGTGGTGACTAGGTATTATATTGCGTGATGCAATAATTCTAGATTTCTACAGTTTTTCTTGTGATAACTTTACTAATAATGCATGTCATGTGACAGCAATTTCTTGGTTTTTGGAAGTTAAATTATATTGACCATGTATTGTTTAGGCATAATGAAAACGTCAAATCATCAATTGGTGATTGTAGACTTTCTGCTGCCTCTACTTTAACCTGAGTTGATTGACCTATTGCTTTGGACTTCAATTGTATGAAGACATAAATGTTGAAAAATCCCAATCTTATCGCATATCAGTTACTGATTTATATGGTTAAGAGATTATGAACATGAATCGATGACAATGGCCTCATACGTTCCATGTAGCCACCTAGTGGCATAAGGCTTGGTTGTTGTTATACTCTTTTACCTTTTGAGTTGATTTGGTGTATGGAAGTTCTATCGTTATGAATGCACTTCTTCAAAGGTGTTATCTGGTAACCAGCTGTAGTAATCTAGGTATTATTGAATCTTGCCTGAGTCCTTCGAGACTGGCAGTGTCATTTGACTTGATTTGCATCCTATAGATTATTTAACATTCAGGGAAGGTTTTTGGACAGTAGTCATGAAACTGAATATGCATGTTTTATTCATTTGCTGCTATGTGTCGGAAATATGACAAGATATTGCATAATGAATTTCTAGAAATGCATATTTGGTTAAAAGATTAGTCATCCACTCACTTTATGATTCAGCGTACTAACATTTCTGGATGAATATTTCTTTTATTTATATATTTTGGTTCAGAAGTTCCTAAGTTGGTTTTGTTGATTTCTTCATCTTGCAATTTCAGGGAGGAAAAATACGCTCTAAACTTGTTGCAGAGTTAACTGGAGCTAACGATGTAATTATAGAGGAGGGTACAGCTGGAGTGGGTGGAAAAGCAGCAGCTCAAGCGGGAATGCGCAAGTAATTTAAATTTAACTCTTGAAGTTATTTAGCTGGGTTACGTACTTCATGATAATTATTTTGTTTCCATCTATGGGATTAGGTCTCTGTTTTGCATGAGTCCGGCTGGTGACACTCCATCGTCTGCTAGATTATTTGATGCTATTGTTAGTGGATGCATCCCTTTAATAATTAGTGATGAACTGGAGCTCCCTTTTGAAGGAATACTTGATTACAGAAAGGTGTGTATGCAATCGTGTCTGTTGTCTAGATAGATTCATAGCTAGGGAGCATCAAGTAATTAGTTATATTTAAAATGTTATGTTTATAGCTGTTAAAAAGGATGTAGCCTTGTTAGGTTGCTAGTTAGCTTCCCTTATTGATCTGCTGGCTTTGATTCAGCATGGTATATGGGGGCATGTTGCTTTGTTGTATCTGCTCTGTTATATGTCTATGGCATTGGCAGCTTATGCAATTATCCCAGCATATAATGGCTTAATGTATTTTTGAAGCAAAACGATACAAACATATCGTGTGAAATTTCAAAGAAAAAATTAAAACATCCCTCATCAAGGTTTATATTATATGCATTAGTATATTTGTTTAATATCGAATATTAATTCTCAGTACACCACATTTACTCCTCTGCTTCTGAAGAAAATTGCAATCATCCATATTCTATATATTATATACTTTTGAAGCTTCCCTTGTTTTCAATTATTTGTAACATCATTGGGAGAGATTTTTTATTATCTCATCAAGGTGGGTGTACAGTTTCATTGTACCTTTTTCTAGGTCACTTTTTGGGGGTGTTTGCTGTTTTCAAGCTGAAAATAATGTTTTGTTTGACATGTTTTGGCAGTGGGTTGTGGTGTTGATGGCTGATATGCCTAAAACTGAGCGTGAATGTGCTCTATGGATGCATCTCCATTGGACATGCTTTCTTGTTCATATTGCCCATGAAACCTGCCAATCTGAAGAGGAATGTTGTTTAGGTCTTTAAGAATTTATTTCCGTTTCAATTGATTAGTTGAACACACAACAATGAAGTGGAATAAGAAGCTGGGTGATTTTTTCTGGATATGTTTGTTTTATTGATCCATTTGCTGAATATAAGAGCAGATTTATTACAAATAGTCACATTTTATATTTGATTGGTGATGGTTCTCTTAGTCATGTTTGTGGTTGAGTTTGTCACATGACCAGTATAATTGTTGCAGCTTTAGAATATATTCGTATTTTATTATTCAATGGGAATTGCTAAGGGTTTGACTCCTTTTGTGAATTTTCAGATAGCACTGTTTGTTTCTTCTAATGACGCCACAAAGCCAGGTTGGCTTTTGAAATTTTTGAGGGGCATTAGCCCTGCTGTCATAAAAGAAATGCAACAAAATCTTGCCAAGGTTTGTATCCTTGTTATTTGTTGACTTAGTTTCTATTTAGAGTTTGTTGTTTGACTCTTCTGCATTGCACCTTGCAAAATATGGATGGTTAGCTATTAAAATCAATTTTGCGCAAGTGTTACTTGATGTTGAGCATCATGTAGATGTGTCAGACTTGTAAATTGATTGTGTTGAAAACATACTCTATAGTAATTAATATCTGTTTTGTAAGAAAGGAGAATACAAGCTTGATATATCCCTATTTATTATGATATATTTTTATATCTATATTTGGGATTTTACCATCCATATGGCGCCTAAATTTTTATGTTGAAGGGTATTTTGGATTAGAAGGTATTGTCAAATTTGAAGTGACACCCAATAAAGAATACGACCTAAACTGTGCTGCCATGCTGCATTAAATTAGTTTTTAGTAATTTGAGAGCCTAGTGACAAGGCGCATCAACACTCTTTTGATTATTCTTTTTCTCAGAAATTAATATTGTCTTTTTGTCTTTCTGATTGTTGATTTTTTCTTTATTGTATTTTCTTCAGTACTCAAGGCATTTCCTGTATTCCAGTCCAGCTCAACCACTGGGTCCTGAAGACTTGGTTTGGAGAATGGTTTGTTCATGTCTTGTACTTTTGAAGTTCCTTCAGTATTTCTCTTATCTTTATTGAATAGAAATGCATTGAAAGTTGAAACTTCTTAAGATGCAATGCACGCTCAATATATAGCTCCAACTTGTGACTTAGTTTTCATTTGGGCAATTGGATGAATAATTTTTATTTGGACCATTGGATGGATATGTTACAGGGTCAATAAAATAACGGTGTGGTGATTGGGACGGTACTAAGGTTTAGTACTGATCAAGGATGATAGGCCAAACTGTAGGAGTCCATGTGCTTTGTTAATTTAGAAAGTCCGATTGGATCTTGCTTGAATGCTGTAGGGAGGACCTTAAATTTTTGAAGATTTTGTTTGGATTTAGTAGTTGATTTCTTATAGAATGGCATCCATGGGTTGAGTGTCACTTGTGAGGTTTGCTACGTTTGAATTGCTTTAGGAGCATACCACTCGTAAGGTCATGATGGTCAGGTTATTTTAAATGGTCACAAGTCCCCAACAAAAAAGGAAAAGAGGCGTATGATTATCTCTGCCTATTTGTTACAGATTAATCGTTATGTTGATTTGATCAAACATGTTTCTCATGAGTATTTTCAGTAAGATGGAGTACCCTGTCCCAGAAACAATGAAAATGGGAGACTTGAACAACTTAAAAATTTCATTAGCATGTAGTACTAATCTGCATGCAACATAGTTATCTTACCCTATTTTAGTCTTCGCCAACTTCTTCCCCCTATTATTAGGTGCTTCATCTATTCCTCCTGATTTAGAAAATGTTGTGCTGGAAACCACCAGAATTATATATGAATAGTTACCCTCATAAGTAATTTAATCACTAAAAAGTTTTTTGAGATGTCAATATGTCGTGACTTGTCATTTCCTATATTGGATCTGATTATTGCATTATACTCACTTGCTGTAGGACCTCTTTAGTTATTAGATTGCTTATATGATTCTCTCAAATATCAATAAAAAACTGCATACTCTGATCTTAATCACTAACACTCAAAATGGTTTGTGTTAAACGAGGCACATCCATAGTATATTTGAATCAGTGTTGTTATGTGGAGCCATGCATGTGAAACAATTATTATAATGTTTTGTGGCATATGATGCAACAGTTGGCTGGAAAGGTGGTGAACATCAAGCTGCATTTGAGAAGATCTCAACGTGTAGTAGAAGGATCTAGAAGTGTTTGCACGTGTGACTGTAGGCACGCTAATACCACTTCTCATATTTCCCTAGCACTATAAGACCTCTCTTACAAGGTGTTTGTGTAAATGCTATATCATTGTGATTTTGCTCAATTCTCCGGTAGTTAACCACTAAAAAAAAACTCATGATTCATTTATTTCTTGTGATTTGTTGTACTTAGATACTTAAACTGGTAAGAGTTAGAAAAAATGTGATCTTTTTTGAAACAGAAGTGTTCAAATTGGCTAAATGGCCAGTCATTTCCAATAGCAACAGTATTAATCATAGTTGTCTTTATTTTTTTTGTCACTCATTGTCTGGTTTAATCTGAACTCAAGGGGTAGAAGTGTTACCCACATAGAAAAGGTTGTCTCATCTCCCAATGAGAACGCTTCCTGAGATTTGAACACGCTCTCCCATCCTTACGGGGGGTTGTAGGTCACTTATCAACTCAACCAACTACCCATTGGTTATCGTAGTTGTCTTCAAAATGCACTCATGCACACAGTGGATTAAGAGTCATAAGAAAACAAATTGCAATATTTCATGATCAATTTGAATTAATAATAAAATTACTAATATATTGATAATTTTGTAATTGCTAACTTATAATGCAAGAATGATAGTATTTTGTTAATACTATCATTTTTTACACGGATGGGTTTTTTTGGCAAAGACATCAATTTTTTAAAAATGAAAATATATATAGAAAAGGGTTATGGAAGTGAGACTAACACTTCGAAAAGTAAATATGCCATACTAGTGGATTCGAGTTCATAACTAAGAGTTCTTTCTAATGTACTCGGGCTTGTGCCATGAGCCCGTGGCTTTGGAGTGATGGCTGCCTGGTAGCATAAATGACAAAAAAACACACAAGGAAATGGAAAGTAAAGTTGGCGAGTTGTCCAACCTGCATAAACCTGAAATTGGAGCCCAATATCAGAATCTAATCCTCAATCTTCCTTATCAATGTTTTTTGGAGGTCATTTAGAAAACCTCCAATCTAAATAAAATATGAGGCTTGAGACCAAGAAAAATAAAATAAAATATGAGGCTTGGGTGAGTGAGAGTGGGATGGTTATTGGCTTCGATCCACAGACACCCTATAAGACCACAAAAAAGTCCAAAAACATTGAATGGATTAGATGGTCAAATAACATCACCATCCCCTCTATATCTTTCAATGTTTTATAATTCCTATCTGCTATTACATAGATGAGCTACTTATATTTTGGGTTTAATCATAAATCTAAAACATTATACTACCTCCGGTCCTAAATATAAGACATATATTAACTTTTTTTGGAGAGGTTAAGGTTGCAAAATAGGTTATTAAATCATGACATATTTGATATCTTTTTAGATTATTCATTAGCTTATAGGTAAAATAAACTAATGTAAGAGAAAAAATTAGGTAAATCAATTTTTTTTTATTACAAGGTAAATCAATTTATAATTAACTTATTTTGCTTTTTTTTAGGATTTTTCAAAAAAGTCAAGTAGGTCCTATATTTAGGACCGGAGGGAGTATATTTTATCATTTTAGTCACATTAATTTATTTAACTTATAAAACTACAATAATATTACACATGATACTTTCAAGTGATCATATAACATTAACTACAATTAAGTAATTTATTTCACTTATTTAAAGTAAAAAATGTCTTCTCTTATGAAGAAATGTCTACATTTACTCACGGTAGGAGTTTGATATAGGATAGATGTTTCTGTTGTACTGCTATTTTGAGCTACAGGTTTCCATTAAAAAAAACTAAAGAAAAAACTTTCTCCACCTCTGAAGTCCCCCCAAAAGAGAAAAACCACACAGACACAGACACAGACAAAACACCATTTATTTGTGCAGAGGATGGGTCAAGATAACGATGGCCGTGTATCTATCTGTAACAAAATAAAATGGTCCATATGAAATGTGTTAAATATCAAATTTGCCCTGAAAGTTTTCGCCAAGGATGAATTTCGCCCCTAAAGATTTTTTAGGATTAAATTTGTCACTAAATTTTACAAAATTAATCAATTTTACCCTGCAGTTACTCAAACTTAATTTTAACTCGTAAGTTGGTCAAACATTCCACATGTCATGCCACATAATCATTCACTTCATACCCATTATGTCATCTCATCTTCTCCTTCTTTTCCAATCCAAACAGTGAATTACAGTCTAAATCTCTACACCACTCCTCCTCCTCTTCAGCCAACACACCTCCAACTCCACCAATTCAACCTCCTCCTCGTTATCACATTACACCAACACATCATTCATCATTCACGTAGCACTAAGAGGGTCAATTTCATAGTGACGGTAAATGATGTTTGACAGTCAAAAATCATAGTCAAATTGCATATAAGTCTTATATATTCTTCTTATTTATATTTATTTCTCTTCTCACACTCCTCACTTTCTTACCTTTCACTCTCAAAGTCGTGAATGTGAATATGCTTAAATTAATTGTCCATAATGAGCATTTTAAATTAACTTAAGATCGTGAATATGAATATGTTTAAAAGATGACTTGCCCAATATTTCGATTGAGTAATAAGAAAGGTGCATGAGGTTTGGGTTGTTGATAATTTGATGTTAAAAGTGACAAAAAAAGTGGCTCACTTTGGGAGAAAACGAAGAAAAAGGAGGAAACGCGTTTGCCAATTGAGCGCAAGTATCGGTAAAGCACATGTTAAAGCAATCATGACTTGAGAATGAGAGAGAAAGAGAGACACTAAGTGAGGAATATAATATAGCATAGATAATAAAATAAAATAAAAATAAAAGGCGAAGGTTATATTAAGGGAAAATTCCATTTAAATCCCTCCGAATATACAAAAGGACAATTCAGGAACCTAAACTTCCAAAAGGACCATGAAGGAACTCGGACTTAGTTGACATTTCAAATTTGTGTGAAAGGACAAAATTACCCCCATCATTAAACAAAAATTACTTCCCACCCTAACACCTCATTTCCTCAGGGGATCCACGCATGAAGTTCTATCGTTAAAGTCGGAAGTTCGCATTGTTGAAGCCTGAAGTTCTGTCGTTAATCGTGGAAGTTCAAAAATTACTTCACATTGTTAACACCTCATTTCCTCTTCTCCATTCACCCCATTTGAACTTCCACGATTAACGACAGAACTTCAGGCTTCAACAATGCGAACTTCCGGCTTTAACGACAGAACTTCATGCGTGAATGGAGAAGAAGAAATGGGGTGTTAGGGTGGGAAGTAATTTTTGTTTAATGATGGGATAATTTTGTTCTTTCACACAAATTTGAAATGTCAACTAGGTCCGAGTTCCTTCATGGTCCTTTTGGAAGTTTAGGTTCCTGAATTGTCCTTTTGTATATTCGGAGGGATTTAAATGGCATTTTCCCTTATATTAACGCAAAAATTAATTATAAGTGATCTTCCATGCCAAACAAATATATATAGGTAATTGATGGACTTAATTAAGATGAGTTTCATAAAATTTCATAATTAAATTGAAGTCCCACAAAATCAATCAATTTTTTTGATAAAATACAAAATCAATCAATGAAATTGAGGTTTTAATTCAGAATAAAAAGTTCTCATCGTTTAGCCATATATTATAATACCAAAAATTTAATTAACTATGAGTTTTCATTGTGATGATTTTCGCCCATTACAAATACCATAAAAATTGTTACAATCTAGTAAAATGCTAATGGTTACCAATAATTTATAATATTTGTAAATGATGATCATAATCTTATGTAACGGCAAAAAATGTTGTTCGAGTCTATCTTATAATATTGGTCTATAACAATTTTTAGTCAAAAGATGACATCTTTTTAGCTAGAACTACGGACCTTAGTTTAGTTATTGAATTTTATGTGACCCCATCTTGATTAAAGTCTTTTTAGGGGCATTATAATTAATTTTCTCATTTTAATATCGTGTTGATCACAATAAGCATGTGGGGACGCACGTCATGTCGTAGAAGTACTTCCAAATTCCCTCCTTTTACGCGTTCCCACGTCCTTGTTTGTATAGAATATGCATATAGATTGGGGGGCCTGATAAAGACATTTAAAGACAACAGTTAAATTAAACCAAACAGGTAGCCTTACTTTGCCACTTATTAATTAGGTGTCTCAAGTTTGAGACATAATAAGAAGAATGAAACATGTCTTGGCCATCACTTTATTTTTAAGTGGAGATTTTTCTGTATGGATCTAGATTAGTCGTCTAGGCTTGTCGAATTCTCCGTAACATAGAGTTAACTAGAATCTTATATCAAAAACTTAGAGAAAAAAGACAAGTTTAATTATAACTTTTAGCTATATTAGATTGTGCATCAATTGGATATCTGAGTATAACAAAATCTATTGGCTCTCTACTTTTAATTTATTTGATCATCGTTTAACTTACCTCTTCAAGAGCTAAATATGCTCTTGAATGTTGAGCTGTTCTTAAGACACTTTAGTCGACTAACTAACTACCTTGGGCACTCAAACTTCTTGGATCACAGACTCGGAAACAGAAATGTACCCGGATGTTCTAACGAAGCTAAGCTTCCTCAAACATATGAACAAACTAACTTTTATCATAGCCAAAAATCTCAAAAAATTACCAATGGAGAGTTGGTTGAGCTGGTAAGTGGGCTACAACCCCCGTAAGGATGAGAATTCGTGTTCGATTCCTGGAAAGCGCTCTCATAGAGAGAGAGGACAACCTTGCTTATGTGGACAACACTCCTACCCCTCGAGTTCAGATTAAACTGGGCGGAGATTAACCAAAAAAAATCTCAAAAGATTAGTTCAACCTCGATTAATATTGCCTTTTCAAGAAAATAATATTGCCTTTTCAAGAAAATAGGAATAGTGATCTAGAGACTAGAGACTAACGTTTGGCGGGATGAGTGACAAGGAACGCGACCACGTAAATGTTACCATCATAATTGCCGCTCATAAATGTTACTCCCTCCGGTCCTAAATATAAGACCTAATTGACTTTTTTGAAAAATCTTAAAAAAAAAACAAAATAAGTTAATTATAAATTGAGTTACCTAATTTTTTCCCTTAAACTAGTTTATTTTACTTATAAACTAATGGATAATCTAAAAATATATCAAATATGTCATGATTTAATAGACTATTTTGCAATCTTAACCTCTCCAAAAAAAAGTCATCTAGGTCCTATATTTAGGATCGGAGGTAGTACCAATTAGCATAAATGATAGATTCTCTCATTTTCTCAAAAAATAAATTATTTCAAACTAATCAGGAATTAATCACGTATTAATTGCTAATTCATCAATTTCTCCATTTTCTTTCAACTGTCTAATCTTCTTCCAAACAATCCAATACATATTTTTTTGATACAGCCAAACAATCCAATACATTGCATATATGACTTATAAATTTTATCCATATATAGCTTGCATAATCATGAATATTCTACTTATTATTCTTGTAGATAAGATTGAAAGTGTTTTTTCTTGTATATTAGCATTTTTTCGCTTTTGTAACTTCATTGATAGATTATTGGCGGAAAAAAACTTTTCATTCACTTATATAAAGTAACAAAAAATTTGTTCTTGTCTAAACACTTCCATACTTCAACAAAGACACATAGTTATTTTCATTCACTTATATAAAGAGTTCATTGAATAATTTAGAAAGCCGAAGATTACCACAAATCACCACTTTGATCCAAATACTCCGATACTAAGAAAGTGTTACAGTGAGGTCTAATGCAACGGCTTTACTATTTCTAATTCTGTTAGAGCTTCTCCTTATTAAGCCTCACAAAGAATGCATGTAGTTAATATAATCCAAGTTTGTGTTCCATTGAAATCCGTAAGTTCCCGGCCCCTCCTTCATTATTAGTATATTACATAAGATGTCTTAAAAGAATTTAATTGGATAAAGTCATATGTTCATAAGAAATTTTAATTGTTAGTGTGTGTGTATGCATTGTGTATGCATTGGGGTTTGGTGATAACCGAATAACCCATCCAATTAGGTTTATAGGCCTATACTACTAGCATGATTAGGAGACCTGAGTTAATTAGTCTATCAGGTGAACCAGTTGAACACTTCTAGCCTCTCTTTATGTTGATAGAACATACCCTTTCACAATTATTAGTTATTTAATTTTTGGATAGAAATTAGTAGGGGTGAGCAAATTAGAAACATAATCGATTTAAACTGTTGGTTCGGTTATGATTTTAGAAATTTTGTTGTTCAGTGTTCGCAAATTTGCAACCGCAAGAGCACGGGTTAAATTTAATAGTATAGTGAAAAAAGTAAGAGTGTCGTTCCAACAGAGACTATGTTTAAGCAAGTTCATTAAATAAATTATGATCAAAATTAGCTTTGGGGTAAAAAAGTAATATGATTAAAATAAAATAAGAGGATATATTTCTTAAGTTAAAACAAACACAAAAGGAAAGATCTAGGTTTATTTATCCACTTTGTACTTCATGATGCTCTATTAACCTTCCTTTTTTTTGATTCAAAGGGGCAAGCACTAACGGCTTGAAGTTACAAGCGGGATCGAACCTGCAACCCTCCACTTAAATGGGAGATATCATATCACTGGGCTACAAGGCCCTTGGTTCTATTAACCTTCCTCTAATGTCAATTAATGAATATTAAGTTGATGCTTGAAGTCTCAAGTATTTGAATAACTCTTCCGAGCTTACTCAAACCTTAGCTAATATTAACATTCATATTTCCATACTACATATTATGCCAACTAGCTTTATAATTAATCCACTTCAATTTTACAAAATTTGGTTATATCATATATCTATCTCACTAACAAACTCTTCATTCCTCCTTAAAATTTCAAGACAAGCTTGAATCTAACTTAGTTCTTTGTTTAGTTATGCTCTTCCAAGTCACAACTAAACAAACAAGCAAAGCGTTGCGCACCACTTAGTAAAAATAAAGCACAAGTTAAATTCACAATTATCATAAACATTAATTAACAAAAGAGTATGATGTTCAAGCATCAATTTATACAAAGCTTCAAATAAATCTAAAATAAACTAACTACTCATGACTAATATCAACACCACAATCCATAAATCCAAGAGTTCATACAGGAGGAAATATAGAGAAATAAGAAGGAAAAAGAGAAGAACACCAATTAATTGTGAAATCTTCAAGCATTTCTTTCTTCTCCAAACCCCAAATCCAACCTTCAATATCTCCTTTTGCTCTCTCTTTAATTTTCAGCCTGCAGTGAAGAGAGGAGCTCAAAAGAATATTCAATGTGCACAACCCTCTCTTCCTCTTTCTCGCGCGCGCGTGTGTGAGCGAGGCAACCAGCCGAAAAACCCAAGACTCTGCCTCTCCTTCTTTCACTTCTCCCGCCCCTGGTGTGTGTCCACAATGCTAGGTCTCTCCCTTTGCTTTTACCAAACAGTCCACTCTAAGGCTTGCTGACCCATGCTTTAGTCCAATTCTTCAAAGCCCAACTTGCCCATTTGCTGAACCGTGAACCCTCCTTTTGCTCCCTTCTCTCAATATATCTTCCTTTTAAACACGTGGCTGCCACTTGATGAATATGTCTCATGCTTTCCCTCTATTCTTTGTCTTTTTTTTTATTTTTTTCCTTCAAATATATGTGACTGCAGAAGACCATACTAAAGTAGATTCCACATGAACATTTAATACAAGATATTAAGTAATAATTTTACTCATCATCTTCTTTTTGTTAATTATCAAATCTCACATCAAAATCTTAACCAAATCATTTTGATTTAGTATGAATGACTCCCTTATTATATCAAAATATATATCAAATGTGAGTAAAAATAGGGAGTCATCATTCAGTTTTGGTTCGAATATTTAAAAAATATTTCGGTTAGAATTGAAAATTTATAGTTCATTGATATTTAATATAAATAAATGACTAATATAAATAAATGACTCTTATATATGGTATATTATATTTATTTTTTTGATAATGGGAATATTATAATATTTATTACATTATTTTATAATTTTTATGATTACTTCTACCTCCGATCCTAAATATAAGACCTAATTGATTTTTTTTTTGGAGAGGTTAAAGTTGCGAAATAGACTATTAAATTATGACATATTTGATATATTTTTAGATTATACATTAGTTTATAGGTAAAATAAACTAGTCTAAGGGAAAAAATTAGGTAAATCAATTTATAATTAATTTGTTTTGCTTTTTTATAGGATTTTCTAAAAAAGTTAATTCGGTCTTATATTTAGGACCGGAGGGAGTAATAAATATTGTAATACTCCCTCCGGTCCTAAATATAAGACCTAATTGACTTTTTAAAAAAATCCTATAAAAAAAGCAAAATAAGTTAATTCTAAATTGATTTACCTAATTTTTTTCGTTAGACTAGTTTATTTTACCTATAAACTAATGTATAATCAAAACATATATCAAATATGTCATGATTTAATAGTCTATATCGCAACCTTAACCTCTCCAAAAAAAATCAATTAGGTCTTATATTTAGAACCGAAGGTAATATGTTCTATGAATAATATGAAACTCAACGAGTCTCTCGCATTGGCAAATTTTGTAGGGTCCTACCATTAAGACAATGGTTCAAATGCCCAGAATTGATACTACTCATATTTAATCACTCTCACATTTTAGAAATATATCAAACTCAAAATGTAACTAGTATTTTATATATAAAATAATATATTATGTTTGATAAATTAAGAATTCGGTTATTTCGGTCATTAACCAATCTGAACCAAATATATTGGTTACTTACAACAACAACAAAACCTTATCCCAATTAAATGGAGTCAGCTACATGGATCACACGACGTCATTATGCTCGATCAATAGTCACGCTTGGAGGTAAACCTTTCATCAAAAGATCTCGATGAATAACTTCATTAAGCATTATCTTCAGTTTTCCTCTCCTACTTTTGTAGTGTTTCCATACCATTTGATCAATTATTCTTACTGCTCATCCACTTCTCTTCTTTGAACCTTTTGTTTCTTTATATGTCTTCTCCCATGATAGTGTGATAGTCTTTGTAAAGTACTAAGCAATGACTTATTGTTATAAACAATGCGTGTGTCATGCTTAATAGATTCGACATATTTTTACGTTGACTACCGAAGCCTAACACAACCCTAGTACTTTATCGGAGCTTGGGACCGGCTAAATGTTAGAATCTTAAGTTTTGATGAAAACTAAAATATGAAAGAATAAGCCAAACACTTAGAGAATATTAGGTTAATATAGAACCCCAAGTAAGAGTGCTTCCGGATGTGGATTTACTTCCGGATGGACTAAGACTGGCGCTCGCGGATGAACGTCTCATCCCCCAGCGACAGCAAGTATATCACTAAGTCATAACTCAGTCTAAGAGCGTTAGTGTATAAAATCCTTGAGACTAAGTTAGGAAGCTTCCCGATGTAGATTTGCTTCCGATTGTATTAAGACTAGCGCTGGTTGTTGGTATGGATAACACTGAGCGCCAGTGACCATAACCTAACGTCCAGTGGATTTGCTTCCGATTGCTTAGTGACTAGCGCTGGCTGTTGGTATGGATAACACTGAGCGTCAGTGAGTAAAATGTGAACATAACTCAACGTCCAGTGAAAGTGCTTCCGGATGGAAAAGAATTCCCTTAGACTAAGTGAGCTCCCACTGCATGTGAGTATGTGCTATTATTGTTAAGACTAACGTTCAAAATGCAGTACACTGAGTAAAGTTGCTTCCGGATGTGGACTTGCTTCCGCAAGCAATCAGAATGTCAGAACGTTCAGAGTAGTGCAGTGTCAGAATGCTTTTGACAGAGTAGAGGTGTCAGAACTACTTTTCAGAGATAAAGCAAAGTCAACCCTACTAAGCATTAATGGAGCATTAATTGGGCAAACGGTAACATGGGAAAAACGGCCATATTCAAACGGCTAACCCACCTACCAAGAGTGAGAATACTTGAAGACTATATAAATAAGCTCACCTTCATTTATGAAGACAACAAATATCTTTGAAGAAAGCTAAAGTGAGAAAACGAGAAATCCTTCAAGCATTCAAAGCTGCCCAGAAAAGAGAAAGAACATTTAACTCATTGAGAGTTCTTTTCATCTACTTATCTTGTACTCTTTGTGGTTAAGTCTCTTCTTGTATTAAGAGCATTAATTGTACTTAAGTGTGTAACATTATCCGTTCTTGAAGAGAACTAAGTTTAGAAAATCCTTTATTTGTAAAGGTTGAACCCTTGCTGGTTGTAAGGGGGAGCTAGTTAGAAAGGTTGCAAGTGAGCCTTGAGTAAAACTTGTGGTTGTAAGGTTGCAAGTGATCCCGTCCAAAACTTGCGGTTGTAAAGGTTCCAGGTGAACCCGTTTCTAAAACCTGAGGATAGTGGAACTCAACCTGGGTGGTTGAGAACTGGACGTAGGTCAGGAAGACCGATCCAATATAAACTCTTGTGTTGTTATTGTTTGATTTTTATTTGGTAACACAATTCACCCCCCCTCTTGTGCATCCATTACTTTCACTATAAATATAGGCAGTGTATTCCGTGGACACACAGACACACGAGGAAAATAATCAAGCATGACACGAAGTCACGAAACAAGCGTGGACACACAGTCACACGAGGGCAAATAACCAAGCGTGACACGAAGTCACGAAAAACAAGCGTAGCAAAGCTACGAAACAAGCGCAGTCATATAACCCACGAGAATCATGCACTTTGTGTCTAGTTCCTCAATATATATATATATATATATATATATATAGCAATATTCAAAATACCAATGAAATGGACTCAAGTTCTCCTAGTTAGGCAAAAGAAAAAAAATCACTTCACAAATCCAACCCGCTTCCAATAAAACCACAACCATTCAGATCTAAAATGAATTCCAATAATCACATTGTTCCCATTTGTAAAACAAGTTAAGATCTAGGGAATATGAAAATATAAATTGATTGGCAACCCATATCCCACGAACCCACAACTTAATGATATATATTTTAAAAAAAATCGCGAGTTGAAAAGAAATGGTTATGGCAGTTAGGGTTTAAAACGTAATTTTGGCTCAATCCAGGTATTTAAAAAAAAACAAATTTTCGCAGGATAAAAAGAAATAGTTATGGCAGTTAGGGCTTAAAACGTAATTTTCGCTCAATTCATAAAGGAAATAATAATAATAATAATAATGAATGAATAAAAAGGCAATAATAAATAATAAATAAATGATAAAAATAAATAAATAAATAAAAAGAAGTAACCTTTCCAAAAAACAAAAAGGCAAATATATGGGGGAGTGAGCAACAAATATATATAAAGAAGCAATAATAATAAATAAATAAATAAATAAACAAGAAGTAATCCTTCCTAAAGAAATATATTGGTTACTTCAATTTCAATATTCTGTAAATCGGGTTTTAGTTCGCTTTTTTTAAAACTATCGCTATTCTCTTTTCGTTATTTCAGTTTTTATCGAAAATTGTATTGAATAATCGAATGCTTGTCCCTAGAAACTAATACTATATGTTACAAACTGTTAAATGAGTTTGAATAATAATTCCCCATATACTAAATATGAGAGATAATTATCTAATTTAATTAAATTAAGAAAGTGTAGGGTTAAACAATTAAGAAAGTGTTGTTATTTATCTAATACTATATGTTACAACACTTTGATACGGATCAAAAGATTAAGGGTTAAAAATCAAATTTGCCCCCGAAGTTTTAGGCAAGAATCACATTTGTCTCTGAAGTTTTTTTAGGATCATATTTGCCACTGAAATATATAAAATGGGTCAAATTTGCCCCACATCCTACATGTCATGCCACCTCACCTTCCATGTCACATATAATGTCACATCATCATCTTTTCCCTCCCTCCATCTCCCTCCACCACTTCCTCTCCTCCCCTGGCCCTACCCCTTGCTTTAGCGTATGACAAGGCAACTTCATTATCAATAAGCTAGTGTATGCCAAAGAATATTATTCTCAGGATAAGCTCAAAGGTGACTTTGCTAGGCTCAATTTCCCAAACCTAAGACACCAAGGTTCTAGCGTTGGTGGTGGTGACTTTGAGGAGTACAAGCCACTTTGTTCTTCTGTTGATGTTAAGCTTGAAGTTATTTGTGACAGCTTGGCTAATTTACAGAAGCAAGGGAAGTCAGGCGAGTCCATAAAAAATTCCGGTGGGTTGTCCAAGGCGGCGGGCGCGGTGGCCGTAGAGGCGGAGGTGAAGGTGGAGAGTGCAACGTCGTCCGATGGGTCTTCACCATTGTCAAATTTAACTTTTGCAGATCTGGGTGAGCTACAGTGAGATGGGGCTTTGGATAATCTGAATTCACAAAGGTACCCTTCGTATGAGATTGATTGGGCATCACTGTGAGGGAATTAAAGAGCAGGGGCTGGGCTGAGGCGAGGAGGGAGAAAGGTGTTGGTGGAGGGAGAGGGAGGGGAGGGGAGGAGGTGGTGGAGGGAGAGGGAGGGAGGGAGAAGATGATGATGTGACATCATATGTGACATGGAAGGTGAGGTGGCATGACATGTAGGATGTGTGACAAATTTGACCCATTTTGTATACTTCAGTGGCAAATATGATCCCAAAAAAATTTCAGGGGCAAATGTGATCCTTGCCTAAAACTTCGAGGGCAAATTTGATCTTTAACCCAAAGATTAATGATACACATTATCAACTGCATCATAGTTATCAAAAGATTTGAAATTCACAGATTTAAAACTTGTAAATCACTTTAGAGGTATTGTTAATGATTATGTTCATGTTGTTATTGTTTTTCCATAAGTTGTTATAAAGGGATTATTAAGCTGGATGCTAGAGTTGTTAACTGTTGGGAACACATCAATCCACAAATATGAAAGTTGTATAACATTATTTAGAGTTTGTTAATGACAGTAATAAAATTGTTAATGCCTATGATGGATGTGTTAATACCTATGAAAATGTTAATTGGAAGTGATTTTTGATGAGGAGGGTATTTGAGTCATAAAGTAATATTTCATAATTTCAATTCAGGTCCTAATACTTTGTTGATACTTTTCCAAATGAGTATATTTTTTGTCCTTTTACATGTTCCAAGTACTTTATCTAGAATTTTCCATAAGATAAAAGTATAACTTTCACTTTTAACTAAAATAACATAGGAGTATTCTCATTTTCAAAAATTATTTGCAATTGCATAAGAGTTAGCAATCAAGGACAAACGTACTGTCAAAGATTCTTGAACTAAGTATGTGTTCAAACATGTGCTTGTGTTTCACATCGCGTGCTTCATTTGATCATGTTGTTAAGGAATAAAATAAAGAAAATTTTACGAGACTAACAAATCGATGGCAAATGTGTAAATAGGGAAAAGAAGAATGGCAATTCAGTAAATAGGAGTTGAAGATGCCACAGCAAAGCAGAGTGTCAGTTGGCAATGGGCAATGTGTTATTAACGTGTTAGTTTAGTTCACGCGCACAAATTAACCGTTACACGCTTACTTTATTTCTTTGGTCAAATTTTCAATTGTTCATCATCCAAATAAAAGAAATTAAGAATCACTAAGTCCTACTTTTTTTTGAACTGAATTACTAAGTCCTACTCAATCATCATCTTTCATCCTTTTATTTTATGTAAATAAAATGAAATTAATAATGAAGAGAAGTTTGAACCAATAATAACGAGATTGGTTCACAAAGCATTTATAGTACACATTTCACCTACTTACATTGCACATTTTATTTTAGCCATTGAATTCTAAAAAACATGTATTCAATCCTTTGCGCTTATGATTTGACCAAAAAGTCCTTTACTCATATGATGCTTTTATAATGAAAGGAAAAAAAGTAAAAAAAACTACAACCAGTTCCTTCTAATTAAAATAGAGACAATCACAATTAGCTCTTTCATAAAATAATTAATTAAATTTAGGTCCCAAAGAATCATTAAATCACACTGAAATTCTAAAGGATTTGAGTGATATTAAATGACTTGTCAATGCGAATCTCTTGAGTTATCAATGTAACTCTTGAAAATTTTAATAATTATTGACAATTCATTGACATGATATTGACAACTCAAGGACAATCCATTTAATATCATCCAAGTCCCTGAGACTCTAATATAATTTGATAATTCTTTGGTCTGAATATGATTAATTACCTTATGAGGGAACTTATTGTGATTATCACATTAAAATATGTCATGTGGACAATTGAAAATGTCACAACTCTCCATCTTCATTACTATTCATTGACTTTGTTCCTCATCGTCTATCTTGAACCATATTCACATTTAGAGCATTTTCAGTAGTAGCCACTAGCCACCCTGGCCTGAGGCCTGAGCAATCTATATGGCGGTTAACCTGAGCAGTTGATTGATGAGGCAGTGCTGATGAGTGGTAGTGATCTTAGGGTGGTATCGACCCACTTCATGTTTTGTTCATGGGGTTATGAGTTTACTTATTCATATTGATTTTCTTAAGTATAGTGACTTTTCTTTTCTTTTATTTTTTGATACATAAGGAAATGAGCATAATGAGTTTTCTAATGTGAATGAAAATAAGGAAGAAAAATGACTAGCTGCTACAAAAAAGTCAAACACACTAAAACCAACTTTGATGTTATTGTATACACTTAATTCTTGTTTATCAGATTCGATTCTGGAAATTTGGTGCTTTATATCTATGTTAAACAATGTTGGTGTTAATATAATGCTCTTTAAGTAAATTGTGCGAATTGGACTTGAGTTTCATCAGTTTGCCGTTCAATGCGAAAGGTTAAACGGAAAAGAGGGATGAAACAATAAACGATGTTTCTATTATAAGGTAAAAAGGCCACATGTTAATTTTTCATAGATGAACTGGATGGACTGTTTGTAATACACTAGATATAAGTTTATTTGGTCCTGTTTTCATTTAGAAGTACATCTCAAGTGAAGCTACTCATAAAATAGTTTTTAAGAATTTAATATAAAAAAACTTGAAAATGAAGGAATTTATTTGTGAATGATTTTATATTTTATACTATATTATTTTAACCCAACATCAATACAAGAGTTTTTTGTCATAAATTTTTGTTAAAATCAATAGGGTAAACATATCAAAAATACATTTTTGAAAAGTAAAAAAAAAACATGATGCATTGTGTCAAGTTAATAAAACTGTATGATTACTTTATCTTAATAATTAATTTATCTCCATGTATGATTTATTTTCAAATAGACTATACTTAGACCATATCCCTACAATCACATAAAATTACATACCCCATTTTTATATAGATTTATAACTAAATGAAAATATTTTAAAAGTGAGACATTAAATCATATGATTGAAGATTTTTGTGTAATAAATAGGAAACTTGACATAACTATTTCCCTTTTAAAATATTGTGGGTTAAGATTTAAGATTCGAAATTTTCTTCATGCAATATTTTTTTATCGGAAAGCACTTCATCATTAGCTAAAATTTGATTGGAGAATCGGCTTCATTGGAATGGTTATTAGTAAAACAGCCTGAATTTTGTACTCATCAATTTACTTGCACCTTTCTTCTCTCGGTCTCGTGCATCTTTTATTGCTTTGTGCAAAATCTGCATTATTTATATGAAATTTTGTCACTTTGAATTATTTGGAAAATATTTTTGTTACTTGAAATTCAAATAATAAATAAAAAAAATAATTAAAACTTAAAAAGTGACGAGAAGACAAATTGAAAGAAAAAGAAAGCAGAATGATGTCCACAGTTCCAACTAAAAAGTCAGTTCTCATTCCATCACAGATAAATAACAATGTGGACTTTTTTAACGTATTCATATGCTGCGTAATTACATTTCCTTAAATTCTTTATGATTACAAAACTATTAAAAGTCTACTATACTTTTATAAATACAAAAATAGAAAAAAAAATGAGAGCATGTCATTGCTAAAATTCTTAATCTAAAGGGAAGATTAGGTGATATATAACATCCAACAAAAGAATATTAAATCCCACTAATTTCAAGAATAGGATTTGAAAGACGAATAAAATATTAAAATATTAATAGATATAAACATGATTATAAAACTATATATGGTTATTACATCAACATCTATTTAATTCATTTTTATCCATATATTTGTATTATAATCTATCGTCCGAAGTCCTTTTTGCTTTCAGTGGAATCTCAGATTTGCAACTCAAATCATAAAAATAATGAACAATAACATGCTGCCCATAAATGAAGCCATTTGGGCAGATTTGTTATGACCACATTGTTTTATTATTTAAAACCTTTTTTATTTTTTAATTTGGGTTTATAAATCAAAGCATAATTTGAAATGTTCTTAGTGCTGGCCTTAATTGGTGTGAACACATCACATTATAGTTTTGAGGAACTGGCCAGCAACGCTTGTGCAAACAAAACTGAGATCATTTAAATAAGATTGGAAATTCTAACTTTATGAATGAAATTGGTTTAATTAGTACTATCTACAAGAAAATTTGGATAAATAATATAATCCCCTAAACTCAGGACAATATACATATTACTTTAGTTAATTTTGTACATCATTTGTCAGCACACAACTGAACATTCAAGGAGTTATTTACATATCGTTGGCAAACAAAAAGTTATCTACATGTCAATCAAAGTCTTAATAAGTTTATGTTTAATGCATAAAAATAAAATTTATTAAAGGATTAATACATAGTTGGTCTAGTGGTGTAATTTTGTTAAACACTGTAGATTCCTCAATGCTTCAAGTTCTCCTCCTTGATGAAAAAAGACACTATTGCACGTTGATATATTAAAAAATAAATAAAATTCCATAGATGTTTGTTAAGAAATTTTAAAGATGAAGTTGTCAAATTTTTTTTAATGGTGAAGAGATTATATGTACATGGTTTAAAGATTAATAATACTTTGTGGAATTCAATAAGAAGATTGTTGAAAAAACATTGGCCTTTTTTTGGACAGAAAAAAATTGGCGGTTGACAAAAAAAAACACTTTAAAAAAATGTTTTCAAGTTGTTATCTAAATTTCCCTTCTCAAAAAAATGTATATTTAGTTCTTTATTTATATGTGACCAAATACACATCCAAGGACGATGCTGGTCAAAAATATAAAACTACAAAGTGAAGGATAACACATGGTAGTCAATTACAAGTTGTCCTAATAACAATATCAATAATCTTCAGTTAAAAAAATATCACTCATCATATTTGGATAAGGTCTCTAAATCTTTCCAATTGCTTATTTGTGTGGTTAAATTAATTGTAATAAAAGAGAGATAACATGTGATTTATACTCGGTCATTTTTTGGAAACATATTTATTCTGTTTCATGGTTGGCGATATTCTTAGGATCTAAACAAATTTCTTACTTCTTTTATTTCTGTAATAATCCTTTTCTTTTTCATATGTAATAATTTTTTGTTGGTGAAAAAGCAAATAATATTAATTTCTGCTTTTAATCTTTTTTAGTTTTTTCATATTATATATAAAATAGTTTGAGATTGGGACACAGCGGAAAAATTTAGGGAAATTTAATTACAGATCCCCCACAAGGGAGTTAATACTGGAAAAGTCTCAAAAGTTGAAAATATTAATGCAGGGTCCCAAGGGACCTCACATTAATATATTTGAAAAGTGAAAAGACAGTTTTGCCCCTAGCCTTAAAAAAAATTTACTTCCTCCCTCACCTACCCCCTCCCCCCTCCTCCTCCCTCCCCCACCCTCGCCCCCCTCCCAGCGCCCCCCACCCTCCCTCCCACCCCCACCAGCCTCCCCCCCTCCAGCCCCACCCTCCCCAGCGCCCCCCCTCCCCCATCCCACCCTCCCCAGCGCCCCCCTCCCCCACCCCACCCTCCCCCACCCACCCCCTCCCCCTCCAGCCGCCCCCCACCCTCCCCCCTCCCCGCCAGCCGGTGGGGGGCGCTGGGAGGGGGGAGAGGGTGGGGGAGGGAGGAGGAGGGGGGAGGGGGTGGGTGAGGGAGGAAGTAAATTTTTTTTAAGGCTAGGGGCAAAACTGTCTTTTCACTTTTCAAATATATTAATGTGAGGTCCCTTGGGACCCTGCATTAATATTTTCAACTTTTGGGACTTTTCCAGTATTAACTCCCTTGTGGGGGACCTGTAATTAATTACCCCAAAAATTTAATAGTGAAATAACTTGATCTTGATGTATTTCAGTATTTGAAATAGTTTTATCCCCTGAATATATCATTGTTTTACAATTTTTATTTGCACAAAACATTACTACCCTAATTTAAGTGATTCAATGTATAAAAAGCAATATGAAAGCAAATTTAAGTGATTTCGACTTAGATAATTCTCCCCCACATTTTCTAAATTTGAAATGTTAAGATTTTATTTTTAAGCAATTTTATCATAACTTAACACCCTCCTATTCTTTATGTAAAAGAGTAAGTTGACTTAATTTATGAATATTCTCGTGCTTATTAGATTACATGTTATTTGCAGGTTTAGTTTTTTAGTGTTTTAAAGAATCATTTTGTAAACTCAATGAGCCCGTTTGGTTGCCATGGGAAAGTGAGAAGGAAAAGGAAAGTGGAGAAAGTAAGGGTCATTTTTATAATTTACATATATCCTCAGGCCCACAAGTTCTCTCTCTCTATCTCACACTTTTTCTCACAAACTCTACTTTCCCATGTTAATTTACCTCTACTTTCTATCTTCACACTTTTACTTTCCATTTCTACACTTTCTTTCCTACAACCAAACAGACCCGATCTCTTTTCTCTTAAAACAAGCAAATCTAATCCTATACGGCTACACTAATGACTAATCATATGAGTGAATGATTGAGCATTTGAGCATATGCATAACAATATCCTGCATGGGCCAATAGCAAATAAACAAAAGATAAGGGCCAAATGTCTAATTCAACCAAACATCAAAAATCATCATTCAGACACCATTTCTGCCACCTTTGACGATTTTAAAATCTCGCCAGTCGCAACCTTTCGTGACTACTTCTCTCTTCCAAGAACCTTCACTCATTTTCAAACCCAAAAAAATTGAACTTTTTTCAATAAATATTTTTAAAAAAATATTCATTACTAGTTCCAAAGTAAGAAGCTTTCAATCATGTTTCTTATTAGTGTTTGTTTAGTTTTACTCACGACTTAGTCCATCTGTTTCCTCTCTGTCTCTATGCGTGTTTTTGTTATGTTTGTATGTATAAGGCCATAAGGGACACTTTCATTTCAAGCTTTTCATAATAAAGTTTGAAGCTTTCTTTCATTTTTGAAGCTCATGCTCTTTCTTCTCTATTGGGTTCCTGAGAAGATCAAGTAGAGATCTGAATAGTGGATACCCTTTTGCATTTTTAGCTCATTCGTGCTTGTTTAGGTGTGTTTTCTGTATCTCTGCAACTTCTTGCTTGACCCTTTTGAGAAAAATCGTTTTTTGTTGTTGTTGTTGTTTTGGTTTTTGATTTACTTTGACTTGTGATTGTGACTTTTCTTGCATATGAGCTGATTAATTGGCGAGAATAGCGCTTGAAAGTGATGGGAAAGGAAATGGGCCAGATTTTTTTGTTTTGTTTTTTGTTCTTTTCTTCTAGATTTATGGTTTTTGTTTGTGGGTTTTGGTAAAGTAGGGAGGGAAGTCAAAGAGATTCACCTAATACTGCTAACTTAAAGTTAGAGAGATATTCATTTTGCTTATTTTCTTCTGTGCTTTTGTCAAATCTAAGGGTAAAGTAAAGGACTGTAGTTGAGGATTGAGCTTGGGTAGTAGCTACTTGAAGTTTTGTGAGCTTTGATTTATGAGAAATTGTGAGGGGTGAAAAGAAGATTTTGGGAATATGATCTACATGAGTGGAGTATTTGCTTTTGGGTACTTTTTCTTTTGGTTGAATCTATCACCTCTCACCTGTTCTTCTTGTACCATTTGATTTACTGTTTTGTCCAGAGATTCTGAATGTTCTGTTGGTTCATAGTGGCTATTTGGGCAAATGCTTTATGAAATGTTTCTCTCCTTTTCAACTTTTTGTTTCCCTGGGAACTTTGATTGGTTCATGTTTCCATTCCTATGATGACAGAGGAATATATGACAAAAGTTTGCAAGCTTTGAGATTGAGACTCTTGCTTTGATTGGTTCTGTTGGTTCATGTTTTCATTTTATTTATCACTTTATTCTGATCTGTTGAAGATTTAGATTCTTTTTTGAACTATGATTATATTAATTGTCTTTTGATCTACCGTGTTGTTGCAAATGAGGTGAATTAAGTGTAATGCTGGGATTAATCTCTTTTGGAACACTTCTGATTTGCAGTTCATAAAGGTTATTGATTGTAGTCCCGAACATGGCATCGAAGTCATTCAGGGCAAGCCGATCGGCTCTTTCATCAAGTTCTGATGCGCATGATGCCAATAAGCCCCCTCTAGTTCCAACTGTAACATTTGGCAGGAGAACCTCTTCTGGTCGATATATAAGTTACTCTAGGGATGATCTTGACAGTGAGTTAGGTAGTACTGATTTCATGAATTATACAGTGCAAATACCGGCAACCCCAGATAACCAACCTATGGATCTATCAATCTCACAGAAAGTTGAGGAGCAATATGTGTCAAACTCTCTTTTCACAGGTGGGTTCAATAGTGTTACGCGAGCCCATCTTATGGACAAAGTGATAGAATCTGAAGCAAACCACCCTCAGATGGCCGGTGCAAAAGGATCTTCCTGTGCAATTCCTGGCTGTGATTCAAAAGTGATGAGTGACGAACGTGGCGATGATATTCTTCCTTGTGAGTGTGATTTCAAGATATGTAGAGATTGTTATATAGATGCTGTAAAATCAGGAGGTGGGTTGTGCCCAGGATGCAAGGAGCCATATAAAAACACAGACTTGGATGAAGTGGCTGTGGATAATAATAATGCAAGGTCTCTTACCCTTCCTCAACCGAGTGGAGTGTCTAAAATGGAGAGGAGATTGTCCGTAATGAAGTCAACTAAGTCAGCATTGATGAGGAGCCAAACTGGAGACTTTGATCACAATCGGTGGCTGTTCGAAACAAGGGGTACTTATGGCTATGGAAATGCTATATGGCCAAAGGAAGGTGGACCTGGAAATGGAAAAGAGGATAATGTTGCTGAGCCAAC
Source organism: Mimosa pudica (assembly GCA_029929735.1). NCBI lineage: Eukaryota > Viridiplantae > Streptophyta > Magnoliopsida > Fabales > Fabaceae > Mimosa > Mimosa pudica. The sequence goes on along the minus strand of JAKELP010000012.1, from coordinate 5,625,179 downwards.
TGAATTCATGAACAGACCTTGGAGGCCACTGACAAGGAAGTTGAAAATACCTGCTGCTGTTTTGAGTCCATATCGGTATAGTGTTATTCTTTTTAGCTGTAAACTTCCTTTATTTTGTTGTAAGACTAAGCATACTATAGACCATTGCATTTACTCATGGTTTAGAATGATCGACCCTTACTACATATTGTTTTCTGATTCAGGGATAATGTCAATTGGATCTCTTGAAAGCGAATTATTGACACTTTGGTCCTTGAAATAACGCCCCTTTTGAGATTGACAACTCTGATATACTGCGATAACAACTTTTTATTATCATTTTACTTAGGACTGACCTATGTGTCATTTTCTCTTTGATTTCTTTTCTGCCCTCTCAATAACATGCCTGCTGATGGATTATATAAAATCTACTTTAATTTTTATGTTGTGCATGTGTATTAATCATTGGTTGATCCTGAAATACTTACTATATGCATTCATTGATCTCTCTGACCATGGGTTTTTTCTTCTTCCATTTGTTTTTACAGTCTCCTTATTTTAATTCGCATGGCTGTGCTGGGGTTGTTCTTAGCATGGAGGGTCAAAAATCCAAATAATGATGCAATCTGGTTATGGGGCATGTCTGTTGTTTGTGAGATATGGTTTGCCTTTTCATGGCTTCTGGATCAACTGCCGAAGCTATGCCCAGTTAATCGTGCAACAGATCTTAATGTCCTGAGGGAAAAGTTTGAGTCACCTACTGGAAAGTCTGATCTCCCAGGAATAGATGTCTTTGTTTCTACTGCTGATCCTGAAAAAGAGCCACCACTTGTCACTGCAAACACCATCTTGTCTATTTTAGCTGCTGATTATCCTGTTGAAAAGCTTTCCTGTTATGTATCTGATGATGGAGGTGCACTTCTAACTTTTGAGGCTATGGCTGAAGCTGCAAGCTTTTCTAATATATGGGTCCCATTCTGTCGTAAGCATGATATAGAGCCCAGGAATCCTGAGTCATATTTCAATTTGAAGAGAGATCCTTACAAGGACAAAGTGCGACCAGATTTTGTCAAGGATCGTAGACGGGTGAAGCGTGAGTATGATGAGTTCAAGGTTAGAATCAACAGTCTTCCTGAATCTATCCGTCGCCGATCAGATGCCTATCATGCTAGAGAGGAAATCAAGGCCATGAAACTTCAAAGGCAAAATAGGGAAGATGAACCTATTGAAACTGTAAAGATTCCAAAAGCAACATGGATGGCTGATGGAACTCATTGGCCTGGGACCTGGTTGGATTCTTCATCTGAGCACTCTAAGGGTGATCATGCTGGTATAATTCAGGTATTTCGAAATTGCTGTTGTACTTCTGTTTGATTTTGAAATTATTTATGGATATGCAAATGAGTGTTTTATCATTTTTCAATCATGCAGGTTATGTTGAAACCTCCCAGTGATGACCCTCTTCTTGGAAATGCTGATGAGACGAAGCTCATTGACATGACTGATGTTGACATCCGTTTGCCCCTTCTTGTTTATGTTTCTCGTGAGAAGCGTCCTGGTTACGATCACAACAAAAAAGCAGGGGCCATGAATGCATTGGTCCGTGCATCGGCTATAATGTCTAATGGCCCCTTTATACTCAATCTTGACTGTGATCATTATATCTACAACTCGAAGGCAATGAAGGAAGGCATGTGCTTCATGATGGACCGTGGAGGTGATCGCCTTTGTTATGTCCAGTTCCCACAAAGGTTTGAGGGGATTGATCCTTCTGATCGATATGCTAATCACAATACAGTTTTCTTTGATGTCAATATGAGAGCTCTTGATGGGCTTCAAGGTCCAGTCTATGTGGGAACTGGTTGTCTTTTCAGACGTGTCGCCCTTTATGGTTTTGACCCACCTCGTGCGAAAGAAAATCATCCAGGCTGTTGTAGTTGCTGCTTTGGCCGTCGCAAGAAGCATGCCGCGATGGCGAACAATGAAGAGAATCGGGCATTAAGGATGGGCGATTCCGACGATGAAGAGATGGATCTTTCAACATTCCCTAAGAAATTTGGAAACTCATCCTTCCTCATTGACTCTATTCCAGTTGCTGAGTACCAAGGCCGGCCTCTTGCCGATCACCCTGCTGTGAAAAATGGTCGCCCACCTGGTGCTCTCACCATCCCTCGCGAGCTTCTTGATGCCTCAACAGTGGCAGAGGCAATTAGCGTCATTTCATGCTGGTATGAGGACAAAACTGAGTGGGGAAATCGTGTCGGATGGATCTATGGGTCTGTTACTGAAGATGTGGTCACTGGATACAGGATGCACAATAGAGGATGGAAATCAGTTTATTGTGTGACCAAGCGTGACGCCTTCCGTGGAACTGCTCCAATAAATCTTACAGACAGGTTGCATCAGGTGCTTCGATGGGCTACTGGTTCAGTTGAGATATTCTTCTCTCGAAATAACGCCCTTCTGGCTAGCACAAGAATGAAGCTTCTCCAAAGAATTGCTTACCTCAATGTTGGCATTTACCCCTTCACATCCATATTTCTCATTGTCTATTGCTTCCTTCCTGCACTTTCCCTCTTCTCTGGCCAATTCATTGTTCAGTCCCTCAGTGTCACATTCCTTACTTATCTCTTGACCATCACCGTGACGTTGTGCATGCTTGCTATCCTTGAGATCAAGTGGTCGGGCATTGAGCTCGAAGAATGGTGGAGAAACGAGCAATTTTGGTTGATTGGAGGCACTAGTGCCCATCTTGCGGCCGTGCTCCAAGGTTTGCTGAAAGTCATAGCTGGGATTGAAATCTCCTTCACATTGACTTCAAAATCCGGGGGTGATGACGTGGACGACGAGTTCGCTGATCTCTACATTGTCAAATGGACATCCTTGATGATACCACCCATTACAATCATGATGGTCAACATAATAGCGATAGCAGTTGGCGTTAGCCGGACCATATATAGCGTGATACCGCAGTGGAGCCGGCTGTTAGGTGGTGTATTCTTTAGTTTCTGGGTCTTAGCTCATTTGTATCCATTTGCAAAGGGTTTGATGGGAAGAAGAGGAAGGACACCAACCATTGTTTTTGTATGGTCAGGTCTGATAGCAATCACTATATCTCTCTTATGGGTGGCAATCAATCCTCCTGCTGGTTCTACCCAAATTGGTGGATCGTTTCAGTTTCCTTGATAGATAATTCTTTTCTTCTTGTTGTATCTGTCCTTATAATTTGTTATTTATAACATTCTTTTCTTCTTTTCTTACATTATAACTGTCAGTACTGTGCTTATGAATTTTGTTCATCAGTTATGTAATGAGTTAAGATTCATGGCAACTCAAACTTTTGGCCAAGGCATTTTTGGTTACTGACCTGCATGACCTCGACTATAAATCTAGATTTGCTTCACACACCCGCACACAATGAAAAAAAACTTGGAAGTGGTAAGTGGATCCCTGAAATTATAGGTTAACTTTATTTTTTTCTGTTTAAAATTATAGGTTTAATGTAAACTTTTTATTTAAATTAAAGGTTCTTTTGGGATCTAATTAAATTAAAGTTGAACTAAATGTCAACTTTCAGCAAAAGGAGTCAAGTTTTAATATGTTTGAGAATCACTTGTGTGTAGGGGTGTAAATGAGCCGGGCCGAGCCAGGCTTTACGTAAATAGGCCTGAGCCCGTAATGCAAGAGGAAAACATAGGCCTAGGCCTAGGCCTGGTTGTAGGCTTTTTTTCAGAAAAAAGCCTAGGCTTGCGAAAAATATTATAGGCCTGAAAGTCTTTTTAAAAGCCCACTTACAATGTAAGTCTTAAACAAACTTCAGGCCTTTTAAACGCTTACTTCAAATTTAGGCTTTTAAAGACATACATATCAAGCTTAAAAAGACCATAAATATGATACGTATCAAGTACAATAATATGCACAAAAAACATGTCAGGCCTTTTATTATTACAGCTTAAAAGGCCTACTTACTAATAATATTATTATTATTTTATTATTACTTATTAGTACTACTATTAAATAGGCCAAGCCTGAAGGCTTTCGAGCCAGGCTTTAGTGAAATAGGCCTGACCTTTTTAGTTAAAAAGGCTTTTAAATGAGCCTGAATCTGGCCTATTTATTAAAAAGGCCGAGCCAGGTCGGGCCCTAAATAGGCCGAGCCATAGGCCGCCTGTTTATGGCCTGGCTCATTTACACCCCTACTTGTGTGGATCATGAGGACAAATCTCTATCTATCTTGTACATGGTATTACAAATCTTTCACAGCTAATTAAGGCACAAAGATTACCGAGATATTGATTTCTTAGGCCTGTTACGGAGGTATTGATTCAAACTTTAGTCTAGGGTCTAAATATCAGCAGATTAATTTAATTTAACACTTTCAGTAGGATGTAGAAATATAAATAGTTAAAAGTGCAAATATATTCCCAGAGTAAATCACAATCGGTATTCTGCAATTTTAATGATGTGGTGTTGTCCTTTCATGTTCTAAAGGTGAGATCTACATCTTTTTTTTTTAAAAAAAAAAGGTGAGATCTACATCTTTCATTAAAAAAATAGGTGAGATCTACATCCTCTATATACAATTTTAACAACCTGAAATTCAAAATTTTCTATTGATTATTTTCAAATAAAGAACACTTTTTTGAAAATTGAAAAATAAGATATTATTGTTGTTTTAAATTCCTTAAAATTCCTTAATTTATTGTGGTAAGAGCCCACAAACAGCTTTAATTCGGCTGATTTTCAAATCCAACCCATTTATCACAAATTCAACGCATCACAATTAACATAAGTGATAATGAAACATCAAATAATAGGTATCACATTTAAAATTACATATTAAACACAACAAATTCATAAACTATAACACTCAGTCAATTTTAAAATTTATCTTGAGTTTGAACGTTTTCTGTTTGAACTAATAAATTTTTGACATAGAGTAAAAAAAATATAATATATAGCTCCTTTTTATTTTTTTAAATGGGCTAACCCATCATAGGTTTGGGTTTGGAGTACAAAACCCATTTAATATGAGCTCCATTTTCTTAGTCTAACCCATATTTTTGAGTGGTTTATAGGTTGGTCACGTGTTCCAATTATCAATTCTAAATGTGATAAATGATTTGGAGTGACTCACATTACTGAGAAAATGGTAAAAAAATCATTTGAGCTGGTTTAGATATGTCCAAAGAAGGCCGATAAATGCGACAATGAGGAGGGCGGACCAAACAATTTAAAGTTCAATTAAAAGAGGAAGAGCGAGACCAAGACGAACGCTCAGAGAACTTATAGAAGATAACTTATTGATGAATAATATTCATAGAGTTGGTTACTAATAGAGCACATTGACGTTGTATGATCCATGCAGCTGATCTCATGTAATGAGAAAAAACTTTGTTGTTGTATATTTGCACATTTGCGCTAGTTGGACTCGATCACGACGTATCCAATAAAACAATAATATTAATAACAAAGTCTTATCCCACTGTGTACGGTTGGCTACATAGACCATACGACGTTATTGTGCTTTATATATAAGTAACCAACTCTTTGTGTGTATCATTCTCCAATAGCTATTGTTTTATAAGTCCATCGAGTGATTGTCTTGATTACAGTGTACCCCAATAATTGCACCAAAGTTAATGGAGGATTTCTCTCACTTTGCTTGGTGATGAATTTTTTACAATATTATCGCTTAACCTACAAGCTAAGGTTACAACTACAAGCTAATTAATAATCCATCGCGTAGCATTGGTATATATATCTTATAAGAGTTTGAATTCTCTTTGATGAAAATAAGAGTTTGAATTCTTTTTTATGAATACAATAGTTTGAATTCTAAACAACGTTTTGTCCAAAAAAAAATTCTAACACCAACGTGAAATTTTTTTTTTTTTTTTTTTTACCGAAGTGAAAATCTTTGTTTATGGACTTTGGCAGACACCTTTGTACAAGCCTTTGCACTTAATTTATCTAAAGTTTCGTTATACGTTAAAAAAATCAATTAGTTATCCCATAACACTATAGCTAACCTTTTCCTTTCTAGCCGTCATGATGAACGTCATGGAGAAAGGAGTACAAGACAAATTAAATTGTGTATGAACCCAATGTTGGTAGTTGAAAGACTCCTTTCTACCCATGTAAACTTGCTATTTAAAACAATTAAGAACTTGTGGAAAATCTAAGAATCCATAAACAAGTTCTCTACACGTGCATGCACAAAAAATGTTTTAATTTTTGATGAAGTATCATACATTGTCCTAATATGAATTGTATTTGATGTTCCAAGTAAATGTGAATCTTATATGTGACGAGAAATAGTTTACTAGGCACAATATAAGAAAACAAATAGATTTAGTCACTTGTTAATTGGGGTAAGTAAAAATTGTAAAATATCTTCATAATTATTTGGCACAATATAAAGAAATCAATTGGCTAAGAACCTGGCAGATTGGTGTGAGTGATAAGTACTCTCGTCTTTTAAGGAAGAGGTTGGGGGTTCAATTCCTAACCCTTGTGAATGGAGCAAATTCACAGACCAACTGTCTACCCCCTATATGGGATTTCAGAACAGCGAGAAATTAGTCTCACTTGAAACGTGGTGGGGATACCCTTGGGTAACAAAAAAAAGAAATCAATTGGCTAAGGTAAGAAAATAGTCAAGGTAAACAACTTCAAATGTTTTGCATATGTTATGATTGAAAATTAGAAGGAAAGACTGTAAAATTTATACATAATTTGAGAACTATGGTTAATGTTAATCTGGAGATGCATGGAATAATATTAATCTCAACTTCCCTTCCGATTCTATTTCTTCTTTTGTTTTTACCAATGGTTTCATTTGTTCTTTTTGGCAGGTTATAACCAATATGAGAAACACAAGAAACACGAGTATATCGCAATATTTCAACCAATATAATAAACATAAGAATCGTCAATAGATGCTTATTATTCGAAGTTTTTAGTTTCTCGTTTGCTTGATATCTTGGGAACATAAGTATCAGGTAGTTTTGTAGGCACCATAACTCAGTCAAATGAAAAATAGTCAATAGATGAAAGTATGAAACTACCAATTCATGGAATCAATTGATAAAGTGATTTTTAAGACTATAAGGGTAAAATTGAGAATGTAAAGGTAACGCCACAAGAAGTGTATGTATAACTTTTTATTTTTGCATTGAGAATAGGACAATATGACTTTCAAAAAGTTATATTGTAAATACGAAACATGTATTATTGATACTTGAATTCGATGTAAGGATTATATTTATTGAAGAAAACATTTATGTTAAAAATGAATAGATGAATTTTAATATTACAAGTCACAAATTTTATTTTTTAGTTAAAGTTATAAGCATGATTTTCTTACGTTAAATGATAAAACACAAAAAAAGTTAAGTTAAAAAGGTAGGATTTGTCTAAATCAAATCCACGAAACACAATATGATAATGCTCAAATCATCTACTGACTTAACTCTTGATGTAACAACGTATATAAAAAAGTTGGGTTTGGCAAGAATAACCCAACATTTATCATTAATTGTCCCTCACTCTTATCACTACAAAAAAAGGGCAGATCTGCGGCGGGTATTTTCCCAGCGTAGGGGCGGTTCTGACCGCCCCCATGTCGCTCCGGCGGTCAAATTTACCGCCGGCGATTTTAACGTGGTAACGCTGCGTGGGGGCGGAAAGATTTATGCTGTAGCTCCTTGACCAACCGCCGCTATGCGTTGGGGCGGTCGACCGCCCCTACGAGTTGGGGCAGTCGACCGCCCCAACGCGAATAAAAAATTTTTTTAAAAAAAAAAGGCATGGGGGCGGTTACGATCGCCGCCATGCGATTTTTTTTTTAAAAAAATCAAATAGTGCCGGCGTATCGAACCGCCGACATGCTGTTATATTTACTAAAAAAAAATTGCTTCATGCGAACAATTTGATGAAAATGACTTAAATTGAAGACCGAAAAAGGAATAAAAACAAGAAAAAAAAACAAAACAAATGCAGCAAAAATTAATTTTATTGTAATATATATGAAATAAATATATACTAAACCATCAAGCACAAAAAGATCATATCCAAAATCCATAGATATATTACGAAAACAAAATAATAAGAAATAAAAACAATCAGATATAATAAAATAAAAAAGAAAAAATAAACAATACCTATACCAAAAGCAAGACAAACTTTTAGACATCATGTGTGCACCAACAATGAAAACAACAAGAAACACAAAAGGGAGAAAGTGAGAAAGAAGAGATTGCGCGAGGTAGAAATGGAGGGGGGAGGTTATTTATAGGGAGAGATAGCAACGTGGGGGCGGGCGACCGCCCCCACGCGACAGTAAATGCACACAAATCTCTGTACACCTTGGGGGCGGTTGCTCGCCCCAACGTGATTTTCTTTTATTTTTTAAATTTTTTTATTCGCATTGGAGCGGTCGACCGCCCCCAAGCGACATGAAATGCGCACAAATCTCTATGCGCCGTGGGGGCGGGTGACCGCCCCAACGTGATTTTATTTTTTTTTTAAATTTTTTATTCGCTTGGGGGCGGTCGACCGCCCCCACGTGACATGAAATGCGCACAAATTTCTGTGCGCCGTGGGGGCGGGTAACCGCCCCAACGTGATTTTATTTTATTTTTTAAATTTTTTCATTCGCGTTGGGGCGGTCGACCGCCCCCACGCGAAATAAAATGCGCACAAATCTCTGTGCGCCGTGGGGGCGGGTGACCGCGCCAACGTGATTTTATTTTTTTTTTTAAATTTTTTTATTCGCGTTGGGGCGGTCGACCGCCCCCAAGCGACAACGTGATTTTATGTTTTTTTTAAAAGTGTTTTATTCGCGTTGGGGCGGTTGCGACCGCCCCAACGCACCGTGCCAATGAAATTTTTTTTTAAGTTTTTTTTTATACTGCGTTGGGGCGGGTATTCTTTTTGTGACCGCCGCAACGAATGCACCACAAAAAAAAAAAAAATTTCCCCTCGCAACTCGCCCTCGGATGGCTTAGACCGCCGGAACGCGTTTTCGTGGGGGCGGTTTTTGGTGAACCGCCGGGACGCGTGCGCGGCTAATCTCCACTTCTTTTGTAGTGTATTGATAGTCATTACAAAGGAAATTATAATAATTGGGAACTACCTTTAACCCATTTTTAAATTAAGTTTTGAATTAGAAGGGTTCATATGTATATGGTGAATTAGGACCCAATGACCAATGCTTGTATCGTTCAAAGCATCAGTTTTGATGAAATATTTACCCAAAACTGTTGTTCGAAACCTTGTAAAGTACTACTCAAAACTGAAGCTTAGCTTAATCTAAATCTATAATCCTAAATAATATTATGGGCACACCTTATTCAATGCAAGCCTATGATATGGTATTCTAGAGCACTTGACATGGTATTCTAGAGCACCTCGCAGTGTTAAGGAGTTCCATGAAAAATATCTCTTGGAATATAATAAAGTATTATACATATATGTGTTGCATATAGAATATTACGGAGATTAGAAAAAACTTATAGCACTTAAAAAATTATCTCTGAATCCTCATTCATGAAGTAGTATTTATGATATGTTAATGAAAATATTTTAATAAAGAAATTAATTTATATTACATGTAATACTTTTTTTTTCTTAGGATGTTACATGTAATACTTCAAATACTATGAAAATAGGTCCTCACCCTTTCAAGATATATTTTCTCATAAACACCCACCCGTAAAATATATCCACTTAGAAGCCTTAAATAGTCTTCCATGAATTTATGATGCAGCATTTATGATTATGATTTATTAATGAAAAATTTTAGAAAAACAATTAATTATAATACATGTAATACTTCAATTACTATGAGAATAAGTCCTACACATTTCCAAAATATATCATGTTAAAAAACCGCACCCCTAAAATTTAAGAGCTTATCTCACATTTTCTCTTTATTTAATACGTTTTTTTTCTGTTTTGCCTCTAACTCTCTTTCATTTTTTTATTAATGTTTATGTATTTCTTTCTATTAAAAGTATCATAATAAATATGGACAATATTAAAAAAACATTAACTCCAGAAACCCAACTAACAATCACATGAAGCGTTTTTTTGGCTGGCGGCTGACTCTTATATTAGGGATTGAAGAGAGTAATAATTTATAATACTTCGTAAAAGCCTACAATTATGGGGATAATGTTGGCTAAACAATTATGGGGATAATCCATTTTTTACACACAAAAAAGAAACACCTACTTGATTTATTTCTTTAGCCAAATTAAATCACCCATATCATGAAAAAAATCAAAACAAAAATTATTAAAATTGTTCAAACGTAGTTTGATATTTCCTTTTTTCCTCTACTAAGTATAAACTAGTAAAAAAATAATCTCACCCCAATAAGTCTATATGAGGCTCATTAAAAAAGTTCATAAATTTTCAATATGTCAATTCAAGTATCCGGCCTAAAATATATATCACAAATGAACTTCAAGAAAAAGAAGAAAAGAAGCAAGAACGAGGTCATATAGAAAAGAGGAGTAAATCAACCAATCTCTGCTTTTGATTTGTGTGTGTGTGTTTTTTGTTTTGTTTTATAATTACTGATTTAGTATTGCTTCGTAGGTGCCAACGTGGTTAGTCTATCTGATATAGTAGGCTCTTATATGGATAAAGAGGAGAGAAACGTCTCATGTTCAGAAATTGGTAACCAATTTGGGAGAAACATTTTGATATAATAAATTGGGCATCCTAATATAAAAAGTATTCAGGGTTGAATGACTTTCCATTTTCATGCCAAGTTTTATTTATTTGTTTGTGATTAATTAGATCACAAATGATAAAGATGTGAGTATGTGACAAATCATATTCGTACATAAGAAACTTCCCCTGAATTCATATATTTGAAGAACTTGTCTTTTATTGTGAAAAAGAAAAGAAAATTTGGATTTGAACTTTGTGAGAGTCAATAAGAAAAACTTTTTTATAGAATATTTTATGATGCCAATAAATATGGTATGAAACTTTATAAAAGTACTTTATTAATTATACACATTATTGGTCAAGAAAATTATACATAAATATATTAGTAAATTTAAATGGATAAAATCGTATGTCAATATTTCATATTATGGCAGACTATACTAAACAGTCTATGAATGATATCTCCAATTTTCAAAATTTCTTTTGGTAAATATTTTCAAAAAAGCTTTACAATATGTTCAAGCGTTCAATTTATGAAAAACAATAAAATAAGGAGAAAAGTGTAGACAGGATATGGAAATCATTCAATCCTACCCCAGATAAGCCATCCCTTATACCTGAAAAAGCAGGCCTGCGCTCTGCACCAAGATAAGTTATTTGACATGATTTTATTTATGAATTATGGGATAACTGTAGGATAAAAAATTTCAAAAAATATTAATGAATGAAGAACTCCCAAGTGGTAAACCAAGCACTTCATATAAGTGCTAAGAATTAATAGAATTTATGTAAATATCATATTTTTTCTTGGTTAACAAAGTAACACGAATTTAAATATAAAATAAATTCATTCAGTCATAAAAATATTAGGAATAATTATTCAGCAGCCACGGTAGGCATTACAGAGAATAAGACAAGTTGGATAAGGACACAACACAAGTGGGTGGGATCAGAAAGGATGATTCATGAATGTCACTCAGAAATGTTCACTGTCTGTTATCAACTACAATATTATATAGCACCTTAGGTCCTAAATATAAGACCTAATTGACTTTTTTTGGAGAGATTAAGGTTGCAAAATAAGTTATTAAATTATAACATACTATTTATATTTTTAGATTATCCATTAGTTTATAAGTAAAATAAACTATTCTAAGGGAAAAATTTAGGTAAATCAATTTATAATTAACTTATTTTGTTTTTTTAGGATTTTCCAAAAAAGTCAACTAGGTCTTATATTTATATTTATTCAGGAGGACTGAGGGAGTATTATATTTCTATAGGAGTATATTAATGATTAAAAAAAGACACAATCTTTGCAAATAACCCATGATCTTTAGCCTCAGAATTGTTTAATCTTCTCTTAGTATTAACGTACCCCATTTGTTCTTTCCCTATATAAAGCATGCAAATTAGGTGGTATTATGTGAGCAACTTACACAGTACTATTATTTAAACGTAGGCCATCATTGTTTGTCTAGTTCTTTGTACTTTTAAATGATCAACGGCTTGGATTTGTGAAGTTCCGTACATTTCCATAAAAGGTAACGGTACTCTATCTTAATCATTGAGGAAGAAACTTATTTCAGCTTTGGAATCTGCCACTTTTTTATTGTTAATGTTCTATGATGAAGGAAAGTTGAAAAATTTTAGTGGCTAGGTGATAGATTGTCTCTTAATTGTTTTAGTTACTGTGTTTTTTTTATCAGTATGCAAGTAAGCTTCTTTGTGTTTATGGTGGTAAATTGAGTGTGTTTTGGCTTTTAATAAGAAGATTGAAATGCTTAGTATGATCAGTTAGTTGTTTACACCTTGTGTTTTGTGTTGAATTTACCTTCGAATATGTTCTGTTTGTTGAAGTCATTGGCTATGAGCTTCTAATATGTCACACACTTCAACTCAATCTTTCTTTGTTAAGGAGTTATTCCTCGTTTCTTTTTAGGGATAAGTGGCATTAAAACTTAATCATGATAGGTGCTCTTTTGTAAATACTTTATCAACCAAAATGCACCTTAACTGATCATCTTTTTATCACTAGAAGTTAACATGTATCATCAATGGGCTAAGCCAAAACTTTGCTTATGATGATCAGCTACAGTTAAAACAGATTGATCTAGTTTGTAATTGTGCTGATGTGTACTCTTTAGTTTGATATAAAGACTCTTGTAAATGATTTTCATGACATTCAAAAGAGAAAAAACACTGAATTTTAATTTGTTGCAATTATTAAAGTGATGTTAATAGCAAATTACATCATTATTTATGAAAATGTAATATAGGATGATCATATGAAATTTTTCTGTTTTGGATAATTCAGCTAGAAATATTGACCACCCTCTAATCTCTTGCAGGCTTTGCCCCTGATTTAAGCTTTTGTTTGATACAGTTCAGGCATACTTGGAGTATAAAAATCAAGTTACTGCAGAAAGCATTTTTATTGAAATATCTGGTACTTTCTTTGACTTCACTGCTTTTCATTTTTTTTCTTTGTTATGTAGATGGTTAAATTAGCCTTTTGCACTTCCAGTATAGAAATTCATATGGTTGGATTGAAATTTGACTTTTAAAAGAACCATATATATGTAAGCATGTAATTTCAAAATCTTGCAGTTCCTTTTTCATGCATCACCCATTCTTTGTAGCTATGATATGCTTGTATTTCAAAAATGTTTATTCTTCTTTGGCTTCTCTTTTAGATGAAAATTAAATATAATCCTGAGACATCTAGCTAACCAAATCAAATCTTCCAATGATCTTTAGAATTTGTTCTATAATGAGGAAGTGGGCCTCGCATAATTTTTCGAGTTTCAGTTCCATTGCTATCTTGAAAGAGAGTATATGTTTTGGTTTGCTGTTATCTTATTTTGAAATAGAATGTTGGTCATTTTGTTCTTTGGTTTACAATATTTTTTTCTGGTGGTTGTCATACTCATTTCAAAATTTGGTGGGAAAAAATCTGTTTCTGTTTGGAAATATATGCTAATGATCAGAATGGTTACTTTGTTTCAGAGAAAATGGTGACTAGGACAGTTGATTTTCGCTCTGACACAGTGACAAAGCCAACAGAGGCGATGCGAGCTGCCATGGCAAGTGCTGAAGTGGATGATGATGTGCTAGGTTCTGACCCAACTGCATATCTCTTGGAGAAAGAGATGGCAAAAATAATGGGGAAGGAAGCAGCCTTGTTTGTTCCATCAGGGACTATGGGAAATCTGGTGAGTGTACTTGTTCATTGTGATGTCAGGGGAAGTGAAGTCATTCTAGGAGATAATTGCCATATTCATATTTATGAGAATGGAGGCATTGCCACTATTGGAGGTGTACATCCAAGAACTGTGAAAAATAATGAGGATGGAACCATGGACATTAACTTGATTGAGGCTGCCATCAGAGATCCTAGGGGAGAGCTTGTCTATCCAACTACTAGGCTTATCTGCTTGGAAAATAGTCATGCAAAGTAATCTCTCTTGTCCTATTGATTTGCTTTCCTTCTTTTCGTAGTTTGTTATTTCATTTTCGATTCATCGAATAAATTATTTGATATAACCAAATCATATGTCATCAAGTTAGATTCGATTCATAAGTAAACAAACATTTTGGTAATTGTTTGGTATCTTTTCATTGGAAGAGCGATCTGGCGGGTTGGTGATCCATTTTACTTGACTTATGTGAAATAGGAGTTGTTCAATGCTGGAAGCCCAAGTGTAATGTCCAGTACTAGTCAACTTGTCGTTTCAGTTAGGTGTAAAGCAGTTGTATTTTAACTAATAGTTATAGCTGTAGATTATGATCTGAGGGCATTTGTTTTACCTGAGTCAATTTAAAATAGCTTTTTTATCCATTACAAAACATAACTTATCTTGCATACAAATTTGGTAAAGTACACAATTACATAAACTAAGCTAACCAAACACACACTGGTGTGGTAAATGGTTATTAGCTGATGTGTGATAGCAACTGTTACATGGCAAAGGCCTAGATTTGAAGCCAAGTCATAGTCAGCAAGGGTCCGTTTAGCTTAGTGCAATTAAGAATAAAGAATTGTGCCTTGGGTAATAGCAATATCAACTATTGGTGTAATGGTAGATGCTCAATTCTACATCAGCCCAATTTTTCTGTCGCTTTTACTTTTATATCCTTGGGCTCTGAAAGTCCCTTCCCTTCATAAAATGATGGAAATTGATGTACTCTGACTGCAGTTCTGGTGGGAGATGCCTTTCTGTAGAATATACTGACAAAGTTGGAGAATTAGCTAAGAGGCATGGATTGAAGCTTCACATTGATGGAGCTCGTATTTTCAATGCAGCTGTTGTAAGTACTTTATGGTCTTCCTATAATTTGATTCTAGTATCGATTGTATGATTAAGCTGGACAGGTAATACATAATTAATTGTAAATATCTATTAACAAAAGACTCCCCATGTGACCTGAAATCACAAGTCAAAAGCCTGGAAGTGATAACAACTTAGCAGGGGTAAAGTTGTTTACATATACCCTTCCTCTGATCTCACCTAGTGCAATCCTTGTGCACTAGGCTGCCCTATAAACTAAAGATCTTAAAAACATGCATCCGGTTATGTTAACTGCAATGAAACTTTTGGAGCTTACACAGATTGATTTATATAAGTAATGATTGGATCACTTACTAAAACATTACGATATTTCAGGCACTTGGTGTTCCTGTGGATAGGCTTGTCCAAGCAGCAGATTCAGTTTCAGTATGTTATATGATTTCTTTTCTCTTTTGTCTGGCAGATATGTTGTCCTATTCTCTTAGCATTGGCTGTGTTAGAAGTTTCCATTCATCATATTTAGATGGCTAATGTTTGACATTGCATTAAAAAAGTTTTTATTTCTTCCAATGCACATATCAGGTTTGTCTGTCCAAAGGTCTGGGTGCCCCAGTTGGATCTGTTATTGTTGGTTCCAGTAGTTTCATCTCTAAGGTACTCTGGATATTTTAAGTTCCACTGCCTTTAATATAACTATATAACAGCTAGATAACTAATTTGTGGATGTTAAAGAAATTGGTTGAGTGAATTATTCGCCTCAGATATATGTTGGTTTCCCTGAAATACAATCTTTTATCACGTGCATTATAATCATCAATGGAAACCCCTTTACCAAGTGCAATCAATCGGGGATGCTTTGAAAAAAAAAAATTAGATGGCAGAATAGATTGTGATATTAGGTGTTAGACACAATTGAACCACTTATTTGATTTATATTTAGGACTAGAGGTAATAACAGTAAGAACTTCTGTAGGCTAGGCGGCTCCGGAAGACTCTGGGTGGCGGAATGAGACAGGTTGGCATCCTTTGTGCTGCAGCACTGGTTGCTGTGCAGGAAAATGTTGCAAAGTTGGAGAGTGATCACAAGAAAACTAAAATTTTGGCTGGTATATTTCCTGCCTCATTTCCAAATTAATCTAGAACATATTTCATATAAACTGCACAACCTTTTTTTTCTCAAAATTTTGATCATTCATCTTTATCCCTCCATTTCAGAAGGACTGTACCAGATTAAAGGACTTAAGCTAGATCCCCTTTCAGTGGAGACCAATATCGTGAGTATATTATACAAAAGCTTTAACATGAATCTCATTTTTCAATTTGGTTTGAGATTTTTTCTTAAAATTTTGAACTGTGCATTATTAGTCTATGGTTTGATATGACTGTGCATTATTAGCTTGATTGAATTTTGGTTTAAGTCTTTGTAGTTTCAAAATTTTGTTTTGAGTCCCTGAAGTTTCACAACGACTTGGTCAAATTAACTCTGATGAATACATGGACTAAAATTAAAGGTTTAGATAACAGGTATTTGACTGTGTAAAGTAAAGTTGATGCTGTTAAACTCAAGCCAAACCATTAAGAAACTGTAGGGAATAAAAGCCACAATTTAGAAATTCAGTAAATTAAATCAAAATCTGATACAACTGTAAAGATCAACAATGGTGTTAAGCCCTTAGTCTAATCTGGTTACTTTGGTTTGAACAAATATTCCCCTCTTTCCTTATGACTTAACTGTGATGAGCTACTGCTTCCAGATATTCATTGATATTGAAGAAAGCTCAACAATTACAGCAGGAAAGCTATGCAAGGATTTGGAACAACGTGGCATCCTTGTGATGCAGGAGAGCCCTTCAAGGTTTGAATCCTCTAATCTATGATTTTTATTAAATCACTAATTCCATTTTTTTCTATGATTTTTATTAGATCACTAATTTCATTTTTTATGGACAATGCGTGGGTTATGAACCGTTGGGATAAGATTTTGTTATTGTTGTTGTGGGTTATGAGCTGATTGATGTATTGCAATCTTTTCAGATTGAGAATTGTGATCCACCACCAAATATCAGCTAGTGATGTGCAGTATGCCTTGTCATGCTTTCAGGTTTTGTTGGCTCATTCCCTTTATTAACATTTCCAAGTAGATTATTTGCCACCTGGTGTCTCTCTACCTCAACACACAACTAGTAGGACCCACCCAAGTGGGTCCCAGTAGCTCTGGGTCTATCTCTAATCCGAGGGACACGTGCCCTTTGGAGAAGAGAGGAGAAGATTCTCTCTTCCCTTCCCACTTCCCTCTCATTTTCTTTATCCAATCATAAGATCATCATTTTATAATTATAATATTGAACATGCTACTAATCTTCCCTTAATGGGTGGTTCATGCAAATCCGAACTATACTATACTGGTTTAGATTTAATAATTTTTTTGTGAAGTTTTAAAATGTTCATATCAAATTTTAGCTGTTTGAATTGAATTCTTTATCCTATATGCAATTTAACATTTTCAATAATGATTGCTAATATATATTAAAATCAACCAACAAAGGTTGATCTAGTTGGTAAAGGGGTTTGACTCATAACTATGTGGTTGTGGGTTGAAATCCCGCAGATGTGAGGATCTTGTTGATAGGTGATCTGTAAGTACTTCTGTAAGAACTCTTTAAGCCCAGAGGCCTGCCCTGACCCTGGTGAGCCCCGGGACCCAACTCACCTAAACTTTACCAAATAATATATATATATATATATATATATATATATATATTATAAGTGATAAAATGATGATTTAACGCTAGAAAATGATGAGGAGGAGAAGGTGAGAGAATCCTCCACCATGACAGAGAGACCGACACTAATGCATATAACTAACTAATCTGTTTACTTATTGACTATTTTGTTTGAATGTTGCAGCTAGCTGTGAAGGGAGTGCAAAATGAAAATGGCATATAGTCAAAAGCATGAGTTTGCAGCCCTGCGTGTGCATTCCATTTGCTTAAATAAACAAATGATGTTATATAGACCTTATGGAACGTATGCATGATCAATTAACCTCAGCTGTGCTTTAATAAATTATATTAATAAATATTTTTCTCAACATATTTGAGAAAATATTGGTGAAAAAGGTGCTCCTAAATTGATCTTGGCTCCCTATATTTTCATTAGAACTATTGAAAAACTTCTTTCTGGATTCCCGTTATTGGAAGAAGGTTGGGATGTCATTTGGTTATCGGTCTCACACCAATGTTAAAGGTGTCTTAGTCACACCGATATAGGTGATAGGTCTAGAACATGGACCGGGAATTGAATGTCCCATAATTTATCAAGCATAAATCTGAAACTATTTCTAAGTATTAATGCTTAATATCAATGATTTTATGTAGCAATATTAATGCAAAATATTAAGTTTTAATGGAGTATTATTTTGGGGATTTCAATAAAAATATTATTTTGCGGAGCCAAGGGAAAATTAGGTTTTGCACGGTTAGAGGATGGAGTTGATTTTATGAATGGGGCTAATTATATGGCAAGTTGAAATTATTACATGTAATAAAAATTAATGTTTTTAAAAAATAATTATTGGCAGTAATCATAAATAAAGTTACAAATTAGATGCTTTTATCTGAAAACACGTTTGAATGAGTGCTTGTTTGGATACATTTCCAAAAGCTATTCTAGCTCCAAACCTACGTTTCACACAAAGACATCCAAACACTCAATGTTTTTGGATAAGCTATTATAAGAAAATAAGCTAGTTTAGGGTTCCAAAAGTTATTTTGAGAAAAGCTACATTTTTCTCCTTTTCCAGCTGAAAGCTTCATTCTCTCATTTAGGAAAAGCACTTATTTCAAATAAAAGAAACATGAAAAGTTATCCATCCTAACTTTTTTTCATAAAAGTTATATTCTACTCAAAAATTATTTTTAAAAGCTATTCTCAAAAAGCTTAATCCAAACACTCTCATTTCATCAAAAACTATTTTTCAAAAAAGCTATTTTACTCAAAAGGTATTCTCAAAAAGCTATTTTTCCAAAAGCTATTCTCAGACGCTGAATCCAAACAGGCCCTGAAATAAAAGGGTAAATGGCTTGGAGAGTAAGGAAGAGACGTGACAAGGACTCATTCACCCTTAACCAATTGTCTGGGGTTCGATCCCTGGCGTTGGGTATGGAGAAGCATTAAATCTCCTAGACCAGCTGTCCCACCCTTTGAGGTGCCTACAAATCAGCGGGGAATTAATCTCTCACTTGTCGAGTGAGGGGATACCTTTATTATGAATAAAAAAAAGGAAGAGGGGACAAAGAGTTCAATTCTCACGTTGAATGTTATACGTGATACTCCCTCTGTTCCTAAATATAGGACCTAGATGACTTTTTTGAAAAATCCTAAAAAAAGCAAAAAATAAGTTAATTATAAATTGATTTACCTAATTTTTCTCTTAAACTAGTTTATTTTACCTATAAGCTAATGAATAATGTAAAAAGATATCAAATATGTCATCATTTAATAACCTGTTTCGCAACCTTAATCTTTCCAAAAAAAAGTTATCTAGGTCTTATATTTAGGAACGGAGGGAGTATAAATTAATGTTTTTTACATATTCCAAAATAATTTTGAAAACATTTTAGAATTTTCTATCTCTTCCCTTTTGATCATCAATCGTAGACTATAAATATGTTATATAAATTTATGTTTTTTACATATTCCAAAATAATTTTGAAAACATTTTAAAACTTTATTGATCATCAATTTTGGACAGGAAGAATAAAATTTGTTGCAATTTTGGTATAGTTTGACTGATGTTGACTGTTAGGAAGTGAGGTCACAAAAGAGAATAATGACTTGACAAAGAATTGATGCTGATTGGAATAGGTTCTTTAATAAAAATTACATAAATGACCCTTTTAAAAAAACACCAAAACTCATTTTCCTCTTTTTCTTCTCCCTAGTTAATTTTCATCTATAGTTAATAACAACATGATAATCATTATCACTAGCAGTCGCAAAAGTAATAAAAGAGATTCAGCGAGCCTTTAATCGAAAGGCAAGTAAACTGAACCAAGAGGAGAACTAGGAAGCGCGAATGGTGTGAGGAAATTTCAGATATTGTGTGAGGCATATCAAATATTGAGTATGCTTCCCCTATGTGAAACCAAACGAAGTTCCTTCCTTTTTTTTTTTTTTGATAATAAAAGAATGGAAACCTTAAACAACTATTAGCCTACATCAGTAGGCTTATTACAATCATTCGCAACTAGACATGCTAATTCTATTGAAGGATACATTACAGTATAAAAACTAGTAGATAAGCTAAGGGAGTCTTTAGTCAGAAAATCAGCAACTTTGTTTGCACTTCTAGGAATATTCAGCAACTCAACTTCCCAGTCCTGCGCCAATAAATCCCTGATTTCTAAAAGCAAATTCATACCTGGAGAGAAACAAACATCAATTCCTTTAATAAGCTCAATAGCTTCAGTCTCATTAGATTCAACTTGGAGTTTACGAACTCCCCAGTTCCAACACAATTTCAATCCCGACAGGATAGCCCAAATTTCTGCAATCAGGCTGTTACTATCAGTTAATCTTTGCTTGAAACCCATAATAAAACGTCCTAACTCATCCCTAAGAACTCCACCATAGCCACCACCAAATTTTAAGCTAAAAGCTCTATCCACATTAAGTTTGAGGTATCCTTGCGGTGAGTTCTTCCAAGCCTCATTCTGTGACTGGATGCACAATGCATTCATACAAGTTCCTTTAATTATAATATTCACTCTATCCATATTGTTCAAGATTGCTCTAGCTCTAATGAGGAGACTCTCATTAGTTTCTTCCGTTTGTTCAAATATCTTGATGTTCCTTCTCTTCCAAAGTAACCAACATATGGTTATGAATAGCTCACTCCATCCATCTCTCTTCCAAGTACCCGAATTAAAAATATTAGTTCTTAGCCATTGGGGCAGATTCATACAGAAAAAATTATTCTGTCCATTCCTTTCGATAAGACTTTTCCACAGCAGTTTAGAGTCCTTGCAATCCCTAAGAACATGACATAAGTCCTCAGTAGTATCTAAACAATAGTGGCAGTGATCTTCAAGGCATTAGTTTCTGCGCTTCCTCTCAGCATTTGTTAATAACTTCTCATGAATAGCAAGTCAAGCAAATGTTTTGCACCTTTGCATTATATTCAGCTTCCATATTCTTTGCCAAATAGGGTCATTTCTGGTCTGATTCTTCGTTAAAATCCCATATGCTAATTTAACTGTGAGCTCTCTAGAATTCTCATGATTTCAAGAAATTGTTTGATTAAAATAATCAATAGAGGTGTCATTTATAACCTCATTCCAGTTATTACGAATGCCAAGTCAGGTATTAGACCCTGGTCATTTGTGATCAATGACCGGGACCAAGTCATTCCCGCATTTGTATTTCGAACTGATCACCTTCACCCAAAGATCATCTCTTCTATTCATCAGTTTCCAACCAAATTTCATCATGTAGGCTTTATTCTGCACTTTCATCTTCCTCAGGCCTAGACCGCCCTTTGATTTGGGTTTACAAACCGAATCCCAGGCCACTAGATGAGATTTCCTCTTATCTTATAAGGAGCCCCAAAGAAAATCACGATTTCATTTCTTCATCCTATTACATGCTTCTTGAGGAAGGTAGGAAGTCTGCATCGTATACTCCGGTATAGCAGAAGTTACAGCAGATATCAGAGTAGTTGTACCAGCCAAAGAAAGAGAGTTCATCTTCCACCCTTGGAGTCTAGACTTGACTTTATCTATCACAGTGTGGAAGCTCTCAGTTTTGACTTTATTGTGATGGAGGTCAACTCCTAAATATTTCCCCAAGTCTGCAGCAGTTTGAAATCACAGGGATCCACTCAGCTCTTGTCTACGGTTGTGATTAACATTCTTCAATAAGAAGACTCTAGTTTTGAAAGTATTAACTTTTAGCCCCGAACTGTGGCAAAATTCCTCTAAGCAATTATTAATCTCCTCAGCCTGACACATGGAAGCTTCTGCAAAGAGAATAATATCATCTGGAAAGAACAAGTGAGATATGGGTGGTCCATTTTTGCACAGTTTAATTGACTTCCAATCACCTCCTAACATACGCTTTTGAATAAGATGCACAAGTCACTCCATACAAATGACAAATAGATAAGGAGAAATAGGATCTCCCTATCTCACTCCCATGCTAGGCATAAAAGTGCTAGTTTTTTCGCCATTCAGTAAGATTTGCATCGACGGAGTCGAAATACATTGATATATAATACCCACCAAATGCCACAGAAACCCGAGTTGATAAAGGCAACCGACAAGAAAGTTCCAATTAACCCGATCATAAGCTTTCTCCAGGTCAATTTTAATTGCCATATAACCTTTCTTCCCTTTCATGGATCTCATAGAGTGAATGACCTCCTGAGCAACAATAATGTTATCTGTACTATGTCTGCCCGGGACAAAGCTGCACTGGTAAGGAGATATAATATATGACATGGTGGCTTTAAGCCTATTAGCAATAGTTTTCGTGATCATTTTATAGATTACATTACAAAAACTAATAGGTCTTAAATCTTTCAGTTCTTCAGGGCTATCTTTTTTCGGGATTAACACTAATAAGGTATTATTTATGGTACTAATAGAAGATGGATTAGACCATAAATACTTAATAAAATCACATACTGACCTCCCCACATGCTCCCATTGGCTCTGATAGAAGAGAACATTTAGACCGTCCGGACCTAGTGATTTGATAGCATCTATATTAAACATAGCTTCCTTAATCTCCATGTCAATAATCTCTCCTCCAAGTCTCCTTAGAGACTCTTCATCAATTTTAAGATAAGAAAAGCTACAAAATAAAGTGTTTCTTAACTTCTCCTCCTCAATAAACAAATTCGTAAAATAATTCGTTGCTTCATTCATGATCTCCTTTCCTTCATACACCCAATTCCCATCACTACTTCTTATTGCTCCAATGAAATTTTGGTTTCGGCGCCCATTAGCTCGAGTGTGGAAATATCTAGTATTACGATCTCCTTGGATATGCTACTCTCCTCTAGCTTTTTGAGCCCAAATAAGAGAATCCTAAGTAAGAGTCATTTCTAATTCATTCCAAAGCTCCTTCTGTAAATCTCTGAGATCCTGAGTAAGACCACTCCTTGCTTCAGTTTTGTTAATACCTTCAAGTCTCCGCATAAGCTTCCTAATTCTTTCATGAGTAAACCCAAAAACTTGTTTATTCCAAGTTTTGCAGACATTAGTAAAAGTTGTTACCGTTTCATTCCAATCTGAGCGGAAGTTCCACTGGTTCTCCACGAACTTACCAAATTGATCATGAAGCACCCAAGATGCTAAAAAACAAAAGGATTTATCTCTGCTCAAACTACCTCTCATTCGATTCAATTGTAGAAGAAGGGGTCTATGATCCGATTTATATTTGGCTAAGTGAGTAACGGTGGCATTCGAGAGGCTTCCAACCAATCATGCGTAGCCAGGAAACGATCAATTCTGCTTTCACAGTATACTCGACCCCAAGTAAACTTTGTACCCATATAGCCCAAATCAGCCCACTTTCATCAACAAAGCTACAGAAATCAGAATTAGGCCCAATACTCTGACTAGCAGACCTCCTTTCCTCAGCCTTTAAAACTGCATTAAAATCACCTCCAACGCACCAAGCACCCTGCGTTGAATTTTTTATCTGCATTAAATACCTCCAGAGCTCTCTACGTCCTGCAATATTTCGGATTTTCATAGACCACATAAAAAAACTACTCAGTATTGTCAGAATTAATAACTTTCAAGTGAATGAACTGAGGGTGTTTAATCAAGACTTCAACACTCTTGAGTTTGTCTGACCATAAAATCCAAATACCACCTTTAAATCCCTCGGCATCAACTCTATCAGAGCATTTAAAACCCAATTTACTAACAATCTCAGATGCTTTTCTTCCACTACAACGAGTTTCAAGAAGAGCTACAAAATCCACCTTATACATTAACATCATTTCCCTCAGTAATCTAGGAAATGAGGGGGTCCCTGTCCCCCTAGAGTTCTAGACTAAACAATTCATAGAAACCTTATTGGGTATTTGAGGGCAAAGCCCCCTGACTATCTTCCACCAAAATAGTCCCATCAGCTACTTCTTGACTAGCTTCCGGTATCTCTATTTCCACATTGGACTCTTGGGCCAAATTTTCATTCTCCCTTATCATACTTTCCTCCCGGCCCATAATAGTGTCCTGAGAGTCCTCCTTTCCACTACAAAAGCTACTGGGAATGTCTGACCCACTAGATAGAGCTGAAAATTGGTTACTTGAAATGAAGATATTAGGAATATCAAATCCCTCTCCATTCTTCTCCTTGACATTTAACTTCTTTCCCAAATTATTTTCTTTCCCCCCGAGGTTTACCCCTGAGAGTAGCCTTCCTTTTTGTCCCAACTTGGGTCCACTTTTTCCCCTGAATGTTTCCAATATTAGCTCCAAAGACACGTTCATTATTCTACATTGATGGTTTTTGATTATCCTCCTTCACACTCTCGTTCATTTTTCCTTTCTTAGCATTCTGATCTGTTTTCCTTTTATCTTCATTCGCATTATTCTCCATACCTTTCGGGATTTTGCTATTGACTTCACCAGATCCCGAAGTCAACAGGATTTTCTTCTGAAATTCCCGCCTAACAATCATCTGCGGGCCAAAAATCTCGGCCACCTTCTCTCCTGTTTCCGCCGCCACCAGAATGTTGTTCTCGGGATTTCTTTCATGGCTGTCATCCCTCTCTGTTTTCTCCCCATGGCCTGCATCCACATCTGCAGCACCGTCCATTCCTTGTTTCGCCTTCACAGGATGATCAGCTACTTCACTCTTAGTAGAACAATGATCCTTATGATGACCATATTTACCACACTGAAAGCAAATCAAATGAAGACCCTCATAAAGAATCCGATGATCCTCACAGAAGTGATGGAAAGCAGGGAGGAGAGGCTTCTCAAGATTGACTTCAACACATATTCTAGTAAAGCTCCCTTTCTCAGATAATGTTGATGTTGTGTCAATTTGAAGTGTTTTCCCCACCAAGTTTCCAATACGGCGGAGTGATTCCACATTGTATAACTCCGATGGTAGGTCAGGATTTCTTATCCACACCGCGATCCTTTTCTCTCTATCTGCTTTCCAAGGATTAAAGTTTGACCTCCATCTTTGTACTAGCAGATAATGATCTCCAATCATTCATGGCCCTTCTGCAGTGCAAAATCCCGATCTTCTTTACAGTTTTCTGCCAAGAAGAGTCTTCATTTTCAGGTTCACTATTTTCTGCAAAATCCTCTTCACTGACTTCTTTGGCTTCACTCATCTTAGCAAAATATTGCTTCCATCCTCTCATAGCATCTTCATCCCAGCCCGCTGCTTCTAGGAAACCCGATTCTCCAATGCTCAAAAGCTTATTCTTGTATGAGAACCTATTTCCTCCGATCCTTCCTTCTCCTCCCATGCATGTCTCACTAGTCACCTTCGTATCATTCTGTCGAGGAAAGCTACCCTTAGACCCTTTGCTATATCTGCCATTCTCCGCGCCGCCATCACGCTCATCGCTCTCAAGCTCATAGCTCCCCTCAGTTTTCTGCGACTTTTCCCTTTCATCCTTAACTTCTTGCCTTTGCTCTTCAACTAGATGACCAACAGATGCTTGCCTATCCCCTCATCTTCACTAATGCTTGGCTGGAGCCCCTCCTGACAAACCACGTTCCTATCAGAAGGATCTTTGCTTCTCTCACGCCCTCTTTCTTTCATTTCTTGTGTTTCTTACATTTCTTGCCTATCGAAAGATGACTCGTTACAGTATCTTCCAGTTTAGCTTCAACTTTTACTTTCGCTTTTAATTACAAAAAGCATAAATGTTTACCGCAAAAAAACGAAGTTCCATTCTAACTATGAGTGACCAGACATCTTTAAAAAAGCGAATATTATATTATGAATATTAAAAAAAACAAATATGAGAGTTACAAAGGCTAAGAAGATACAAATGCTAAGAAGAATTAGTGGCTCGAACAAATTTAACTATTCAACAACACATTTCATTAAGGTAACTGAATCCTCTCAATCGTTTTCACACCCCTCAATACGTCTTTTTTCTATTGTCTGACATCAATTATTGGTATCAAACCTATATAGTCCTCTCAAAAAAGATAGGATTATACTTATGTGCAACATAATGTTGATGGTATAGATATTTCCTGTTGCATTATGGTTTATTAGAGACAACTCAATCCTCCTGAAAATGTCCATACAATAGCAAACAAAAAGAGTTAACAATTCAAAATTCAACAATACTTCAATTTGAATTTTAATTTCAACTTAACAAGTTCAAGTGTGTGTTTGGCATGCTCAAATAAGCAAGATTGCAATGAAAAATCTTGCTTATTTTTTACTTTTGACTTATTTTGGATTTTAAACATGTTTGGGAAGAAAGAAAAAGTAAATTGCTTCTCCATCAGAAGCAAGGTGGAAGAAAAGCATTAGAAAGGAGCTCCTCCTCCTCTTCTTCTTACTTCTTGCTTATTTTTTGGCCTGTTAGTGAAATAGGCATTTCTTTCTTTCGTGTAGCTCTTCTTCTCTGTGTGTACTCCCATAAAAAAAATGCATAGCTTTTCTTTCTTTCCCTTTTAATTCCCTTTCGTTTTTAATTGATTAATGATGATAATGTTTCTTTCCAGCCACGTGCGTGTATTCTTTTAAAGTCAATTACTTTCCTCTTTCTTTAATTTGTTAATTATTACTTGGTATTTTTTGGTTGATTCTTCATGTTAAACCCCAGTCTTGTTTTAAATTTGAACATGTGTGTGGCAAATGTGCACATAGTACTATGATAATTTCTTGAAGGTGTATCTCGCAGGGTGCAAATTTGACACTTATAATTTAAATGAGACACCTAGCAACATAATAATTTCTAAAAAGGACATCCAGTAGTATTGGAAAGCTTAACTTCAATGGAAGAAAAAAAAAATAAATTTGCCCCATTTTAAGTTTGTATTAAATTTGTGTTAAAATGGGGCAAATTTATTTTTTTAAAATGGGGCAAATTTGTGTTAAAAAAAAATATATATGGGCAAAACCATAAACTAGGTGTACTTTTTAGAAAAAGGATATCCACCTAGCAACAAGTGTTAAATTTGTGTCTTCAAAATTACCATGCTACTAGGTGTACTTTTTAGAAATTACCACTCTATTGATTTTGCCCATATATATGTGTGTGAATTCTAATTTATATGCATTTATTTAAAATTTATAATTTTCATTAATGTTTTCTCTCTAAATTATAGCATTTTTACATATGATATATGTATTATCTAATAAATTTAGTGTTTTAATCTAATCATGCTTTTAAAAGTAACTATCCAAACATATTTCTAAAAGTTAGATTGAAATAAAGTTTCTTATACTGATTGCACATTCAAACATAACCACAACACACAATCTTACTTTTTTCCAATCTTACTTCTAAAAAAGTCAAATTAAAAAAAGTCACTTTTTCACCGGCAATCTAAACACACCCTAATATGATTATAACAGAAATTCAATAAGAGAATTGTAAGATTTTGAGAAATAAACGAGCATAGTTGCATTATACATCTCCACACTTACATTTTGACAAATTTTAAATTAATTTACTTTTAAAATTCACGCTCTTATGTTCAATTTTATCATGAAATAGTCATTTTAGGTCAAGCAAATGACTGCTTTTGATGTGTTAATTATTCTTTGCACACTCTGACCTCTCACTTCCCTAGTATCTATGAAGCAGTAGATCTTATTTACATTGCCAAAGAAGCTCCATGATTTATCTTTATTTTGAACATAGTTTACAAATGTCATTGATGTTGTCCTAACTAAAGTCTTAATATTTTGGGGCGAACGGGAAATTAAGTTATTGAAGAAAATTACCTAAATAACCCTACTAAATGACTAACATACAATATACTCCACACACACATGTTATGATGTCATTCACATAATTTATTCTTCCTTTCAATTTGCAAGGGTATTTCGGTTATCTTGTGTTATAATTTATTTTACTAGCTACCTTCAGTCCCAAAATGTTGCGGTTCATTTTTAGATTTTTGAACCTTTACTAATTATATTGGATAAGAGCATATTTTTTTGTCATCTTTCACTCAATAAAAGCTAACTGACCATATACTTAAATTTTTTATTGATTGTTGATTGAAAGAAGCATGTCATAAATAATAAATGATTGATTATCAGTAACATAGATTACAGGAATCCTACCATATTATTGATACTCCTTAATAAAAAAGCAAGTGAGTGAGAGCATGTGATTAATGGCAAAGCTTTGGGTGTAATGATAACTTCATATGTTTTAAAATAATTAATTTAACTAAGATCCATAGTCCTATCAAATTAGATAAGTATGTCTTATATATATTATTAGTAACAAGGGAGGGAATAATTAATTTTGACTGTTAAAATAATAACAATAATAATAATTAACTATCATCAATATATACCTTCAAATCACATCCTAGCTCTCTCTTTTTCCCACTAAGAACTGTTTTTTATGCGGTTTAATCTAATAAGTTTAAGGAGCTTCTATCTTATTGGATATTTTCTGATCCTCAAGGTAAGCCATTTAACTTTCACACCAAAGAGGCTAAGTTGATTTCCAGAGTGCTCTTCCCTCCCTGTGCCCAATTTAGCTCTCGGTATTCCCCAATCCTCCATTTAACTACTCCAATCAATTATCAATTAATAATATAATTCCTTCCATGTTTTTTTTATATAATAATTCCTTCCATGACATCTAATTAAAATTAAAGAAGCAAAAATCCGGATTGCGGATGAACCCAAACTAAAAATAGATGAACTTGGAAGACGCCAAATCCGGATTGTAGTGATTGATATGTGTCTTGGGGATGAGAAAATACAGGGAAAAGTTTCTTCTCCGGTTAGTAAGTTTTAGTTTATTGAAATTCTGGTTTATTGAAGTCTGATTCTAGAAAATCACATATAGCAAGTGTTATGATTCTCAAACTCTTGTTTTAACCCAGTAATCTATCTATTATAATTATTAGTCTTGGACACTCTTTCTCAATCAAATGGAGTGTTGTTAGAGATGCTGTGATGATGGATATTCCATGAACCCTAATTTTTGAAACAAGAATGATGATCTATACAAGCTGAGAAGTGGGAAAATTGGTGTATGGGCCTCCAATAAGTGACAAAATTTGTCTCGGAACGTTTTTCAATTTATGAGATCTAATGAACTTCAGCCTCCACGAATATTAAGGGGAAAATTGAGTGTCAGTTGCATACGAGCTATAAAAATATTAAATACATGGACTCTCATCTAATTAAAAGGGTAGAGTAGCAATATTTTTTTGAATTGCTTCCCCCGGTGTCCCACACCCTTCGGGTGCAGACTAATCCGGAGTCGCCAGCCGGGATTCCCGTAAACGGGGTGACTGACTTCCCGGGGTTCGAACTTGGCACCTTTGGGCTAAATTTGGGGATCCACTTCAAACCATCAAGCTACGCCCCCCGGGCGTAGAGTAGCAATATTTAATATTACTTGGGTTAGTGCGGATTATCATGCAATTTGTTATTTGCTATGAAATATTCTTCTTTTACTACCGCAACATCATTGTAATCTCCTTTTTCACTTTTTGCAAATTGTAACAATAGTAAATACTGATTTCAGATTCATTTAAAAAAGGAAAGGAAACTGACTTCAGAAACTTTATTTCTGCAACGAGATCAATAAAGCATTCTGTGACTTTGAGTCACACTACACATTAGCCGTGCTAGGAAATATTGCAATAGAACATAAGTTCTTATGAGCTGGTTGAATTTTCCTTTTGATGTTTGATTCACTACTACAGAATAACCCCTTTACATACGCTCATTTTGGCCTTTACATGCGCTTAAAAAGCGCTGGCAGTGGCCTCGCCGGGAAAGGCTTTACATGCGCTTTAAAAGCGCATGTATAGAACACCTATACATGCGCTCTTTTGAAGAAAGCGCTTGTATCAATACCCATATACATGCGCTTTATTAAAGCAAGCGCATGTATAGATACTCCTATACATGCGCTCTTTTAAGACAAGCGCATGTGAAGGACAAGTAAAGCGCATGTAAAGGGGTATCTATACATACGCGTAAAGCGCATGTGTAGCTAATATTTTTTTTAACATTTTTACAGATTTCATTTTCCCCTACTTTTTTGCAGTTAAATTACTCCCTGCACAATATACACAGCCAACGAAAATATACATAAAATACCATGATTCCCCTGTTTAGCAGTTAAATTTGCAGTTAAATAACTAAGAAGTCATGTGCTATATATACCATGAATTCCCATGTTTAGCAGTAATTAGCAATTCCAGCCAAAATATACATAAAATAAAAATGTGTGTGTGAGTGTGTATCTCAAATTTGTATCACCAAAAGACATTTAGACTTAATAACCAACTAGCCAAAATGTAACATCTATCAAAAGTCATGTATACAGAGAAATTCTTAGGTGAACATGGTGCACCACCTCATTTGTGGTCTGCCCAATTATAACTTGACATGTCAATTAAAATAATCCTAATAAGCCTGCTGATATGACATAATATTGAATTAAAAACTTCTCAATTAGTTAATTTATAATTTCGTAACTGCTTCTCTTCAATTTGAGATCTCCTTCTCTACTCCTCTCCCATCCCCCAGAATCATCATCATCGATCTGCCTGCCATTTTGGTATTCTTATTTTGCTGCAGAGATTTTCGTCTCTTTGCCTTGGGGCATGAGATTTTTCACTCGGTGGAGATTGGACTTTGAATTCTACCATTTACTATGTAACTGCCAAAAAATTCCAATTTGTCCTTATATGGATAAGTTGGTGCTTTCTAAATTACTTTCGCTATGTTGTTAGTATAGCATGATGAAAGATGGATGACTAGATGAAGGTGATTGGCGACTTGGTGAATTCAATTCTTTGCTGTTGAACGCCCGATATGGGATTTGGGGTACTGTGATGCGTTCTTTTTTACATCGGATATATGGGATTAGGGCACAGAAGGAAGAAATAATAAATTAATTGAGAAGTTTTTAATTCAATATTATGCCACATCAGCAGACTTATTAGGATTATTTTAATTGAGATGTCAAGTTATAATAGGGCAGACCACAAATGAGGTGGTGCACCAGGTTCACCTAAGAATTTCTCATGTATACATGTATTTGACAATAAGCTGGAGCATGTTTACTCACATAAATGGCCTTCTTAGATTTGAGTTCAATCATTTTCCTGCAAAGACAAAATATTAAAGATCAATAATATATTGAACTTTGAATGAAACTAGTAAAATGATTGGATTTTATATTAGATTCTCATCAACCCATGTCAGATACACATCATATTCCTCCCAAATAACATGAACCTGTTTACTTATATGATATCATCAATGGCTTTTTTTGCACTTTCAAGTGATTTTACACTGTAGAGGTCAATCTGTGAGAGAAATTTTGTCTCATAAAGCATAAATTTTATAGAATATATGAACGAAGTAATAGACACATTATCCATTAGTTGTAAATATTGCATCTTACATCACATTCATGTAGAGCATGTGCTTACGATCTAATTGAATATAAATCAGAAGTTACTAAGCCGAAAATATTTATTATTCAAAGCATATTAACAGGTCAAGACAAACAAGTCCTGAGTAGACGTCTAAGTTGGCTTATAGAATAAGCCTGTCTCTATACAAACTTTTGTTTACTCTCTCATAACATTGAATAACTTAAAGGAAATAATTCTGAAAATTGATGATAATGAAAATTGATGAAAATTCTGAAAACATTGTTAAAAATGATATTACTTACACCTTGATCAGATTGTCTTTGACAGTCCTTTGTTACCTTACAATTGTCATGCCAAAAATGAAATATGTCTGACCTGAAAAGTCCCAAATGTGTAACTGCAATTGCATTTTAAAAAGTTAACCCTCTCTTGCAGTCATAGATGCATTGCTACACAAAGATTATCTTCAATAAGAGATATTGGAGACAGAATATTTCATTACCATCCCAGTATCCTTACAGAATCTTTTGAAGAGTTCACTTGCATTATCCTAGAAAGAAGGGAGAAGGGGAACAATGTCTCAAAACTCAAAAATTTAAAAAGGAAAAAGAACACTTAAACAATGGTGTCTGTGATTCACCAATAATAATTGAATATATAAAAATAACTCCATACCAGCATACTGCTCAAAATTGATAGCATGTTTCAATTTTGTTCACTGTTTCCTCAAAACTGAAAACCAGAACCCACCAAAACATTCGGAAGCACTGAAAAGATGGTGTGATCCATTTTAGGCAGTAATTGTTCCAGTAGGGATATGATCATTTCAAATCACAATTTGATGGATTACGAAATGAAGTTTATGTCATAGGTTCATCACATGTATCAATATCTTTTAACTTGAAAAACTATCATGAAAGAATTAAACCAGATAAAGGAGGCTAATCAATCCAAATGCATTTTCCCCGCTTACTAAGCACCTTCTGACAGAGATGGAGGGAAGGAAATTACCTTTTTGCTTATTCTTACTCCCAATGAATTTGTTTCCCTCTAAACTGAATAAGCATCAGTAACGCCAATCAGCGAGTGTGAAAAAAACAGTAAAATAGGAATGAGGTTTATGAACATACTTTATCCAATTTTATATGTAAAACCAGCCATCGATTAGCAAGATGGCAAAACCAAAGTCAAAGAATAAAGACTAACTTTTGCTACGAAAGAGCACGAGCAAAAAGCAGAAAATGCTTTAAGAAACTGCATCCTCACACTTCATACCAATCCAAAATACAATTAAAGGGAGAGTGCCAAAACTTGGCATGCTTACTTGGCATGCTTTAAGAAACTGCATCCTCCATTTCACTTTGGCATGCTTACAATCAAAAGAAGACATACATTAGACATTTAGCAGACTAAGTAAAAGGGAGAATGCCAAAACTTGGAATCAACAAAGCCTTAATCAAAACTTCACAACCAAACAAATTAACAAGAAAGCTTATGCGAGAGAACCCGTCTCAAATTTTGCCTAAGTCTCCAAAACAGAACAATAATTCATTTCAATTCACTGTAAGACAAACAATGACACCCAAAAGCTTTATTTCAATCCAAAGTGTGCAAAATATGTTTCAAAATCAATCTTATCCTCACCTTATTAGAATTTCACTCAAACAACAAGATCCAAACACCCAAGTAACAACTCCCATATTTAGGGGAACAAAATCAAAGATGTGGAACAACTGAACTCATGCCAAAATTAACCCAGCACTGCAAAAATCAAACTCAAACAGATTTCATTGTTAATTAGTCAAGTATTTTGGGCCAAATATTTACCATGAACCCGTCAGCCCTTGAGCACAAAAATTAGGGTTTGACCTAAACTACTCCAAACTTTAATCAACAACCAAATCCTTTATCAATTCTTTTGTATTGAAGCTCAAACGGTCTTTAATCAGTTTTAAGGTCATGAAAACCCAAACCCAATTTCGGATTATCTCACAATTAACGCCAAAAACGGAGAAAATGTTAGAAATCAGAGAAGAAAACTCACTAAATGTTGAACCCAAGCTTGAAAGTCTGGACGGCAGCCATCTCAGCCGTGTATCTCGCCGA
The DNA here is from genome assembly GCA_029929735.1 of Mimosa pudica. Taxonomy (NCBI): domain Eukaryota; kingdom Viridiplantae; phylum Streptophyta; class Magnoliopsida; order Fabales; family Fabaceae; genus Mimosa; species Mimosa pudica. Next base: position 5,591,521 of record JAKELP010000012.1, on the reverse strand, counting down.
GTCTCACAGGAAAACGAAAGAGAGTGGAGGAAAATGAAAACCATAAGAAAGCAATAACATTGAGGGATTCGAAGAACCAAGTGACAAAACGAGAGATGGGAAAAAGCTTACCTCCTCGCCGTTGACGCCGCTGCTCGCCGGAAACATCGTAGAAGGTGAGGAAGAATGGAAATGAATGAAAGACAGTGGAAGAGAAGAAGAGAGGGTTCGATTTGGAAGGAGAAGAGAGTGTATACCGAATGGGGCTAAGTTTTGGGACCCACGTCGCCGGAGAACGACGGCTAAACCGCCGGAAATCGAAGTGGAGGAGAAGAGAAAATGAAGAAGAGGAAATATGGGGGGGTGGGGTGTCGGCATACCGAATGGGCTAGGTCTTTGAAGGAAAAAGGAGAGTTATGAGTGTGAATGTTTGGTAACCTAGGGAGAAAAAACAATCCTAAAAAAAGAATCATATGCATGCGTTTAAAGCGCATGTAAATACTTCTCTTTACATGCGCTTAAACAACGCATGTATATGCTTCTCTTTATATGCGCTTTCACGTAAAGCGTGTGTATAGGTTTTCTCTTTACATGCGCTTTATTCCATGCGCATGTATAGGTCTTCTCTTTACATGCGTTTTCACTTAAAACGCATGTATATCATATCAATACATGCGTTTTTTTATGAGCGCATGTAAAGGTGCGCTGGTATAGGGAAAATCTGTAGTAGTGATTTATTTTGAATATTCTGGACATACAACTAAGGAAAACCATTTTAAAGGAGTCTATATCTTTTTTTTTGATTAATTTTCTCTGTTTTGTACATTTGTTTATTGCTGCATTCCCCCTTTTATAAAGTCATTCAATTTTGATCTGCTAGACACGTCAGCCAATTTAACTTTTCTCAGTTAGCATCATTAGCCCCTATATATGGAGTATAATATAAGTAATGGTGCTAATAGAGAAAATTTAAATATTAAAAAGAAAAAAAGATGTGGGCACACCAAATTAAAGTTTAATTTGAAGAACAGTATGAGTGAACGTAATATGGTTTTACCTAAGAAATTATCGTGTTTTAATGAGAATACTTCTTTAAGATACAATGATGATAAAATAGACAATAATTCAATTGCATGCTGCTTCTCAACAAATTTTATACATACAACAATCATTATGAATTGGTGTAAATGTTTACTCTTTCAGCGGAGATGGAAATTTGTGAGATACAATGATGATACAATAGACAATAATTTGTGAGATGGAAATTTCACTGCTGAGGAAGTTTTAGTAAGTAAAAAAGAAGATACTAACAGTCTGTTTGGATGCATTTCCAAAAGCTATTCTGACTCTCAAACATAGATTTCACACAAAGACATCCAAACACTCAATTTTATTGGATAAGCTATTTTGAGGAGGGAAAAGTTAAATTTTGGGGTTCAAAAGCTATTTTGAGAAAACTACATTTTTCTCCTTTTCTAACTAAAAGTTTCGACCTCTCATTTAGTAAAACACTTATTTCAAATAAAAGAAACATGAAAAACTATTCATCATAACTATTTTCAGAAAAACTATATTCTACTCAAAATTTTTTCTTAAAAGCTATCACTACCACAAATTACCCCATTTACATGCGCTTATTTTGGCCTTTACATGCGCTTAAAAAGCGCATGTAGAGGGGGGCGCTGGTAAAGGCTCTACATGCGCTTTTTAAAAGCGCATGTAGAGGGGGTCTATACATGCGCATTAAGCGCATGTAGATACATGCACTTAAAGCGCATGTAGAGGTATGTACCTCTACATGCGCTTTAAGCGCATGTATAGAATGTTTTTTTTAAAACAAAAAATTATTATAATTTCTTATAATTTCAACCGATTTTTAATTAGTTGCCTCTAGTTTTTCTTCCTTTCTATTATTTGAAGCCACAGGTACATGATTATAATTTAAAACAAGGTAGGCAAACTAAAATGGCAAAAAATAGTAGATTAAAAAGGCATTACCAAGCTCATGATTTGGCAGCTACATTAGCAGCAATATGAGCTGAACTTTTTCTGATGTCTTTGAATGGTGGGTATATAAGTCCCTTGTCAAAGTGCTCCTGAGTCACTTGTGAAGCCAAAGCTTCCGCTGTTTCGAGAAAAATGAGCCAGATCAATTCCATAATTGCATACAAAACTGGATTAAACTTTTTCAATAAAGAATGAATGTTAAAAAATAAGTTCATCTTTCACTTGTCAGAAGGTTCAGAATTATATGCAGATTATGTGCATGCTTCCATGACAAATGTGTTTCAACAAGAGTTGAAGTTCATTCGAAAATGTCCAAGTTAAAAATGACTTTCTTTGATAGTTTTAAGTTTTTCAGAAGAAATGGTCTTTGGCATGGTATAATAAAGTTCACTAGGCCAAATAATGTAACAATGAACAAGGGGCAATCCATAAAATTAATTTTCAAGCACTTACAGGCAGCCAAAAGCAAGTCATCATGTACTCGAACGGTCCCGGACATTATCAAACCAAGACCAAATCCAGGGAAGATGTATGCATTATTGGCCTAAAGGGGAAAAAACAAGCACATCAGTCCTAATCCCAAATGACAAAAAAGAATCTGTGATCAGATAACTTCCCCCCAACAAATTTCAGACCTGCAACAAGTCCGGCAAGGACTACAGATGTTGTTCCCTGGAAGGAAGTAGATAGAATTATCAGAGACAAATCAAGTGGCTTCGATTCATTCAATTCAACCTGCAAAGCCATGAAATATAATTATCTGCACAATAGGCCAACAATTCAGAAAGTGATTCATTAACACCTCCGAATGCTGTAACAAAACAGCATAAAGAAAAATTACCCAAGTGTCATTTCACCTCTACAAAGAGGTGATTAGTTTTTTCATCAACTATTCAATAGTTACAGCATACCATAATAGTTCCAAACAATAAGAAAAGCACCAATCTTAAACTATTTCACCTCCATTTCACAGCACCATAATACTATTTCAGTAGTTCCAAACAATAAGAAAAGCACTAATCTTAAAATATTTCACCTCCATTTCACAGCACCATAATACTATTTCAATAATTCCAAACTATTAACAATACTATTTCAATGCAAGATTTTACCCAAGTCTATTCATTTTCCATCTCACCCCTAAGAAACAAATTTCAGGGCAGATAATTAGTCTTTTCATCAACCATTGAATAGGTGCAGTGAACTATAACACCATTTCAATGGTCCCAATTCCAAACAATAATAATATCACAAGTCCTTAACTAAAAGAATTCACTCAAATCTAATCCTTTGCCATTTCACCTCCATATCATTATTCCAAAATACTGTTTCAATAGTTCCAATTCCAAACAATAATAATATCACCAATCAACTAAAAAAAGGGTCAAGCCAGGTCTAGTCCCCACTTGGTGAGGGTGCTGGGGAAGAGAATGTATGAAGCCTTACCCCCGCAAGTGGAGAGGCTACTTCCAGGATATTTGGCAATTGCATTTGGCTAAAAGGGCGTGCAGACTATTGACTTACCTTGCGGGCTACCTTCTTAATAACAGTCTCGCTTATATGTGGCAGCTGCAGAAATGGTGCCATGCCTTCAGGGAATCCACCAGTAGCCTTTCTCGCACTGAGGGGAACAGCCTGTACAGCATATCAAAAGCTAAGGACTATTTGTTTCAATAACTTTTTAAATATACAGAGAAGAAGAAAAAAAATTGAGGCATAAAGCAGGGTGTGTGAAATGTATGAAGCCTTACCCCCCGCAAGTGGAGAGGCTACTTCCAGGATATTTGGCAATTGCATTTGGCTAAAAGGGCGTGCAGACTATTGACTTACCTTGCGGGATACCTTCTTAATAACAGTCTCGCTTATATGTGGCAGCTGCAGAAATGGTGCCATGCCTTCAGGGAATCCACCAGTAGCCTTTCTCGCACTGAGGGGAACAGCCTGTACAGCATATCAAAAGCTAAGGACTATTTGTTTAAATAACTTTTTAAATATACGGAGAAGAAAAAAAATTGAGGATATCTATATTGAAACAACACGTCAAACAAGGAATGCAAATAAATGCTTAAACAAAAACGCAAATGAGAACAATTTTATTCCGTGATCTTCTAGCAACTTATCAATATGCACAAGATTGCCTTCTCTCTAAAAGAGAAGAAGTTACACCAATAGGCATCAGCATAAGTGAGTCCAAAGTTGGTTAAGTTACCAAGATCCATAAGAACAACCCACACGATGAGCCATAGCGAGATTAATCTGGGTTGGGCTAACAGGAAAAAAACTAGCAATATAGTAATTATCTTAACTTAAACTCAGATATATCACCTGAATAATACTTTGAGAAAGCTCAACAACACCGATTGCCGGTCTCAAAAGTTAGGGTTTTGCAAAAACTCCACAAAAGTTAGGGTTTTGCAAAAACTCCACAAAATCTTAATCAAACCTCAAACAATTACTTAGGACATCCTAACTCAAAGCTTAAAATGTTCCTTGGATAGTTTTTAAACCCAAAACTCAGTCCCCACTCACGGCCTCCCTACCAAACTTGCATAAACCTAGGCAAAAATGGGTATGAAAGGGAAGATAGAACTCACCTAAGCTTAAATACAAAGTCTCTTGTCTGATGCGCACTCGACGTCGCCGGAATCGGCCTTCTTCTCGCAGGAAAATGATGGAGGAAGGTGCTGGAGTTTGAAGACACAAGCAGTGAGGAAAAACAACAAGCCCCATGTGATTTGGAAGAAGAAAGAAAGTGAAAAACGTGAGAGAGAAAGGAGAAGGAGTGAGGAAGATGGTGGAGCAGATTGGAAGGGGGGAAGGTCGATTTTGTTGTTGTTGGAGGGAGGAGGCCGTCGGCCTCTAAGAAGAAAGAAGAAGGAAGAGAAAAAAAATGAGAGAAAAAGAAAGAAAGGAAGGAATAAAAGGAAAATGAAATGGGAAGGAATATTCCTTTCTAACTTGAGATATTCCTCTTATCTTTATATAGTTGACAATAATATTTCTCAAGTTGGTCTCTCACAATTTGAATTATAATAAGTTTTCTAAATCACTTAATCAACTAATTTAAACAACTAATCTCCCTAAACCTCCAAAAATATCCAGAAATTCCCCAACAATTCTAAAAATTTTACAATTTGTATTTATTATTTATTAAAAACACTCTCTAATCCTACATTAAATTTCTAGAATGTTACACATATTATGGAACTTAAACTAAATTTTTGTTATATATATATATATATATATAGTTCAAATAAAAATAATAATAAAGTCGCACAATTGTGAGATTATTATTTCAGTCTAAATATTATTTTAAATCACAGCGCCAAGATTACCCAGGGAAATAAAATAATGAGTTATATTATGTTTTAAAACTTACGTATGTATATGAATCAAATAATGAGTTATATTAAGTTTTTCATCATTAAATAAATTGAATGAATCAACTTTTATATGTAGAAGTATAAACACCCTTTACATGCGCTTAAAGCGCATGTAGAGGTATTTAAGCGCATGTAAAGGGTGTTTATAACTCTACATGCGCTTAAAGCGCATGTAAAGGGTGTTTCACCAATTTCATAGCACCCAAAATTGGTAATGGAGCCTTGAAACACTAAGTCCACAAGCAGGAACACCTTATGAGGTCTGAGGAGGACCTCTCATGCATGACTCCATGTTTTGCACTTCAGTAGTGCCTTTACATGCGCTTAAAGCGCATGTAAAGGGTGTTTGAACATTTTCATAGCACCCAAAAGTGGTAATGGAGCTTTTAAACACTAATTCCACAAGCAAGAATACCTTATGAGGTCTGAGAAGGACCTCTTATGCATGACTTCATGTTTTGTACTTCAGTAGTGCCTTTACATGCGCTTAAAGCGTATGTAAAGGGTGTTTGTGCCTTTACATGCGCTTAAAGGGTGTTTGAACATTTTCATAGCACCCAAAAGTGGTAATGGAGCTTTTAATCACTAATTCCACAAGCAGGAACACCTTATGAGGTCTGAGGAGGACCTCTTATGCATGACTCCATGTTTTGCACTTCAGTAGTGCCTTTACATGCGCTTAAAGCGCATGTAAAGGGTGTTTGAACATTTTCATAGCACCCAAAAGTGGTAATGGAGCTTTTAAACACTAATTCCACAAGCAAGAACACCTTATGAGGTCTGAGGAGGACCTCTTATGCATGACTTCATGTTTTGCACTTCAGTAGTGCCTTTACATGCGCTTAAAGCGCATGTAAAGGGTGTTTGTGCCTTTACTAAAGCGCATGTAAAGGGTGTTTGTGCCTTTACATGCGCTTTAAGCTCATGTAAAGGGTGTTTCCATATGATTTTGAGCTCTTCACCTAAGTTCATTTTATATTTTATCTCTAAATACTTAAATCCTTTTCTAGTCATTGTTTTAGTGAATTTTAATTGAAGCATATTTCTATACATGCGCTTAAAGCGCATGTAGAGATAAGGCCTCTACATGCGCTTTAAGCGCATGTATAGATTTTTACCTGTACATGCGCTTTAAGCGCATGTAAAGGACCCTCTATACATGCGTTTCTTCTAAGCACATGTAAAGGTGCGCTGGTAGAGGGACAATTTGTAGTAGTATATTCTCAAAAAGTTTAATCCAAACACTTTCATTTCATCAAAAACTATTTTCAAAGAAGCTATTTTATTCAAAAGTTATTCTCAAAAAGCTATTCTCCAATAGCTGAATCCAAACAGGTGCTAAGAGGTGTGATGGTGAGGATGAGAAAGAAGACATTGAGAATGTGGAGGGCTTATCAACACATAAGAGGCCATTTGTAGAATTGTCACCTAAGATGCATGTATTCAAGGTTTATTAACGTAATTGGTCACTTGAGCTATGAAGGTCAGCCATATATATATATTTAAGTGTTAAGAATTAATAGATGTGGAATCCCTCAAAGACCTCTCAAATGGCCCTCTTCATGTTATAAAAAAAATTAATAGTAGTCAACAATTTGAATTTCTAATAATTTATCATATTTAATATTTCATGATGTTTATTATTGTAGAGGCTGATATGGAGAATATTTTGGGCTAATGTAATATATAGAGCAGTGTTTCATCGTTGTTAGTATAATGATGTGTTTGCTGAGAAGCAAATGCAATATTAATGCTGGCCAAATGATTTTTCATCTTGCTGTAATCATACCTTTGTTGAGGTATCGACCGTTGGACTCGTAACATCTAAGGGGCTAATTACTCTCTCCCAATTTCCTTCAAAAAGTTATTCTATTTTTCTCACCTCAACCACTTAAAATTCTTCTTCGAATTCTGCATCATTACTTGCCCTCTTTTACCCATTTGCTTTACTGTTTCAATCCTATATACTCAACTCAAGTAACTTTTGCAAGATCATCTCCACTTTTACTCATTCTTTCTCTTGGCACAAAGTTGGGCGGTATAATGATAATATGTACATAGTTCTACATATTTTGGCTGTAGTTGTACATATTCTGGTTGACCCATATTTCTAAGTGCAAGTTACACAACTCACAAACACATTGTTGCCAAATTGCTTAAGGAAATCTCTATATAAAAAATTCATAGGCATCAAACATTCTACAGTTCATTTTAAGTAGCAAATTATACAACTCACCCTATTCAATCCAAAAAAATGCTCACCTTCATGCCCAATTTACGAACTACAGAAATAAATTGTAATAAGAAATCGTAATAAGTGCATTTCAAGGACCATTTTATAGGCAGTTTTCCCCAAGTGGCGGGTGCATATTTATTTTTATGATGTTTTCACCCTCTTGTCCCTCATCCACATCTTAGTCACTCATTTTCTAACTTGGCCAGACATCATAGCATTTCCAAAATAACAATATGGGTTATCTTGATGGGTTGCAGCTTGAGAAAGATCATATATCTTGCAACACAAAATGACAATGAGCCCAAGTCAGACAACCATCAAACATTAAATAATTTGTCAGTTTGCTTTCAATTAATTTAATTTAACACAAGATGTAAATGTGATGATAGGCACCAAATTGAATTAATGTGAAAGCAAAACTAGTACTTTACAAGTACTGTAACATCTTCACTGGTAAGCCCTTCAACATTCATTAGACTGAGAATATTCTCTGGATCCGCCTCTGCATTATTAAAAGTAAATATTTCTTCTCCCTAAATTATGTAACTACACATATTTCTCTCCCCATGACTAACCGGACAAATTTAAAATGAATATGTTATTCAATATAAATGTAGTAAAATAGAACGTTTTTAGTAATACTCGTTCTTTCGCTACTCAATACGCATATCGTCTATTGTCTGACATCAATTTTGGTATCAAACCAATATAGCCCACTGGAAAAAATTTGGCCTATTTTTTTATTACAAAATTACAACGATAAACTTTGGCAAAGAAATTTCAAGAGGAAGAATCTCTTGAAACAATGCATGAAAACATGAATTAGTTGAAGCAAGTAGAGTAGCACTTATATGCCTAGTAGAAGTTGAATTTTGTGCCTACTTTGATGAAGTTGTTGAATCTAATCCACCTATGGATGTGATCTGTCCTTAGGTGGAGATCATGGAATTGCGTGATTGTGTATAATATTCTCTTGTATGAATTGTTAAATTGTGTATTTGATTAGGTTTTCAAGGTTGAGTAAGAATGCTAGCACGATCTGATCCTTGATCTCCAGGACCTTTTTGTGTCTTTGAGGATCATATTTATAATGTAAGAATTAAATGTTGTGAGGAGTACAGATGATTAAACGAGTGAAGTTCAAGAATTTAGTTGATTCATTTATGCTAGACTTCGCAGGTAAAGTTTAACGATTTTGGGTGTACTATATAGTGACAATTGATTATAGTCAAACCAAATGTTACACTTAGTCTCTATATGTGAGAAATTTATTAGTGACCTGAATTATCCTTCCATATATTGTATGATTACTAGCAACCAACATTTTTGGTTATTTGAAAATGTGATTTAGTTCGGCTATCAAGTTGGATTTTTCCTTTAAGTGGTTTGATAGAAGTTTCAAATTTTTTAATCAGGATAGTGGAAAGTGCTATGTTGCCATCGGCTAGGAATTTTTGTTTTGTAGATAGTGGTGTATTTGATATATGCTATGAAACTACTAAGTTGATATGACTAGGAAATTAGGGAAAATGTCATTTAAATCCCTCTGAATATACAAAAGGACAATTCAGGAACTCAAACTTCCAAAAGGACCATGAAGGAACTCGGACCAAGTTCACATTTCAAATTTGTGTGAAAGGACAAAATTACCCCCATCATTAAACAAAAATTACTTCCCACCCTAACACCGCACTTGTTAGCAATTGAAGTTTGGGCATTAACAACTGAACTTTAGGCATTGACATTTTGAACTTAAGAATTAACTTCTTCGTTAACAAGATAACATTGGTGTTAACATTTACATCGCACCTGTTAATAATGGAACTTTCGGCATTAACAGCTGAACTTTAGGCATTAACATTTTGAACATAAGAATTAACTTCTTCGTTAACAGCATAACATTGGTGTTAACATTTACACCGCACCTGTTAACAATGGAACTTGGTGCATTAACAACGGAACTTTAATGATGGGGGTAATTTTGTCCTTTCACACAAATTTGAAATGTGAACTAGGTCCAAATTCCTTCATGGACTTTTTGGAAGTTTGAGTTCCTGAATTGTTCTTTTGTATATTCAGAGGGATTTAAATGGCATTTTCCCAGGAAATTATGTGCTCACTACAATTGAAATTCACATTTATTTCTCACTCACACACCACATTATAACATTTTAGTATTATTGGTAAATAATATATAGTTTTTTTTTGGCAAAGATTTAAATTTTAATTCTTTCTTATTTTCAAATGGAGTTTCTTCATTTCCTTAGAATTTGAAAATGAAAAATAATAATACTCCTATATAGTTTCTTTTAGGCAAAAAAGAAAGATATATAGTAGTATAGTATTAAGAGTAGAGTATTTCTTATTGTTTATTTTCCACTTTGGTCCCCTTTTCCGTTATACAAATATAATGTTTCCAATGTTTTTACTTATCAATGCAAATAAAAATAATTTTCAAAGTTAGTTGAGTTTTTTAAGGGTGTTATATCAAATTAAAAATTCCAAGTTAGATTGTATGTGTCAACTTATGATTGGTCATACCACAAATGACATGTTGCACTAGGTACACTCAATAATTTCTCACAAACAAAAAATTTCTGAAAAGTGGCATGTATTTTTTAACAAAAACACGTGTAATGTCAAAGACTTCAATGAAACTTATAATTTCTTCCTACATCAATCATGACTCATGGCCATGAGGCAACTAGAAACGCTATCACACAAATCATTTCTTAATATTTCAACTGCTTCCAAAAATATTAACTATAACTTTTTTACAAAAGATATGAATAACCATACACACAAATTGTTAATTACAAAAATCCATCCACACAAACTATACTCTTTCTTTCACAATGCTGGCTTAGTTTGTTTCTGGCGATTCCCATTTCCCAGTGTCTACAATTCCATTGATAACTAACAGAGGACGAAAAGAAGCAAAAGCATGGAAGATAGAGAAGAGTTGCGATCAATTCTACCATTTTTACCCCTTCTCCTTCGCTCTTCATCCCTCTTTTGGCCTCCCCATGTTGTGGAATCCCTCAAAGACCTCTCAAATGGCCCTCTTCACAGCGAAGTTGACTCAGGTCACGCCTTCTCCCTCGCCATTTCTCACCTCGCCAACTCTAATCAACCTCTACCACCTTCCGCCTTCAAAGGTTACGCCTTTTTTTTCGATGAGGTAATATTAATATATAGTATACTCTTAGCTTTTCATTTTTTTAATCTGGCTTGCACATCATTTGCATGCATTTCATTATCTATTTAGGGCCTGTTTGGATTCAGCTTCTGAGAATAGCTTTTGGGAAAATAGCTTTTGAGTAGAATAACTTTTCTGAAAAATAGCTTTTGATGAAATGAGAGTGTTTGGATTAAGCTTTTTGAGAATAACTTTTAAGCATAACTTTTGAGTAGAATATACATTTTCTGAAAAATGAATAGCTTCTTATGTTTCTTTTATTTGAAATAAGTGTTTTCCCTAACTAAGAGATCGAAGCTTTTAGCTGGAAAATGAGAAAAATGTAATTTTTCTCAAAATAGCTTTTGGAACCCCAAACTAGCTTTTCTTCTCAAAATAGCTTATCCAAAAAAATTGAGTGTTAGGATGTCTTTGTGTGAAACCTAGGTTTGGGAGCCAGAATAACTTTTGGAAATGTATCCAAACAGGCACTTAGTTTCGCTGGATTTTATTTTTTTGGGATTGATATTGTCATTTGGTGTTTTTTGCACTCTTCATTTCCCTTCGATGTTACTTTGACTTCTATTTAGAAGTTAAAGGAAGCAAATTAGACTACTAAATTTTAATTTATGTTACATGTTATTAGATTATAGATTAGTTTATAAGTAGAATAAATGTTTTTTTGAGGAAAAAAGATAACTACTCCTTAGTTGAAAGTTATAGTGCTTAACTTTCAATTTTTTTTGAGGAGTATAAATAATTGAAAGTGATCCTTAGTTGCTCTAAAATAGTCATAATGATGTTATAATTAGGACTGGAGGGAGTATCTTGTATATTAATGTGTATCTGTGTTTGCATCTTATGTTGGCCATGGCTTAATGTTTAATTTCCTTTGTGAATTTGAATAGTGTTAGTAATAATGAAGACGTAGAGAAGCCTTATGAATGTGCAGAATGAAATTGACAGAAAAGTTTTGGATGAAACTCAAATTGATTCCAAACTTGACGGATGGATAGTTAGTTACTCTTCATTGAACTTTAATGACTTTCCACTCCCGTAGTTTGGATAATGCAGTGTTATTTCTAGAATGGGGTAGGTAAGATGAGTGGGTTTCCAATGTGACTTGTTTGAAATTGAGAATATATGAGAAGTATGGGCAGATTAATTGAGAAAATGTAAATATATATATATTATTCATCCCATACATGTGTGTTTAACTTGGAGAGTCTGAGGGGAAAAAATTGCCAGGATACTCAGTGCCCTCTACTCTGCTCCTGGGCTGCCTTCGAATCAAGGCTTAAATGATGGAAGTATGGAGCCTGAGTAATGGTGGCCTTTTGGACCTGGGTTTTATAATATTGATGATTTATGTTATAGATTCTCATGATAAACACAAAAAAGAAAGACTCTTTTGACATACTTATTTTCTTATTTGAGCATAAATTGTGTCCTGTTGATTCAGCTGATGTCTGGAGTGGAATCTAGGAAATGGTTTGAAGAGGTAATTCCAGCATTGGCAAATTTACTTTTGCGGTTTCCCTCTCTCTTGGAAGAACACTATCGAAGCACAGATATGGTTGTAGATGGAGAGATAGGAGGTGGTTTACGCTTGCTGGAATCACAGGAAGCTGGAATAGTTTTCCTCAGCCAGGTTTGCCTTTGTAATATTTTATATATTTGTATTTAGCCGTATTGACCTGTTGTTGGAAGTTGGTTTGAAAATCGAATTTTACTGAGTAATGAATGGATACAAGTATTGGAAGAAGTTTTAAGATCTACACGCTTATTTGTTCAGTTTAGAGAGTAATATGATCTGATTAACATGTTTATTTACAATGCAGAAAAGTGGTTATATATACCAGAGTGATTAACATGTTCATTTACAATGCATAAAAGGGGGTATATATATACAAGAGTGAGGAGTCTAGGTCTTAATAGCTCTCAATGATGTTATGATACCCTAATAGATAAATATATGGTTATGCATTAATTATGCAGGTTATATACTATTTACATCAATGACATATCTTAACATTCCCTTTCAAGTTGGAAGATAAATGTTAATCATGCCTAGCTTGTTGCAAAGGCAGTCAACCCAAGGCCTGTTTAGAGCTTCTGTAAGTCATCTAGTTGATCACTAGACCCCACAGATGCTTTAGAAAGGAACTTTGATGTCTAAGTGGTAGATCTTTCTTCTGTATGTAGCTGCCATAAAAATAAAGAGACAAACAATGGATACCTAGAAAATAATATGATCTGGATAACTTGTTTGTTCACAATGTGGAAAGTAATGCAGAAAAGAAAGATTTGCATAATCAGAATGAAATCCTGTATTTACCTTGATTTGGATTGGGGTCATGTTTTAGAACCTGAAGAAATTTCAGCTTACATCAGAGTGATGTTTCGACGAATAAATCCAAGTCATATGAAGTGTGATTATCAATAATGATGTAATGGAGAAGTACATAGGATGCAAATTCTTCAACCACTTTAACATTGTGTGCTTTTACTGTAACGGCATGAGCATTATTTGCTGTATAATTACACTACTGTGCTAGTACTGTTGATAACATTGGCTGCTATCATGTTATTCTTATTCTAATTATGTTAAAAATAGTTAATATGGTAAATTACTTGCTTCTTTTCAGGAGTTAGCAGCTGCTCTCCTTTGTTGCTCTCTTTTTTGTCTATTCCCTGTTGATAGCAGATTTTCTAGAGGTCTTCCCATGATCAACTTTGATGAATTGTTTGCGTAAGTAACTTTTAGTAATATTGTATTGGAGCTCATAACAGTTTTTGATAGTATGTATTCATGCTGGGACACCATGAATTACTGTATTTTCTATCTATAGCAGTGCATAATTGCATTTGAATTTTGAAATATTATGGAGTTTTTCCTTGGCACCATTATCAATTGTTCTTGTCCTGACATTTTAATTTTTATTTTATTCATTGGTAGTAATGTTTTGCAATAGTTGTTGTACAAATGCCATATGTGTGAGTGAAATAGTTAGAGACAGGGTTGGTATTGGAGCTGGGAATTTCCCCCAATGTGTCTTGGAAAAATAGGAGGGAGAAGGAGACTAAAGAGATAGTTCGAGAGGTCATCGTGCGATACATATAGCCTGCCCCACCTATAAGGCTCCCTTGTTGTAGCTTAGGGAAAATGTCACTTGAAAATTTTGAAAAAAATACAGTCACCCTCAAACGTAAGCTGATTACAACTGTACATAGAAATTTAAAATTTTACATAATTTCTAGATGCTATCACTAAAATTGTTAACATTGTACAATGATATCAATTTATGTCACGCCCCGTCTCTGGGTTCAACTGACAAGGGTATTGGAAACTCTCACCAATGGGATAGGTTATGATTTCTGAGTCATTTGGAGCGCTAGGGGAGGTATCCTAGAGCTAAGTGAAGGGACCTCTTTAAGAGCGAAGCCCTTAAGCCAGGGGGAGGTAGAGGCATATGTACTTTCCTACGTAGTTCGAAAATTCGTGGATCAAGAGTTAGGTGTCCTACCTTTGTAACGATCAAGGGATAAACTTTGGGTCGATGATAGAGGCATAAAGTTTCTATCTGTTGATAGTTCAGGTTTCTAAATCTGGATCATGACAACCTTCATGATTAGGACTTTATTTTTCTTTCTAGAGGCCCCTGTCTGGTAGTGGCAATATTTTCCAAAAGTTTCTCTTGATATGTATTTTCTCAGAAGTTTCTTAGCCTCACAATGAATAAAAAGAGGACAATTAGTCAATGTCATATTTTCTTGCTTCTATTTTTTCTCTTTCATGGAATATATTCTCTACAAATTCATGTCTATTTTCACAAATTATTGAATTTCTTGTCTCGTTTTCCGCAACACATTTCTGAATCCAAAGATTGGCCATGAATGTTTTCAGGAGTCTGTATGATGACTATAGTCAAAAGCAGGAAAATAAGATTTGGTGCATCATTCACTATTTTAAAAGAATAAGCTCTGATATGCCAAAGGGCTTTCTCTCATTTGAGCGGAAAGTGCTTCCCTTTGATGGAAATCAACTTCAAGTTTCTTACCCTGATACTAATTTTTGGAGCACTTCCTCCATTCCTCTTTGCAGATTTGAGGTTGTCAATAAAAAAGTTATTTTCAATTGTTAGAAAATGAAAAAAAAAGTTTTAACCTGAAAGGTTCATTTTGTTTGTCATGTGATCATTTGGTATGTAGATTCATAGTTCTGGAGTCATAGAGGATCAACCATATGGAGCTGTTGAAGTGGACTTTGCAAATAAATATCTAGGTGGTGGTGCTCTTGGTAGAGGCTGTGTGCAGGTATGATAAGTTTATGCTTTCATTTTTAATACTTGAACAATTTGAAAACACGGTTTTTTATTTAAGTCACATATCCTTTGTGTTTGATGAAATTGTGACTGATATGTTGTTTATGTGTTCTAGAAATGCTTTTTGGTTTTGTCAATTTTATAGGTTGGCACCTTAACATTTTGTTTTCCCTCTAGAAAATCACTGCCTCAATATTTGATTCAACTTTGTAATAATCTGATATAGGAGGAAATCCGCTTCATGATCAGTCCAGAATTGATTGTTGGTATGCTTTTCATGCCTTCAATGGCTGAAAATGAGGCCATAGAAATTGTTGGTGTGGAAAGGTTCTCAAGTTATACAGGGTGAGCAGTAGTCTGTGAATATAAAATCTAGATCTTTATATAATTGAAATTCATTACTTGCTATATCCATGTTAAATGAGATAAATAGAGGTGATTTTGGCACTCTCATGGGAATGATTTTCCAGCCACACAATCTTCAATATTTTTGAAATTTTTGATAGTAATTACTAATATTTATCCGTTGGTTTTGCTTGATGTTACTATTGGAAATCTTGTATTATTCAGCAAGTATTTAAGCAGTGAGAATCCGTGAGTATGTGGTTATTTTCGCTTTCCTTTTTTCTTTTTGCCTTGTTTTATTCATATTAGTAAAAGTTCTAGTATGGTTTGTGTTGACTTTTATCATATATCACTTTGGTGCAATTCAGCTTGGAGATTTGTAGTTGGTCGACTTGGTTTATTTTTTTTTCTGGGATGAATGTTTGTTGACTAACTTTTAAGCTTGATAGACTTAGTTTTAAGAAAAGAATGCGCTTAATTACAGCATATATCTTCATACTTATATTTTGACAACGTTTGAATTAAGTTTGCTTTAAAATATGTTCTTATGCTCAGTTTTATCTCAAAATAGTCAATTTAGCTTAAGCTAAATGTCCGCACAACTGTGTTAGTTTTTCTCTGCTCACTAACTTCTTTCACAACTCATTCATATCTCTGAAACACAAGATTTTATGTGCTTCCCCAAAGAAGCTCCATGGTTTATCTTTCTTTTAAATAGTTTATAAGCATCATTGATGTTCTCTTAATTGAAGTCTTAGTATCCAGGAGAAAAAGATATAGGTTTTAATAGCGGGGGCAGTACATTTTGTCTCTTTTAAGTTGTATGTTACTGATATTTCTGCCATCTGTATCACTGCTTGAATTCATGCCGCGGGATAAACTAAATATGAAAGTAATAATTTGTATCTTCACACACTTATGATGACTATATGTCTTGATTTGTAGGTATGCCTCCTCATTTCGATTTTCTGGTGATTATGTGGATATGAGGGACATAGATGAACTTGGAAGACGTAAAACCCGGATTGTTGCGATTGATGCATTATGTGGCCCAGGGATGAGGCAATACAGGGAAAAGTTTCTCCTCCGGTTAGTAAATCTTTGTTTATTGGAATTCTGGTTCATGGAAGTATCCATCCATGCAAACAGAGACACAGTTAGCAAGTACTACCTCCGGTCCTAAATATAGGACGTAATTGCTTTTTTTTTTTTTGGAGAGATTAAAGTTGCGAAATAAGTTATTAAATGATGACATATTTGATATATTTTTAGATTATCCATTAGTTTATAGGTAAAATAAACTAGTTTAAGGGAAAAATTAGGTAAATCAATTTATAATTAACTTATTTTGCCTTTTTAAGGATTTTCTAGAAAATTCAATTAGGTCTTATATTTAGAACCGGAGGGAGTATTATAATTTTCAAACTCTTGTTTTATTCCCAGTAATCTATTTATAACTAATCTGGGACACTATTTCCCAATCCAATGTGTGTAATTTGAATATCTTGGGTGATGGATACTCCATGAACACTAATTTCTTGAAACAAGAATCATGAGAGAGATCAGCTGAGGTCTGGTGGGGCAAACTAGTGCCTGTGCCCCCAATTAATGACAAAACTTGTTGGTAATTTCTTTTTAATTTACAAGACCTAATGCACTTTAGTCTCCATGAATTCCAAGGGCATTATTGGATGACTACCATATCAGTTCTAAACATAATTGTAAATGGACAACCATCTGACTAAAAGGGCAGGGTAGCATCATACTACCTCCAGTTCCTAAATATAAGATCACTTTGGCTAATTTGGAGAGATTAAGGAAGGCTTTCCAATGAATTAGGATTACATGATCTTCCCATAATACCCCTCACTTAAATTTAAAAGACAAGTAGGGATTTGAGAGAGAAGTGTGGGAGCTAAGAAGTATAGGGGTAATTTGGACCAAAATTGAGACAAAATAGAAAGTGATCTTATATTTAGGAACTTATCCACTTCCCCAAAGTGATCTTATATTTAGGAACGGAGGGAGTATTTTGTTTAGACTGGATTAGTATGCAATTTTATCTGTCATTTTATGCGAATTGTAACAAGAGTAAAATACTAATTTCAGCTCCATTAAAAAGGTAAAAAAGGAAAACTGATTTTGGTCCCTTGATCCTGCAGTGAGATTAATAAGGCATTCTGTGGCTTTTTGGGTCCATCTACACATCGGTCATGCCAGAAAATATTGCAAGAGAACAGAAGTTCTTCTGAGCTGGGTGATGTATGATTTTTGTATATCCTGGACATAAACAACTAGGGAAAACTAATTTGAAGGTTACCTATACTTTTTTTGGATTTTTAATTTAGTATCTGTATATTTTTTCTCTTTATCAAATCATTCAATTTTGCTCTATTAGCCCTGTCTATCAGCCAATTTAACTCGTGCTTTGTTAGCTTTGTTAGCCTCTGTGCATAAGCTAATGGTGCTCATAGAGCAAAGTTAAGTGATTTATTAAATTGAGAAAAAGTTGTGGGTTCCAAAATAGAATTTGAAGAAAAGTATAGGTAAATGCAACATGGTTTTCCCTAAGCAACTACCATGTTTTATTGATAATGCGGTACAATAAATTACGTCTGTGGTCATATTGATCTTTGATCATTATGCTTCTCTTGTACATTCTTTGTTTTATCCGCAGGTTTATGCTTCTGCCTCAACATCTACGGAAGTGAGCAAAGGACAATCTGTGGATGCCGTATTACAAAATTCTCAAAAAGGCCATCATGATGAGGCACAGAACGATAATATTGGGGTTGCTACTGGAAACTGGGGGTGCGGTGCCTTTGGAGGAGATCCTGAAGTAAAGGCCGTAATTCAATGGCTTGCTGCTTCTCAAGTAATTAATATTTATAGCAATTATGATGAATATGTTAAAATTCTCATTCTTTAGTCATCTGAACAAACCAGAATTGTTTTTTATGATTTCATCAAACCAGAATTGTTTACATGCACCTAAACATTAAAATGGAAGTTCCCATTTGGATTGCCTTCGATGTAATTTTAACTAAATTGGATGTGATATGGTCTATTATGGTCAATTGGCCAGTAAATCCTTAGGTTTTGTCGTAGTTGATTCCCTCCCTCAATAATACTCCCTCCGTTCTTAAATATAGGACCTAGATGACTTTTTTGAAAAATCCTAAAAAAAGCGAAAAATAAGTTAATTATAAATTGATTTACCTAATTTTTTCTCTTAAACTAGTTTATTTTACCTATAAGCTAATGGATAATCTAAAAAGATATCAAATATGTCATCATTTAATAACCTATTTCGCAACATTGATCTTTCCAAAAAAAAAGTTATCTAGGTCTTATATTTAGGAACGGAGGGAGTAATTAGAAAGACGCTCTCCCCCAAATTGACCTAGTGTGTTAGAGATTTAGTCCCAGAATGCTCAGATAACTAAACCTCAGTTAGTAAAGGGGGGTATTATATCCTCCTACTGGTTGAACTAACCCCTTTGGGGGTTATTTTAGCCCTTCCAGTGGTGAATAATTTGATTTAAATTTATTGCAGTTGGTGTGGCCCAAAGTCTAACATCTGGTTGAAAAATGGATGAATATGAAATAATTTGAATTGAAATTTATTAAAATGAATATCTTTCATCTTGCTTCTTTTATCGTGGAGAATTTGTCAGTTTGTTGATAGTTTAATATCACATGAAACTAATTGTTCATGACTCTACAAGTCAAGTTTGTGTAATCATTAGTCTGATTTAATTTTAACATCACCTATATTCCCTCAAATTAACATATCTTATATCAAAGTCCTTTAGATTTCCTAAATTCCTTCAGAATCATAGTGTTGCTGACTTGCTGTCCACATGTACTGTTTGTGAATTATAAATGAAGTATAAAGATTTCACATAATTTATGGTTTATATTCAGTCAGGCTGAAAGGTTGTTTTCCCTCTTGGTTCATATAATACAGGCTCAAAGATCATTTATAGCATACTACACATTTGGCTCGGAGGCATTGCAAAACTTAGATCAGGTATGTTTATCTTTCATTATCAGATTACAAATATAAAATGATGAATGGAATTACTTGTTCTTAGACTCTTAGTCATTTACTTTTTCTCTATTCTTAATTTCCTCTTGGTACTAATTGCTTTTCAGTCTTCACTTGAGCAATAAAATCTTCCATGAATTACACTATTTTTATTTCTCATAGCACCATCATTGACACAAGTTAACAACTTAAATTTTTGGTTTTTAAGTTCCGGATGCCCCAAAATTCCTTAATTTTATTGTGCACAATCTCTGAACTTGATCGGTATGACATGTTTGGCAGGTTTCTGATTGGATTTTATCGCATCAATGGACTGTCGGGGATCTGTGGAACATGTTAGTTGAGTACACAACATTGAGATGGGAAGGGGAGATCATTGTTGGCTTCTTCAAATGGCTCCTGCCATCTATATAAACATGAATATGATGCTGAGATTGGACTCCCCAATCACACTTGACTCTTAGTTGATAGTGTTTCCTTTTGCAAATGTCTGTTCTCCTTTTCTTTATAGATAAAACAAGGTATAGGTCTCAAAAAATATCATGAAGTGTGATGTGAATACTTGCAAATTATTATGGTTCTTGTATTATACACATTATTTAGTGAAAAGTAAATATATTATTGGTCAGAAGCAAATCGTCAGTGATTTTATGTGGATTTAGAATTTCCTTTTTCGATTTTTCAAATTTTATGTCGGTTAAAGGGCATTTTTACCCTGGAAGTTTTTAGGTTGAGACATTGGGCAACAAAATTTTTTTAGGGAATGGAGCAATTTTGACTCTCCATCAATTAGACCTTACACTCAAAGGTTAATTGACTAAAAATGTTTACATGACACCTATTTAAAATAAGTAATTATGCCATGCCTGCAGGTTGTAGACTAGGGTTAAAAATAAGGTTGGACATGTTTACTTAAATAGACCTATAAAAGAGTCTAAATATAAGTGTGACTCATTTACTAAATAGTCTTTTCCTAAATTGATTTATGAAAAAAAAAATCATTAGATTGGATAAAGTTGGGGAAAAAGACAGAAAAATGCCACTTGAAATTCATTTGGACAAATAGGGGTCTCCAATTGGGAAAGGGACAAATAAGGGTCACTCCAATTGTGAAAGGGACAAATAAGGGTCACTCCCCTTTCTGTCCTAAATGAAATGTAAAGGAAATGTCTTTTATGCCCTTCTTTTTTTTTTCTTTTAGAAATCAAATTGCAACCTACTCTGACCCCTCTTTGTCCAAGCCCCACTTCATCAAACAAAAGAAACCCTACTCTTCCCCTTCTTCATCAACTTCTTCACCTTCATTTGCCCTACCCTATCTTCTTCGAGGAACTTGAGCACGAAGAGTATGTCTTTCTCCTTCGAGGTGGGGGTTTGGTGAAGCTTTGGTGGAAGGCGTCGCCAAGGTTGTGAGCGGGGTCGATTCAATCCTCAATCAACCTAGCTCAAGAAGAAGATGAGGCAGGGTGTCACAGAAGCTAAGTCTTTGGCAAGTTCATGATTTTTCTTTGTCAAGTATGAAGCTTTCTTTTCTTTTTCCTTATTTCCCTTATGAGATGTAATTGATTCTGATTTTCCTTATTTCCCCTTTTTTTTAATGTGGATTTTGACGGTTGTCTGCTTTAAAGGAAGTAGATGAGGAATTCAAGCATGTTCTTCTGGCTTTTATTCTTTTATGCTCTGCCAAACAATTTGTGCATGTTGTAGTTGCAAAATTATTCTTCTTTTAGATTGAATTCCTTAGTACTTTTACTGTATTGTTAATTAAAATGCTGAATGCAGGACCAAATTACTATAAAATTGATCATGATGCACACTATCATCTGATGCAATTCATGTAATATAAAGTTGAAAAGCTGCACACTATCATCTGAAGCCTCAGCCTCTTAGATTACTCGTTGTTATATTGACATTTAGTCAGAGCTTCCAAATGGTCTCATTTTTCCTGAAGTGTGATGTGATATCTGCTCTGTAATTCTGAGATGCAATTCATTACTAATTTGATATCTGCTGCCTGCTGCAATTTCTTATTTTCATATAACAAACAAGTGCTTTAATGATTGCATCTTCTCTGCTAGTATAGCTGAGTATACCACATGCAATTCAAGTGAGATGTGAGAACTAATATTCACTATCAAATATTCTGTGGAAGAAGAAAAAGGAATCTAAATGTTTACTGACTGTTACAACATTATGAAACTATTGTACTGAGTTTATGCAATATTGTAAATCTGTATTAATGGTATAAAATAAAGAACATGATTCATTGAATCATTAAAGCCTTGCAATCTGAATTGTTATTGTAGGTGGTTGTTGTCATTTCCTTGATGATGATTGAACAATGTTGAAGCTATAGATGGCCCTCCAAATGCAAGGAATTGATGGGGCATTGTTGAAGCTAAAGAGGATGGCCCTTGGCATGCTGAAAATTGATTGGACATCGTTGAAGCCATAGAAAATGGAGATGCATCTAACATAAACTGACTAGAGCTTGCTGAAGCTATTATGGAAGTTGGAGCTGCACCTAATAAGGAAGAAAGTAGAGCAATGTATAGGTTACTGATAGATAAAAAAAAGTTGTAACACAATATATTTGTGCTGAATATTGTGTTACATTTTCCCTTATGTAAGGCAATGTATAGCTGCACCTAATTACAATTGTGCTGATAGATAAAAAAAAGTTGTAACGCAATGTATAGGTGCACCTAATTACAGTTGTGTTTGGCATCTTGATGTAATGCACACATTGATTATAATAAAGTCACATTTTCCCTACCTATATTTTTTTACCTTAAAATAGAAATTGTTGTCCTGCATGTGTTTCCAATGATTGTGGCAGGTAGTTTGAGGGAGTTTGAGCCTATATATCACAAAGGCAAAATTTACACATCATTAATATGAAAAGACATGATTTCAAAAACTGATCTGATCTGTAATGCACAATAGCTGATCTGTAGTGCAAAAAAACTGATCTATGATGGACATACACTGATATGTGATGAACAAAAGCTTATCTGTGATGCAGAAAATACTACATGCTGCTTATTCCTAATGTTCACTTGTTCACTTGATGAAAATACTACATGATGCAAAAAACTTATCTGTGATGCAGAATCCTAATGTTCACTTGTCAAGAAAAATGCTATTATGTTGGTGACATGTGTGTGTGTGTGTGTGTGTGTATAAGTAGTTAATCAAATGTGATAATTAAGGGAAGACGTGACAGTTAATTGCGATACTTGGTAGTAAATAGCGATACTCAAGTAGTGAATTGTGATTCTTGGGCAGTGAATAACCTTTTTGTTTTTCAGGCAAGTAGTTAATCAAAGATGCCAGCTTCGAGAAATGCGGCAGTTAATTGCGATACTTTGGTAGTAAATAGTGATACACGGGTAGTGAATTGCGATTTTTGGGCAGTGAATAACACTTTTGTTTTTCAGGCAAGTAGTTAATCATAGGTGCTAACTAAGGGAAGACGTGGCAGTTAATTGCGATACTTTGGTAGTAAATAGCGATACTCGGGTAGTGAATTGCGATTCTTGGGCAGTGAATAACCCTTTTGTTTTTTAAGCAAGTAGTTAATCAAAGTTGCCAGCTTCGGGAAATGTGGCAGTTAATTGCGATACTTTGGTAGTAAATAGCGACACACGGGTAGTGAAGTGCGATTCTTGGGCAGTGAATAACCCTTTTGTTTTTCAGGCAAGTAGTTAATGAAAGGGGCACCCTTGGTAAACCGTGGCAGTTAATTGCGATACTTTGGTAGTAAATAGCGTTATGCATGGTAGTGAATGACGATTCTTGGGCAGTGAATAACCCTTTTGTTTTTCAGGCAAGTAGTTAGTCAAAAGTGCTAAATGGTCAAATGTATGTTATAAATTACAACTAGCTTCATAACTTGCATTTCTAATCTACTTGTTTGCTTTACATGTATATACCTAACTGCGTTTCTAAAGTAGTTATGTGTAATACTATGTTATAAATTACAGTTAGCTTCATAACTAACATTTCTTAAACTTGTAAACCATATCAACAAATACAATATTCACGACAATACAAATCTTCCCAGAAATTGAACCTAGTAACAAGCTTATATATACAACATTCACACCGTGGTATATTGTTCAGCCTAACTATATATAAAACTACTTAATCAACCTAAAAATAACTATTGTCCATCATTAAAAGCCTAGTTTTAAATTTATGAAGTTTTCCGGGCTTCTTCTGCTCTGATTCCCAAGACTTTTCACTCTAGGTAGGCAGGTCCTTAGTGATGTTTGGTGCAGTGGCATTTTAGGCTCCATAAGATGAGGCTTCCATGGTTCCTGATTGACAAAGTGGAAACTCGTTGGCTTATTGTTGAAAAAAAGTAGTGATCAAAATATTAATATTTACTACCAAAAATACTTGATGTGACAATTTTTCTGAAGTCAATGAAAACAAGCAGCCAGTAAAAGAGAAAGAGCAACAAATTTTATGACTAACATGAAGTCACTCATCCAATTCTCCAATGAGAAATTAAGGTATTTGTAACTCACATCAGTTCCGCCATTGCAGGAAAATCAATGTTTTCAATATGCATAACAACATTTATATGCTAACCTACATGGTTTACATAACAGACAAATCATTATGCTCAATCAAAAGAGCAGAGAAGAAGGAAATAGAGGTAGAATGTTTTGTAAAGCAAGAGTAAACTATAATTCACCAAGGCATTTATTTGGATAAATTGAACCATAAAGCAGGAGTAAACTATAATTCAGCCAAAACCATGGTTTTTCTGCAGAATGTTTCATACATATCCAAAATGATTATTATTTTTGGTTATGTCATATACCATTATACACCTTCAACAGCAAACAAGTATTCAATCATGACAGAACATTTATAGCTCCATGGAAATCATGTGCTTCCTGATTATTTAACCCCAGCACTTCTAACTTCACTCTAATTATACTTAAGAATACTTTCAGCATATTCCTAAAACCAGAGAAATGAAACCCTCTATATTTTCAGTCCGGCCAATGCAACAGCAAAAATCCCCAATTAAACTTGCAACCAACCAACATTCATCGTTCCTCTTTGCCAATCATAATTAAAAATAGAGTCATACCTAAAATAAGACGAGGATTTCTATTCCTTAATAACTCCATTACACTACTGTAGTGAAATAGAAAAAAACTTCCATATAAATGGAGTTCCCCAAGACAGTATCAGGTGAATGAGATGGTTAAAACAAAAAAAAATGACATACCCATTATTATTCCCATGAGCATGAAAAGAGAAATGGGAAGATAAGAAGGAGAAAAAGATGAGACCTTGGGGAAGAGAGAGA
The DNA here is from genome assembly GCA_029929735.1 of Mimosa pudica. NCBI lineage: Eukaryota > Viridiplantae > Streptophyta > Magnoliopsida > Fabales > Fabaceae > Mimosa > Mimosa pudica. The sequence goes on along the minus strand of JAKELP010000012.1, from coordinate 5,566,685 downwards.
AGTTTGTCGAGGGAGAGAGTGATGGAGAGGAAGTGTTCCAGGGAGTTGGATTCGGTGAAGAAGAATGAAGTTTAGGTTCGATTAAGGAGATGAAGGAAGAGGTTCTGCGTAGAAGAAGGTAGTTGGGTTCTATGATGGTTCTATGATTTGGTTTTGATCCCACGATCTGTAGATGATGAAGGAGAGAAAGGGATAATGTGATAATATAAGATAAGGGCATTTGGGTCTTTTGACACAAACTTCAGTTTGGACAAATAGGGGACTGACCCATATTTGTCCAAGTTGCAATTGAAGACCCCTATTTGTCCAAATGAAATTCAAGTGACATTTTTCTGTCATTTTCCCATAAAGTTGGAAATATATTAATTTTTAGTTCTATTTAAAAATAAAGTTTTTTTTTTGCTTTTTTTGCCATATTGGCCTTAAAAGCCATCAATATATTATCAATATACATTGACAATTAAATTGAGGTTAAAGAAATTGATTCTCTTCACATGTTTTTTTAGGGCAAAAGCGCTGATCTAATAATTAACTAGGGCTGCACAAAAGCCCGGTGGTCCGTTTGGCCAGTCACGGCCCGACCCGGTCATACACGAAAAATGGTCCGTCACGATGTGGCCCGGAACCAACCCTATTAGGACATGACTGACCCGACTATCGGGTAGGACAGGACCAGGGCATATGCTCCATGACCAATCGGGCGGCCCGGCCCGATTATTTATCAATATTTTTATAATTTTTTATTAATTATTTTTTATAAAAATGTTTTATTAATTTTTCTATTAAATGTTTTTTTTCTTTGCTTGTTTCTATTATAATAGCTTCCTATATAGTTAATATTTATTAATATCTCTATAGTAAGTTATTAGGTTATGTTAACAATTGTATTTGTATTTTATTAATCTTCAATTAACCATCTTAATTTAAAATTCACTCAACTATCTCTTTAATTTTCAATTTAGAGTAGCTAGTGCTATAATCAAAGTGATTTTTTTTGTCGAGAGCTATATTCAAAGTGATCACTAACTCCTTTTTGTAGTAGCTATATGTGACTCATTATATTTATCATTGCATTAATGCTTTTTAATTATTATTGATGAATGATGATCAAATTTTTCCTTTGTTCTTTCTAAAATTGGGGTTGAGTATTCTCTCATTTTGTGTTTGGCATGACCAACATGGTCCGTCATGTGGCCCTGCGGTCATGTCCGGCCCGATCTTGGTGTTGGGCCAAACAGGACATGACCGGGTCTCGGGCCAAAAATTTTGGCCCGACAATTATTTAGGACATGACCAGGGCATATAGGTGGCCCGGTCATGTCCGTCATTTGTGCAGCCCTATAATTAACTATTTTAATTTGGGCAAAAATAATAAATGACTATTTCACGGTGCATAAATAATAATCAACTTTGTAACCCAGTGCAAAAATAATTAAACCGGTACTACATGTAAATTTGTAGTTTTGTGGAACCTTTCTGATATTGTTTTCTAAAATAAAAATATCTTTTTACCTCTCACAATTAAAACTCAACATTTTTTCCTTATGCCCTTCATCTTCCCATGCTAACTAGTATTAGCAAGGTTTTGATTGGGAGGGGCAAAAATATATTTTTCACTTTGAAAATAATATCAGAAAGGTTCCACAAAACTATAAAATAACATTTAGTATCAGTTTTATTATTTTTGCACCGGATCACAAAGTTAGTTATTATTTATGCACCGCGAAACAATCATTTATTATTTTTGCTCAAATTGAAATAGTTAATTATCACATAAGCGCTTTTGCCCTTTTTTATCTCTAGTAGATCTTATTCTTATTTTTACACCAAAAAATTGATATGAGTTGGGTTCCTGATAAATAACAGCACTTACTATATAGGCTAGGGCCAAGGCAAACCACCTGACTCAAAGAACTCTTACATAAGTACTCCCTCCGATCCTTATTAGAAGTCATCAACCGTCTCTAAATTTTGGTCCTTAATATAAGTCACCAACTAACATTAACTAACTCATTTATTAAAATTTTCCCAATATACCCTTATCATTGGAAAATGAACATTAGAAGATGATAAGGGAGAAAAGATGAAAAAGACACATGTATACTCATAAAGATGAAAAGGGTAGTGGGCCATAGTGATAAGGGTGAGAGGGGCGAAAATGAAAAGGAAAAAACATAAGACCAATTTAATGATGCAACTTCCTTTAACTTCCTTCCCTTGATATATACAATTTGAGCTGTTGATGACTTATAAATAGGATCAGAGGGAGTACTTACAAATTGCTCACCAACAATGCTATCAAATCGGCATATTCAAACTCACTCTTTAGTTATGAGACAAATCTCTTTATCAACCGGATCAATCTATGTTGGCCAGGTATATCCTATTCTACTTCCCATTATCTCTTTCCCTCTCATGTAAACCCTATTCTATGTTCCACCTTCTCCCTCTCTCATTCACATAATTAAATTTTATTTACTATTTTATGAATGCCAACATTTTTTTATTTATTTTACATTTTTAAAGGTTGTAATTTTCTTTTAAAATATCAGGGGCCAAACAATTGTAAACATTCATAAAAAGTTACAAAAGTTATGATATTCTAAAATCATTTTAATATAGGCTAAAGTATATTTTTGGTCCCTTAAGTTTGCACAAAGTCATGTTTTGGTCCCTTAACTTTGAAAAGTGTGTTTTTGGTCCCTTAATTTTGGAGAAAGTGTGTTTTTAGTCCCTTAGCTTTGAAAAGTGTGTTTTTTGTCCTTTAACTTTGTATAAAGTAATGTTTTTGTCCTTTGGAAAAAGGATAAAAATGTTTTTAGTCCCTTCTTTTTCAAAATTAAGGGGCTAAAACATGACTTTTTGCAAACTTAAGGGGCCGAAAACATACTTAAACTGAATTTAAAAGGACTAAAAACACACTTTTCAAAGTTAGAGGACTAAAAAGATGATTGTGTCCAAAATTAAGGGACCAAAAACACACTTTTCAAAGTTAAGGGACCAAAACATGATTTTCTCCAAAGTTAAGGGACCAAAAACATACTTTAGCCTTTAATATAATCAGATAGAAAACACGTAAAATTAAAATTATTAAGAGATAAATAAAATCTAAAAATTGTTGCCATAAAAATGGGAACCATTAATATTTTCCCAAACATGATTAAATCTAAGGGAAAAACTTACATCAAGTTCCTTTCTCCAAGTTCTCAAGTTCTTTCAATATAGGCCATTAGATTGATTGAATGAGTGTTATAAAAGGACACATGTCACTCCCATATTAAAAGAACTTGAGAACTTGGAGAAACGAACTTAACCTAAGTAAGGTCCTAAATTTAAAGCATTGCTGACAAAAATAATTTCGTTTTATAATCAAATATTTAAAATGAAAAAACATAACAAACATAAATATTTTGCTATATATAAATAAATAATTTTAATTAAAAATATTGATGATAGTGTTTACATCCTCGTAATTGATTGTGCTAAAAGTTTATGATTTATTTTGAATATCTCTAATTCTTTTTTGATCCATGATCAATGTATCCCCTCATTCGACAAGTGAGAGACTAATCCCCCGCTGATTTGTAGGCACCTCAAAGGGTGAGACAGCTGGCCTGAGAGATTTAATGCTTCTCCATACCCCGCTGAATATCTCTAATTCTCTGCAAAATATCCAATGAAATGATATTTTTTAATTTATTATTTGAATTTCAATGTGTAGAATGGATAGAGAAGATAAAAAGGGAGAGAGAGAAAGTGAGGGAGGGAACATTTAAGATATAGGGAAGGGTAATTTGATAATTTAAAGTGTTAATTTTGATTTTTGGTCCTTCTAAATAACTATCTTTTAAGAGGACCTCAGGAGTAATTAATTTTTTCCTTGGTCTTTCGCCCTAAATTTTCCTAATTTGAACAATTGTTACAAAAACCTTAATCCTAAGATAACAGTATACATTATGGTAAATATATAAAAGATAACAGTATGCATGAACTTTTTTACAAATGAAAGAAAAATATATAATTATAATACCATTTGATTTATCTGTGTTTGTTAAAAAAAAATCTCTTTGTGAGCCATGTAATAAGAAATTTCATTAATAAATATAAAAATGAAGGCATTCCTAGGGACGTTCACATCGGACTCTTTGTAAAAAGGTAGAAGAAATGAAACAATAGCTTAATAGCTTCAATGATTACAAATGTCTTAGTCTCATGAATTTGATAAGACCTCCAAATTTGCAAAATACCAAACTTTGCCGATGCAAGGGCATATTGGGAATTGAGATAAATCAAGTTCTTACTATCACAATGCTCAAACTTGGAATATGAAAAAGGAAAATTAAACTATAATGAGTAAATCACATTTGAAGTTGAAATATAAGTACAAAACTTATTTGTCAAGCAAGAAACAACACATGGTCATTGCCGATGCATCATTCATAATTTGAGCTACATCTATATCAACAACATCCAGAGGAATCGAACTATCTCCTCGCAGACGACGAACAAGCTCTGTAGTGCAGCCGCACTGGAGGTTGATGCTTGTAAACTTCTCAGTCGCGCGAATGACGAGATAGAGTGTCTTAAAACTCATGACTCTTCAGAAATCAGCATTATATGGTTGCATTTCAACGCATTATACATAATGCTGTAAGACTACAATCATTTGTGAATCCCACAAAATTGACAAGGTAATCCTTTACTTTCTATTATCTGACATCAATTATTGGTATCAAACCTATATAGTCCTCTCAAAAAAGATAGACTTATATATATGTGCAACAAAATGTTGATGGTATAGATATTTCCTGTCGCATTATGGGTTATCAGAGGCAACTCAATCCTCCTGAAATGTCCATACAATAGTAGACGACAAGAGTTAACAATTTTTTTATCAAAAACAAGAGAGTTAACAATTCCGATGAAATGATATTTTTTAATTTATTATTATTTGAATTTCAATGTGTAGAATGGATAGAGAAGAGAAAAAAGGGAGAGAGAGAAAGTGAGGGAGGGAACATTTAACATATAGGTAAGGGTAATTTGATAATTTAAAATGTTAATTTTGATTTTTGGTCTTTCTAAATAATTATTTTTTAACAGGACCTTAGGAGTAATTAATTTTTTCCTTGGTCCTTCGCCCTAAATTTTCCTAATGTGAACAATTGTTACAAAAACCTTAATCCTAAGATAACAGTATACATACACTATGGTAAATAAAAGATTACAGTATACATGAAATTGAAAGAAGACATTAATAAGAGGCCATTTTTAGAAGTGTCAGCTGTGACGTACATAAGGTTTCTTTGCGGGATTCATGAGTTGGGCTATGAAGGTAATCATATATATATCTTGTTATTAAAAATTAATAATGGTAACAATTCAAATTTCTAATGATTTGTTATATTTAGTATTTCACGATGTTATTACATAATATTGCAGATCCAGAAAATATTCTGGCCCTAATGAATGTGGAGGGGCTTACGGGTGAAGATGTTATAAGCTATTTGGCGGTACTCTTTTTTCTTTCAAATTAACTGATCTTGGTGCATATCATCACACTTATATTTAATGCTTGCTGTTAAATCAATTGAGAGCAAGCTGTTTAATGTATTTGATGCTTGATGGCTGTCTAACTTGGGCTTATTTTCATTTTGTGTTGCAGCAATATATGATCATTCTCGAAAAGACAATCTATCGACCTGGAATTTGTTATTTTTAGAGAAGTGTTTCATCGGAGTTAATATAATGATGTGTTTGTTGAGATTCAAAGTCCATATTTATGCTATTATAAAAAAAAATGTCCATATTTATGCTGGCCAAATGGTTTTTTATTTTTGTTGTAAACATACTTTCGTTGAGGTATTGACCGTTGGACTGGTAACTTTAGGCTAATTACTCTCCCAATTTTCTTCAAAAGTTATTCTATTTTCCTGACTCCAAATACTCCCTAAAAAGCTTCTTCGAATTCTACATCATTACTTGCCCTCTTTTACCCATTATTTGCTTTACATTTCCATTTCAAATCCTATATACTCAAGTAACTTTTGCAGGACCATCTCCAATTTCACTCATTCTTTCTCTTGGTACATATTTGGGCGGTATAATGATAATTGTCTTCCATTTTAAAATGTACATATTTTGGCTGTAGAGGTGGATTGTGTAATCTCATCAAATTTTCATGTCAAAGGAGGCCCTAATACCACCAGAATAACTCAAATTCAAGCACAAAATATGACTAAAATGTTATGCAACGGGGATCAACAGATTTGAAGCACTTTTTTATTGCATAGTTTGTCCTTAATTTCTTCCGTGTAATATCAATATTTGATAGGTAGTACTCCGTATATCTATACTGGATGGAAAGAAATGTGGGAGGAAATGGCGGAAGAGAAAACGGACTTTCCCTTTGTCTAGATTATTGAAGAAAAGAGGGTGAGAAGAGAGTGGGAAGGAAAAAAAAATGATGACCTGTGTTTGGATGGAAAGAAACCTCTAGGGAAAATGGAAGAGAAAATGAAAATGTGAGGGGAAATGGAAGAGAAAATGGATTTCCCTCTACTTGGATTGGAGGAGAAAAGAGGGAGAAGAAATTTAGAAACAAAAAAGGCTATACAAGCCATAATTTTTTTCTTGAGGAAATTTAGTTTTTCACACAGTCCTAGGAGCTTTATTTGATTTTAATCACTAACTTTTGGATCATTAAAGTTCTGCAATTTTTTTATAAAAGTTGAACCATTGGATCTTTAAATACCATAATTCACTACATAGAATCTAATAATGCAATTAAAGAAAAAGAACCAAAAATTTTTTAAAAAAATTGGGGAGACGAGGAGGAGTAGGTAGAGGAGAGGATCTCCTCCTTGAATTGAGAGAGCACTCTGGGACTAAAATCATCAATCTGGCTTGGAGGGCGTCTTAGAAAAAAAATATAAGGGCCCATTTGGTTGTGGGAATCAGTGACTTAGAATCAAGGTTGTCAAACTCGTGAGTTTAAGTAAACTCGTGGAGATAAGGTAAACTCGGATCGGTAGACTCGTATCGTAAACTCGTAAGAGTTTACATTTATAAAAAAACATGTATTTATTTGTATAATTAAATAATTAATACAAAAAATAATAATAAATTGACTTAAATTTATTTTAAATACAGATAGTAGATTTAAATATATCAATATTCATATTATATCAATCTCAATAGATAAATTAGAAATGAAATTCATATTTAAATTCATTGAATTTCGACAATTAAAAATAATTAAAATGAGTTTAATAGCAAGTTAACACAGTTTCTGTATGGTAGAAACGTAAAAACGGTGAATTCACAATGTAAAAACGTAAGTTTCTACCGAATTTTCAAAGACTGAAAATTTAGGTGACTCGTGACACGTTTTGTTTAGGTAGTGTCGTAAAAACGGTAAAATCGGAGAGTCAACTCGCGAGTTTGACAACAATGCTTAGAATCCTTTATACTTAATAGTAATGCCTAAATCTCCATAGTCCTCTCCTCCTTCAATACAGATGATGAACTGCACCTAAGCTTCTCACTCCCTCCTCTCGATTTTTCTCGCTTGATGAAAGAAATGTGGTGTTTTTTTTTTAAATGAAAAGAAATGTAGTGTTGAAGATAATGAACAGTGAAGCAGACACCATACTCTTATCTCACACGACTGTCCTTTTCTTTCAATTTTAGGTTTTCTAATTTTTAGTCAAACGTTATGTCTTCTGCCTACCTGGGAAAACAATGAACTAAGACACATAATAATCATGTTTATATAATATTAAAATACTAGAAACAATAAAGGTAAAATAGGCTAGCATGCTAATGCATCTTCTTCACATTACACTATACTAGTACAGGACCCGCATATATGCGCGGGTTCACTTTTTTTATCATGCATATTTATGTGGATGAATTTTTATAATTAACAATTTGTGTGGATGATTATTCAGATGTTTTGTGAAAAAGCCTTAGTTAATATTTTTTGGAAGCAGTTGAAATATTAAGAAATGATTTGTGTGTTAGTGGTTGTAGTTGCCTCATGGCCATGGGTCATGGTTGATTTACTGTACTCCTAATATATCTTTCTTTTTGCAAAAAAAAAAAAACTAAATATATTTTTTTATTCACAAATTCTAAGGAAATGAAGGAACTTCATTGAAAATAAGAAAGAAGTAAAATTCAATTTTTGTTGGAGGAAATTAATGTTAGAATGCAGAAGAGAGAAAAAGGAGCGGTTAGTTATAAAGGATGAGAGGAAAAGTAACAATAGAATGACTAAGAGAAAAATGAGAAGTTATAGAGGAAGAGAGAAAGAATGAGCAGTTAAAGAGGAAGTATTGATTTTTTTTAATCGTAAATTGGTCATTGAAGTAACTCTACTAGAAATAAGAAATAGTTAAAATTTAATATTTATAAGAGGGAATTAAAGACAGAATGAGTAAGAGAGGAAAAATGAGAAGTTATATTTTATTAGGAAACTGACATTAGAATGTGGAGGAGAAAAAAAAGGAGAAGGTAGTGGAGGAGGGGAAAAAGGAGTAGTTGGTGTTTTTTTTAAAAAAGGAGAGAGAATGTGATGATGTGGCGGCTTGAGATTCCTGCTTTTAGCCCTCCCTTTATATATAAGATAGATAGATTATATTTTCTTCTTCTTTTTTTTTTATATTCTTGTGCCTATTATCTAATCATTTCTTTTTATTAAATTTATCACGTTTTTAATAAAATCCCCCATTTATACTCCAATTTGACATCTCATCAAATTCTTAAACATAATCCCTTTTATTTTGTGCTATTTGGTTGAGATAAAAGTGAGGCGACAACAGCAGAGACAATGCTAATGTGCGGTGACACTGTCGTGATAGGTTTATTGAGTGTATTTAACTATCTACTTTTTTGCTTTAAGGTATGTACTGCAACTTCCAACATCAAATACACAGATTTGTTTGATTTAATGAACAATGTTATGATGTTTGACTTCATTTTATGTCTTATTGTTAATCATTTCATCATGTAACATCTTATTTTTATAACTTACCTTGGCATAGTTACATTTTCAACTTAACTAACTCGATTTGATATGTCTCGATTTATTGCTCCCGGGCAAGGCCAGGGTATAGTTGCTAGTTAGAAATGGAAAGTGGAGTGCAACCATTAAAATCAATTTTAGGCGAGAATAGTGGGTGTAGTTGTCATTGTTGTAGTAGAAATGAGTCACATTAAGCAACTTTTTATATACTGGGGCCACTCCACTTTTTATTTTTAATTCTAAGCCACTATTTCCCACCACTAAATAAGACGTAAAGATTTACTGACCAATTGTCCATAATACACAGTATCATGTCAAATTTTGTTACAATTACAACGAAGGCAATGCATATGGGGACTTCCATGTCAATGTTTCATGTAAATATTTCATCTAGTTAAAAAAAAATACCCAAAATTACGAATGACCAACATTTCTTTTGAGTAAGGAAAAGTTAATTATAGGTCTCCTAGTTTGAACTTAATAGAGACTAGACTAGATGAAGTCGCAAAAAAATTCACAAATTAAAATAGGGCCTCAAGAAATCAACTAACCAAATTGAGGTCCCTAGTTATGACCATAAAGTTGTTAATGTCTTTGTTACTAATCATATTGATATTATTAGGCAGAATAAACTTGATTTCATTGATAGAAAATGGTTTTATTTAATAGTAAACAAGATAAACTGAATTTGTATAAAACAAAGAATAATACAAAAGCACTCTTATATACATAAAAAAGATTACGAAATTGAAAAATAAGCTCATTAAGAAAAATGACATTAAAAAGAATTAAGATGGAGTCAACAACATACATCATCAAAAGATAACACTATTGTGGGTTAAAAGGCTTTTTAGTCTACAAATTTTTACGTTGGGGCACTGCACACCTAGAAGTTTTTTAGAGACCAAATATCCCTTGAAAGTTAAAAAAAGAGGCAGTTTTAACCCTTCTTTAATTAGACCTAATAGTCAAAGGTTAATTGACTAAAAACATGACACCTATTTACACTCCACCCCATCATCTCTTTTAATCACTCAAATTTCTTCCTCCCATTCCACTTATTTCTCTGTTTTTTTTTTGGATACAGAGATGTTGACTGCTTACTATACTTATAAATATTCTGTCATAAAAATATCTTTTGTATTTTGAAACTAATAAAGGTTGCCATAAGCATGATCCCATTTTAATAAATTGATGACAAAAAAATATGAATGAATGAATGATAAACCATCGACAAGTGAAGCATTGGTATAACCACATTTAATATTTCACAAAAATATCATTTTTTTAATTAGTTTCATTTTCGTAATCAACTAATCATTTATAACTATCTGTCCATGTGCTATCTTTAAATTGTGAGACCTACTATCGATATGATGAGATTCTGAATCCAATTAATTTTTTGACCATAAAAAGGATCCAATTAATTTTTGACACATTTTTAATGAATTAAAAAATGAGAAAGAACGTGTTACAAAAGGTCGTACCCCCCTCATCATTATGTAGAAACCTTGGTCTCTTTAATGTGCATCCATGAACACCAACCTGCGGTGGACTTATTTTTTGGCATCTGACCTTTTGAAAGGACTTCTCATGAAAATTGGATAAGTTAAAGGACTTCACTAAATTTGTAGCTATCTTACCTTTCTTTATTAATTAATTAGGTTTCTTGCCTAACACATCTACCAAACTAAATTTTTGAAGGCTATATTATTAGCCTTTGTTTGAATAAAAAAAATGCTCATGTGTGCCAATATCTAATATAATTTTTAGAAAATATGGATCTCTCGATCTAATCCATATTGATTTTTAAATTTTTAGAATCACCATCACAAGAACGTTTTTAATTATACAATTTATATCATTGATTAGTTAGCTCCACCTCATCATCTCTTTCTCACTCAATTTTCTTGGTATAAATTTGATCTCAACAACGTTTTTAGAATCACTTATTTCTCTCCCAGCAACTTCAAGGGCAAAAACCTTCTTATCTACACTTCTACATCTTTTATTCCCATACACCCACTTCTACATCTACTTCTTCTTGCATAAAGCTCCAAAATGAAATTACAGATCTGCAATTTCTTTCATTTCTCTGAATTTTTCAAACTACAACTTACAGTATCTTTCTCCTTATTCCTAATCACCATTAAGCTCCCTTCCCTCCTCTCCCAAAACTCAGATTAGGCAAAAAGGCCCTTTAACCCATTTTATATTTGATGAAATAGAATACAAAATAAATTAGTAGATTATAAATATGAAAGAGAAAGTATTTTAATGTATTGTCTTGCTTAATTTGAACTATGTTTAATAAAAACAATATAAGTATAAGTTATAAAAAACAATATAAGTATATTCAAATTTCAAAAACGAAAGCAAGCACACATGGAATCTAGACAAATGCCAAGTACTTGACTTTTCTTTTATACATATATAAAAACTAAAACACCATCAAATAGTCAATCTCATTACCTCACCGACAAATTTAGTCCACCAAACCTTTCTCACATTTTACATTATTCTGACTCTGACAATGGAAGAGACGTGAGAAACAAGTACTAGAATATCAATGTATTTTCAAAAGAATAAACCTCAGCATATGCCCTTTCCATAATATATTACCTTTTACTTAAATCCCGCTTTCGTTTTTATTATTATCCATTTCAATTTGCAACAAACTTTGAAGATATTCTTCTTCAACAATGTATCATGCAACAACCATAGATGTGTGTTTGTTGATGGCCATCTAATAATGCATACTCTCATCATCCTTCCACCACCTTCTACAATAATACATAGTATTTGATTATTAGATGGCCATCAACGAACATATTTCTAATGTGTTGTCCTCATTTTCTTGGATTCTTAGCGGATGTAAACTTCACATTGGTATGCAGGTTCTAACCCGGGAACTCCCTGCTATTCTTTGTTGTTCCTTTTCTTGTGTTAGTATATGATGAATTGATGATAGGTTTGCTCTTTGACACCTTTTCATCTGCTTCTTCCAGTTCATCGTCTTCCTAATTTCTTTTATTGTCAAGTGCTGATTTGATTGTTAAAGATTTACTACATTTGAACATTCCTGTCCTAAGAATAAAATTGCGCATTGTGCTTGACTATTTGTCTTAATCCGCTCTTAATGGGCTGGACTGTTCAAATTAGAGCCGAGTAACCGAATACTCAATGAGATTGATCAGTATACGTAATAGGTACTGAGATTTGAGTAAAGGACGAAGATGCAAAAATGATAAATAACTATTGGTTAAGGAACAAAAATAGTACATAACTATTCTAAGGTACAAAATTGATACCCAACTTTTACCATGTGATCAAAAATGATATTTTCACTAATATGACAATAAAATTATACATAAAATGTCTAAAATGCCCTTATAATTAAATAAACTTTTATCGGGCTGCGATTAATTTATAAGGGCATTTTGGACTTTTATGTCTAATATTATTGTCATATTAGTGAAAATATTATTTTTAAATATCACATGGTAAAAGTTTGGTATCATTTTTGTACCTTGAAATAGTTATGTACTATTTTAGTTCCTTGACCAATAGTTATGTATCATTTTTGGGCCTTCGTTGATTAAATTGAAGCTAACCAGTTTCTTTTATGTAATGTAACATATGAAAATAATTGAGGGGTATTTATGATTGTGTGATTTGTGTCATCTTCCATTACATTCTCTACTCTAGAAACTATAAAAAGGTTTCCCTTTCTCTTGTTCTCCACTCCATAACCAAGCATTATATGGCTTTCTTTCCTCTCTTTCATTGTTCTGGTGATCTACAATGTGATCACTAATTCACTACCATAATCCCATAATCTAATATTTGCGTGAGCGCGTTATTGAACATGAATGATCTGCTTGAAGCGGTATGTCTACTAAAATAGTTAGATTTTTCACTATTTATTCATTATTTCATAACACATTGAGTACAGGGTGGTATATAACCTTACTGACCTTTTTTATTTGAAGTTAATGAAAAGGATCAGGGCTCAACAATGTGGTAAAGCAAGCAAGATTTGAATTCTCACGTTAAATTTAGATTTTTGTCTAGCTATATCTCTATTGCTTCAAAGTATACCTCGAACATAATTGCTACTTATTAGAGGATACATTTACCTAATGAGAACAAAAAATTAAAAGTGTGCCCGTAAAATAATTGTGTGAAAGCTCTCTTTGAATAATGGAAAAAATTACAGCAAAATCTCCCTTCAAGAAGATAATATAAATCCTATAATTCATTATTAGCAAATGAAAGTTCCATAATTCAAGGAGAAGGCTAGTGTGGATATGTCCATTGTTTGACCATGCCATCTTCCAACCTTGATTTCTTCCATCTACCTAACGGTCAAATAATAATTTTATTAAAATAGGGTTGATTAGGAAAGGTAATTTAAATACTTGAGAAGAAAGTTTATAATCATGCAATACAATGCAATAAAGTTCAACTTTATATTATGCCAGAAAATCATCAACTTTATATTCAATCAGAAAAGAAGCAACAAAAACCTGACGGGTTGGTGTGAGCGGTAGTTAAGTACTCTCGTCTCTTGATAAAGTGGTTGGTGGTAATAATCAACTTTATGGTTGAGAATGGAGATACCCTTGGGAAACCCCAAAAAAAAAAGCAACAATAAAGCAAAGAAAATAAAATCACAATATCCTTCACTAACTTCACTAACATGCGATCACATTATATACATTTTGATGATGGCCAGGAGTTCAAATCATATCATGCTACATAGCGAGGTATTCACAATAGGGCAGTAAAGATCCTGCATCAAGAAAGAGTAAAGCAAAAGCAGCAAGACTAATTAAGATTGCATTACTATTCTTTGGACTGGAGTTGTAATTCTCTACTTCATTGTCTCTTTAGATGTGTGCTTCCTTTATCAATATGATGAGTATTGTTCTCCTTGAGAGTTTTCTTGTCTCAAGGATCTTGATGAGAATCAATAATTTGAATACTTTGAGTGTGTACCTATATGATGTTCATCCTTGGCTTAACATGTGCTTATTCAGAGTTCTAATTGACACTTGTTTATTTTTGGGCTAACATGAGCTTGTTCAGTGTATATGGCAACACTGTACTTTAGGTTGGATGATGTTTTCACAGTTATTTTTGTTATCCTTGAGAAACTTCAAATCACAACGAACTTGATAAGAATCCTTTATATTATTATATGTGTTCCCATGGAAACAGATTTGATAGCATGGTGAATTGCTGAAATTTCATTGGAAAGTTTTGATACTCATGTTTTAGTATAGTATCTTAATCTCCATTACAACTTCAAGCTTTTCTATAGTATGGTGTGGAAGACACTATGAAGACTTTTTAAGTGCATATTATTCTGTTTGCTTGTTAATTTCTGCGGTCTATTATTTTGTTATTTGCTTTTCTGTTTGTTGTTTTTGAGACACTGTAACTCTGTTATTTTAATATTATCTGTCTTTTTTGTTGGCAAAAAAAAACAAGTATGACAAATAAAAATTAGAGTTATCCGTATTAACTTTTTTATTTTCATTAATTTATAAGAGAGTGCCATCTTAAAAAAAATCAAACTAAAGCATTTCATATTCTTTTTAGCATTTAAACCAGATTTATTTAAAGAATACTTCAGTTAACCCCATAATAGCAAATTAACCTCATAGTTCCCTAAAAAAGAAATTCTAAATCTTCACTTGGCCCCATGGGGATCAAGTGAAATTAATCGTTTTAACTAAAAACCAAAATGCACTTATTGAAAAAGCAAACATCTTGAAATTATTCATATGAATCTTGTAAATTCCTCATATGGGTTTCGGAAATTCATTTGTGAAATTTCCTCGATGTCCATATCAAAGGAAACAGATAAGTCATGGGAATTCCTCTATGTATCCCCATGTGTGTGTTGGAAATTCGGTATAGAATTTTTGTATGTTTTAGTGTTTGATTCCATGATTTTTAAGAATTAAAAATTCTAACATAAATTTTGGAAATTAATAAAGAAATAACACATTTTTAAGAATTTCCTTGCCTAAAATTAACCAAATTGATAAACTCTTCCTACAAATAAAGAAATCCCAAAATAAGTACAATTAAGCAACAAATGTGCCACTAAAAACAATAGAGCATATATTTCCGGTATTTAACTATCCAAATTATACACAAATCTTTCAAAAAAGCATATATAAAGTATATGAAATATGCTAAAAGGCATGGATTTCAAGACAGCAACAATATTTATGAGGGTGGCATCTTCCTCTACATTTTTAATTCATTGTAATATAGTTTGGCAAAAACAATTAGTGTAAAATAGGAAGTGCCCCTTTTTTGTTGTTCTTCACTCTATTTACCAAGCTTTATAGGCTTTCATTTTTCCTCTTTTTCTTTGTTGTGATCTGTAATGTGATCACTATCGACCTTAATACTCTCTCTACAATAAACAAGAAGGATTGTGGTAGGAAGAGAAAGAATAAATGAATATAATCAAGGTGTTTAGAAATAACATGTCATATAAACTAATTTAGCTAACATTTTTAATATGATTGAATAGATGAATAAGTCAAACATTTAGCATGGAGGAAATACTTTCTTTTAGTCCTTTAAAGATATTATTTTTACCGAAAGTGCTAGCATTAAAAAGTTGAATAACTTATCACAAAATTCATCAAATGCTCATAAAATATATATTATGAGCATTTGATGACCTTTATATAAATAAAAGATCAAAGTCTCATCCCTAAATAGGTCTTATATTTAGTATCTAAAGTGAGTATATTTTATTTCCTGAATAAAATGACTGTTATAAAAATAGACATCTCTTTGGGACTAGTTAGGGTTAATTGTTGTAAGATATTTTATATAAATAAAAGATCAAACGCCAACAAGATTGGAATCAAGTAAAAGGGATACATGCCAGGTATTTCATAAAGAGGTGAACTAAGGTTCAAAAAAAGATATCATCTAACCCAACTTTGAATAAAATACTGTATTTAATAGGAGAATACATATGCCTGTTGAAAATTAAATTTTAAATTTAAATTGAAGTGTCATGTAAGTAGTCGTGTTGGAAGAATTACTCCGTTAGTTCATGGATGATTAAAATACATGAGTTTAAGTAAGGTATGTTCATAGATTGTCAAAAAAATATATAAAAATTAATGGTTGAATTGTGATAGATTGCCATGATCATACTCCCTCCGGTCCTAAATATAGGACCTAATTGACTTTTTTGAAAAATTCTAAAAATAAAAAAAGTTAATTATAAATTGATTTACCTAATTTTTTCCCTTAAACTAGTTTATTTCACTTATAAACTAATGGATAATCTAAAAATATATCAAATATGTCATCATTTAATAGACTATTTTGTAACCTTAACCTGTCCAAAAATATCTAGGTCCTATATTTAGGACCAGAGATAGTATTAAATTATTTTCTCATATATAAAGCAATTAACATTAATTTCTTACCACTAATAATTACTAATAATTATAAGAATTATACTAGCTCTCTCCAATGCTTTTGTATAAAACTATGTTAACGAAAAACTTTTCTTATTTAAGTGAATCTCATTAATTAAAACTATCAATATAAAAAAGAATTTAAAACTTTTAATCACTTGTTTTGTATAAATTGCTAAGGGTACGTAACATTACTCTCTAGCTTACTAACATAAAAAAAAATTACTCTCTTACTATAAAACAAAGAATCCGTATGAAAATATAATATATTCTTGACCAACATCCAGAAAATAAATGAAAATTGATACGACACGTATTTAACAGTCAGATAACAACATGGGTAGTTCAAGCCACACACACAAACTTTTTTCCTTTCTTCTTTATTAGGCAAAGATATTTCCAATAATCCGGCCATTCAACAGTTGAAACTAATCTATTTTGAGATTTTTAATCTTGGCCTTTTCCAGCAAGTGCATTTCCAAAGATTTTAACTTTGTGCTATTCTTAATAAGTAGAATCAGGCCACTTACAACTTTAACCAACTGCTTGTTGATACATACACACAAAAGATTCTATATACAAAAAACTTACAAAATTACAAAAATCCAGTCCATAGCACCGATTGATCTATATATACAAAATATAAGCATATGGGGACAAAAATTAAAAGGAGGGGGTTGTGTGGTTTCATATGAGAAAACATTATCCTTATAAGATTTTTGAGTAATCTTTTTTGCAGGTGATGGGCTTTGCGGGTATGGTAATCGTGTCATTCGGAATGACCTTCTAATGTTCTTCCACAGCCTTTGTTAACCTATGCTTAATGGCCATCACAATTGGATATTGACTCAATCCAAACAAAATCACAAGAAAAGTAATGCTAATGAAAAAGGAGCTCCATTTCTTTTTCTCCATCCTAATGGTCAACAAAATGGTTGGACCAAATTCCAACATAGTAGAGATCAACGAAATGAACAAGGCAAACCAAACCCCATTGTGAGTTTTCTAGGAAAAATCTTATAGAAATCTTGCATTTCAAAGGACGACGTAAGGATTTCAAAGAACATCATCACTGAGACTGGAGAACTTGCCAACCCTACAACACCCATGATTGCAAAGAAGAGAAAAAGAGAAGAGTACAGAAGATGTTTAACTATGTGGTTATTACCACATAGTTATTGTGGTAACCCGTTACCGTTCTCTCTCTCTCTCTCTTCCTTTTAAATTTCAAATAATAAAGGACACGTGGCCCTTCCAGATCATAAATCAGACTGCTTCTCAAACGACTTGTGTGATTGTCTGTCTGAGTCATTACCAGGATCTGTACCAGAGCCAAGCCCGACCCGTATGGCCCAGAGAATGTAGCCCAGATCCGTATAGACGCTGAAGAGTACCATTAATTTAGTGGGAAGTTATTTCCAAATGACTGGAGATAAGATCATGAGTGGTGGGAAGCACCCGTTATGACACGTGGACAAACCTCATGAAGCATTACAAAACACGATCCCGGAATGCGTGTGATGACAATTATCCTGGATGTAATCTAGTTTAAATAAGAGATCTTGTGTTCAGATGATGTCATGTTGTATTTCCTATTCAAGAAGTACATCTTGTAAACTCTCTCATTTAATTAATATTAAGAAGTAATTTCCAGATTATCTTTTGATTGTGATCGAATTGTTCTTTATTTGATTAGTATTGCTTTAAGAAGATTTTTTAGGGCATTACATTTGGCGCCGACCGTGGGGAGAAATTCATATTTCTTCTCGTTATCTTGCAACCCCAGACCATGGAAGACGACGCAATGTCGCCTCATAACCCGGACGCGCCCGCACACTCGAATATCCAAGAGATTTCCTCCACTAGATACCCTGGAGGGAACACTCAGGAGACCCCCATAACGTTCCAGAAAACGATCCACTGTTGCTCACCGTGCAACGGTTACAAGAGCAGCAGTGAGAACACTTCGCGATGCTGAAGACGCTGTCAAGCGAAAATAGGAACCTGAAACTTGAAATCACCGAATTAAGGATGGCCCAACTCCATATACCAGAAGACAATATGGAAGAGGAACAACCTATTCCAAGAGTGATTTCCGAAAGTACATATCACCGGAACGCAGACCCTGGATACCAGAACCCAGAACAATACCAACCTGACGAAGGCCTACACGAACATCGATCTCGACACACAGAAGTACGAGATGATCACCGAATTCCTGAACGTGCAGCACCTGAGGAAAGGCACAAAGATCCAGATCACAAGCATCGTCAAACCAGAAGGAGAAACAAACACCAGAACCCAGAAATTAAACCGCAGGATACCAGAATACAGAGTATGACGACCCGGATTATAACCCCAGAGTCGAACTTTCTGATGAGGACGAAGAAGGAGTTGGAAGTTCCAACGATACACTCGACAAGCCTGACCCTCCCAAGAAGCCACGAAGGCACTTGGCATCCAAAATAACCGTTCCCAGAAACTCAACACCCAGAATGCGAAAAATGCGGAGAACCTACCCGGAAATTAAGCGAATGCAATGGGAGTTAGATAAACTGAAAGCAACCATGTTCCAACTTCCAGGAGCGCCGATCCCCTTTGAGAAAAACGATCCCTCCAGTTACGCGGATTCACCATTCGTTGAGGCCATATCCAGAGCAAAACTGCCTTCCCGGTTGGTTTATCCGGCCATTACGCCTTACGATGGTTCGACAGACCCGGATCATCATATGACACATTATAAACAACGTATGTTCGCCATCACAGTTCCTGAGAAAGTACGCGAAGCATGTATGTGCAGGGGATTCGGGATGACTCTCACAGAACCCGCTCTCAAATGGTATATGCACCTCGAGGTAGGATCCATCGCCACATTTGCTGAACTACATGATTCTTTCGTGAGTCAATTCGCAAGTAGCAAGCGGTTAGAAAAAACCGCCGATGACTTGTACAGGCTTCATATCAAACGAGGGGAGACCCTTCGCAGCTTTGTTACCAGATTCAATAAGGAAAGGTTGGAGATAGATCACCTGGATGAAATGACATGTATAAACGCGTTCAGGAAGGGATTGTGGACCTGGATGCCCTTATACGAAGAACTGACCAAATGCCAACCTAAGACATGGATAGAGGTCATGAGGAGGGTATTGGCTGAAGTCAGGCTAGAAGAGGACCGGATGAACCGAGACTATGACTCACCTGAATCCGAGTCTAGTCATGCAGGCAAAAGCAAGAAACGAAAGGAGCGACCAGAAAAACCTCCCAGAGCAGAGTCCTACTCTAATGCTTAAAAAGCACCAGAACGATCCGGGAGGTCAACCAGACCAAGCAGACCACCGGCTCCCCGAATAGAAGAGCAAGGCTTGCAGTTATCCGCGAAAGAACTAGTTAAAGAACTGGGAAAAATGGGGGATCAAGTGCGATGGCCGGGAAAAATAAAAGTACCCCCGGAGCAGCGAGACAAATCTAAATGGTGTGACTTCCACCAAGACCATGGACACAAGACCGATGATTGCATATCCCTGCGCTTCCAAGTCTCGGAACTCTTGAAGAGGGGATACCTAGAGCATTTGCTCGAGGGACCAAAGAAGCAGAATCAGATAGACAAGGCGGCAAGCAATACGAAACCCACTCCTGCAAATCCGCCGATCCCAACCAAGATGATAAACTTTGTTAATGGCGGATCTTGCATCATGGGAACCAGTTACTCTGCTGCTAAGAGACATATCCGAACCTTGACTGACCAGATATAATCCTTGACTATAGGTGGTGAAGACTTAGAGGCACAAGAAGGACCACTGACATTCTTTGACCACGAGATCAATGACCAAAACCATGATGACGCTCTTGTCATCTCGATCCACTTAGCCAACTGTGAAGTCAAAAGGGTTCTCATAGATCCAGGTAGCTCTGTCAATATTATTTACTTGAATACGGTTAAGGAAATGAACATGGAATCAGCCATGTCATACTATCCAACCACCCTGGTATTCGGCAACGGTGCAGCAGACAAGTCAATGGCTGTAGTTAATCTGGCAACGTATGCTGCCAGAATCAATCAAACATTTACTTACCATGTTATGGATTGCCCCTCTCCATACAACGCCATCCTGGGACGACCATGGCTCCACCAGATGAAGGCTGTACCGTCCACCCTGCACCAACGAGTTAAATTCTATACTCCTTGGGGAGTACGCCAGATCAGGGGAGACAAAAAAACATCTCGAGAGTGCTACCAGACTTCCCTGAAGAAGTCCGAGAAACTACCAGCCTAGCAATTACAGGGATCATCCCTGAGACCTCAAATCAGGGTTGAATCGACCACTGGACTCGAAACCATCCAGGTCGACCCAAACCAGCCAAACAAGAAACTCTTCATCGGGAATGATCTCAACACAGACTTGAAAAGCCAACTGATAGCATTCTTGACCCAAAATCAAGATTGTTTCGCTTGGTCCTATTCTGACATGACCGGAATCGATCCCCAGATCAGTCTACACAGATTGAATGTGGATCCTAAACACAAGCCTGTCCGACAAAAGAGCCGGAAGTTCGGTACAGACAGAAACCAAATCATCCAGGAAGAGGTCTAGAAACTATTGGTAGTCAAGTCAATAAGAGAGGTGACTTACCCAGAGTGGCTAGCCAATGTGGTAGTGGTAGCCAAGAAGAACGGAAAACATCGTGTTTGTGTAGATTTCACAGACCTGAATAAAGCCTGCCCCAAGGATTTCTTCCCGTTACCACACATTGACATGATGGTGGATGCCACTTCGGGACACCAGATGCTAAGTTTCATGGATGCTTTCTCCGGATTCAACCAAATCAGGATGTATCCTCCAGATCAAGAAAAGACCTCATTCATCACGGACAGAGGGACATACTGCTACCAAGTAATGCCTTTCGGCCTAAAGAATGCAGGAGCTACCTACCAAAGGTTGGTCAACAAACTGTTTGAAAACCAGATTGGAAAATCTATGGAAGTTTTTGTGGATGACATGCTTGTTAAATCTCAGTCCAAGGAAGAACACATCTCAAACTGAAGCAGTACAATATGAAGCTTAATCCAGAAAAATGCTCCTTCGGGGTCAAATCCGGGAAGTTCCTAGGATATTTGGTCTCAAGTAGAGGCATTGAAGCTCATCCCACCCAGATAACAGCAATCCAGAACATCTGCTCTCCCAGACGGGCAAAAGATGTGCAAAAGCTAACAGGGATGATTGCAGCTCTGAACAGGTTCATCTCCCGTTCTTCAGATAAGTGCCATCCTTTCTTCAAAACACTCAGAAAGAACAAAACGTTTGAGTGGAGTCTGGAATGCGAAACAGCCTTACAAGGCCTCAAGGAATACCTGTCCAAGCCACCACTCCTCTCCAAACCAAAACCCAGCGAATTACTTCAGTTGTACTTGTCTGTATATGGGCATGCTGTAAGTGCTGTACTCATACGCGAAGATCCAGGAATACAATATCCGGTATACTATGTGAGCAAAACTCTCCTAGACGCTGAGACCAGGTACTCGCCTGTCGAAAAACTAGCATTAGCCCTAGTCGTGGCATCCAGAAAGTTGAGACCATATTTCCAGAGTCACCCCATCCAGGTTGTGACATCTCACCCGCTCAGAGCCATATTCCAGAAACCAGACTTATCTGGCAGACTAGTCAAGTGGGCGATCGAACTCGGCCAGTATGATATATCATACGTCCCAAGAACTGCAATAAAGTCTCAAGTACTAGCAGACTTCACGTCTGAATTTGCACCTGACACCCAGATAGGTGTGGCTCGAAGTTTGATTTGCATGAGCAATGAATTAATCCCAGATACTTGGATCTTGTATGTTGATGGTTCAACACACTCGAAAGGTACCGGACTCGGAGTAGTCATCCAATCACCAACCGGAGATACCATGGAACAATCCTTCCAGTGTACTTTCAGAGCAACCAACAATGAAGCTGAATATGAAGCATTGATCATCGGAATGCGCTTATTAGTGGAACTTGGAGCGCAAGACGTGGAAGTACGTTGCGACTCTCAACTTGTATCTAAACAAGTTCAAGGAGAATACCAGGCAAAGGATTCCCGAATGCAAAAATATTACGCTATGGCCACCTCGATATCGAAATCATTCAGAGAATTCAAATTAACACAAATACCCAGAGATAATAACAAGCATGCTGACGCATTAGCAAACTTGGGATCCACCATTCCAAGTTCCAGAACCCGAGCCATCCCAATCATACGGTTACCAGATTCAGTACTAACCGCCACACCTGTTCACCATGTGCAGGCCAATTATAGACCAGAAGATTGGAGATCCCCAATCTACAGATACCTGGACACAGGTGTACTCCCGGATGATCAAAATGAGGCCAGAAGAATCAAACAACGAGCATCCAGATACCGGATATTCAGGAGCGAACTCTACAGATGGTCTTTTGCAGGCATCTACCAGAAATGTCTTGGCCCAGACGATTCTGAATACGCATTAAGAGAAACACATGAAGGAGAGTGTGGTAACCATTCTGGTTCCAGAAGTTTGGTTAGGAATCTCCTTAGGGCAGGATACTTTTGGCCTAAGATGCAGCAAGATGCCCAGAAACTTGTTTCCAAATGTGACAAATGCCAAAAATTCGCACCTGCACTCCAGCAACACCCAGAATTCCTACACTCCCTGACTCCAGTGTGGCCCTTCATGAGATGGGGGATGGATATAGTCGAGAAGTTACCACCAGCACCAGGAAAACGCGTGTTCTTGTTGATGGTGACCGATTACTTTACCAAGTGGATAGAGGCAGGAGCATTCCAACAAGTTAAAGAGCCAGAAGTCATTGACTTCATCTGGAAGAGTGTTATTTGCAGGTTTGGACTACCATATGAAATAGTATGCGATAACGGGTCCCAATTCATTGGATCAAAATTCAGGAAGTTCTGCACCAAATGGAACATCAAGCTGAAATTCTCCACTCCCCGGAACCCCCAGTCTAATGGCCAAGCAGAAGCCAGTAACAAGACAATTGTGTCCTCCTTGAAGAAACGACTAGAAAAAGCCAAAGGAAAATGGGCAGATGAACTCCCAGCAGTACTTTGGGCTTACAGGACTACAGCAAGAACCCCAACGGGAGAGACACCCTTCTCCTTGACGTATGGATCGGAAGCAATGATCCCCGTCGAGTATGGGCTACCAAGTCTAAGGTACAAGTGGACAAACGAAGAGATTAACAACATTAACCTGAACTACGAATTAGATCTACTAGATCTTAAACGGGAACAGGCTCTAATCCGGATGGCAACCTATCAACAACAGATAGCCCGTCAATACAACAAACATGTCAAAGAACGACGCTTCCAAATAGGGGAACTGGTTTTGCGAAAAGTATTCCCGAATACACCAGAATCCAGAGACGGAAAGCTCAGCCCCAACTGGGAAGGCCCTTACCAGATTGAAAGCATCACAGGCCCAGGATCTTACCAATTGCGAGACTCTAAAGGAAAATTGCTCCCCAGGAGTTGGAACGCAATACACCTGAAAAGGTATTTCCCATAGCATCTAAATTTCTTTTCCCCTAATATTATAACACTTTCCTGACGATATCATTTCCCAGAGCCAACCGTCAGGCACTATCCAGAACTAAGTTCTATCAACAGGAACACTTTCCTGATGATATAACTTCCCGGAGCCAACCATCAGGCACTATCCAGAACTAAGTTCTATCAACAGGAACATTTTCCTGATGATATAACTTCCCGGAGCCAACCATCAGACAATGCCCAGAACTAAGTTCTGTCACAAAGAACACCTTCCTAACAACATAACTACCCGGAGCCAATATCCTAGCAATGCCCAGACATAAGTTCTATCACCAAAAATAAACTTCCGATGATATAACTTCCCGGAGCCAACGCTCAGGCAATAAACGAGTCCACTCTTCTCAAACGAACCCCCAGAGTCAGGAAATCAACCTCAAACACAAGTTCCACCAATTGAATGCACCTCACTTGGTACAACTTCCCGGAGCCAAAGGTACACAATGCTTATGTCTTACATTTACTCTTTCTAAATTACTCCATTTGTTTATTCATTTGTTGCTTTAAGCCTATTGTAAATTCCAAGTACATAGTAGCTACTAACCCATTACATAACTTATAGACCATCCTGAACCCTGAAAGATGTATGGATGACGATCCACCACATCCCCGAGCAACCTGATTCCAATATCTAAGGTATACCAAACTCTAATTAGGCTTGCACGAACCCCAGACTCTAATTAGCACCTATTTTAATCCTAATTCTTCTAACATAACCTGATCGTGTTTGTCTAACCAGACCGCTCAACCAGAAAGATGCATCTACAAAGCGCTAACCAGATATCAAATCAAAGTACCAGAAGAATGCACAAGTAAGTATACGCAACTTATACTTTATAAATACATAATATTAGTCGTTCAAACTATTACAATTTCCAAGAACACAACTAGTTGACGCTAATCAAACTAGTAACCTCCAAAAGCACCAGAACACCACTAGTTAACACTAGTGAAACAAAAACAACATTTACCAGAAGAACATGTCCACAACATAAAGCACAATAAACTACTACACATAAAAAAAAAACTTCTCCTAAGCATCCTTCCCGCTGCCCTTCTCTCCATCTACCTCATGGGAGTCTCCAGTTCCTTCCTCATTATCGGGAGCTTGCTTCTTGTCTGAACCAGGCATCTCAGGAAGAGAATTAACCTCTTCCTCGCCACCCGATTCCTCATCACTATCACCAGACGAAGGCATGGAATAGCCCTTGTCCTGGAACTCTTGCTCCACCTCCTTCAAATCCCAATTGGCACCTCCCCCTGCCTGGAACTCCCTTACCATGCGGATGCGCTCGAACAGCATGAACTTTGAAACTTCCCGCCTTTCTCTTTCAACCAGGACAACCTTTTTCTCGCTCTTGCCCTTCTCCTCCTCTAAGTCGGCCAGCTGCTTTCTCAGGTCCCCGATCGTAGCATTCAGCCCCTCAATGGTGATGTCAGAAAGCTTCACCTCCTCCCGAGTGTCCACAGTTTCGCCTCTAGCATTCTCAAGATCTCGCTCGAGCTGGCGAAACTTTGCTTCCGCCGTGGTCCTGTATAGCTTATGCGCAGCTTCCAATTCCCCTTGCTTCTTCCTCATTTCCCGATCAAACCATTCCAGATTCTTCACACGCTTCACCAAGGTATCATGTTCTACACGAAGCATTTCAGTTGACTTCTCCAAATCCCAGAAACGCTTACGCACAGCCTCAGCCACCTGGTTGACCTGTCAAAACCAGAAGCCTTAGTAACAAACCCACAAAAACGAGATGCGCAAAGTCACGACTTGTAACCACAACCAAACTAAAACTCACACCACAAACCTTGAGAGAGCTAGTGGTCAATGAAACCAACAAATCCTGCCCGCCAGTGTTACTAAGAGCCTTCGATGCTCCACCTCCCCCTTGATCTACGTCAAGAACTGCGTCCAGATCCATAATTACAGGCTCCAGGATCGCTGCAAGGGCTCCAATCTCTTTCGGCTTATCAACCTCCTCCTCGATAGGATCCAGGTTAATAGGTCCCTTCGGAGTCACAGCAGCAGCACGCTTGGTCCTCTTCATCCTGGAAGCCACTGTCTCGGAAGCCACATCACTACTCGACCCACTCTCTGTACTTCCTCTCTTCTTCTTCTTTCCAGCATCAACCACTTTCAACTTCAACTTAGGAACCTCGGATTCACCTAACACCAGAAATCAAAAATTTACACAAAACGCAACAATATAATACCCCAGACAAAACAAGTTAGGAGGTAGACAACTATACCTATCTTGAAGATCTTGATATAAGTACGTTTGTCGACCGGAAGGGCCATGATCGCTGCTACCAACTCCTCAGAATCTGGGCGCAAAGGAACTTTCTTCTCTTCAGCTTTAACTGCATAAGAGACCAACCAAGACACGGATCATGTGAGTACAAAACTCTCAAAACACCACCAGACACCAGAAGTCAAAACCAGAAACAAAAAGGTATACTTACATAAATTGTTCCACTCTGTCCGGAGAGGACCACCATCCGGAACCAAACATCTTTTGTGCACGACCACAAATCTACGCTTCCAGCGCCTGACAGAGTCCCAAGGGGTGATGATCAAAGGATTCCCATCCAACCGGGAAAGGGTGAACAACCCGCTGGATTTTCTACCAAAGCTATAACTTGTGAGCAACTCCGCCAGAGAAATCTTCTTCTCCCAATTTTGGGTGATCGCCTCCAGACTCAAAACCACCGACCAAACCATCGGCATCAGTTGAGATGGCGCCAAGTCGTAGAAACGACAGATTTCAAGTATCAGAGGTGGAAGAGGAATACAAGGAAACAACCTCAAGTAATCTACCCCCAGAGTAGTCCAGTTCTCGCTACCCCAGTCCAGACGCTCCTCCGGCTTGGGCGCCCGTATCAACAAAGTCCTATCGAGACCTAACTCATCCGGGAGAGCAGCCACGTCACTCTCCGTGATAACAGGGGCCTCATCATTATTCTTCTTCTCCAGTAGTTTCCCATCCCGTAGTTCTTCCATCAGATTGGCAGGGATAGGGTCGAAGCCCTTGGTCACAACTTTCTTGGTGCCCGAAGATGAAACGTCGCTAACCTTAGTCATGATTCACTATCCTGGTTAATACAACATTACCACATCAGTTTCCATTATACAACTTGAAAGAACGCGCAAGAAGGTCTCCCCTCCTTTTCTGAGAGAATGATAAAACGAAAATATCCAAAGGTGCTTTTGTCGAAATTAGAAACAGAAGAAAAAGAGAGGGATGAGAAGTCTATTAACTTTACTCAAACATCAACATACCAGAATAAACGAAAATAAACAAAAAGTGAAACTAACACAACCAGACAAACATCCCAGATTAATTCATGCTTACCAGAAAATATTGTGTGTTGGTGAAAATGCAGGAATACGGACTAGATCTCTTGAATGAATTAGAATACCAGAAACTTCGAGTCAAAGGCAAAAGTACAAGAGCTTGCGAATGAGTCTAATTTATAGGATTCAAAAGGTGTCTGAATCGAAACCTCCCTTATCCAACGACTAGTATTTTGAAATCTGAACGAATGGGAGTGATTACATCTACTCGTGTCAGCAGAAGCCAGACACGTGTCGCTGTGGGGGAGTTAATGTGGTAACCCGTTACCGTTCTTCTCTCTCTCTCTCTCTCTTCCTTTTAAATTTCAAATAATAAAGGACACGTGGCCCTTCCAGATCATAAATCAGACTGCTTCTCAAACGACTCGTGTGATTGTCTGTCCGAGTCATTACCAGGATCTGTACCAGAGCCAAGCTCGACCCGTATGGCCCAGAGAATGTAGCCCAGATCCGTATAGACGCTGAAGAGTACCATTAATTTAGTGGGAAGTTATTTTCAAGTGACTGGAGATAAGATCATGAGTGGTGGGAAGCACCCGTTATGACACGTGGACAAGTCTCATGAAGCATTACAACACACGATCCCGGAATGCGTGTGATGACAGTTATCCTGGATGTAATCTAGTTTAAATAAGAGATCTTGTGTTCAGATGATGTCATGTTGTATTTCCTATTCAAGAAGTACATCTTGTAAACTCTCTCATTTAATTAATATTAAGAAGTAATTTCCAGATTATCTTTTGATTGTGATCGAATTGTTCTTTATTTGATTAGTATTGCTTTAAGAAGTTTTTTTAGGGCATTACAGTTATATATATAAGTTAGCAGCAAGAGAGCTTTTTGATATATATATATATATATATATATATATATATATATATATATATATATATATATATATATATATATATCGACACACACACATATCAAAAAGCTCTCTTGCTGCTAACTTGTCTTTGTTGCGATAGAACTTGTAAGGACCAGGAACTAGCTTCTTCGCTAACTGCTTATATGTGTACGTGTGTGAATAATTGTTGCTTCTTTTTTTTTTCTCGCACACTACTGATAATCAAACACCACCAAATCTTCTGAGCTAAAGGTTATATTTAGTTAATATATATTATCGATACTTAATAAATACGATAAGTCGTTGAATATTTTAGAAAAATTTAAGAAAGGAAAACAATATTTTTTGGTCGCAAAGGTAAACAGTTACTTATTGATTTGACAGAATAATTTTTCTTTAGCAATTTCATTTGAGTTATATTTTAATTTAGCACATGATATAATAAGAAAAATATATGATATGATGTGGTTTATGTAGTATTATTAATCTCACTAAACAAGTAACTTGGGTCTTATATTAAGGAATAGATAGAGTACATCCTTCGTTCCTCCTGAATATATGAGTTAGAGAAAGGCTTATCTTTGCGTTAATTATAATACACTAATTCCTGTCTATATATTAAAACTTTTTTAACACTATCAAATAGAAGCCATTCAAATGAGATTTAGACAATTTATATATGTTTCTCCCGACTTATCTTTTTTGATGAGTAGAAGTAAGAAATAAAAGTTTAATATACTCCTTAAAAAACATGATTAAAAAATATAACTTTTTTTTAAAAAAGCTAACACAAATTGTTAAAGAGCAAACTAACTTAACAAATTTACTTAATTTTCCACCAATTAACTATCTAACTCTTAATTAAATGTAAGACAACGAAAGTTTGAACCATTAAACCCATTCGAAATTATATCATATGTTTGACCTCACAAATATCCGATCCTTTCACTATTCTGTAATTTGATTTAGAAAGAATTCAATGTGTTTCCGATCCTCCAACTGAAACTCAAATTCTCACAAGTCCAATTACTCATGGTCAACATCTCAACGAACGTATGTTTACAACTGTAATATAGAGAATACACAAATGATCTGAATAACTTATCTATCATCATGTAAAATAGGAGCGTAGTGGCCACTACTTATGGTATAGGTGTGAGTTTTTCTTTTTGCAAGTAATTTCTATTCTCTTGTTTTTTTAGACAAATAAAGGTATAGGTGTGAAAATACATCATGAAGTGTGATGTGAAGACTTGCAAATTATTATCATTCTTGTATTATACACAGTATTTTAGAGAGACAAATTAGCATCAATCGCTTTTGGATTTCTCCAAAGCAACCTACACAATTGAGCATCGTACACTAGGTATTGCAAGGGACTTTTATCTCTTAACATTACTTACCCTTGTTTAGATTTGAATTAAATTCTGTTTAAATGTGAGGTTAACTTGGTAAAATACAGCTTAGTTGTCTAGGGAATGTTTTTTTATTGTTAATTTAGAGAAATGCTTTGTTTCAATGTGTGCGCCTACTCAATCTACAGTGTAGTTAAATGAATGATAGGCCAAAGTTCTACTCTTTACAGTTGGTCAATGGATTTCTTAACATCTTGAAGAACAAACTATTTTTTATCTTTGCAACTATACACTCATTCATAGCACAACAAGAACATAAAAAAACAATCACACAATTAAAATTTATTTACTTTAATTATGTGTCTCTATGTGTAGTGTTTAAAATGGTTACTAATTTTTTGTAATAAAACGTTCACAACCGATTTTCAACCTTGAAGATTCTTCTATCTTCTTCAGTTTTGTGTGTCTTGCTTCCTCCTAAAGCCCATCATTATTCGTGCTTTTAGGCTTTTTGGCTGACTCTTAACCTTAGTTAATGTCTTGACTACATCCTCTCTCAAATCCTAAAATCCTTGTTCTTTGAGCTTTCCTTTCTCTTCTCCCTTTTCCTCTGCCATTTTGTTATTCCCTCCCTTTTTTCTTGTTGTAGCCGACCTTCCCTTCATGACATGGAAGGTGGGACTTGTTCACAACCCATTTCACACTCTTTTTCAATTCTACTAAGAATATCTAGCCCAAATTTTTCATGGCTTCCGTATCTATGATTTCTTCTTTCCCCCTCCCCCTATCTTGATCCCATTTTTTCTGTTTTTATTTTCTCTAAACCGGCATGAAGAATGAAGGGGGAACGGAAGCAAATTAAAGTAATTCCTATAATTACATTATTTTAATAAGATAAATCAAATGTACCAAACGATTTCTTTCCAACTCAATACATTAACCATGATTAGTGTTTTTTAATTTGTCAAAGAAATATTGGCCATGCATTTTATATATCATCCAATCCTAACCTTAGTTTTGGGTTTTCAATCCCATTTTCGTCATATGAAAATAACAAAATTAATTATTAGTTGCTATTGGACCTTAAATTTAATATAATTATCTTTGAACCAGAACATTTTCCTTGAACATGTGGCTAAATATTGGCCAAGTAAAATAGAGCATCATGCATATCATCATCATAACGGATCTGGATTTTCTAAGCCTCTTCTTATCCTCACCCTCCATTTCATCCAATGGCTCACAATCTAACACATATAACATTAAAATAAAAGAAAAAAAAAAGAAATGCATGTGATCTTTCTCCCACCATGGCAAAAAAAAAAAGATCTTTCTCCCACTTAACCATCCACCCTCCTCCACCCCCCTCCAACCTGTCCATCCACCCCCTCTCCTCTCTCATCGTCCCCTCCGGCGCCGACTATGGCGTCCTCGCCCACCAACCCCGCCTTGAACATTACCATCATTCTCATTGGTGCCCACAGCTTCAACGTTGTCGCCTCCAATCTGGTCGCCGGCGTCGAGCAGGAGTTACCAGATCGACGAGGGCGGCGCCGACATCTCCATGTCCGTCCCCATAGATGACGCCTTCGTCGTGGAGATGTCTGTTGGTTCGGGCGGCGGCGAAGGCGTCGCCGTGGAGACGTCGGCGGCTCACGTGTTATGGAGTTCGGTGAGGAGACGTCGGCGGAAGTGAGGATGACCGTGTGGACGTTGGAAGAGAGGTGAGGGCAGTGGAGGAGATGGTTTGGGCGGAGGTGGGTGGTTGTGGAGAGAGAGACAGTGAGGGAGAAGGTGGAAGAGAGGAGAGAGAGCCAGGGGAGTGAAAAGAGAAAGTGGGGAGAAAGATTATGGTGGCGTAGGGTGTAGGAGAGTACATGGTTGTGAGCCATTAGATCAAATAGAGGGTGAGGATAAGGGGAGGCTTAGAGAGGCTTAGAAAATAGGGGCTTAGAAAATCCAGATCCCATCATAACCTTCTAAATGGCTATTCCCCTCAATTGTGATCCACATTAATTTTTGTATATATTATTCTTTTAATGTGAAAGCAATATACATTAAAATGATAAAGTATTATATACAAATTATTGGGCTCATTCTAACTAAAAGATTACATTTAAGAAATTAAATTTTTTTGTATAATATTTGACTTGAAATATAGAGAGAGAGAAATTTTAAGATGATAAAATATTTATCCTTTTATTGGATTTAGTTGAAGACAATCTCTTATACTTAGATACCAATCTCCAACAACCGTGGTATCAGAGCGCTAAAACTAATTCGCAAAATTGACCATTAGGATGGAGAACAAGAAATTGAGCTCCTTTTTCATAACATCTTTTCTTCCACTTCACTCAACTTGGATACTGAACAATTATCCATTGTGGTGAAAAAGATCGAGAAGGAGAAGGAGAAGCTAATTCAAGGAGAAGGAGAAATTGAAGGAGGAAGAGAATTTTGAAAAGACTTTGAATACACGGCTTGTATTTATGAATTATGATGATCGAATGCCTTAAATAGTTGAGTCACAATTTAAATTTAAAGTTTGGACGGTCAAAATTTTAGGAAACTTATTTGTTATTACGAATTAAATAAAGACGATGCCTGTTGGTTGTAAGGATTTTAAATAGATGACAAAAAATATGAATAAATGAATGATAAACCATCGAAAAGAGAAGCATTGGTATAACCACATTTCATATTTCACAAAAATATAATTCTTTTTTAATTATTTTCATTTTCGTAATCAACTAATCATCTAAAAATATTTGTTTGTGCTATCTTTAAATTGTGAGACCTATCGATATGATTAGTTTCTGAATACAATTCATTTTTTGGCCATGAAAACATCCAATTAATTTTTAACACATTTTTAATGAAAAAAAATGAGAAAGAAAGTGTTATAAAAGGTCGCACCTCATCATTACGTAGAAACCTTGGTCTCTTTAATGTGCATCCATGAACACCAACCTGCGGTGGACTTATTTGTTGGCATCTTACCTTTTGAAAGGACTTCTCATGAAAATTGGATTAGTTAAAAGGACTTCACTAAATTTGTAGGTATCTTAACTTTTCTTTATTAATTAATTAGGTTTCTTGCCTAACACTTCTACCAAACTCTAAATTTTTGAAGGCCTTATTATTTGCCTTTGTTTGAATAAAAAAAGGGAAAAACTTAAATCAAGTTCCTTTCTCCAGGTTCTCAAGTTCTTTTAATATAGGAGTGACAGCTGGCCATTAGATTGAATGGATAGTTGTTATAAAAGGACACGTGTCACTCCTATATTAAAAGAACTTGAGAACCTGGAGAAAGGAACTTGACCTAAGTAAGGTCCAAAAAAAATACTCATGTGTGCCACTATCTAATAGGGGTGAGCAAATCAAACCGAAAACCGACCCAACCGAATTGAATTCGGTTATTTCGGTTCGGTTAATTCGGTTTTCGGTTCTTATTCGGTTTTGTAGTTCGGTTATTTCGGTGTTCGGTTTTCGGTTCGGTTTTTTTAAAAACTAATTCGGTTAACCGAATAACCGAATTAATAAAAAAAATAATAATAAAATATTATTTTATCATATTTTTCTTTAGATAAATAAAAATTTAGAGTTTAAATCTATAGTTTTTGTATTCCTTCTTTTAAATTAAAAATGATATGTAATATATCAATATAAAATGTGGAGTTTTATATGTTGAAAATGAAAAAATAAATTGAATTTAATATAAAATAAAGAATTTTCGGTTTTTCGGTTAAAACCGAAACCGAACCGAAATATTTCGGTTATTTCGGTTCGGTTCCCAACACTAATCGGTTTCGGTTCGGTTTTGAGTGTAACCATAATTCGGTTTTCGGTTATTTCGGTTTTCACCGAAAACCGAACCGAAAAACCGAATGCTCTGCCCTACTATCTAATAGTATAATTTTTAGAAAATATGGATGTCTTGATCTATCTAATCCATAATGATTTTTTAATTTTTAGAATCACCATCTCAACAACGTTTTTAATTATTCAATTTATATCATTGATTAGTAAGGTCCACCTCATCATCTCTTTCTCACTCAATTTTCTTAGAATAAATTTGATCTCAACAACGTTTTTAGAATCCCTTATTTCTCTCCCTGCAACATCAAGGGCAGAAACCTTCTTATCTACACTTCTACATCTTTTATTCCCATACACCCACTTCTCCATCTACTTCTTCTTACATAAAGCTCCAAAATGAAATTACAGATCTGCAATTTCTTTCATTCTCTGAATTTTTCAAATTAAAACTTACAGTATCTCTCTCCTTATTCCTAATCACCATTAAGCTCCCTTCTTCCCTTCTCTCCCAAAACTCAGATTAGGCAAAAAGGCCCTTTAACACGTTTTATATTTGATGAAATAGAATACAAAATAAATTAGTAGATTATAAATATGAAAGAGAAAGTATTTTAATGTATCGTCTTGCTTAATTTGAACTATGTTTAATAAAAACAATATAAGTATATGTTATAAAAAACAATATAAGTATATTCAAATTCTAAAAACGAAAGCGAGCACACATGGAATCTAGACAAATGGCAAGTACTTGACTTTTCTTTTGTACATATAAAATTAAAACAGCATCAAATAGTCAAGGGAAAAATAATTAGAGGTCCCCCACAAGGGAGTTAATACTGGAAAAATCCCAAAAGTTGAAAATATTAATATAGGGTCCCAATGGACCTCACATTAATATATTTGAAAAGTGAAAAGACAGTTTTACCCCTAGTCATAAAAAAAATTTACCCCTCCTCCCCCCCACCCCCCTCCCTCACCAGCCTCCCTCCCCCTCCAGCCCCACCCTCCCCCACCCCCACCCTCCCCAGCGCCCCCCCTCCCCCACCCCCACCCTCCCCAGCGCCCCCTCCCCCACCCCCACCCTCCCCAGCGCCCCCCTCCCCCACCCTCACCCCTCCAGCCCCCTCCCCCACCCCTCCAGCTCGCCTCCCCACCCCCCTCCCTCACCAGCCTCCCTCCCCCTCCAGCCCCACCCTCCCCAGCGCCACCCTCCCCCTCCCCCACCCCCACCCTCCCCAGAGCCCCCCCTCCCCACCCCCACCCTCCCCAGCGCCCCCTCCCCCACCCCCACCCTCCCCAGCTCCCCCCCTCCCCCACCCCCAGCCCCCCCACCCTCCCCCCTCCCCTCCAGCCGCCACCCACCCTCCCCCCTCCCCCTCAAGCCCGCCCCCCCACCCCCCTCCCCCATCGAGCCCGCCCCCCACCCCCAACCTCCCCTCTCGAGCCCGCCCCCCACCCCTACCCTCCTCCCTCCACGCCCCCCACCCCCACTCCAGCTCGCGAGGAGGAGTGGGGGTGGGGGCGTGGAGGGAGGAGGGTAGGGGTGGGGTGGGCGGGCTCGAGGGGGGAGGTTGGGGGTGGGGGGCGGGCTCGATGGGCTCGAGGGGGGGCGGGCTTGAGGGGGAGGGGGGAGGGTGGGGGGCGAGCTGGAGGGGAGGGGGGAGGGTGGGTGGCGGCTGGAGGGGGAGGGTGGGGGTGGGGGGGCGGCTGGAGGGGGGAGTGGGTGGGTGAGGGAGGAAGAGGGGGGAGGGTAGGGTGGGGGGGTAATTTTTTATTAATGCTAGGGGCAAAATTGTCTTTTCACTTTTCAAATATATTAATGTGAGGTCCCTTGAGACCCTACATTAATATTTTCAACTTTTAGGACATTTCCAGTATTAACTCCCTTGTGAGGGATCTCTAATTAATTTTCCCAATAGTCAATCTCATTACCTCACCGACAAATTTAGGCCACCAAACCTTTCTCACATTTTACAGTATTCTGACTCTGACAATGGAAGAGACGTGAGAAACAAGTACTAGAATATCAATGTATTTTCAAAAGAATAAACCTCAGCATATGCCCTTTCCATAATATATTACCTTTTACTTTAATCCCGCTTTTGTTTTTCATTATCCATTTCAATTTGCAACAAACTTTGAAGATATTCTTCTTCAACAATGTATCATGCAACAACCATAGATGTGTGTTTGTTGATGGCCATCTAATAATGCATACTCTCATCATCCTTCCACCACCTTTTACAATAATACATAGTATTTGATTATTAGATGGCCATCAACGAACATATTTCTAATGTGTTGTCCTCATTTTCTTGGATTCTTAGCGGATGTAAACTTCACATTGGTATGCAGGTTCTAACCCGGGAACTCCCTGCTATTCTTTGTTGTTTCTTTTCTTGTGTTAGTATATGATGAATTGATGATAGGTTTTCTCTTTGACACCTTTTCATCTGCTTTTCCCAGTTCATCGTCTTCCTAATTTCTTTTATTGTCAAGTGCTTGATTTGATTGTTAAAGATTTACTACATTTGAACATTCCTGTCCTAAGAATAAAATTGCGCATTGTGCTTGACTATTTGTCTTAATCCGGTCTTAATGGGTTGGACTGTTCAAAGGAGAGCCGAGTAACCGAATACTCAATGAGATCGATCAGTATATGTAATAGGTACTTAGATTTGAGTAAAGGGCGAAGATCCAAAAAAAAAATGATACCTAACTATTGGTCAAGGAAAAAAATAGTACATAACTATTCCAAGGTATAGAAATGATTCCCAACTTTTACCATGTGATCAAAAATGATACTTTCATTAATATGACAATAATATTAGACATAAAATGTCCAAAATGCCCTTATAATTGAATAAACTTTTACCAGGCGGCGATTAATTTATAAGGGCATTTTGGACATTTATGTCTAATATTATTGTCATGTTAGTGAAACTATTATTTTTA
Source organism: Mimosa pudica (assembly GCA_029929735.1). Classification (NCBI taxonomy): domain Eukaryota; kingdom Viridiplantae; phylum Streptophyta; class Magnoliopsida; order Fabales; family Fabaceae; genus Mimosa; species Mimosa pudica. The sequence continues at coordinate 5,530,282 of JAKELP010000012.1, read as the reverse complement.
AATATCACATGGTAAAAGTTTGGTATCATTTTTGTACCTTGAAATAGTTATGTACTATTTTGGTTCCTTGGCCAATAGTTATGTATCATTTTTGGGTCTTCGTTGATTAAATTGAAGCTAACCAGTTTCTTTTATGTAATGTAACATATGAAAATAATTGAGGGGTATTTATGGTTGTGTGATTTGTGTCATCTTCCATTACATTCTCTACTCTAGAAACTATAAAAAGGTTTCCCTTTCTCTTGTTCTGCACTCCATAACCAAGCATTATATGGCTTTCTTTCCTCTCTTTCATTGTTCTGGTGATCTACAATGCGATCACTACCATTATCCCGTAATCTAATATTTGCTTGAGCTCGTTAAACTTGAATGATCTGCTTGAAGCGGTATGTCTACTCAAATAGTTAAAATTTTTCATTATTTATTCCTTATTAATCCCTCCGGTCCTAAATATAAGACCTAATTGACTTTTTCTGGAAAATCCTTAAAAAAACAAAATAAGTTAATTATAAATTGATTTACCTAATTTTCCCCTTAAACTAGTTTATTTTACCTATAAACTAATAGATAATCTAAAAATATATCATATATGTCATCATTTAATAACCTATTTCGCAACCTTAATCTCTCCAAAAAAAGTCAATTAGGTCCTATATTTAGGACCGAAGGTAGTATGTATTTCATAGCACATTGAATACAGGGTGGGATAACCTTAGTGACCTTTGTGATTTGAACTTAATGAAAAGGATCAGGGTTCAACAATGTGGTAAAGCAAGCAAGATTTGAATTCTCACATTAAATTTAGATTTGTATCTAGCTATATCTCTATTGCTTCAAAGTACCTCGAACATAAGTGTTACTTATAAGAGAATACACTTACCTAATGAGAACAAAAAATTAAAAGTGTGCCCGTAAAATAATTGTGTCAAAGCTCTCTTTGAACAATGGAAAAAATTACAGCAAGATCTCCCTTCAAGAAGATAATATAGATCCTATAATTCATTATTAGCAAATGAAAGTTCCATAATTCAAGGAGAAGGCTAGTGTGGATGTGTCCATTGTTTGACCACGCCATCTTCCAACCTTGATTTCTTCCATCAACCTGACGGTCAAATAATAATTTAAATACTTGAGAAGAAAATTTATAATCATGCAATACAATGCAACAAAGTTCAACTTTATATTATGCCCAAAAAATCATCAACTTTATATTCAATCAGAAAAGAAGCAACAATAACTTGGCGGGTTGACGTGAGTGATAATTAAGTACTCTCGTCCGTTACTAAAGTGGTTGGAGGTAATTATCAACTTTATGGTTGTGAATGAAGCAAAATCACATGCTAGCGGTCTAACTCCTATATGGGATTTCAGAACAACGGGGGATTAGTCTCACTTGTCACGTGGATAGGATACCCTGGGAAATCAAAAATAAAAGAAACAATAAAGCAAAGAAAATAAAATCACAATATCGTTCGCTAAAATGCGATCGCATTATATACATTTTGATGAGGGCTAGGAGTTCAAATCATATCATGCTACATAGCGAGGGTATTGACAGTAGGGCAGTAAAGATCTTGCATCAAGAAAGAGTAAAGCAAAAGCAGCAAGTGTAATTAAGATTGCATTACTATTCTTTGGACTGGAGTTGTAATTCTCTACTTCATTGTCTCTTTAGATGTGTGCTTTCTTTATCATTATGATGAGTATTGTTCTCCTTGAGAGTTTTCTTGTCTCAAGGATCTTGATGAGAACCAATAATTTGAATACTTTGAGTGTGTACCTATATGATGTTCATCCTTGGCTTAACATGTGCTTATCCAGAGTTCTAATTAACACTTGTTTAGTTTTGGGCTAAACATGAGCTTGTTCAGTGTATATGGCAACACTGTACTTTAGGTTGGATGATGTTTTCACAGTTTTATTATCCTTGAGAAACTTCAAATCACAACGAACTTAATAAGAATCCATTATATTATATGTGTTCCTGAAAGAAATTTTGGAGTGTTACCCGGCCCACGAGCTTTCCCGGATCCCGGAGCTTCGACCCGAACCCGAACTCGGACAGAGTTCCTGTAACAACAACAAGAACAAACAAAAGCCGTGATAACAAAATTGAACTCGGAGCCAAGAATCCTAAAGGATTCAGCTCACGCAGAACCGGGTTACTAGAACCCGGGTTTGATTCGCACAGCGAATCACCCTCTCAGGAAAAACCGTGAGAAGGAAAGCAGAGTGGCTGAGGTGCACACTTCTTGGTTACTGACAAATGAGCGGGACACCTCTATTTATAGTGACAAGAGTGTCACTAAGAAAGGTAGAAATATCACCGTCATTATTGCAGTCATTATGACACCAATCAACAATAATAACTGATTTGATTCACTAATCAAATCAATCACATATTAATGTTGATTTATTAACTGATTTGATTCTAATCAAATCAATCAGCATCAATCACATATTAATGCTGATTAGTCTGCTTTCCTAAAGGCTGTCGGATTTAGTAATCGGACGATCCGGTCCATCGAGGGCGGATCTGATTAAATATTTCCAACATCTCCCACTCGCACTTGATGGACACACCATCTTGCATTCGTTTTTCTTGAGCATTCGTATGGGCGTCCGCCGTGACCGCGTGGGCACAATCTATGCAATTCAGATGCTTACAAACTAGAAATCCTTGGAAAAGGATCAGAATGCAAGGACATCAATGCATATGGATTCTCAGTCTGATTGTCTCTGATTCCCCAGGCTAACTCACACACGAGTGGCATTCTTAATCCCTCACGAGTTAATATGCACGCATTAACCCAGATGTCTTCACGTACTCCTAGATATTCCACACTTACTAGCACTTCTAGTAAGGGATCGATCATGGAAATCTAGCGTTACATGTGTGTTTCGAGTTAAGACCATTCCTCTCTGACTGATCATCAATTCCACTTGCATTTGCCGCTTGCCCAGCTATCACTCGTTAGGCCGGATCTCTCATGACCATGGAGTTTCGGCTAGAGTAGCGGTCACAAAAGCAAGTATTCCTTGATGCCGCCTAAGTCATAAGGGTATCGATAGAAAGGACAATTTCCCTTCTTACATATGTGTGGGACTCACACTGTTATGGATCAGGGATTTTCCATCTACGTCCCAGTTGCGGTTAATTGAGCACATGTAATACGATTAACATGTTAAGGTGATCGACCGATTGTCGTATGTCGATTTTTAAAATCACCGTACAGGCATTAGTCCCTCAATGGACCTCTAAACTCCCACGGGAGAATTTCATGCCTGGCTACAGACCCTGCGGAATACCTGTGTATTCCTTATCATGACTTGAATTGTCATTTCCCAAACTTATTGGTCGACTTATGTGATGTATTCATCAACACATGATGATTTCTTGCACGTCTTACCTTCTCATACCCTCAACATGGATGGAAGACGGTTGCCCGTGTGAGTGGACCAACCTTTATTGGATCTGTACGACATATTGCATACTTTACATTCATGTTTTATATATACAAACACACAGCATTGTATATATGTGCGAAAAACAATTCCAAATTGAAAAATGCATCATTTTATTCCAGAAACTAAAGTTGTTCAATACATCAAATGTTGCTTACGCTTAAACCCTTTTTAAGCTAGTGAGTGGATCAGCAAACATTTAGTGAGTGAAAATAGTACTGAACAATCACTTCTTTCTGAGAGAACATATCTCTTATAAAATGACATTTGATGTCAATATATTTAGTTTATTATGATACTTAGGGTCCACAGCGTAGGCTATCGCGACTTCACTGTCACAATGGATATCCATAATATATATGCCTAAACGCTTTAGGAATCTCTTAAGCCACACAGCTTTTTGAATAGTAGCCGCACAAGCCACAAATTCAGATTCCATAGATGATGGTGTCATCAAGTTTGCTAAGTTGAGTGTCCTCCAACCAGATCTCTTGCTCATTTGACGTTCGAGTATCCTTCAGGATGGAGACTTTCTCCTATATAGCACAACTTTTAGTTCATTACCCTTCTAGCATCATATAATTTGATTTTCAGCTTCACAAACTGAAATCGGCTTACAAAGCCTACGACAAAACATATGTCCAGTCTAGCTTGCAACACAGTATGCTAGACTTTTAATCACCTTTGAGTATGAGACTTCTTTCATGCGTTGTACCTCAGATTGTTTCTCAAGACACATATCTCCTCTAAGATAATGTTCTTTCACCATAAGGGTATGCATAGGTTCGCAGTCTCTCAATATTGAATTGTTCCAGGATCTTTGCTGTGTATGTCTTTTGGGACAATAACTGCATCCTATTCGAACAATCCTTTTATATCTTGACACACAAGATATTTTCTGCTCTACCCATGTATTTCACTTAGAAATTCAAAGATGTAACATTATGTTACATTATGTTACAAGTTGTAACATTATGTTACTAATTTCTTAATTTAAACAATAATATCCATTTTAGACTAATAACCTCTTTACTAACTATGATAGAAAAAGGAATTCCATAATATCAATGTCCTATCATAGTTAGAAAAGAAATTTCCTAATGATTAAATATTATCCATGATAGAAAAGAATAAACTAATACAACACATCTGCTATCATGGATAATTTATTGATAACCATGTTAGAAAGGATTTGTCTAACATGGTTAATAAACAATACTAACTGATATTAAAAATAAATAGATTTATATACATGCGGAAGCGAATGCAGACCTATAAATTGGCAATATACAAATTCTAAATAAACTAAACATTCTCTACTACCTAATTCCCTTTCCTGATGCTTGCGCCTGTGCATGAATACCTACAAAAATGTCAGTAATCGTGGGATGAGACAATTTGTCCCAGTAATCACCGCTTAACTCACTATAACAGTGAGATGTGCGGTAGCGAGGGCGTCTAAAGGGTACCACATTTAAAACCAATAATATATATATATTTGTCAAGTCTTTCATTCATCATTCAAGTCCCTCCTTCTAAATCAATTCAAATTCATCATCTCTATTTCCCACATATCACTCAAAACCCTCAGTCAGTTCCAAATCAACTCAACAGACGAAAATAAACGTGATTGACACTGTGCCCAGTCTCAAATCTGAAAGCATAAAAAGGGAGCACTTTAAATAGTGAAAACGTCCCTGAAAAGGGAGCACTATAAAAAGTGTACACATCCCTGGTTCCTTTACAATCCGAGGAACCTGTACAATTAACCTATCGATTGCGCAGATCGATAGGTTACATCGGCCGACGGTACTAATAATCAGTGTCATGCAACACTCACAATCCCTATTCTATATTCCATCAACATAACTCTCAACTATCTCAACTCAACATATAACCCTCTTTTCTATCTTCATCACCTCTTAAACCACTATCCAACACTATCCCTATATACATTCCACGCCATTCCAGATCAATGGCCAACACCAGGCAGGATAATAGTATATATAATGTGTAAAAATCTTTTATACAGAAATAATCGTGTTTAAAAGGCACCCGATAGCCTGTTTTGTATAAAAATATAACCTTTCAAAGATAAAATGTATATATATAGAGGATGAGAAAGGATTTTACAAAATCCTAGCTAACATCACCCTCAATGTTATAGTAAGGTTAAGTGTGATTACCTGTCGCCATTTAGCGATTTACGCGATTTCTCAACCTTTCTTAATGTCACAGAAGCCTATTTGCATCCACACCTATAATAATATAGAGCAAAATGATAAATTAATATCATTTCCACTTTATAGTACTTCAACGTCTCTCTCTCATATCCGCATTACTACCCAGTTTTCCCCATTTATGCATTTTATCTTAATGAACCTCATCAAACATATAAACAAACCATTACCATTAAACACTTGCATGTGATCACAAAAGTAAGACTATTTCAACCACTTCCTCTTCAATATCATTCATCATCTTTAATCACAAGAAACCAAGTTAAGTAATCAAATACTCCAATTTAAAAATTAGTCACATACACATTAACCAAACACATGAATAACAGATCAAGAATATGAATATTTAATATTACTACGCTCATGCACACCCATCAAAGATAAACCAAGCTGAAAAATACTCAAACAAAGCAAACACCTCATTTTTTTCATATTGTATTGAATGTAAGCCATCATATTTATCTGAATTGCTTTAATAGAATAACACAATTATAAAATCAATTGTTGGTCATGGCATTCAGCCTTAACAATGGCAGCCCCTATGAGAAAGAGAAACAAGAAATCTAGGAATTCACCTATATAGTTAAAGTCATCCATGCTTACTTGCATACCACACTTCAATTCACAATTTAAATTACTCTCATTTAATCAGCCATTCAAATGACATATCAATTACAAATTGAAGCACTCTTATTTCAATTTCTCAACATCAATTCCACTCACTAACACTTTTTGCCATTTGGTTATTTAAGAAATAACGAACATACATACAACATATAGCAGCCATACTCCATTTCAGCCCCAATTAAATCACCTATCCCAAAAACAAGGAAAACAATATTTCTAATGCATCACCTCTTGACCAAACCAATGTAACTATATTCAATACACAGTATTCTATAGAATGTAACTCAAACATACACTAAAGTTTAGACCTCTTTTATAGCAACAACCTTCGCACAATTCACATCCAAGATTGTTAAAAGTTCAGTGTTTCTATCTAAATATCAGTTTTAAATTAATATTTTCAAACCCTACAACACATTCTCCGAACAATTAAAAATTTCTAGATTAAACTCCCTCAAATCAGACTTACAATCTAAGTGATAAAACAAGGTTCAAGTTATAGAAAAACCGTAACAATTAGAGCATAAATCCCATCAAAAAGGGTACATCACCATTCAGCCATATTATGGAGCAAAATATAATATAGAGGCAAAATTAAGAACTTAACACATTCATAAATTGCATATAATTTCCATTCTATTTCAAATTAGATCCTCACCCATATGAGTAACCAAACCTTAACAAAACTTAAACATCCAAACCAGCAAACTTAATTCAAATAAAGGGAAGATAAATCAGATTCAAGAGCTAACCAAATAAGACTAAACAAATCAACATACAGTGCCATTCTAATTCTCAGAACCCTTACATCCATCAATTAAAAGTTTTGAACCATTAAAAACCTTATGCCCAACAGATTACTAAAGTGCACAAAATTAGGGTTTTCACAAAATCAACAAATCCTAGATCAATCATTCAAATAATCACTTAGGATATTCAAACTCACAGCTTAACATGTTCTTTAGGTGGTTTAGGAAATCCACACTCAAACCATCACACGACTTCCCAACTTGCAAAACAATTTCTTAATTTTACTATACTCATGCTCCACTTCATACATCAACCCAAAAGTCACCCTAGACCGAAAAATCAAGCCAAACCAGAGACAACAATAAAGAATTTCGAAAATCTCCAAATACTTAAGCATATGAATAAATTTTCTAACTCTATTTTACTTAAATCCATGCTTAATTGAACTATACACCAATTTTCAGTCCCAAACAGAGATTACACCTAAATCCTTTCCATAATACTAGAAATTGAAGTTTAATCTTCATTTCAAACAAATTCCTAACTTAAAATCCCAAACCCTAGGTTTGAAATCCCTCTAAATCTCGCTGAAATAAAGGAACAAAGCTAGGAAATTGAAGAAGAAAACTGACCATGACTTGACTCCAACATGGCATGGCTAAACGAAGCCCGCCGTCGGCCAGAATCACCGGAGAACAGCCACTGTGGTGGTTAGGCCGAAACAGAACAACCAAAAGGGAAAAGAGAGATGAGAAAGTGAAGTTGGAAGGAAAGCTTAACTTAAAGAACAATAGGAATGGTAACCCACCTTCTTCCGCCGCCGTCTCCCGCTCAGGTCGCCGGAGAACGAAAGAAAACGACTTCCAGGGGTGGAAACACGAGTGAGGCGAGAAGCAAGAGAGGAAGAACGAGTTGGGGGAGGAGAGAAGTATGGCGGTAGGCTTGCCGCCGCCGCTGCTTCGCCGGCGAACATGGGAGGCTGAGGTGGGAGGAGTAAAGAGAAGGGAGGAGACCGGTGAGAGGGAAAGAGAACGGAGGGAGCCCGAGACAGAGAGAGAAGTGGGAAGGAAGGAGATGATGATGATGTATTTATATTTTTTTTTTAATTTAGGGAAAATTACAATTTACTACCCTAAGGTTTATTCGTAATTATATTTCTAGCCCAGAAGTTTGTATATATTACTATATCTCCTTCTTTCCATCATAATATTATCTACTATCCTAAATACTTATTTTAACTATATTTCTTCAAATTCCAAACTAAATCAGATTTAATATTCTTGAATTGCCCATAATATCTTAAAATTCCTTTCTAAAACTTTAAATTTCCTAAATTAAACCTCAAGACCTTTTAAAATTATTTATTATCTCTAATTTAAAATTTGGGATGTTACAAAAGACAACTAGTCTTTGATTGTTTTAACTTCTTAGGTATAGTCCTAACAAGGAAAATAAAGAGATGATTTCACAAATTATCTCGCAATAGTTTTACAATGGTCTTTGATCATCTCGAAGTTGAATCAAGTTACATGAAACTTCAAATGCCATTGACTAGTTTTTTTTAGCCAACAAATTGACTTTAGAAGCTTGCAAACCTTTTGTTCGCTTTCCTATTGCACAAAGCTTTAGGTTGTTTCATGTAAGAAACTTTTCATCTAGTCCTCCATCGAGGAAAACGATTTTCACATCCACTTGATGTAATTCCAAGGCTAGGTTGGCTACAAAAACCAATAAAAAACCTAAGTTAAAACATACCACTCGAGAGAAGGTATCCTCATGATTTACCTTTTCTCACTAGGTATACCCTTTGGTTACCAATCGAGCTTTTTGGCTTATCGATTGATCCATCAGCCTTTTGCTTGTATTTGAGAATTCACTTATTCCAAATAGAGATCAATCAAATCACACACTTTATTAGCTCTCATGTAATCCATATCCTCTTATTTGGCCTTTTGCCAATTTTCCTTAGCCGGATCCGAAAGTGTATCTCTAACACTTCTACGATCCTCCTCAATGTCTACAAACTGAGGATTAAGTACTGTTTTCTCAACGGGAAAACCCTTTGGCTTTTCCGAAAATGGGGTTCAACTGGCTCACTTTCCTGTGTTGGATTGTGGTCACCACTGTCATCTAGTGAAAATGGTTAAATCCTCCCACTCGGAGCAGTTCACTGAGTATTGTCTTCTTCCTAATTCTCACGGAGAGTTTTGGAATAAAGGCTTCCTCTGCTAGGGAAATCTTTTTCAATGAATATTGCGTTTCTAGACTCAACCTCAGTCACTGATCCGTCCTCATTTTCACTAATGAAGACATATCATTTCGAGCTTATAAAATATCTTACGAAGATACTTCAAGCCTCTAAACCCAACATTTCCATACTTGTAAGACAAATTCTGGAAATAGGACGATGACCCTCATGGTCGCAAGACGATTAAGTCCAGTTTACATCCTATACGAAGTTGTAGTGACTGATTTTGAAGGCACATTATTAAGGATGAATGTCTTAGCTGAGAGTGTATCACTCTTTAGCTGATAGACACCTCTATCATAGACATCATTCACTTAACCACAACAAGAAGGACTTTGTTCCTCCTTTTAGCGACATCATCTTGTAGTGTGCCGAGAATTGTTATCTATATAACGATTCTCTTTTTATCAAAAAGCATCTTGAACTGTTCATAGAGGTACTCTCAGCCTCTATTAGTTCTTAAGGGTTTCGCCTTAAAGTTAAGTTTGTTCTCTACCAAACTTAAATACTTCCCGAAACATTCCAATGTTTCAGTCTTGATAGATATCAAGTATACGTTTCAATGAAAAATCACTGATAAATGTAACGAAGTATCATGCTCCATGATGTGCCTATCCGCAAATATTCAAATGAATAAGTGTAAGAGGGGTACTGTGCATTTGTTTCGTTTCTGAAAAGGTTTCCTTATGCTCTTGCATGCAAGACTATTCTCACAAAGAGACTATTCCCTTTTCGATACATCACACAACATGTCCTTATTTGGATAATTTAGTCATACGATTATGAGAAAATATATCCTAATTATAGCATGATATGTATCGTAATCAACATTAACAAAAATGTTGAGTAACAAGAAATGAAATCACAATTTCATTAAAACAAGGAAACATTTTGAAATTTAACCAAAACAGAAAAGATTGGTCTCATTATTAATGTCAACTTTATTGACAGTAAACCCAAATTTTAATTAAAGAAATAACAGACCTAAATTTCACCGGATATCCGGCATGTCGAGAACTTCACATAAATGTCAAAGTGTGGCCTCCTTGCAAATCTAATTTGTAGGTACCAATCTCTTTAACATCAACTCGTAATCTTTCCAACGTAAAGCCACATGCTCTTTGTTGGTAACATGGCGAAAATCCGTGAAATTCTGACAATCTCTAATCATATGGTCTGTATACCCTTTTCTAAGGGTAGCCCCTTGGCATAGTGACCGGGATATCTACAAGTATATCACTTGATCTACGAAAGATCAAGTTTATTTAACTTGCTTCTTCCCTTTCTTAAAGGACTTGTTTCCTTTTGAGCCTAAGGGATCCTCTTTCCTCTTTTGGGAACCCTTGCCATTCATGGACTTACTTTTCAACTAATGAATAGTCATTTCTTTAATTTAAATTGTACGACCTTTTGGTTCCACATGATCCATTGTCATCTTAAGCGGGTTTGGGTGAGCTACGTCAGCAAAAGTTATAATCTCATCATTATGAGTGTTCATATGCCTCATGTGATCCCAACAGATGGGAGCGTTCTTGAGACAATTTGCACCTAATGTGCATCGGAAAGAGGTAACATGTCTCTCAATTAGACATACTACATCGTTAGTCATAGCCGTACGCATTCTGACTTTAACGATAATGTCTTCCTCTTCCAGACATATTATGCATGTTGCTCCCTCTATAGAAAATTTTGCATTGTGTCATGGAAGAACACCTTTTAGGACTTAGTGACTTTTTGCTCTAACAGGACATAAGAGATCTTATGACGACACATGTCATAATTTTCTCTATTCATCTTGTCACTTCTCATAAGGACAGTGATGAATATGTTTTGACCTATATAGACATCTAATTTGATATTTTTCTATAAAGTATGCACACATAATCTCCGCATGAGATTAATAGTTCTATGAATCCTCTGAAAAACCAACAATGGTAGTTTACTAGTTTTGTTTTCAGGAATCAACTAGGTTGACCCCCATCCAACTCATTCTAGTTCACTATTCATCATTGAACTTTTCTTATATTCTCTGAACTATAACAGTTTAAATTGATAACAGCAACACATGCATATTATTAACAAACTCCCACTCAATTAAATCTTATTAAATTTTATGAGGATGTGTAATTTAATAAGTTATTTGTTGTTATTATTATTAAGTTGAAGGACATTAAGAGAATAACAACATATGCAATTCAATCAATGTAGTCAACTCTCACTCAATTGGAGCATTAAATTTAAGAATAACAACACATGAAATTCATTAAATTAAACTCCCACTTAATTGGAGTATTAAATTTATTAAACAGAAAAACAACGCATGTAATTCAATAAATTTAACTCCCACTCAAATTGAGTATTAAATTTATTAAATAGAAAAACAACACATGTAATTCAATTAATAAATTTAGTTTATATCCCGTGGTCGAAAACGTCTACACAAGACTTTTGAGGAAGATGGGGGTTTTCACTTTATTTAGATTAGATCATGATAATGGAAATAGATCACACAACATTCTACATTCCTCGCTTTCATGATCTTGTTCTTATAGGTGTGTTTGACACTATTTAATTTGTCAAGTCCTTTTACTTTATCTTTAGAATCCATAGTCACACAGACTTGTTCCCTTATAGAACATTTGATTCGTTTTATGAAGTTGGTTGTGACCTTTGTTAGTGCTCATAACATCAAACACATTGATGCAGAGGTATTTTCTGGTTTAACGTTGCCTTATTAATCAACACATGATTAGGTTCACAAAAACTCATAGCATCAAACATATTGATGCAGGGGTATTTTCTGGTTGCCTTATTTAATCAACACATGATTATATTCACAAAATAAATTGGTCCAAAAACATTTTAAATTAAACACATTTTCCATATATATACTAATCATGAATAAGAAAAATTAAAGGATTCACAAAGAATCTCAATAATTTTAAACACTTACATCACTTATGTAAGTTTAATCATGATTATTCACACACACACACACACACACACACACACACACATATATATATATATGTAAAATAGAAATCACTTAATTTCTATTTAATTGATACACAATCAATTAATTTCAAAATAAAAATCACTTATTTTTATTTTAATTAATACACAATTAATTTAATTGATGCACTATTAGTTTAAATTGACACACAATCAATTTGGTCAAATAAGGATCACTTATCCTTATTTAATTGAATACATAATCAACAAATGTCAAATAGAAATCACTTATTTCTATTTTGATTGATGCATAATTAATTCTAATTGATGCATAACCAATGAGGATCACTTATCTTATTCAATTGATATATATAACCAATTAATCTTAAATAGAAATCACTTATTTCTATTTTAATTGGTGCATAATTAGTTTAATTGATACATAATCAATTTAGTCAAATAAGGATCACTTATCCTTATTTTTAATTGATACATAATCAATTTTAATGTGTTTAAAAAATTCCAAAAAAAATTTGGACCTACATACCTTAAAAAATAAAGGGAAAAAATAAGGATTTTTTTTATATAAAAAAAATAATTGATTAAATAATTATTAATTAATTAAATAATTAAATTATTAATTTTTTTATTCGGCTGGGCCCACACACAGTGGCCCAGTTCACAAAAACAAACAGCTGGGCCGAACACAGAGGCCCAATCTGTTTAATCCCCCCTTTTTTTTCGCAATTGGGCCACAGCCCAATAAACATTTTTTTTATTCTGTTTGGGCCATTGCCCAAACATTTTTTTTTAATTCTGTTTGGGCCACGGCCTAAACAAACAATCTATTTTTGTTTGCATTTTTTGCAACCGGACCGGTTTTGAGCCGAACCATTCTGGTCCGGTTCGCTGACAAACCTATACCCCAAAACGCATCGTTTCACTTAAACGGTGTAAAATTACGAAAATGCCCTTCCCCCTTCTTCAACCTCTGGTCGCCGGCGGCGGAGATCCGGTGAGCCCGCCGCCATCTACGGCGACACCTGAAACTTCGGGGAGCCGTATCTCCCACATCTGACCTCCGTTTGACGCGATTTTTGCGCCGTTGGATTCATCTTGACGAGTTCTACAAGCCTATGCCTATGGGTATTCGCGAAAACTCTAAAATCGCAGATCCCATTTTTAGCAAAAAGACTTTCGGCCAGAGGGAAATACGCGACCTTTCGACCATTGATTTGTGATTAAATCTTATGAATGGTTTCAGATTCGTTATTCTTTGATGTTTCATTGACCACGCAGGTTATTAAAATTGAAAGGATAATCTAATCTGAAACCTATGGGATATTAATCAAATATCTCTATAGTTTATGAGCCTAGAAATAAAAATGAACATGCTTCTGCTGAACACATACAGAAGCAACAGAATTCCAGATTCATGAACGCATTTAAAATCATATTATGTACTCATGCTTATTTATATATACACACAGTAATATGTTTAAAAGCAAGGAACGCACAAGTATGAACTATGCTATATTTCTGGGAAAAATAAAGAAAAACAAACATATACACATATGTCCAGCATTATTTTCTTTAATTTAATCATGGCAACAAACATATAATTATATGAAATAATCACACAGAATATTAAATAAAAATATGTTACTCATGATTAAACATGCAGCGGAAAAATTTAATTCGAGGCCCTACCTCAACTCCAGCCTCAGAATCAATTTGGCTCTGATGCCAATGAAAGAAATTTTGGAGTGTTACCCGGCCCACGAGCTTTCCCGGATCCCGGAGCTTCGACCCGAACCCGAACTCGGACAGAGTTCCTACAACAACAACAAGAACAAACAAAAGCCGTGATAACAAAATTGAACTCGGAGCCAAGAATCCTAAAGGATTCAGCTCACGCAGAACCGGGTTACTAGAACCCGGGTTTGATTCGCACAGCGAATCACCTCAGGAAAAACCGTGAGAAGGAAAGCAGAGTGGCTGAGGTGCACACTTCTTGGTTACTGACAAATGAGCGGGACACCTCTATTTACAGTGACAAGAGTGTCACTAAGAAAGGTAGAAATATCACCGTCATTATTGCAGTCATTATGACACCAATCAACAATAATAACTGATTTGATTCACTAATCAAATCAATCACATATTAATGTTGATTTATTAACTGATTTGATTCTAATCAAATCAATCAGCATCAATCACATATTAATGCTGATTAGTCTGCTTTCCTAAAGGCTGTCGGATTTAGTAATCGGACGATCCGGTCCATCGAGGGCGGATCTGATTAAATATTTCCAACAGTTCCCATGGAAACGGATTTGATAGCATGGTGGATTGCTAAAACTTCATTGGAAAGTTCTGATACTTAAGTTTCAGTATCTTAATCTCCATTACAACTTCAAGCTTTTCTATAGTATGGTGTGGAAGACATTAAATTATGAAGACTTTTTAAGTGGATATTATTCTGTCTGCTTGTTAATTTCTGCGGTCTATTATTTTGTTATTTGCTTTTCTGTTTGCTGTTTTTGAGACACTGTAACTCTGTTATTTTAATATTATCTGTCTTTTTTGTTGGCCAAAAAAAGTATGACAAATAAAAATGGGAAAATGCCAAATAAAGCCTTCCCAATGTGTAATAGGACAATTTGGGTTGCTAAATATCAAAAAGGACAACTTGGGTCGTTGACACTTATTTCACATTACCATATTATATGAAAAGACTGAAATACCCTTAAAAAAGTTTGACAAGTAACAACACAATTACACCTCAAATGCCCTAATCCCTTTATCATTTTTCACCCATCTCCATGGATAAGCACAGCGTTTTCACCCCAGCCTAACGGTGACGGTGACGGTGACGGTAACGGTGACTGCTTTGACGGTGAAGTTGACGGTGGTGACGTTGGTTGACTGTGGGTGACGTCCAAAGAAGGTATTTATCACACTTTACAACCTTTTTCCTTATTCTTCCTCCTTGGGTTTATGGGAGGAACAAGAAGACATTTCTGGAAATTTAACTGGTTGAAGCTTTAATGGAGATGATGAAAGAGATGATTATATGACGTATATATAATACTTCCACGTGAACTATTCCGAAAATGTTAAACTGTGTGCTTCAGTTGTTAATTTGTGTGGTGTTGTTGTTAATTTTGTTTTGCAGAAAAGGAAACAATGGCAATATCAGTAAAAGAATTATGTTGTTATTTTCATACTGGAGGCAAGTTTGAAATTAATTGTGAAGGTGTAGTTCAATACAATGGAGGTGATGTGAAGTTTAATGTAATAAGAGAGGGGATGACACTTGAAGATTTGAAGTCTATGATAGCATTGTGGCTTGGAATGGATTGTAATATTTGTGAGATGAAATATAATGTGATGTTTGATGAGAAGACTCTGATAAATCTAGATGATGATGATGAGGTTGTGAACCTATTTGCTTATAATGAGAGGATTGTGCATATCTACATTGCACAAAAAGATATGTAAGATTGACCTTTATCTTTATGTTGTCTGGTCTAGTTGTTATTTGTTGTGCTGTTGTTGTTAATTGTAACATTGTTGTTGTTAATGTGGTAATTGAGGTTGTTAATGAATTATGAACAGATTATCAGGACCATCACAACCAAGCTCAAGTTTGATTGAAAGAGTTGTGGAAACTATCTCTGAACCAGTGTCAATTGATGGTGGCGTAGAAGGCATAACTCAAGATGTTGTTGGCAATCACATTAGTTTGGAATGTGGCACACCTACACAGTCATTGACTCCAACCACAGAGCTAAACTCAACGAAATGGAGGAACTTGTTCCGAGGTCCAATGCAAATATTTGCTGAGCAGATGATTTTAAGAAGGCATTGTATAAGTATAGTGTTGCAAACAAGTTTGAGTATAAATATCAAAGAAACAGTAGCAGCATGATGTCTGTGCGGTGTAAAGTACATGGTTGCAAATGGAAGTTAACCGCAAATGCTGTGGGAAAGACATCTAGTTTACTGCGAGTGACAACATTCAATGATGAACATGATCATAGTGCTCAAGACCATCTGAAAGTGTCCAATAGTGCGACTTCTAGTCTGACATCATCACTTGTAATGGATGAGATTAGTAATCACATTGACAAGAAACCAACTGAAATTAGAAAGATTTTGTTGACAGACTACGGTGTGCAGTTGACATACAAGCAAGCTTATCGCACAAAAGAGAAGGCGCTTGAAGAATTACAAGGCAAACCTAAAGAGTCTTACATGTTAATACCTTGGATATGTCATAGATTGCAGGAGACTGATCATAGAACAGTTGCTAAATGGGATTCTTTTGAGCCTGTTGTAGGGCACCACATATTTACGCGGGTATTCATTGCATATGGCTGCTGTATAGAAGGTTTTTTAGCCGGTGCTAGATATGTCTTATATATAGATGGAACACACTTAAGTGGTCCATTCCAGGGAACATTGCTAGCAGCCTCTGCATACGATGCAAACAATACTTGTTGCCTTTTGCAATGGCAATTGTGGGTGGAGAGACATATGATGACTGGGCTTGGTTCTTGGAGAGAATAAAAGAGATAGTAGGGTCAATTGAGTTGACAATTGTTTCAGACCGTCACCAAGCAATCAAAGGGGCTGTAGAAGACATATTTGGAGGTGAGAGACATGCATATTGTTTTAGGCATGTTAAAGTGAATTTTAGCTCAGAAATGAATAAACTTAACCGAAATGGTAAGCGCATTAACCAACAAATGAAGAAGGATGGAATGACATTGTTAGACAATATTGCATATGCAAGGACTGAGCACAAGTTTAACAGAGCAATGACAAACATGGAAAATGCATATCCAGAGATGCATGAGTGGTTGATCAGTAATGGGGATATTGAAAAGTGGGCTTTAAGCAGGTTTCCATTCAAACGGTGGGACAATATAACTACAAATCTTGCTGAATCTTTTAATGCGTGGATGAAGACGGAGCGAAAGCACAATGTTTGTCAACTAATCCATGAGCACCGTTAAAAGCTTGCCAATAAGATGTTGTGGGCTCCAGTTGTTAAATGGCGTGAACCTTTTGTTAAACTGTGTGAACCAATCGTTATTTGTTTATCCAGTTTTTACTTTGAGAGACACAATCTTAATTTGTTAAACCAATTGTTACTCACTGTGATCGAGTCGTTATTTCGTGTGATCCACTTGTTAATGTGTGTGATACAGTGGTTAATATGTGTGATCCCATTGTTATTTGTGTTATCCAATTGTTAACTTGTGTGATTCAATTGCTAAATTGAGATGTTAAATTGACCTACCATCCAATTGTTAATATGTGTGATCCAGTCGTTAATATGTCTTTATATGGTTTACGTAGTGAGTCATCTCTTGATGAAGGTCTTCCAATATGTATGAGGCCCAATCAAATTGATTGAAACCTCCACTTGTGTGATGTACTACCCTCAGCAGGTGCTCACTAACATTTGGGCTTGCAGATGGACATAAAAAAGTCCCAAGAGTGTAAATCATAAAGAGCATGTCAAACTCTTTCTCATCCTTTACTTCTTTTATCAAACCAAAGACATCTGCAAACTTCATTCGATGAAACTTGGACTTCAACCTCCTGTACGCTGGTTCATCCTCCTTAATATCCCACCTAACTTTTTTCCCAGTACAAGGCAATTTTAAAATGGCTTTCACATCATTCAAATTGATCTTCTTCGTTATGCCCCTAATTACAAATTCTTTGGTGGGTGGGTCATAACGTTGAAGGATGACAGCAAGAAGGTCATGTGGAAGTTTAGACCTCTGCAAGCTAAGAAGATGCGAAAACCCAAGTCTTTCAACCCGTTCCTTTAACATTGCCTTTCTCCTTATTAACTCAGCCAAATCTTTGAACTTCTGTGGTGAGCATCGAGTGTAGAAATATTTTGTGCTCTTCACCACCCTTTTTGGAGGTCTTGCCTTCTCAGCTTTTTCCTTATATTCCAATATTTCAGCATCTGGCAGGGCTCTCCATGCTTTAACAGCCTCCCTATTCAGCTCTACGGCTGCTTGCCCAGTCTTTCTTTTTCGATTACGGTACCACTTCTTTGTGAATAATTTGAGACCAGTTAGCCTAGGATTTGGACTCAACTCCTTTGAAGAAGTGCTCTCTCCTGTTTCGTCACCCTCCATTTTCTGCAAATAAATTAGTCCAGTTAGCCCAGTCAGATTCCATCTAATCCCAAATGAAGTAATCACTCTCATACTATTCAGAAACCACAGAGGATACAATCTAACACCAAAACACCAACATTATACAAAGGAAAGTTCAAACTTTTCAGCAACAGAAGAATCAACAATATAGCATACAAATATTACAGCAAAAGGGCATAAAGATTAAAAAAGCAAACTTGAATCGCAAACCTAGATTAAAGGATGAAGATGGTTGAAATATTATGAAACTCCACAAAATACAGAAAATCCAGAAAAAAAAAATCAAAGAGTAGAGTAAGAATCACCTAAATCAAAGTGACAAGCTAAGAGGAAAGCATATTCACCTAAACCAAACTCGCCAAAACCGCAAACCAAACCTCAACTTAAGAAGATGGCTCGATTTCGTCTACACGGCTTCGACTTCACGAGCTGAAGCTGAACGGTGGCCTCCTTCGACTTCACGGTGGGCTTCGCCTTCGACTTCACGGCGGGCTTCGACTTCGGCTTCACGGCGGCCTTCACTGATTTCGCAAATGGTGGGTTAGGGCTTCACGGATTTCGCAAATGGAGGCAAATTTGAGCTAAAGCTTCGCGGGGAGAGGGGTGAGTGTTCTCAATCTCAGATGTTTTAGCAAATGGGTTGCTAGGGTTTTCGCAAATGGAGGCAAATCTGAGCTGAAGCTTCGCGGGGAGAGGGGTGAGTGTTCTCAATCTCAGATGTTTTAGCAAATGGGTTTCAGGGGCATTTCAGTCTTTTCATATAATATGGTAATGTGAAATAAGTGTCAACGACCCAAGTTGTCCTTTTTGATATTTAGCAACCCAAATTGTCCTATTACACATTGGGAAGGCTTTATATGTCATTTTCCCAATAAAAATTAGAGTTATCCGTAATAACTATTTTTTTATTTTCATTAATTTGTATGAGAGCGCCATCTTAAAAAAATCAAACTAAAGCATTTCATATTTTTTTATAACAAGCATTTCATATTATTTATAGCATTTAAACCACATTTATTTGAGGAATACTTCAGTTAACCCCATAATAGCAAATTAACCTCATAGTTCCCTTCAAAAGAAATTCTAAATCTTCACTTGGCCCCATGGGGATCAAGTGAAATTAAGCGTTTCAACTAAAAACCAAAATGCTCTTATTGAAAAAGCAAATATCTTGAAATTCTTCATATGAATCTTGTAAATTCCTCATATGCGTTTTGGAAATTCATTTGTGAAATTTCCTCGATGTCCATATCAAAGGAAACAGATAAGTAATGGAAATTCCTATATGTATCTTGATAATTCCCCATGTGTGTGTTGGAAATTCGGTATAGAAATTTTGTATGTTTTAGTGTTTGATTCCATGATTTTTAAGAATTGAAAATTCTAACATTAATGTTGGAAATTAATAAGTAAATAACACATTTTTAAGAATTTCGTTGCCTAAAATTACCATGCAAAATATCAAAATTTGATTAACTCATACTACAAATAAAGAAATTCCAAAATAAGTACAATTAAGCAACAAATGTGCCACCAAAAACAATAAAGCATATTTAATTTCCTGTATTTAACTATCCAAATTATACACAAATCTTTCAAAAAGTGTATATACAGTATATGAAATATGCTAAACAGGCATGGATTTCGAGATAGTAACAATATTTATGAGGGTTGCATCTTCCTCTAGATTTTTAATTCATTGTAATATAGTTTGGCAAAAAAATCAGTGTAAAATAGGAAGTGCCCCTTTTTTGTTGTTCTTCACTCTTACCAAGCTTTATAGGGCTTTCATTTTCCTCTTTTTCTTTGTTGCGATCTGTAATGTGATCACTATCGACCTTATTGACGAAATTTGTCACTTTTTTAAATTATCCCATTAATACTCTCTCTACAATAAACAAGAGGGAGTGTGGTAGGGAGGGAAAGAATAAATGAAGATAATCAAGGTGTTTAGAAATAGCATGTCATATAAATTAATTTAGCTAACATTTTTAATATAATTGAATAGATAAATAAGTCTAACATTTAGCATGGAGGAAATACTTTCTTTTAGTCCTTTAAAGATATTATTGTTACCGAAAGTGCTAGCATTAAAAAGTTGAAGTTATCACAAAATCATCAAATGCTCATAAAATATATATTATGAGCATTTGATGACTTTTACATAAATAAAAGACCAAAGTTTCATCCTTATATAAGTCTTATATTTAGTCCCAAAAGTGAGTATATTTTATTTCCTGAATAAAATGATTGTTATAAAAACAGTACGTCATCTCTTTGGGACTAGCTAGTTAGGGTTAATTGTTGTAAGATATTTTATATAAATAAAAGATCAAACGCCAACAAGTTTGAAATCAAGTAAAAGGGATACATGCATGTATTTCATAAAGAGGTGAACTAAGGTTCAAAAAAATATATCATCTGACCCTAACTGTATTTAATAGGAGAATACATATGCCTGTTAAAAATTAAATTTTAAGTTTAGATTTAAGTGTCATGTAAGTAGTCATGTTGCAAGGATTACTCCATTAGTTCATAGATGCTTCAAATACATGAGTTAAAGTAAGGTATGTTAATAGATTGTCAAAATATATATATATATATATATATATATATATATATATATATATATATATATATATATATATATATATATATATAAATTAATGGTTGAATTGTGATAGATTGTCATGATTATATTAAATTATTTTCGATCATATATAAAACAATTAACATTAATTTCTAACCACTAATAATTACTGATAATTATAAGAATTATAGTAGCTCTCTCCAATGCTTTTGTATAAAACTATCTTAACGTACGCAAAACTTTTCTTATTTTAAATGAGTTTCATTAATTAAAACTAACAATATAAAAAGAATAAAAACTTTTAATCACTTGTTTTGTATAAATTGTTAAGGGTAAAGTTACTCTCTAGCTTACTAACTACAAAAAAAACCTTACTCTCTTATTACTATGAAACAAAGGATACCTATAAAAATATAACATTTTCTTGACCAACATCCAGAAAATAATGAAAATTGATACACGTATTTAATATTCAGATATCAACATAAGTAGTTCAAGCCACATACACAAACTTTTTTCCTTTCTTCTTTATTTTGCAAAGATATTTCTAATCCGGCATTCTTTTTTTTATCAGCAGTCCGGCCATTCAACACTTGAAACTAATCTATTTTGAGATTTTTAATCTTGGCCTTTTCCAGCAAGTGCATTTCCAAAGATTTTTACTTGTGCTATTCTTAATTATTAGAATGAGGCCACTTACCACTTTAGCCAACTACTTGTTGATACATACACACAAAAGATTCTATATACCAAAACCTTACAAAATTACAACAATCCAGTCCATAGTTCCGATTAATCTATATACAAAATATAAGCATATGGGGATAAAAATTAAAAGGAGGGGGTCTGTGTGGTTTCATATGAGAAAACATTATCCTTATAAGATTTTTGAGTAATCTTTTTTGCAGGTGATGGGCTTTGCGGGTATGGTAATCGTGTAATTCGGAATGACCTTCTAATGTTCTTCCAAAGCCTTTGTTAACCTATACTTAATGGCCATCACAATTGGAAATTGACTCAATAATCCAAACAAAATCACAAGAAAAGTAATGCTAATGAAAAAGGAGCTACATTTCTTGTTCTCCTTCCTAATGGTCAACAAAATGGTTGGACCAAATTCCAACATAGTAGAGATCAACGAAATGAACAACAAGGCAAACCAAACCCCATTGTGAGTTTTCTAGGCAAAGTCTTATAGAAATCTTGCATCTGAAAGGACGACGTAAGGATTTCAAAGAACATCATCACTGAGACTGGAGAAGTTGCCAACCCTACAACATCCATGATTGCAAAGAAGAGAAAAAGAGAAGAGTACAGAAGATGTGTAACTTTGTACTACCTCCGGTCCTAAATATAGGACCCGATTGACTTTTTTTAAAAAAAATAAGGTTGCGAAATGATGATATATTTGATATATTTTTAGATTATTCATTAGTTTATAGTTGAAATAAACTAGTTTAAGGGAAAAAATTAAGTAAATCAATTTATAATTAACTTATTTTGTTTTCTTAAGCATTTTCTAGAAAAAGTCAATTAGGTTTTATATTTAGAAGATGAGAGAGTATGTGGTTATTACCGTGCCACCAAGAACGGTGTAGGCCGCAATAAAGACCACGGTGGCCACTGGGACCTACACGGCAAAGCATGATTGAGCAGAGCTCCTGATCCACTCTTGGACATCTTTCAGCATGTGTGAACTAGTTAGTGTTCTCTCTCTCTCTGTGTATATATATATATATATATATATATATATATATATATATATATATATATATATATATATATAAAAGCTCTCTTGCTGCTAACTTATCTTTGTTGCGATAGAACTGGTAAGGACCAGGAACTAGCTTCTTCGCTCACTGCTTATATATGTACGTGTGTGATATAATTGTTAGTTCTTTTTTCTTTCTCGCACACTACTGATAATCAAACTCCTCCAAATCTTCTGAGCTAAAGGTTATATTTAGTTAATGGGCAAAAGCACTGATCTAATAATTAACTATTTCAATTTGGGCAAAAATAATAAATGACTATTTCGCGGTGCATAAATATTAATCAACTTTGTGACCCGGTGCAAAAATAATAAAACCGGTACTAAATGTAAATTTGTAGTTTTGTGTAACCTTTCTGATATTGTTTTCTAATGTAAAAATACATTTTTGCCTCTCACAATTAAAACTCAATTATTCTTCCTTCCGCCCTTCATCTTCCCATGCTAACTAGTATCAGCAAGGTTTTGATTGGGAGGGGCAAAAATGTATTTTTCACTTTGAAAATAATATCAAAAAGGTTCCACAAAACTTTAAAAGGCGAAGGCCCAAAAATGATACATAACTATTGACTAAGGACCAAAAATAGTACATAATTATTCCAAGGTACAAAAATGATACCCAACTTTTACCATGTGATCAAAAATGATATTTTCACTAATATGATAATAATATTAGACATGAAAAGTCCAAAACGCCCTTATAAATTAATCGCCGCCAAGTAACAGTTTATTTAATTATAAGGTCATTTTGGACATTTCATCTCCAATATTATTGTCATATTAGTGAAAATATTATTTTTGATCACATGGTAAAAGTTGTGTGTCATTTTTGTAACTTGAAATAGTTATGTACTGTTTTTGTTCCTTGACCAATAGATATGTATCATTTTTGGGCCTTCGCCCAACTTTAAATTAACATTTAGTACCGATTTTATTATTTTTGCACCGGATCACAAAGTTAGTTATTATTTATGCACTGCGAAACAGTCATTTATTATTTTTGCCCAAATTGAGATAGTTAATTATTATATCAGCACTTTTGCCCTTAGTTAATATATATTATCGATTCGTGATAAATACAATAAGTCGTTGAATATTTTAGAAAAATTTAAGAAAGGTAACAATTTTTTTTTTGTCGCAAAGGTAAACAGTTACTTATTGATTTGACAGAATAATTTTTCTTTAATCAATTTCATTTGACTTGTATTTTAATTTAGCATATGATATAATAAGAAAAATATTGATATGTGATGTGGTTTAAGTAGTATTATTAATCTCTCTAAACAAGTAAATCGGGTCTTATATTAAGGAATAGATAGAATACATTTTGGTTCCTGAATATATGAGTTAGAAAGACTTGTTTTAGTATAAATTATACTCCCTCTGTTCCTAAATATAGGACCTAGATGACTTTTTTGAAAATCCTAAAAAAAGCAAAAAATAAGTTAATTATAAATTGATTTACCTAATTTTTTCTCTTAAACTAGTTTATTTTACCTATAAGCTAATGGATAATCTGAAAAGATATCAAATATGTCATCATTTAATAACCTATTTCGCAACCTTAATCTTTCCAAAAAAAAGTTATCTAGGTCTTATATTTAGGAACGGAGGGAGTAATATAGTAACCCACACTCTTTCAAATATAAATAGAGAGAGTTACACTTTTATATATCATTTAGATCTTATTTA
Source organism: Mimosa pudica (assembly GCA_029929735.1). Classification (NCBI taxonomy): domain Eukaryota; kingdom Viridiplantae; phylum Streptophyta; class Magnoliopsida; order Fabales; family Fabaceae; genus Mimosa; species Mimosa pudica. The sequence continues at coordinate 5,505,756 of JAKELP010000012.1, read as the reverse complement.
GATAGTGTATATTTGATTTTAAGTAGTGTATCTACTAAAACTTTTTTAACACAATCAAATAGAAGCCATTCAAATGAGATTTAGACAAGTTTATATATGTTTCTCCCTACTTATTTTTCTTGATGATCGAGTAGAAGTAAGAAGTTAAAGTTTTATATATACTCCTAAAGAAACTTATGATTAAAAAAGATATTTTTTTTAAAAAAATCTAACACAAATTGGTAAAGAGCAAAACTTAACAAATTTACTTCATTTTCCACCAATTAACTATCTAACTCTCAAATGTAAGACAACGAAACTTTGAAACATTAAACCCATTCGAAATTATAATCATATGTTTGACCTCACAAATATCGTCCGATCCTTTCACTATTCTGTAATTTGATTTAGAGAGCATTCAATGTGTTTCCGATCCTCTAACTGAAACTCAAATTCTCACAAGTCCAATTACTCATGGTCAATATCTCAACGAACTGTAATATAGAGAATACACTAATGATCTGAATAACTTATTTATCATAATGTAAAATAATAGGAGTGTGGTGGCCGCAACTTATGGTATAGGTGTGAGTTTTTCTTTTTGCAAGTAATTTCTGTTCTCTTGTTTTTTAGACAAATGAAGGTATAGGTGTGAAAATATCATGAAGTGTGATGTGAAGACATGCAAATTATCATCGTTCTTTTATTATACACATTATTTTAGAGAGACAAATTAGCATCAATCGCTTTTGGATCCGTGCAAGGTAACCTATCACAATTGAGAGTCGTACACTAGGTATTGCAAGAGACTTTTTTCTCTTAACATTACTTACCCTTGTTTAGATTTGAATTTAAATCCTGTTTAAATATGAGGATAGCTTGGTAAAATAAAGCTTAATTGTCTAGGGAATGTTTTTTTATTGGTAATTTAGAGAAATGCTTTGTATCAATGTGTACACCTACTCATTCTACAGTGTGGTATAAAAGACTGATGGGCCAAAGTTCTACTCTTTACAGTTGGTCAAGGATTTCTTAACATCTTGAAGTGAAAATTTTGAATATTCAACAAACTATTTTTTATCTTTGCAACTTTACACTCATTCATAGCACAGCTAGAACATAAAAAAACAATCATAACATTAAATTTATTTACTTTATGTGTCTCTATGTGTGTGTGTTTAATTGTTACTAATCTTTTGTAATAAAACGTTCACAACCGATTTTCAACCTTGAAGATTCTTCTATCTTCTTCAGTTTTGTGTCTTGCTTCCTCCTAAAGCCCATTATTCGTGCTTTTTGGCTTTTTGGCTGACCCTTAACCTTAGCTAATGTCTTGACTACATCCTCTCTCAAGTCCTAAAATCCTTGTTCTTTGAGCTTTCCTTTCTCTTCTCCCTTTTCCTCTGCCTTTTTGTTATTCCCTCCCCTTTTATTGGGCTCATTCTAATTTCTATCTAAAAGATTAAATATAGGCAATTAAAAGTTTTGTATAATTTTGACATGAAATATATATAGATAAAGAAAAGAATATGTGTTTGTGTAGTTATTTTTAACCGGAATAAAATATTTCTCCTTTTTAAGTATTGAAATACTAAAATCATGTTTCTAACCATAATCATTTCTAGTTTTATTAGACTTTAAGGTTAATATTTGTCATATTCCTAAATTAATAACATATAATAACTATATTATCAATATTTTTCATATCATCATCAACATCACTTCATTTATATCTATATCTATATATTTGTTTTATAATATTAAGGTTTATTTGATTTGATTGAAGACAACTTAGATACCAATCTCCAACAACCATGGTATCAGAGCCTAAAATTAATTCACAAAATTAGCGTATTGCAACACATTATTTATTGTTGGGAACGATTTGGGTGCAACAAACTGTTGGAGCCAGTCTTGTTGGAACCTCAAATGGTAGTTGCCTTGCAACACTATTTCACATGCATAGAGACACAACATAATCTTGATTTCTGGAAAACCATGAACTTTAAGACACTTTGTAGATTAATCTACGCGACTGAAAAGCTTAACATAGCTCACCTCCGTCATGGCTGCACAGAACTCTATCGGCGTCTTCAAGGATGAAGTAGTGCGCCCTTGGATGCCACTAAGATACCTATAGCTGGAAATCTGATAAGTACAATTGTACTGTGGTTCAAACCTAGTCATTTTCTAGGTTAGAGAGACCTTTGGATTGATTACTTACGGGCCCGTTTGGTTTAATTATTTGGGTATTTAGACGGTAATGTAATGTAATGCACCTTGACATTAATCTAGTTTGTACTCTCATTATACTTTTGTTCCTCTCAAAATCTTCTCTAGTTTACGATTTTTGCCCCCAAATTTGTAGGGTTTCCATTGTTTGTGTGTGTGTGTGTCAACAAAGCATAACGTAAAATTAAAATAAGAAGAGGTGAATTGCAAAGGAGAAGGTATATATGAGATGGGATGAGATAGGGATTTTGGATTTGTTGGGGAGATGATGAAGTAGAGATCGGTAATGATAGATGAAGATGAACTTGAAAGATGACGAGAAGATGAACTTGTGAAAGATGACGAAGATGAAACTGTTTTGCCGCGCATAGAAAATTAATTTAATTTCTGCTCATCATCAGTTCCTTTATTAAGAATAATCACCGTAAATTTTAAAAGGAGTGCATGAGATTCCAGTAAATTTAAGGGGTAAAACTGTACATTGTAAACGAAAATGGGGCAAATGTAACCTCTCGGTTAAGCTTGGTTAAACGAACCTTTTTCTAGAATTGAAATGCATCCAGTTGAACCTAAATCATCTAAAACAAATCATAAACTGTCAAATCATTTCGACAAGAACTCATACCTTCCCTAAATCATATGAAATCCACCTCAAATTTATCTGAACCCTAACACAAAAATCATTTCGATGGGGTTCTAAGATTAGAGTTCGAAATGAGGCTGATTTGATCTCTAAAGAGGTTTAATATTGTTAGAATTATGTTTTTAATTTTAGTAGAATCTAAGTCATAATTATAGAATAAGGATATGATATGATTTGATTAGGAGAATAAATTAGGGTAGAATCTTTTTTATTTTATGTATCATGTAAATCCCTATAATCAAGGGATAAATTGGGGGTCTCATGTACTATATAATGGAGCTAATATTAAGAGAAATGCATAAGACTTTTTCCCAATCTCCTTTGTTTCCACATGGTACCAGAGTTAGGTTTAGTTTTAGTCTGATCCCTAGGCACAAGTGGCCTTTGTAAAAGAAGAAGGAAAAAAAATCCTGTCTTCCCTTCTGGTTCGTGTTTCCCAAAACTGTGTCACCACCATTAGTAGTCCAAGAGTTCGACCCTGTCCATCTGAGTTTCAGATCCCAGCCGCAGTCATTGTCCAATTTAAACCACTGTTGTCGTCCGATTCGAGCCTTCGCCACCGCCGCCGTCCGATTCAAGCCTCTGCTGTCGCTGCCGCCGTCCGACACAAGCCACCATCGTCAGAAATCAGAGGTTCAGTTGCTGTGTAAGAAACCCCAGAAGTCCGTGTTCGATTGTCGTCGCTGGGTGTTGATCGTTAGGTTGTTCTTGGTCGCTGGGAGTTGTTCATTTGTCACTTTGTGCGTAGTTCTTGTTTGTATTTCTGGTTGCTGGTTGTATTTTGTTATCGGGTTCTCTTGTTAGTTTCTGTATTTGTAAACATTAAAAAACATCCCGAAAAAAAAAACAAAATAAAATTATGGAGTTTAAAATTGGTGCTATTATTGATGGCACTATTGTTTCTGAAAAACTCACTCCTCATAATTATCGAGATTGGGCACAAGCCATGTTACTCGCAGTTGGTGGGCGTGGAAAACTTGAAATTCTAACCGGTGAAACTAAGCAACCAAGTGATTCTAAAGTCGACGAATTGAAACAGTGGAAAGTTGATAATGCCATGGTTTCATCTTGGCTTATAAATGCAATGACTCCTCAACCAAAAAAGAGTTTTATGTATCTTCCATCGGCATATGAAATTTGGGTCGCGGTTCATGATTCTTATGTTGATTCAAAGGATTTGTCTCATATTTTTGATATTCAACGTCGAATTTGGAAGTCTTTTCAAGGCTCTAGAGGAGTTACTGAGTATTGGCTAGAGCTAAATGGGTTTTGGCAAAAATTAGATCTCTTTAATCAAGAGGAGTGGAAGTGTTCGACGGATGCAACAAAAAGAAAGAAAAGTTTTGAAGTAGAACGTATTCTTCTATTTCTAGCAGGTCTCGAACCAGAGTTTAAAGATGTTCAGAGTAGAATTCTTGGCCAGACAAAGTTGCCCTCAATTCGAGAAGTATATGCTGAAATCCGTCGTGAGGAATCTTGTAATCACTTGATGTCAAAGGAACAATCATCATCTGTTCCTGAAATCTCGGCTTTAGTTACTAAACCTGAAAGGCCATTTTGTGATCATTGTAAGAAGGATGGACATACCCGCAACCGTTGTTGGGATATTCAAGGGAAATCTGCAGATTGGAAGCCTCGTCAAGGCAATTATAGAGCAAAACAAGTACTCCCAGAGAATGGTTCAGCGACATCCTCACAGTCAGCTACATCAGTTAGTAATGAGCAATTAGCTCAAATCATTGATATGTTGAAGGGCATGCAGGTCCAGCAGATTGCCTCTACCTCTTTTGTTCAACCTAAACCGGTCCTTGGTGAAGATGATTGACATTTTTGATTGTTGTAAAGCATAGTATGATGGAATGGTCATTCCCCACATACATGCATATGTGAATTGCGATTGGATGGTTATTCCCCATGCACAAAGTGTTTTTTGTTGTTAGTGAGATGGTCATTCCTCACATGTTGTTTACGATGGGACGGTCATTCCCCACGTAATAAAAAAGATGAAGAATAAAGTTTTGTAACCAAGTTGGACCATGGTCCAAGGGGAGTGTTAGAATTATGTTTTTAATTTTAGTAGAATCTAAGTTATAATTATAGAATAAGGATATGATATGATTTGATTAGGAGAATAAATTAGGGTAGAATCTTTTTTATTTTATGTATCATGTAAATCCCTATAATCAAGGGACAAATTGGGGTCTCATGTACTATATAATGGAGCTAATACTAAGAGAAATGCATCAGACTTTTTCCCAATCTCCTTTGTTTCCACAAATATGTTGTGTATTGTGTGTTGTGTTAAGTTAGTTTTAATCTCAATACACATCAACATATGTCGCGTCAAGAAAATTGACATCTAATGTCACATATTGCCACATCAATAAGGCCCATCTGACTTCCTCGTCAATTAATGATCAAACTTCTTGCCCCTTAAATTTACCAGAGTCTTAAGGTGCTCTTTTTCAAAACTTACAGTGGTTATTTTTACACATTTATCCAATGATTAGGGCTGATTATTATCTAGTAAAAATAACCTATCTAATAGCATAACCTTTCAGCAATCAAATTACCACGCGATGCGTATATATAAAAGTACACATACTAGAAGCAACGTTTTAAGCCATTTAATCATAAAAATGTCCTAAAATCATGTCAAACTGCAATTTTGTTATTCAGAAAATTAACATTTAATATACCTTTATTTTTTTAAAAACAAAAACTTTGCAACATTTAAAATTTTAATATCATCATTTTTTGTTAAGTTAAAAGATCAGAAGCCGATAAAACAGGTTGAAAAGATCAGAATTAAACCTTATGTGAATTTAAATAACTAGATGCACATTTTTACCATGTTGAAAAGACAGCAAAGCCTGCAGAAACATATCAAATCATTTTTAAGCAGCACTATGCATTAATATGATTAGTATAACAGAGTACAAGCCTCAGCAATCTGACATTGATGATGTGATCTAAAATTGGTGTGATTTCTGTACTCTACATTTCCTATATCTACATTTGGAAGTCTACTCATTATACAAAACCTGAGGCAAAGCAGTATACACTGCCCCCTTAAATTTTCTCAACCTGCTTGCCTTTACTGCCTGACGATGACTTGCCGTCATTTACATTTTCCTCCACACTCGCCTTCTGCAGAATCTGGAGCTGCTGCTGTAACATCTATCATAGTTTTACAATAAAAAAACAACTTAATCATATGAATTACTCCCTCCGGTCCTAAATATAGGACCTAGTTGACTTTTTTGAAAAATCCTAAAAAAAACAAAATAAGTTAATTATAAATTGATTTACCTAATTTTTTCTCTTACACTAGTTTATTTTACCTATAAGCTAATTGATAATCTAAAGAGATATCAAATATGTCATGATTTAATAACCTATTTTGCAACCTTAACCTCTCCAAAAAAGAGTCAATTAGGTCTTATATTTAGGACCGGAGGTAGTATAATTTAACGAATATGAATTCCATGCTTCATTCGTAGACCATCTACTTAATACAATTCAAATATACAGATAAAGAGACAAAACACTGATGGTATTAATTCAATACAGAAGAGTTAAACTACCACATTACGCACTAACATATATTTATACTTAAAAAATGACAGATGGAATAAATTAATGTGGGCATTTAGAAACATGACGTCTTGTATTATGTTTACAGTTTAGAAAGCCAAAGTCTAATACCCTCAAATGCTATACACTCATTTTTATATGTGCATGTCACAGATTATATTTGTAGAAAACTAATAGCGTAGTAGTAGTAAATATTTCAACAACGTCAAAGACTTAAGAGATGGAGTTGAGAAAAACCAGTATAAATACTCATTTGATGGCAAACATGATAACCAAACTTGACCAATTTACATTAAGTACAGAAACTTGAAATGTAATAGTAGTTATTAATTGGAAGGGTAGTGACACAAAAGTTACTATATGCAGTTCTACATATAGGAGCTAGATAAGGGGTTCACTTCTTATAAATATAAGACCTCAATCCACTGTGTTTCCTAGATTTGTAAATGTTTCTTTTATGTAACCCTATCAGTTGCTAATAGCAAGGGGATTCCATTAATTAGTATTTAAAATGCACATGACCTGAAAAACCAGTACAAATTGTTATAAACAGCTAATACACGTTATATGCAACAATTAACTTTCTAGCACTTCTATTATGGACCAGAGGGACCTTGATTGAAGTTCAGTACAACCATACCTCAATCTGGTGTCTAATTCTCTGAACTTCGAGGACAGAGTTTGGCGCATTTGGATCAGATCCAGATCCCTCTCCAAAGTTCCCATTTGCTACATGTGTTGGAGGAGGAGGAAATGGAAACAATCCCATTGGATGAAAGGAAACATTTATCGGTCCACCAGGGATGACAAACTGCCGTTGTGCTTGTTCACTTGAAGATTGTTCTACATTAAGTTCAGTATTAGTAGATTCAGCAGCAGGTCGTTGGACAGGTGGATAAAAAGTGTATCCAGGGGGGCTGCAAATGAGAACAAAACCCTATAGTTAAGTAGTTTAATACACTTTACTGAAGAAAATTGATATTATCAATTTCACAGTGCACCATATACCTAAGAGTTGAAACTTGACAATTGTTGCCTCACTAATCAAATTGACTTAGATTTTACTGGACATATTAGTATACCAATACAACAACAACTAAGCATCATCCCAACTAGGTGGGGTCAACTCTACATGGATCATACACCACCGTTGTGCTTTATCACACATTAATATACCAAAACAGCATTTAAAAGATATTTTAAATTTTGAGAGAATAGAAGATTATAAATTTTGAAGGACCAACTTGGCTCAACTGTAAGCTCCCTTGCCATGAGGTTTGAATGTCATGGTCATTAATATGACTTGGCATTGATCAGTATTTTACACTTGAACAACATTGTAGCCTCACACAAAGAATTACAAACATAAACAACTGAGATTTTTGCGCCATTTTAATAATCATGTATATTTTTGCACCCACTAAAACAAAGAAAATTTGCCCCTTAACCCAAAAATTTTAATATAATAGCAACCCTAGCAATATCTTTTCAGTTATATTTATTGTTTTGGGATAGGTCTACTTAAGAGTGAACACGTGTGTGTAAAACAAGATGCAGGGCAAATCGTTCGTGAAAGGAAACAGAGATTTTGGCATACCATGCTACAGAAGTTGCAGATGGGTATACATAAGACTTCTCATACATTGAAGCTGCAGCAGCTGCAGCTCGGAGTCTAGCTTGATGACGACTCATATTATCAGTAGCCACCCCACTGCCAGCCTCAGCTTGAGCTGAGCTTCCAGCACTTGTCCCTGCTCCTGTTCCATGTTATAAGAATCCACCCTAAGTCAAGCTCAGAATCATCCAAAAAGCTACACACTTGTTCATATTATTTTAAAAATATACAAACAGATTGTGATGAACTCAAAATGACACCATACCTAATACACTTGTGTGTTTGGATTAGCTTCTCGAAAGTGATTTAATAATTTTCAAGGTGAATATGTTGAGAGAGGTTTTGTCTCGGCCCATGGAAAAATGCTTTTCTAAGTGTTTTTTGGGTTTCCCAAACTAGCACTAAACAAAAAGTAAGAAAACATGACAGTCCCAAGAAAATAAATAACATGTTTTGAGAGTTGACTAAATCAAGTGAATTTCCAATGTTAACAGTACACGATTCTTTGACTCCCCAAGAAATATAAAAGGCTTCTGACGTTCTGTGAATAGTAAGGAATATTCATAAAGGCTTTTAGGGAATATCTCTGATTCTATCTTTGTTCATTCAGTTTGAAGAAAGGAAGGATATGGGATATAGATGTTCTAACTCTTCAAAAAATAATTTGTTTAGTAAAAACATTTAAAAAATGAAATGCTTCAAAAAGAAACGTGTTTGGTTCTAGTATGAAAGGTATCAAATCATATGACCTTCAACTTTCACATTTTCCATTTCAGTTGCTAAAGACATTATTCCCTAGAATAGTATGAATTCAATTTAGGTATACTCCACCCACTAACATGGACAATGGTATGTCAATATTAAACGGTATGTCAATATTAAACCATATGACATTCAACTTTCACATTTTCCATTTTAGTTGATAAAGACATTATTTCCTAGGAATTAGTATCAATTCAATTTAGGTATACTCCACCCACTAATATGCTACCAGTTACTATTTATGTGTTTCTCATATGGTTACCTTGTCTGTCTGACTGTGATCCATGCTGCCCTCCAGCAGCAGTCACCCCATTTTCAGGTGGTACAACCAAGGCTCTGCAGGTAGGGCAAGTATGTTGTCGCTCTAACCATGATCGGAGGCAGTGAACATGGAAAAGATGTCCACATATAAGTTTCTTGGCAGTAGTCATCTCTTCACGACAGATAATACATGTAGCATCGCTTCTGCAAAGCCATTAAAACATTAATACTATTGAATAAGCCAAATAAAAAACTAACAAGTACATGTAACATGTTGAGCAGACAACTTACGCATTAAGCTCTTCAGGGGTTGCATCTGGAAACCGATCATTCATATTTGAAGTAATCTTACGATAACGTATATAGTCAGCAACGCGAACTTTGAAGTTCCTAAATGTCTCATACAACTCCCGAATCAAGTGCAAAGGCACCCCATAATTACTATCAAAACCAAATTAAAGTTAGCAAGTTGAAAATAGCCTGTAAAGACTAAACATACAGTCAAATCAAAATATGAAAAAACCAAGAGCTAAACAAGCTATTTTAAAGCAACATTCTGTTACAGAATCATAATTCTGTATATGAGAAAAAAATAATGTGAGAGAGAATAGGAGATAGATCAAAGAGAGAGAAAGAATCAGAAGACAGAGAAGAGAGGAGACTAGAGAGGAAAGAAGTCACTAAAACCATCATATAATGCTATCAACTCAAATCTGAATTTAGAATTGCTAAGTTCCTATTTATAGCCGTATAGGTGCTAACTCTAACAAACTCTAATGGCTTGTACTACATAACCAGCCAACTAACTAACCAATGCATCATTATCATTTTATAACCCGTTCACTACCAAAGAACGATGAGAGAATGGTAGAAGGCAGTTTGTGACTGTAACCTTAATAAATTTATTATCTTTCAACAAATAATAAAGCAATGAAATAAAATCCAATTACCATTACAAACACAGAGCATAAGTTAAACTAATAATATAATAAACTAGGTGATTCAGAAGAGCCTTTCCATGGTTAATCTTCTAATTACAAGAACAGAAAATAACACATCCTAGTCATTAGAAACTAGAAAGGAACCAACTAAGAAATGAACATATAAGGAAAATGCAGCACGATTGCAACTCTATCTAGAACTGACGATGCCTAATACAATATTTTAGAAAGGCTGGTATCTATTAACCTTGTGAATAAAACTAAATATGTTTCTCGCCCATTACTTTCCAAGTAATAATTTAAAGAGGGCCTCTGCTGCACACAAGTTCCAGCAGCTTGTTTGTCTTACTCAAGATAAGATTTACCTTCAACATCCAATTTGATAACCAACATTTATGTTGTTAAACCAAAATGATAGCATTCAATTTCAAGCTCAAAATTTTCAAAATGGCAAGATCATCCAAGAAAGTACTTAAATCTTCTCAAGAATTACAGGACAAATTTAAACTCACCTTAATAATGCCCAATGTTCATTTGAAACAAACTGATCCAATAAGTATTATAGACAGTTATGAAAAGAAATTGTGTTCTATATGCAACCCAATGGCTGAGATAGTAACTTTGAAGGGTGTGTATGAGAGGGGGGGGGGGACAGAGCATGACTTCTACAGTGCAGATGCCAGTTTAATTCATGAGGGCTACCATAAAAATGCAAACGCAAAATAAGACTTGACTGATCACTTACATGAAAATTACAAGGAAGAAACACATATACATAGACAAGTGAAGCAAATCCCTAACGAGCTCCAAGTAGAATGTAAAGACTGGTTTCTTTTCCCATTGTCCTTCCATAAGCATGTCACTGACATAGAAAAGATATTTTATAAAAATTGACACTGTTGTTGTTGCCAGTATCATGTACCTGAAATAGAAACATATAGTGTCATAGACAGCTCCACTGGAATGTTAAACCACATGTTAGCACAATAACGATATTTTTAATTTGCAAATCAGCCTAGACTAATGCACACCCCTAGTGATAATAAAGGTGCAGCCTTAACACTATTTGGGTGCATGTAATAGATTAAATTCTCCTCAATACTGGCCGCAAGGTTTGAAGCCAAGTTGCTAGAAGTAAGAGCATACTTGCTTATCCACTAAGTCCACCCTTTAAGATTTGGCTGACTTATTAACTCTACGCTAGAAACATGTCTCTACCCAGAACCAACCAACTACAATTTAATAATCGTTTATTCCTCTCCTATAATTTCTTATATGTTTAACCCAGTATCTCCCCAGATAAATTGGATCTTGATCAAAGAAGGAAATGAAATTTATAACTTCTCGGCATCAATCTTTCTATGACAAAGGTCAATTGAACCTGGTGATTGGTCACTTACAAGAAAATGGCATTTGATCATAAAACAAATTTAATCATTCAAAGATCATAAAAGGCCTAGCTGGGCTTATGAACTGCTAAAAACCATAAACTTTTTATTTTGTACTCCCCATAAATCATTATACTTATAATCTTGACACAACATGCAAACATAAAAAATTTACAATTGATACTAAGTGAAGCATTTTTCAATTCAAATCAAATTGTCCATATGGCAACTGGCAAATGGCAACTAGCAACTAGCAACTAGTTTAAGAAGAATATAGAGAAGAAGGCTTACTCGAAAGCAAAAAATAGGGAAACTGAAGCTTGCCACGATTGTATCAAATGCTTCATGGAACTATATAAAAATAGTCCATCCAGTAGGAGGAGGAAACCCATAAAAGACACGATTCGAATGTGAGACAACAAGGGCACAGTAGGAGTGGTCTCAATATACTCAACTCTTTTCTGAGCCAACCAATGCAAAGCTTTGATCAACAAAAGTGCTGTGACCATAGCAAGGAATGTAACAGAGAAATCCTGCCTAAAAATAGTGATGGCAAAGAGAATTTCCATAACCTCCCTCCATGATTGCTCATTAAGCCTCTCAACCTCCGCCTCTCGCAGTGTGCCAAGGAACACCCTCTTTGTTAATTGCCATAAAAGACACATAATGACCAGACCCATGTTTAAAAGAAGCACCAAGCTGATCTTTGAAGTTGACAGAAACACCATTGCTGGATAAAATTGGCCTCTACTACTAAACGCATGATATGTAACAGCTAAAGTCGCAATGAAACTTAGCCCCGCATACGTCTGTAACCTCATCATTTTACCCTACACAAGAAAAACCAACCATTCAATCAAAATTCACATACAAAAGAAAACCCCCAACTCAACATAAAACTCTCTCTTTCTTCCACACCTCCACTTAAATTTCAACAATGTTACATTATCAATAGCCACTAAATCCCCCAAAAAACTACACATTAAAACAAGAAATACACCAACTTGATCCTCATTTCTTCCTCAACTAAACCTATGTACAAACATATCCAAAAATTGACAAGTAAAACTAATCCATCAACTTTAAAAACAATAACGATGATTCCACAAAAACACGTTCATATTCAGCTTCAGAAATCACAGAAATGATACAAACAAGAAATTAAAAAATAAATAAATAAATCAAAACATTTAAGCGGTGAAGACGAATAATACTGGATCGGCATGCGAGGGACAAAATAGGCAATGATAAATTCAACGATCAAAGTTGTTCTGTAAATGCATTTCAATAAGATAAACCCTAAATTAATCAGATCACAGTGTAAGATCCATCAATAAAGACACGAAGATTGAAAATTCGATTGAGATAAGAAGGAATTGAAATATTTATTCCTTTGAGAGAATTCATACCTAACAATTGTCAATGGAATGAATGAAGATTATGAGTAGTGATCTTTGTAGCTCGCGTTCTTCACTAGAATGGAATTTTATTTTATTTTATTATCGATGAATACAGAAAAAAGGGTGATGTATGTGTGCCCAATCAAGTTAGGCCACGTCATTGTTGTCTAAATAGGATCTGGTTCAGGGTTGTATAGAGATTATTAGGTCAACTCAGATCATCACATTTGTAGTTTTATAATTATAAATTTATAAATCACATATAAACACATAAAATTTGAGTTTGGCATTAAAAGCACGGTTCTAAAAACCGGATCGGACCAGCCGGTCCGACCGGTTGAACCCCCAACCGGAAGACAAGCCGATCCAATCAGGGCTATCAATCGGGCATGGCTTTAACCCGGCTTCAACCCGGAAGGAACCGCTCAGAACTGGAATGAACAGCTAGAACCGGCCCAAATCCGGGTGGGCCGGTTCACTCACTCATGTGATTGCTACAAAAATTAAAACCTAAATCACGCAGAGAGCAAAACGCATATGCAAAAACTGAGAAACAAAAACCTCACACACCCTTTGAATGGAACCCTAACTCACCCTAACTCACGCAAGATCACAAGAAGCGCCGATGATGATGGATGATGTTGGATAACCATTCGCAGAAGCAGAACACATTCGCAGAGCCATTCACAAGAACCTATTCGCAGAGCCATTCAGGTTTGGATTTTCGAACCATTCTCATGTTTTTGTTCTTTACTTCTGAAAAAGCTTCAAACTTTGTGTATCCCATAGTTTTGTTTTCGGTTTTTGGTGTCTTATTGTGAATTTGTGATTATAGGAAGCATTATTTTGGACTTGGTGTACTGTTTTGTGACTTTTGTCTTTTGTGCTCTATTTAATAGTGAGGTTTTTGGTGCATTATTGTGAATTTGTGATTATAGGAAGCATTATTTTGGACTTGGTGTACTGTTTTGTGACTTTTGTCTTTTGTGCTCTATTTAATAGTGAACCGTGACATGTGTTTGGAATTTGCATTCTTTGTTTGCTGAATTATCTTATTTTACCATCTTTTTTGTATTGCTATGAAATATTGGTTTGGTTTTAAGCTTTATAGAAATCAAATAGCAATGAATATTGGAAGTTCAGAAAATGTTAGTGTCAGTCCCACTCAAGATACCAGCTCCAACCCCTCAGTCCGTGCAAAAACTGATCCTGCATGGGCATATTTCTCTTACAAGAAGAAGGGGAAACAAAATGTTTATACTTGCCTTTGTTGCATTAATGTCTACAAAGGAGGTGGGATAAATAGGATGAAGCAACATCTTGCTGGTATTGTTGGTAATATTGCTTCTTGTAAAAAGGTTACTCATGATGTTCGTCATGCAATGAAAATGTCATTGAATGAAGGTTCAAAGAAGGTTTCTATGGAAGATATAGGAGAAGAGGAAGTTGGGCAAGGCAGTTCCGCTTCACAAATTTCTGTGAGTAATGCTAAGAAAGTGAAAGCTAGTACTATGGATGAATTTATTGCTCCTAGGACAACTCCTGGTTCCCAACCAAGTCTCAAGAGTGTATTAGCATCTAAGGAAGCAATTCATAGAGTGATGATGATGGGGGCTGAATGGGCAATTGTCAATTGCATCCCATTTAATGCATTAGGTTGTCCTTTATTTCAAAGATATGTGGATGGAATTGCTTCTATTGGGCCTGGATATAAAGCCCCTAGTCCATATGTGCTTAAAACCACTTTGTTGAAAGATTGGAAAGACGAATGTGCAATGCTTATTGAGGAGCATCGACAAAAATGGAAAGAATCTGGTTGTACCCTCATGGCTGATGGATGGACTGATGTGAGAAGCCAAAATTTGATAAATTTCTTAGTGTACTCTCCGCATTGTCTTGTATATATTAAGTCTATCAATGCAACAATATTAGTCAAGACTACTGAAACATTGTTTACATTGTTTAGAGAAGTCATTGAGTGGGTTGGCCCTGCTAGTATTGTTCATGTGGTAACCGATAATGCAGCTAACTATGTAGCTTGTGGAAGGTTGATAACAGAGAGATATAGAGGTATTTCTTGGTCACCTTGTGCTGCCCATTGTCTAAATCTTCTTTTGAAAGACATTGCAGAGTTGCTTGATGTTTTAGAACTTGCAACAAAGGCATCAAAGATAACAGTATTTGCATACAATCACTCTATATTTTTGTCGTGGCTGAGGAAGAGGAAAGGTTGGGTTGAAATTGTGCGCCACGGTGCTACAAGATTTGCCACTACTTTCATCACTTTGCAAAGCATATACAAGCACAAGCATGACTTACAGGCCCTTGTGGTTGACAAGCATTTTTTGGATCATAAATTGTCAAAGAATGTTGCTGGTAAAACTTTTTCTGCAATAATATTAGACAATCAATTTTGGAATGAGTGCTACAAAATTGTGAAGATTGTCACTCCTCTTGTGAAATTGTTAAGAATTGTTGACTCAGATGAAAAGCCCTCATTGCCATATGTTTATGAAGGCATGTATAGGGCAAAATTAGCAATTAAGGAGACATTCAAGAGGGATAAAGCTAAATACAAGAAGTACACTAAATTAGTTAAAGATCGGTGGGATAGGCATTTGAAGGGTGATCTTCATGCAGCTGCTTGTTTATTGAACCCTGCATATATGTATGCTCTGAACTCTATTATCAAGGGGAAGGTCATAACTGCTTTGGTTGAGGTGCTGGAGAAAATTGCAGAACCAAGATCTCAATACTTCAAGTTAATGGACCAATTTAGTCTCTATCGTGAAGGTAAAGCGTCTTTCAGTAAAGCA
Organism: Mimosa pudica; assembly: GCA_029929735.1. Taxonomy (NCBI): domain Eukaryota; kingdom Viridiplantae; phylum Streptophyta; class Magnoliopsida; order Fabales; family Fabaceae; genus Mimosa; species Mimosa pudica. Next base: position 5,490,122 of record JAKELP010000012.1, on the reverse strand, counting down.
ACATGTAAAGAAGCATCTAAATTGATGGACCCTTGTAAGTATTCAAAATGCATTATATCATGTAATTTATATGTTTATTCCAATTTGTTTAATATTCCAATTTAAATCTTAATTTTGTAGATCGTTGGTGGCGTTACTATGGAAATTCAGTCTCAGAGTTGCAAGCTATTGCAATGCATATTCTCAGCCAAACTTCTTCTTCTTCTGGTTGTGAGAGAAATTGGAGTTTGTTTGAGCGCATCCATTCAAAAAGAAGAAACAGATTAAAGCATGACACTTTGAATGATTTGGTTTATGTAAACTATAACTTGAGACTAAAGCATAGGTATTCTTATTATCTTATGAACCATGAATGTTTTTAATTTTTATTTTGTATGAATATCATTTAATTGAAGTTTTATTTGTCATATAGGCCTATGTTGAAGCAGAACATGAGTAGTGATCCAATTGACTTTGAGAGCATTAATGATATAGATGATCTAGACTTTTGGATAGAAGAAGAAGTTCCAGATTTCAACGAAGAAGATATCAACAATCTTGAAAGTGCCGTGAGTGAGAGCAGTGTAAATATGCCAAGTCATGGTAGGGGCAAAAATAGTTTTTAGTTTTAACCTTATGTATATCATCATATTGATTTGTTATACAAAACAATAATTATCTTCTATGCATTTTGTTATATGTAGGTAATGATGATTTAAACATGTCTGAATCACCTCCTTTGATTATGGACAACAATCCTGATGATGCTGAAGCCACCAGTCGAGCGGTTAATGTTGATGACAATGAAGATATTAATATGGATGATAATATTGGTGAAATATGAATGCGTGTTGATGGAACTTAATTAGTTTTTGAGTATTACTATTCAAGTATTGGTAGAACTTGCAAAACTATAGGGAGCATATGTTAGTTTTTGAGTATTACTATTCAAGTATTGGTAGAACTTGAAATATTGCTAGTCTATAAGGAGCATATGTTAGTTTTTGAGTATTACAGGTATTGGTAGAACTTGAAATCAAGGATCTGAAACCCGGTCGCCCGGTGGGAAAAACGGCCCGTCTGACTTTGTTGAGCCGTTTTGATGGTCAGCCCGCTTTAGGCCGCTTTTAAGCCGGTGTTGACCCGGGAGCCGGAGTTGGGCCGTGAACCGGAACGAGTCGGACCGGTCAGAAATTGAAGACTGCAAAAAAAATAATACTCCCTCCGTTCCTAAATATAGGACCTAGATGACATTTTTGAAAAATCCTAAAAAAAGCAAAAAATAAGTTAATTATAAATTGATTTACCTAATTTTTTCTCTTAAACTTGTTTATTTTACCTATAAGCTAATTGATAATCTAAAAAGATATCAAATATATCATGATTTAATAACCTATTTCGCAACTTTAATCTTTCCAAAAAAAAAGTTATCTAGGTCTTATATTTAGGAACAGAGGGAGTATATATCAGCAGAAAAAAAAATGAACTTGATTAAAAAAATGAACTTGATTAAAAAAATATTTTAATCCTAATTATATTAAGTTATTAAGTATTAACAATATTTATATATTTAATTTTCATTAAATTATTACGTCACCGGTTCGACCGAACGGTCCAACCGTTTCAACCGTTTCAACCATAACCCGCTCAGTTTTCCGGCTCGACGTCCGGCTCGGGTTTTAAAACCTTGCTTGAAATATTACAAGTCTATAAGGAGCAGATGTTATATAATATTGACTCTGGTTTACATTTTTACTATTTTTAGTTTTTGACTATTTAATTTTTAATATTTGATTAAATATTATTATTTTATTATTTCCGGGTTAACCCGGTTAAACCACGGTTGAACCAATAACCCCTTGAACCAGTAGCTTGCCCAGTTGGATGCCCGGTCAGGTTTTTCGAACCTTGATTAAAAGTTTAATTTGATCAGAAATCAAAATAAAAAATTAGGTGACATATAATTTTTTGTTCATTTTTTAAATTGAAGCTACTCATAAAATAATTATCAAACTTTAATATAAAAAAACTTAAAATTTGAGTAATTCATTGGTGAATGACTTTAAATTTATACTATATTAATTTAACCCAACATCATGTGCAATGCATTGCAACTGGTCAGTTGCCGTGAAATCGGAGGTATAGAATAAGAGGATAACAGATATTTATGTATGAAGGTTATGTGGGAAAGGAGACTGAGAACCATGGTTAGAGGTGTAAAAGTTTAAAGAAATCCGGAAGGATGGAAAAGAGAAAAGAGTATTTAAGTGTGTGTTTGGGAGAAGTGGTGGAGAATTGTTTTCTTTTTTCAACTTGATCTTTTTAGAAGTTTGTTTAAAATCAAATTGTATGAAATGAGTTGTGGAAATGTTCTCTTGTAAACCCCGCTTTGTTTGATCAACCCCGCGGTTCTTCAATCAATCGCCGCGCTTAAAATGGAAAGCGGCACAAGTGTTAGAACAACTGCAGCGCACATTTAAGAAAGCGCCGCTTTATATGCAAAATTAGCAACATAAGGCAACGCTTTTCTGTACAACGTGACGCGCTATTGTTCACAAACTGGAAGCGCTTATTTATAAAAGCGGCGCTGTTCTGTACAATGGGTAGCGTATATTCAAATAATCGCTACCAAAGGTGTAAAATGATTAAACAACTCCTTGCCTTATTTTATGGAACGACACAAAACTAGCGCCTCCTTAACCTGAAAACTACCTATACGAATTCATAAAAAAAATATTTTGAAATATTTTTAAGTGCATTAAAGACTCTTAAATATGTTTTAAAACATATTTAAGTGCATTAAATATGTTTTAAAACATATTTTGAAATATTTTTAAATATGTTTTAAAACTACCTATACGAACAAACCTTAATGTGTTTTAAAATATATTCAAGTGCATTAAAGACTCTTAAATACCCAAAAAGTATTAACTAAAGATGTCATAAAACTACAAAAATTTCTTTTATATTTTTTAACCATAAAAGTTTCTCTTAAATTAAATATCTTGGAATTATTAATTCTTAGCTTTAATTTAAAAAACTTCATAACATCCTACTAGTCCAAGCTCTTTCCCTACATTTCTTTTTTGGATATTTAAGAGCCTTTAACATGAATTATATCTCTTTGAACTTATTTATAAATCTACTTAGGGGTACTTATCAATAAAGTAATGAGAATATCATATGTAAATTAGTTAATAGTTATTATAACAATTACTTCTTAATTTTACTTTTAAAGCCAAATAAAATTATAATTGATACAAAGGTTCATAATTAGATGGCTAAAATAGTTAAAAAATGATTTTCATACATTTCAATAATAAAAGACAATTCAACTAACTATTGTAGGAAAAAGATTGTAATAAAATGTTATAAAAAAATTGTAATAAAAAAAATTGTAGGAAAAAGTTATTTACAATTACATATATATTTTATTAAAGTTAAAAAAGTTAACCAGAGTTAAAAGATGTATCAATGTTAGAAAAGAACTCTATCAAACTAATGCAAGCATGAATATAAAAAGGTTAAAGTATGTTTTTAATCCCTTAACTTTGGAGAAAATCTTGTTTTAGTCCCTAAAACTTTGATAATATAGTTAAAACCCTTTAAAAATTTTCATAATATACCATAACAGAAAAAGATATAGCTATAATGTAAATTAAAAATACCGCAAGACATAAATTCCTATAATTGAGTCATTTATCGTCCCAACAAAGTAAACAACTTTGAGATAGTTACTAACTCATACATACAAACAAGCATGATGGGTTACCTCTTTTTAATTAAACTAAAAGATAACATAGGCAACCCTTGTGTTCACCGAAAACTAAAGTCTACAAACAATAGTATACACATGCACCTAATTAGCAAACTAATATGGGGCTACCAATTACATTTTTGGGGATTGGGCAATAAAAAAGGTTATTATACAGCTATATTAAATGGATATTACTCATATTAAGCCTATTGAACCACAAACATTCTCATTTTACCAATATAACGTAGCATCCAAAATTCACACTTTAGAGTTCTTCTACAATTTCAACAACTCATTTATTGATTTATACATCATTCTATTAAATTTGAAAACACTTTTTAAGCAAAATTTCATTTAGTTTTGATCCTCCACACACTCTCAATTCACACTCCGGTAATCATATAGTCAATCCCATAAACCAGAAAACAATTAAAATTGTGACGCCAATGATATAGTCAATCCCATTCAAGGTTCCTAATATCTTAAAAAAATTAATATTTTCAAATTGGGATTTAATAACATATGACTCCCAACTAAAGAGGGATGATGATGATCATAAGGAAGAGGAAAAGCAAGTAGAAGAAGAATAATGAGAAATAAAAGATGGCGTTTAATTATGTGAAAAGGAAGAAGCCTAGTAATAATGAAGAGAGGAAGCGGTAGCAGATAGCGAGGGAAGTGAATGAAATGAATGGCGAGAGATAACAAATCCAAGTGGTTTAGTTCGTTAGTGGACATTTATGCTGTTTGGTTGGCGGGAAAGAGAGCATTTTACATCATTGATTCAATCAATCAGCCACTTAATTAGCACTTACTTCAGTTCAAAAAAATTAATTAGCAATTCCCGTCCATTTTATTTTATCTTCAAAAACTTGTTGTTTTTCAATCAGATAAATTTTTCATTTTATTCTTGAAAAAAGATAAAAAGAGAAGATAATGAAAGGGCATCAGGTAATATCAATCAATTCAAAGATTAGCAAGACCTCTTCACTTCAATTTGTATTTACATATATAGCTAACGAAGCTAGGTGAGAATGCAATACCTTAAATGGTTCATTGTTTGTTCTAAAGCATTTAGCCCAGAGCATGGTTCAACCAAATGGGAAATCCTCCGCGCATAACATAAATAAAAAGATTCTAACTTCAGTTGAACAACATCCCAGAAGGCTAAAAACAAAACAGCAACTCTCCATGCAGAAGGAATAAGGGAAAGAAGTTTATGGGTAAGAATTGAAAGGGAATTAGAAATGGTGAATACCTGAAATTTCATTCTGCAGTGACATAAGCTCCACTGCGAAGATGAGCATATAGACCTGCTTTCTGAATAGTGTTTACCAACCTCACCAGATCATACCTTCCTTCAAAACTATACTGAAACGCAAGCATGACAGAAAAACTCAAATCATACTCAACTGAAACTAAAGCAGGAAGAAGAGCAAACATAATTAACACTTGAGAGAAGAGAGAATGAAATCCAATGCCAGGAGAAGGCTTCTGAAAATTACAAAAGAAAAAGGTTTCAATCATATCTAAACCTCCATCTTTTGAATTCTGATCAGATCTTCCCACACCTAATCAGCAGTAATCTCCCCCATCCCTATAGAATAAGAAATATCATAAACTTTACATTCAACCAGGGACAAACAAAACATCAAACTCCAGAATTTCCCAACCTCATGTTCCTTAAAACCCAATCAAGATTTTATATGAAAAATAGAGGAAAAGATAATGATAATAAACTTCTTATTCTTAATTTAACAAAAGTAGAGCTTCACAACACTTGCTTGCTTTTTTATTACTCAATCATCAATGATACAATCATGAAACTGAATCACAAGCTTTAAACAGAAACAGAGAAAAGAACACAAGACTTGGGCCAAAATAGGGCATTGATTCTCAAAATAGGTTTCAATCATATCTAAACCTCCATCTTTTGAATTCTGATCAGATCTTCCCACACCTAATCAGCAGTAATCTCCCCCATCCCTATAGAATAAGAAATATCATAAACTTTACATTCAACCAGGGACAAACAAAACATCAAACTCCAGAATTTCCCAACCTCATGTTCCTTAAAACCCAATCAAGATTTTATATGAAAAATAGAGGAAAAGATAATGATAATAAACTTCTTATTCTTAATTTAACAAAAGTAGAGCTTCACAACACTTGCTTGCTTTTTTATTACTCAATCATCAATGATACAATCATGAAACTGAATCACAAGCTTTAAACAGAAACAGAGAAAAGAACACAAGACTTGGGCCAAAATAGGGCATTGATTCTCAAAGTAAAGGAACATGAATATCAGAGAAAGGTTACAGCTTTCAACCAAATTCTAACATAGATATTCATCAACAGTTACTATCTTCCATTTAATATGATTGAATTGCATATTGGAGTTACTTCCAAATTCGATAGAAGGAAGGATGGAAGCAGGAGGAGCATGTGCAGAGCAATTAAACATCAAAGATACATGTACTGGATGAGTACATTACGACAAATTAGAGATGGATGTAATAAAGGGAGTATGTTATAATTAAGGGAAACCAAAATTCAGGAAGCTAAGAAGCATGTATAATATGCTAGAAGTGGATAGATGTGCAACGTGACATATATATGATATGACAGCCTTTCATGAAAAGAGTACAAAATAGTGGTACCATGTGAAAGCAAAAGGTGGAAAAAAGAACATTACCGATCCCATTGACTTTGAGGTATTGCCAACCGGTTCTCTACACTCTATTTCAATATTTTAAAGTTTTTTCATTTACTCCTTCCTTCCTGGCAAGTAATTCCAAAATAATGGCTAGTCAAACAAAATAAGAAGTCGAAATTAAAGCTTGTCATAAACTGAACATGTACAGGAATAATATCATGGATGACCAGTATGCTTTAACATGGTAATTAACACACACACGTGAGCACATAATGGGAAAAGCATAAATGCAAATAGAATAAAAAAGGCAGCGTAAAAGTATACTTCCAACTTCGATTTATGACCTTAATTTCTGTACATTCAGATTTTCTTTTCCCCTTCTTTTACAAATAAATCCTTGACTTCAAATATTCAAAGCTATACCTCAATTACAACATAGTGTGTGTTTGGGAGCAACTTTTGGACCCAAAAAAGCTGGTTTGGACTGGATAAGCTGTTTTCAGCTTTTAGTGCATGTTTGGGTCTTACTTATTTTTCATTGAACTTATGGGTTAAATCAGCTTATTTTAAGAAGCTACATTTTGGAGCTTTTGGCGTCCATGACTAGCTTTTCCATTGGAGCTTCTGTGCATTTATGATAATTATAATATTTATGATGATTTTACTCATCACATCTCTCATATCACACACCACCAAATTTCCTTTTTTATTGCATCTCACCTTTCTCACCTCCTTCACACAACACCATATATAAAAGAATTTGGAGCCAAATGGCTCTCACCCATATATAAAAGAATTATTTCAACATTCAGGAGAAACTATTAGCAGACTTATTCATAAAGTACTAAAAATAAGAGAAGATCCACGATATTACCCATATTTTGCAAATGCGATTGGAGCAATTGATGGAACCCATATACTATGTGTAGTCCATCATTCAAATTGTACGGGATCTTTGATTCAACAAATTATCTAATTCAACCATCCAAATATAATGTGACATGACTTATAATTTATATGCACTTTAATCTATTAATTTTTTCTTATTTTCAATTATTGAAAATTTTATGCAATTTAATCTATTTATTTTTTGTAATTTTAAATTATTGAAAATATATTAATATTGTAATTTTGTATTATTCAGTAAAAATAATGTTTTTATCTAAACTGACTTCTCAAAATAATCATCCAAACATGTTTGTAAAAGTCAGCTTAATAAAAGCCACTAACATAAACTAGTTCACACAAACTGACTTTTATCCAAACTTACATATGAAAAAGCTAAGTTGAAAAAAAGCCGCTTCTCCACCACTTCTCCCAAACACACACATAAAAACTGTCAAGTATACTTACAACTTCGACTTATGAGCCATCAGAGAACGCAAAACAGCAAATTCAAGCTTATTGTTAGTTCATCAATCACAAAAAAAAAAAAAAATCAAATCTTTAATCCTTCCCATGATAACATTAATTTCATTGCTCTTCCATCACAGTTCATTTTAATTGCAAATCGAATAATAAAGGCTGCGTAGAAGGCGATCAACAGAGAAATATGGAGAAACAATGAAAAAGAGCATACATCAAAATTCATTCAAAATAAAGAAAGAAAGAAAAGCCCTAACCTAACTAAACTAAATCAAAACTCCACAATTGATTCAATATCCACATTCCCTATCCCCTATTCTTCAAATAAAATCAAATGAAAATACTCAGTTACAAAGAAGCCTTTTACTGATCCTCATTATAACATCACTTTCAACATTTTTGAGAATAGAGAAAAGAGCTTCACCTGAATACCATTCTGTCTTTGCCTGCCAAAACTGAGGAGGAAGAATGTGAAAAGTGAGGGTGAGAAAGCAGAGAAGGAAGCTTAACGTTCTTTTTTTTGTTCAAAGGAATTTAGGGTTTGTTTGGTTCCAAGAATTGAAAGAAAGTGGGTAGTAAATAATTGAAAAGTTTAGGGATAATATGGTCATTTACATATATCCTGGTGCCCACAAATTTTCTCTCTCTATCTCACACTTATCGTGGGGCCCACAAACTTTACCCTCTCATCATTACCCCTACTTTCCATCTCTTACCCTTTCCAATTCTAATTCTTTATTTTCTTTCTACCTACCAAATACACTCTTAACGTTCACCTCTGCTGAAAAGACCTTTTTGTCCTCACATCCTAATTTTATTTACTTTGTTATTCTCTACTCAATTAAACATAAGCTAGAGACATCATAATTATTCTTTGCATAAAAAAGGGGTCAACTCATTTCTATCCCCCACTTAATGAGGGTGCTGGGGAAGGGAACATATTAGGCAATCTTACAATTTTTTTGTGCAAAATGACTTATTTGAATTCTTTGCATAAAGTTCCTAATCTAAAACTTACTTCATAACTTTTTTTCTTTAACCTATTCTGGCAACTTATTAATATATTAATATTCTTAAGTCTATCTCCAGTCAAACAAAGAAATATACTAGACAATTTTAATGTGTATTATATTACGTATAGATCAAATTTCTTATACTCAAAATATATCTTTGTAAGTGTTTTTTTAAAAATGTATCTTTATTTGTAAGTGTTTTTTCAAAAGACATGCGTCTTGCCAAAATCCTCATGGATCATTAGGACTCAACTCACATCACCTTCTCTTAACAAAACACAATAACGCAATATTTTAATTATTTTCTTTATCTATGATCAAGATATTCCCTCATGCGACAAGTGAGAGACTAATCCCCCGCTGATTTGTAGACACCTCAATGGGTGGGACAACTGGCCTGAAGATTTAATGTTTCTCCATACCCAACGCAAGGATCAAACCCCAGACAATCACTACTGGAAATAAGGTCTTTCACGACCACAATTTTGGGCTTTTCACGACCACAAATAGGTGGTCGTGGAATCCCGCGTCGTAAAAAAGTGTGTTTTTCACGACCACATGTTTGTGGTCGTGATAGATAGGACCTATCACGTCCACAATTGGATAAAAATGGACGTGGTAGCCTCTTAGGAGGCACCAAATTTGGTGCCTCCTAAGAGGCTACCACGTCCACACTTGATAAATGTGGACGTGGTAGCCTCTTACTAAGAGGCTACCACGTCCACACCTATCAAGTGTGGACGTGGTAGGTGGACGTGATACCCTATCACGTCCACACTTAGGAAGTGTGGACGTGATAGGGGGGACCTATCACGTCCACACCTTATAAGGTGTGGACGTGATAGGTCCCCCCTATCACGTCCACACTTCCTAAGTGTGGACGTGATAGGGTATCACGTCCACACTCCCTTATGTGTGGACGTGAAAGGGGGTTTTTTTTTTTACTTTTTGTAAATGCATTTTATAGCCATCTGCATTCTTGCAGATCATTTACAAACCACTGTCAATACCATACTACAGCACAATACAGAATACCAGAGCAATTGCAAAAACGTATCCCATAAATATTACCTTATTACTTAGACAACAAAATACAAAAGGCATAATCTAAGTTTTATATCTTTGCCTTACTAGTAATATAAGTTCAAAATTTAGCTACAACAATCTAAGCCTATACAATTTTTCAATGAGCTTATAAAATCAGTCAAACAATATTTCAATGCTTAAAATGTCTTACAGTGGGCACAAACTATATTAAAAAGCAAATACAAAAAATAAAAAAACAAAGAAAATACAATGAGAGAAAAATAAAAAAAAAAATAAAAAAAAAACTCACCTTACTTGGGAGGATGTTGACGCTGAAACAGCAACAGAAGTTGATGTTGAAGATGTAGCGAAAAAACTTAAAGAAACCCAATTAATTTGTCCCCAAAATGCCCTGCGAAAAGTAAAAAAAAAATCAGAGAGTATTATCTTGAAGAGGAGGGAGGAGGAGGGGGAGGGGGAGGAGGGGAGTAAAACTCTCGGCAGAAAAAAGCGAAGGCGAGAGAGGCGAGGCGAGGGCGAGGCGAGGGCGAGGCGAGGGAGGGAGGGAGGCGAGGTGAGGCGAGGGAGGGCGAGGCGAGGGAGGGAGGGAGGCGAGGGCGAGGCGAGGGAGGGAGGGAGGCGAGGGCGAGGCGAGGGCGGAGGAGAGGGAGGCGAGAGGGAGGGAGGAGTGGATATTACCTGAGAGAGGGCGAGAGGCGAGGGCGGCGGCGAGGGCGAGGCGGTGGTTGGAGAGAGGGAGGAGAGAGGCGGCGGTGGTTGGAGAGAGGGAGGAGAGAGGCGGCGGAGATAAGTGAGTGCCAAAGTGTGAGAGAAGAAGAGAGAAAGGGAGGCGCAGAGAGTGAGTGCCAAAGTGGTAGTGAGTGCCAAATTGTTGGAGGGAAATAAAAAAGGGCTTTGGCGCCAGTGGGAAAAAAATTGCCCACCTTTCACGACCACACTTGGGTATATGTGGTCATGGAAGGGTCCCCTTCCACGTCCACACCTTTATATGTGTGGACGTGGAAGGGGAGACCCCTTTCACGTCCACACTCATAGTTAGTGTGGACGTGGAAGGGTCCCCTTCCACGTCCACATTATACATAATGTGGACGTGGAAGGGGACCCTTCCACGTCCACACTCACTATGAGTGTGGACGTGAAAGGGGTCTCCCCTTCCACGTCCACACATACAAATGTGTGGACGTGGAAGGGGACCCTTCCACGACCACATATACAAATGTGGTCGTGAAAGATCTCCGCCTGGACAGTTATTTACATGTTATGCCACCGCGTTTTTTATCAACGACCAACATTGGCTTTTTAGTCGTTAATTATGGTCGTGAAAGGCCTATTTTCTAGTAGTGAATTGGTTAAGGGTGAATGAGTTCTTACCACTCAACCACACACATCAAGTTCACAATATTTTAATTATAACAACAGTTGAGGGGAAAGAAATCATGGAAGAAAAACACGGCCCATATTCCGATTTGGAAAGAAAAGAAAAGTGAATTAAAGGAGGTGAGGGTAATAAGTAGGGAAAATGATATATAAAGTCTGCCCAATTGGAAAAGGGACAATTGAGGTGGGTAAATTGTGGACGACAAGTTGGGTCATTTGAACTTAAAACAAATTACTACATTTGGGGAAAAAACTAAAGTGCCCTTTACTAATCTAATATATTACAACACAACTAAACATGAATCTCACACTAAACAAAAAGAAAAACAAGATGCCCACACCCACTAGAAAGCAAAAATGAAACAGAGAATGAACACAAAACCTAAAACCTTGTGATTGAAAAACTACTCTCTTCAAGTTTGTTTGGTCATTGTGTCTTTTAGGGTATGAAATAGAAAAATTATGCATATGTATTGTATAACCCTAAAATCATGTCTGGAATTTTAGGTTTGTTCAAAGATAGCATTGCTGAATTGTTACCAACAACAATATCAGAAAAGCTATATAATCCTCAATTAGTCTACATGGTCTTCTCTGATTCTCTACATATGTGATGTTAATAACTACTCATGTATCGCATTTAACTACTCATGCATCGCGCTATTAACTACCCTTCTCAGTAACTACTCATATATAGCAGTTAACTATCATTGTATCGCTATTAACTACTATTTTGGTACAAAGTCAAAAACTTCATTTAGGACAAATTGAGGATTATCCCTTATTTTTTCAAGTTGAAATTGGAGACCCCATTTTGTCCAACTCAAATTCAAGTGTCATTTTCACGTATATTATATATATAGAGAGAAGGGAGGAGTTGAAGTTTGAGCGTGTGGGTGGGGATTTGAAAGGGGAAGAAGGTAGTGAGAGGAGTCACACTTTGGTGGTGAAGGTTATTAATGTGGTTAGACAATGCAATGCAAGTGCACTAGTAAGTTACTGGTAAGTTATGAAGAGAATACATGTCTCGCTCCTATATATATAAGAGCACTTTCCCTAATTTGATTACATTAATGATATTAGTTAAGTTAGTAATTAAAATATGATATTACCAATTTAGCATAACCATATACGTTTGTTAGAATCTTAAGTTTTGATGAAGACTAAAATATAAAGGATTAGACCAAGTGCCTAGGAAGCAATAGGATAACATAGGATCCCAAGTAAGAGTGCTTCCGGATGAGGGTTTACTTCCGAATAGATTAGGACTTGCGCATACGGATGAATGTTTTCATCCCCCCAGCGTCAGCAAGTAAATCACTGGGGAAATAACTTAGTCCATGAGAATTAGGTACACAAAACCTTAAGACTAAGCTATGACTCAACCGGAAGTGAGTTTGCTTCCTGTTAGACTTAGACTGGCGCAGAGCGACAGAATAGATATTACCCCTAGCGTCAGTGAGTCTACTTCCCCAAGTGGAAGCACTTCCTGTTAGACTTAGACTGGCGCAGAGCGACAGAATAGATATTACCCCTAGCGTCAGTGAGTATACTTCCCCAAGTGAAAGCACTTCCTGTTAGATCTAGACTGGCGCAGGTTGATAGACTCTTATAACCCCGAGCGTCAGTGAAAATGCAACGTCAAGTGAAGTTGCTTCCTCTTAGACCTTGACTGGTGCAGACTGACAGAATAGAATGACCCCAAGCGTCAGTGAATCAGCCTCGTCAAGTGAAATCACTTCCTGTTGGATTTAGACTGACACAGGCTGATAAAAGAAGTATAACCCTAAGCGTCAGTAAGTTCACCACGTCAAGTAAAAGTGCTTCCGATAGCTCAGTGACTAGCGCTGACTGTTAGGAATGAAATAGACTAAGCGAGAGCAAGTCATGGTGAACTAAATCCCTCATCAAGTGAATTTACTTCCGGATGTAGAAGTGCTTCCGGATACACCTTAGATTTAGGGAACACCCACTGCATGAGACTATATGATTATATTGATAAACTAACGTTCAAGTGCAGCACACTCTGTAAGGTTGCTTCCGGATGAGAAGTTGCTTCCGCAAGCAATCAGATTATCTGAACGTTCAAGAGATGCAGTGTCAGAATGCTTTTGTCAGAGCAGAGGTGTCAGGACTACTTTTCAGAGATAAAGCAAGTCAACCCTGCTAAGCATTAATGAAGATGTACTTCTCAACGGTAACATAGGATTAACGGCTTTATTCAAACGTTCATATTCAACCTGCCACCGAAGCCTATGAAGCCGAATATAAAAGAGACATTCATTTAGAAGAGAAGATAATAAAAGAAAAGGAGAGAACAAAGCAAAGTATCTGATATATCATATTCTTCATTCTACACATCTTCTACTCTCGGACTTTGATATGTAATATTCTTAGAGAGTGATTCATTTGTACTTAAGTGAGTAACATCATCCACTCTTTGAGAGAGTTAGTTTTTGAGCTTAAGTGTTTAACACAATCAGTTCATAGAGTGAACATAGTGTAAACTTACAATTTGTAAGGGGGAGCATTTAGAGGTTGTCTAAATCTCCATAGGTTGCAAGTTAGCCCGTAAAACTTGCATTTGTAAGGTTTGCAGGTGAACCCGGTGTAAAACCTGTGGGTTGTTAGGTGAACCCGAGCTCGTAAAACCTAAAGTGTAAAGGCTTCTCTTGTGCCCGGTTTAAACAAGAATAGTGGATTGAAAATCTCAGGTGAAGCCTGGGGACTGGATGTAGGTCTGGGTGACCGAACCAGGATAAATTTATGTGTGCATAAATTTACATTCAAACATTCTATTTTGCATCACATAACATACTGACTTGCGCATATCACTACTTCGTAAATATTATCACCAAGCACAAGCAGTCTTTCGAAAAGGAGATTTAAAAGTTTTATTCCCTCACCCAATTCACCCCCCCCCCTCTTGGGTGACAGCCACGTTTATCAACGTTTATGAACATTCTTTTTCTCTTGCTTATTGTTATATATAAGCATAATTAGGTTAATCAATATACCCCTTAAAATGTGAGTTTCAACAACTGGAGTGTTCACACTACAAAAAAGTTCTGAAAGGGGTTTACAAAAATAAAATCAAACAAAAAAAATAGTTGAACCTGATTATGGCATCTCATACAATCAATTACTGAAAATATCTCATCATAATTTCTGTCTAAATCAGCAAGCATATAATCAGTTCACAATTTAATCCTAATCAGAAAACAATCACAATTTGATTCTCCTCTACCATTGACTAGAGGATGCATATAGATGCTATGCCTGAAACAAGTTCTAAATGTGGTTTACAAAAAAATTATTCCAATCCTCTTCCACGAACAAAATCATCTTTTCTTCCATCACTTACTAACCTATCACAAGATATGTTGAATGAGATAATGAAGAAGCTGAGAAAGCAATCATATGTGAGTTTCATCAATGCAAAAGCAACCTGCAAACTAATAAGGGATGTTGGTCATGAGCTTTCTGTAGTTAAACGTCTTTCCATCAATCAGGTACCACTATTTGCAGATGATACCAATCTAAATGTTGAACGTCTAATCAACATCTCTGTAGCTGCAGGAAATTGTTATGCCATATTTCAATATGGTATGCTTCATTCTTTTTGTGGGGGAGGGTCAACATTTTATGGTTATCGTCTCCTTCGAAGGGCTACTAAAAAAGGGATGCATCAGGCTGAGTATGTATGGTGCTTGATATTAGTTGTCTACTCAGGACATCACCACCCGTCATATGAGCCTACTGCAATCAAAATGTGGAATAAGTTATATGCATATAAGAGAATTCATAGAATTAGGTCCCAACTGCATACATTTTTTATCAGGATGTCATATAGGTTGCCTGAAGGTGGGTTGTTTAGGGTGAAGCATTTCAATGATTGTTATTCTCACTCGGGAGCTGACAAAATCCCTTCAAAATGCACTAGGTTCCGTTTGGATATGGAGTTGAGGTGATTTGTGAAGGCTCTTGGTGGAGTTTATACTTTATCGAAAATGTGAAATTGTTGCAGCAAAAATTAACTAATTTTATGGTGTTTTTTTGTTTAATTGATGTACTTATTTTCCAGTATTCATAATAAATTCTAACCATTAAGAACCATTCAGTTAACATGTGGTCACATAATTTTGCTTTCCGACCATTAAGTCTTCTGCATCCTTTTTGTAGAACGTTCTAACAAGCACCATATTTAGGCTTGAGATAAAGATGTTCCAATGATTATCATTACATTTTAATTTCACATCATTTAGAATTTGATGATATAATTTGAATTCCCTTTTATTCATAATAAATTCTGACCATTAAGAACCATTCAGTTAACATGTGGTTACATAATTTTGCTTTCTGACCATTAAGCCTTCTGCATCCTTTTTGTAGAACGTTCTAACAAGCACCATATTTAGGCTTGAGATGAAGATGTGCCAATGATTATCATTACATTTTAATTTCACACCATTTAGAATTTGATGATATAATTTGAATTCCCTAAATTTGTATTCTCATTTCATCTGTATACATACCCTAATGGGATGCACGAATTGAAATTTGATTGTGCCTTAATTTATATCATAATTAATAATCACAAACCCAATTGAAATTTGATTGTGCCTGATTGACTAAAGTACCACCTAATTAAAACAGCTGACCAATCAGAATTAAATCCTCATTAAATCTCGGCACAATCAGAATTAAACAGCTGATATGAAATAATTTTCTTTTTTATACACTCAGAATTAAGCAGCCACGTCAATTACAATAAGGGAAAATGACATATAAAGTCTGCCTAATTAGAAAAAGGACAATTGAGGTGGGTATATTGTGGAAATGACAAGTTGGGTCATTTGAACCTAAAACAAATTACCAAACTTGGGGAAAAGACTAAAGTGCCCTTAAAATTAAAAACTCATCATCATTCTTCTCTCTGCAGTCATCATTTTCTCCTCAAACCCTAGCCACCATCTTCTCCTCAAACCCTACCTAGCCCACCCCCACCCATCATCGGCCTCCCTGTCTCCCTCATCTCTCTGTCGTCATCTTCACACGTTGTCGGCTTCAACAAGGCCCTCTGCACAAGCGATTTTGTCAGAGCAAGTTCGTCATCATCACCCGCCATTTTCGCTTCCCTGTAACATGCCAAATAACCAGAGTAACATGCATATTAACCACTGTCTCATGCATTTTAACCATAGAAAAATGCAGTTTTATTTCCAAAACTTAATCAATGCAACAGTGAATGAACATCTACTTCATCATCTTCATTACATCTAAGTCCACTGAGCTTCTTTTTCCACCAATAAATTCCAGACAAGGTTTTAGGGTTATACAATACACATACATAATTTTTCTATTTCATACCCTAAAAGACACCATTAGCTTTTCTTTTGATCATGAATCATTATAGACCACATACTTCATCATCATGATTTTCTTTTTGTTTAGTGTGAGATTCATGTTTGGTTGTGTTGTAATATATTAGATTAGTAAAGGGCACTTTAGTCAATGTGGTAATTTGTTTTAAGTTCAAATGACCCAACTTGGGTTTTCCACAATTTATCCACCTCAATTGTCCAAGTCCCAATTGGGCAGACTTTATATGTCACTTTCCCTTACAATAATGCATATAAGCCTTAAATCATATCACCAACCCAAATACAATCAAATTATCTTTCAACTACACCAAAACTGATTTAATTAAAAAGCATCTAAATCTGATTTAATTAAAAAGCCGTATACATCCTTTTTCTTAAACCGTTCTAGAACAAATCATTTTGGCATAGATAAAGTTGTGACAATGATTATCATTTCATTTTATTTTACACCATTTCAAATTTTATGATATGGTTTTAATTACCTTAATCCGTATTCTCATTACATCTGTATACATACTCTAATAGGATAAAAATTATATCAACCAATCAACAATTAATGCATATATGCATTTCTTTAAGTCAAACATCTTCTTTTGATCAAAAAAAAAGTCAAACATCTTCCCTGTAACTTGAAATTGTCTTTTAACACTCTAATGAACACTAAGACACTAAAAATTATGCAGCCACACCAATTACAATTAATGCATATATGCCTTAAAATAATATCACCCACCCAATTACAATGATCTCATGTCAATTTATCATAATTACTAATCACAACTCCAATTGAAATTTGATTGTGCCTGATTGACTAAATTACCACATAATTAAAACATCTGGCCAATTAGAATGAAATCCTCATTAAATCTGATTACAATCAAATTATCTTTCAACTACACCAAATCTGATTTAATTAAAAAGCATCTAAATCTTATTTAATTAAAAAGCCCTCTGCATCCTTTTTCTTAAACCGATCTAGAACAAATCATTTTGGCTGAGATAATAAAGTTGTGACAATGATTATCATTTCATTTTATTTTTACACCATTTTAAATTTGATGATATGGTTTTAATTCCCTTAATCCGTATTCTCATTACATATGTATACATACCCTAATGAGATTAAAATTATAACAACCAATTAACAATTAATGCAAAGGGTAAAAGTGCAAAAATAGCCACCGTAAATTTAAAAATGGACAACTATAACTCTGGTAAATTGAAGGGGGCAAAATTGTACACTGTAAACTAAAATGGGGCAAAACCATACATTGTAAACCAAAATGAGGCAAAAGTAATCTCTCTGTTAGGCCGAGTTAAACAGCTATTTTCCAGACGTGGGCTCCACCATCAGTAAATGACATGTCAATTCCAAAATCTAACGTGAAAGCTAAAATGCATCCAGTTGAACCTAAATCACTAAAAACGAACTCTAAACCCCCAAATCATTTCGATAAAAAACTAAATAGAACCCCAAATCATGTGAAATTCACTTTACTTTTATGTAATCATCTGAAAAAATAAAGTGTCATCAAAAAATTAAAGTTTTATCAATATATTGCACCCTTAAATGTATGACACATCATTTACTGATGGTGGGGCCACGTCTGGAAAACGTACGTTTAAATTTACGATAGTTATTTTCGCACATTTGCCCAATTTTGCCCCATTTTGATTTACAATGTACAGTTTTGCCCCCTTCAATTTATCAGAGTTATAGTTGCACATTTTTAAATTTTCGATGACTATTTTTGCACCTTTGCTCTTAATGCATATATGCATTTCTTAAGTCAAACATCTTCCCTGTAACTTGAGATTGTCTTTTAACACTCTAATGAAAGACTAAGACACTAAGAATTATACAGTCACGCCAATTACAATTAATGCATATATGTCTTAGATCATATCACCAACCCAATTACAAGTATCTCATATCATTCAATCATAATTACTAATCACACACCCAATTGAGTGTTTAATTGTGCTTGATTGACTAAATTACCACATAATTAAAACAGCTGGCCAATCAAAATTAAATCATCATTAAATCTGATTACAAACAAATTATCTTTCAACTACACCAAATCTGATTTAATTAAAAAAACATCTAAATGGCAGGTGTTGCTCTCCAACCATTAAGCCTTCTGCATCATTTTTTAAAGCGTTTTCAGTAAAAAAATAATTTTTGCTATAAAGTGGTGACAATGATTATCATTTCATTTTATTTTCACTCCATTTTGAATTTCACGATGGAGTTTTAATTCCCTTAACCCGTATTCTCATTCCATCTGTATACATACCCTAATGGAATTAAAATTATAACAATCAATCAACAATTAATACATATAGGAGTTTCTTTAAGTCAACCATCTTCCCTGTAACTTTTAATGGTCTTTAATGGCTGTCTTCTTCAACAGATTTTCTTTTTTTTTGGTCGAGATACTACAGCCGGATTTTCCACTGCTCCTATAGTTCTCAAATTCTGCTTCTCAACCGATTTACTAAAGCCTAAAATCAAAGCACAAAACTATCACCTTTTGACACATAAGCTTTATTCATGTGCCATGTGTTAGCTTGGGGAAACTACACTTCTGACTTCACAATATAGATGATTAATCATTTCTAATAATGAATTTGAAAATAAAACTTACTACTTTCTCTTTTGTTATTCACATTAATGTTTTAGTATCCAACATATTTAAAAAAAGTGAAGTAATATATACCAAAAATATTGTACTCCTTTTATTTGACATAAAATACATTATTAAGTTCTTCATTAATTATACAAAAGATTCACTGAAATATTTACACATAAAATTACACTGCAATAAAATCAAACTATTTTTTTAAAAAATTAATCTAATAATTTTTAACAAGATTGTTTGTAGCAACATAAATATCGAATTGCTACATAACAATTGTTGGATGTCATGTTAAATATATTATATAAGACTTCCATGCAATTAAAATATAAAGAAACTTTTACATTAAAGCGGTATATGATAGTTAATCAAAAATAAAAAGAACACATACATCGAATAGAGTAAGACATTCTTTAAAAATCACATAAACATGATGTTTACATAACCATTAATTTGTAACTCATCATATATAATTAAATATATTCATTGACTATATGTTTGTATTTTATTAAAAAAAAATCTGTGCATGGCACGGGTAGAATACTTGTTAGGGGAAAATGTCTAATTTTATAGTTAGGAATAAATTAAAAATCAAAAGTGATCTTATATTTATGAACGAAGATAATAATATAATTAGAGGCAAGTAAATTAGAACAAAAATTAATATAAACTCAATTTATTTTTTTAAGAAAATTCGGTTTGATTATGATTTAATAATTTTGGCTTTCCATTTTGATTGGTTATTAAAAATTAATTTGGTTAAAACTAAAGATCAAAGAGGATTGTAAGGAAGACAAACCTTCACGGGTTAAATCAAATAATTTTAAAATAATAAACTTAAGTTTCGATATAGTGAGAATAGTGCAAAGTTTTAAAATCTATTAATTTAAAAATAATGAAATTTAGTTTTAATATAGTGAGAAATTTTTTGTTTTTTGAGATGATGTGGTGGGACGTTTGAAGTTGATATATTTAATTTTTGTATTGAGAAAGTTTTTTTGGAGCTCATATAGTGGGAGACTTTATTTGATTTTCTTATTATATATTAGTGATGTTTTATTGGATAGGTCCATTATTCTTTTACTTAACTGAAAGTAAAGTATTTTTTTCGAACACCCTTATTTTTGGGTTAATCCCTCCAAAATAGGGATCTAGATTCATGATAAGATGTTACCTATATTGTGTATGCATTTCAGAGACGGTTATATATATTGAGGGAGTTGATTTGATCATTGCTTGCAGGAGATGCGTGATTATTGTCTTCCAAAAAATGTCCTTTATTTTGGAAATTTTGTCTGTCTATTTTTCTGGCATTTTCACGTTTTATATGGTCGAGGATTAGATTATGCTTCATAGAACCCTTTGAATCATTGAAGGGCCTGTTTGGTTTGAGGGAAGGGAAGGGAAGGGAAGGGGAGGGAGGGGAGGGAAGGGAATGGAAGGGAGAGTGAGAGTGAGGGTTTGATGTTACTTTGTTTGGTCTAATAAGAAGGAAGGAAAGGAATGGGAAGGAGGGGGAAGGTTTAATGATACTTTGTTTGGTTAAGGAGGGGAGGGGAGAGTGATAATGATTAATTTACCATTTTATCCTTATAGTTATATATTAATTCATAATTGTTTATCATATAAATTAACTTACATTTCGATTCAAATTAAGTTGTTTATTAAAAGAAAAAAAAATTATATAAGAATGTTCTATTACAAAGTTGCTTATTTATCCTTATATGTTAATTCATAATTGTCTATACTATAAATTAGTTTAATTTTAATTCAAAAAGAAAAATGTTAACAATATCACTCCATGATCGATTGCACGGACACTATTTGCATTGGAGGTAAAAACAAATATTCCATCAAAAACATTTTCTATTTAAAAATTTCAAAAAGGAATAAGTGATGAGCCATTAATGATGTTACTTCAGATGCTTGTCATGGATATATTACCCTCTGAATATAGAGAAGAATCCCAAATTCTACTGCTATTTCATGACATGGCAATTTCATGACAGCCCACACAAAGGAGGACAATATCATGAGAACGATGGCTTTTCAAATGCTCAGGAAAATGTAAATTTTGCAGCAAGATGAGATTATCTTGCTCTGGATATAGAAATCATCCTCTTCATCCTCTGGGCGACAATTGTGATAAACAAGGAAGGTTCTTGAGAGTAGAAACCGTAGAGGAGATCTATCGTTTGCTTAGGGAATGGTGGGAATAAATAACAGTAAGGAGGAAGACACTTCTTTTATTTCCTTATCAAGGGCATCTAAGGGATATTATAAAATTAACATGGGTAGTTTAATCAACATATTTTGGCATCCCTCCAAAACCCCTCAATTTGAAGGGAACCAAAATATGAGGCTTGAAGGGGAGGGGAGGGAATATTTTAAGCTCCCTCCCCTCCAATTTTTTATACCATGCAATGGGAGGGGCTCATTTTCCCTTCCCTCCCCTTCCCTTCCCTCAAACCAAAGAGGCCCGTCGGGCAAAAAAAAACCAAAGAGGCCCGAAATGTTTGGCTTATGCCTATGTTTCAATGCCCTGCTTCTTTGGTGATAACGTCCCATGATGACAAGACATTTATTCAGGGAAAATCATTCCGAAATTTCAAGAATATAATGCAATCACCTAAAAGCCTACATTCTATTATAATCCTGACTATACTCTGGTAAAAAAAAATTATATTCCTGATTATGATGGTAATCATAAGATTTCTTTGATTTTGGAGAAATTAGACATGCAAAATTATTCACTCTATACATTGTCTATAGTTAATTTTTTTTTCAAAACTAATTTATTCTACTTATAGACTAACATATTTTTTAATTACATATGACATGTTAAAATTTAATGATCTAATTTACTTCCACACCTTCCACAAAAAAGTTGAAAGCATCATATATTTAAAAGGGGGTAATTAGTAAACACAAGTTCAACCAAACGACATTCTCTTTTGTGATTACATTCTCTTACTAGAACCTACTAATAAGTATTTCCCTTCCATATTAAGAGAAATTCGCGAATATTTTTTAACAACTAATGTGATGCTCTTGTTTAGTGGTCATGCGTCTTCCCCCCTGTTTAAGCTGCTATAGGAGTTAATAAGTAAAAGGTGCTCATTTCTTATAGGTTGATTGACATAATAAGTTATAGGTATTAAGATTTCATTAATTTGGAGTTTTCCTATATATGGTTGAAATATTTGAGGTTCATATGACATTTTCACGGGAAAAAAATGAAAAAGCAGGCTATGGAACAATCACAGAATATTCGCATCCTAAAGAAAAATCATGTCTACACTATTGGGCTGAGATAATTGGACATAATAATATTGGGTTAGAAGCTCAAAATGTCCCCAGCAAAATGTTAAAACTTAAAAACTTGAAATGCAATCACTTCCCACGTTTCCTCCATTACAAGCAGGCATAATGTCTTTGACAATGACGTTATAGCCTTAAAATATAGTTTCACAAAGAGCTGAATCAAGATATAATAATGTCTCTAAGCTCATGTATTGAAATGAATAATGATTCTCTAACGACAATTCAAGTTGGCATTAAAAAATAATTGGCCCATAAGTTCACTTCATTTTAGGGATACATATGATAAAGAAAAAACTGTTTTTACGAAAAACCTGCATATTTTATCAAATTTTGCATTTTTTTGGTCAGAGCTTTTGCATGGGATAAAGGCACTATGGTACATAGATTAATAATTCTATGTTCTAAAATGACGAAATTAAGGAAATGAATTTAAAGAAAAAAACATAGTACCAAAATAATTAAATAAACATTGTGAGAAAGTATTAAACAAAATGATACCTAAGAGCTAAATCTTATGGAGAAAGACTAAAATCAAGAAAAGGGTCTGGACCAGACAATCTTATGGAAGATCGTCAAACATGTTATTCCAATATCTAAATCTTTTAAATCTGATGATAACTCTGGGTTGCGCTTTGCGATCTTTTGAATCCATTCCTCATCGCTGTTGTTGGGGGACCAAGGCTCACAAACATATTTTCCTTTCATTAAGATCTCTGCAGAAAATATAAGTTTAGTCTAACAAACTTGGCTAAAATTAGAAAATTAATTCAACCCATAGACATGGTACTAGAACAAATTCAAAAAAATATAACATTTATCCTCACAAAAACTGTTAACTGAATTTGTTGTAAAGAACAACAACAAATTAGACTACCATTGGTATTGACATTAATATAGCATTAATGATTTCAAGATTCTTTCATGTGCAAGAAACTGGATTATTAAAATACTTTATGAGTGTGTGTGTGTGTGTGTTTGGTATCTAACCAATACTCTAGATGACAACAGAAAAGTTTTTAGTAGTTTTTGGTAATGTAAAGGACGCGTGAACCAGATAGCATGGAATGTGAATGTGTCAAACAAGTATAAGATACTAACCTTTTATGGTCTGTGCAGGCTCTTGTTCATCAAATGAGTTTCTGTTGGTATTAACAATAAGACGTTCAGTTGAAGTTGTACCAAATGTAGATTTACAGTCTACATGGTCTTTTCCAGGGGCAACAATAGATGGATTTGAGCTGCCCAAATGACAGGCGTGGATAACTAAATCATCTTGGAGGCCACTGTTATCAGAATGATCTGCCTTCTGTAAACTAGTCATCAGGGGAACTGATTCATTCGTAAGAGGTGGAGGAGATGTATCACATATGCCCAAATCAATTTCTGAAGGTTGGAATGAAGGGAGCTTCAACTTCACAACCTCAATAGTGGGCTGAGAAGCAGAGAATTTTCCATTTGGAAGTGAATGATTAGTGCGCATTAAGTTGAAATGGGGGATACTAAGAAAAGGATGATTTCGAAATAATGATTGTGCAAATTCATCACATTTAAAATTCTTGAAATTGGGTAAAGTATAAAACCCATTGCTCGACAACTTAGATGAAAGAGAAGATGACATCGTTGAATCATGAAAGTCTGCATGGTAAGGTGAACTTGAAGGCAAAAAATCCAGCTGTTGGAAAGAGTCGAAGTCATTCTTCAGAATGGGATTAGTAGTGCTTCGGCCTAGTTCACTTTCTTTCGATTCTTGCACACACAATTCAGGAGGATATAAAGGCAAGCCACCCCATTTGTGCTTCTTGATACAAGTATTCCAATAGTTCTTTATCTCATTATCATTACGGCCTGGCAACTAGAAGTAAAAGAAATCAATTTTAAAGGAGTAAAATAATGAACACGAAGTTCATAGAGAGTGAAAACTAATTGTTGTGTTATCCATATCATGAAGATAGTAAACAATGACTACTATGCTTGAGATAATTAAACTAACCATGTTGGTTGTTTTAAGACCAAGAAGAAAACATTGAATACGAAAATGACATTATAAACTCATAATTTGATGGCGGAAGAAAAATCAAAAGTTGCTAATAAACATAATACATAAATAGGCTAACATTGTGATGAATATATAATTGACGCATGCACATAATGACAATAGATATGCTGCAATAGAATTAATTGGCTGCTCAGAAATGCATGTCTTCTAATGCATCATGGGGTAGATGTAAGGAAAGTGACATCACTTATGGTAAAAAGAACACATATTTTCCAAAATTAGAAAAAAAATATGATAAATACAAAGTGCAGTAAGACAAATCTATAATATTCTTACTTGTGTAGCAATGCATGACCATTTACTTCCCATCTTGGAATAGAGTTCAGCAATCAATCGCTTTTCTTCGGCAGATAAAGCTCCTTTTCTACAAGTTGGACTTAAGTGATTCTTCCACCGTAGACGGCAGCTTTTACCGCATTGGGATAGTACTGTATGCTTCTGAACATCATCCCATTTCCCTTTCCATTTTTTTTGAACATAGTCCACCAAAATAGCATCTTCATCGGCTGTCCATCGGCGTTTCTTATGAACAACTCTATTAGCACTTGCTACCATGCCCTCATCATTGAACTGTGGCCATGGTTGTCGACGACGAGATTTGAGGGGGAAGTACGAAGACGATGAAGGAGTTTGAGATGGAGATAAGAAGATGACATGGAGTGTTGAGTTGAAGAAGAAGATTTCAATCATACATAGTATAGTCTTTGTGCTTATTTGTCTTTTTAATTTAATTGGAGGGTGTATTTGGAACATCATCTAATTGTAACTAATTCAAACCACCTTCCTTAATCTCATCAAATTAGGGACACTTTGGGGAAGTGATAAGTTCCTAGATATAAGATCACTTTCTATTTTTTGTCAAGTTTTACCTAAATTACCCCTATACTCCTTTTACATGGAAATTACTCTCTCCATCCTTTTCTCCATAGTTTTCTTTCTCTATTATGGCATACATGGTGAACCTTCAAGTCGGCTTTATTCAGCGACCACCATAGCTTCAATGTCAAAATTCTCCTCTGTGTCACTGTCACTGTTAGTTGAATTAAGCAATTCTAAAGCTTTTTGACACTGTTCAAGCACTGTTGAAGAGAGTCAAAATTTCTTGATTCTACTCCTCTCACGCGACGACGAGATTTGCGGGAGAGATACGAAGGCAATGAAGGAGTTTGAGATGGAAGAGTCTGAGAAGAAGATGACGTGGAGTGTTGAGTTGAAGACGAAGATTTTAATCATAATTTATAATAGTCATTTCCTTGTTGTGAAATTGGTGTGTGTGGCCATGACTGTCGACGACAAGATTGCGGGGGAGGTACGAAGACGATGAAGGAGTTTGAGATGGAAGAGTCTGAGAAGAAGATGACGTGGAGTGTTGAGTTGAAGAAAAAGATTTCAATCATAATTTATAATACTTCTTTCCTTGTTGTGAAATTGGTATGTGGCCATGGCTGTCGAAGACGAGATTTGCGGGGGAGGTACAAAGACGATGAAGGAGTTTAATTTGAGATGGAATAGTCTGAGAAGAAGATGATGTGGAGTGTTGAGTTGAAGAAGAAGATTTAATCATAATTTATAATACACCTTGTTGTGAAATTGGTGTATGGCCATGAGTGTCGATGACGAGATTTGGGGGAAGTACGAAGATGATGAAGGAGTTTGAGACGAAAGAGTCTGAGAAGAAGATGACGTTGAGTGTTGAGTTGAAGAAGAAAATTTCAATCATACATAGTATAGTTGGAGGGTGTATTGGGAACATCATCTAATTATAACTAATTCAACCTCCTTCTTTTTTTTTTTGGTCAAAATAAAACTATATTAAACTCCCAAAACAAACCAGTCATGAATGGGCTAGCCCACCCCATCACGGTCCTGAGCCCTTACATCATCTTCCAGAATCCTAATAAGAGAGGTTGGGGGAGAAAAAGTCCATCCACCCCTAAACAACCCCTTTAAAGCATGTTTGGCCAGCCAATCCGCTGCCAAGTTACAAGATCTAGGAGAAAAAATTAAAGAAAGGTTCTGATGCCTCCAAAACATTCTTGCAATTTCCTCCACATGAACACGAGCCTGCCAATCAGGAGCTGGGGATCTGCCCTGCACTGCTTCCACCAAGCCTTTACAATCTGTCTCCACAATCACCTGGCCAAAGTCCTTGTCAACTACATGGTTGAGAGCCTCTCGCAGCGCTTTTGCTTCACAATGGAATGAGGAGTTTGCCTTGCACCTATCAGCATGCATATGAACAACCTCACCTGCATCATTACGCAAAATAAAACCAATACCACCAGATTTATTAGCTTCAGAAAAAGCCCCATCAATATTTAATTTAAACCTCCCCTTTGGGGGGAGCAGCCATTTCTGGGCAGCTTTGAACAAACTCTCCTCCTTTGGATTAAACATCCCCCATTTCTTTGCATCCCAAAGCCGCTGGGTTGCATTAATAGCTGAATTAATAACCCATTCCTCATTAGAAACCTTATGTTCAAAAAGTTCACAGCATCGCCCCTTCCAAATATACCACAGCAAGTATCCCACAAGAGCTTTACTAAACTCATCATCATGCAATTGGTTCAACAAACAAAGAAACCAGTCCTCAAATCTTTGAACAGCATAATCAGATATAAGAATATTAAAGGGACTAGCAAACCAAATATGTTTAACCCAATCACACAATAAGAACAAGTGCTCAATAGTTTCAACTTTACTGTCACATCTAAAACACATAGGAGAAGGAGAACATGTTCTTTTGTACAAAACTTCGCTTGTAGGTAGAGCATTCTGACAAATTTTCCAAAGGAAATGTCTAATTTTTGGCTGCACTTTCAGACTCCAAATAACTTTCCAAACATCATTAGACTGAACTTTAGATGAACTAGGACCTAATTGTTCTGGTTTAGGAGCGCTATTCTTTAGCCACCTATAGCCCAGCTTTACTGAGTAAAGTCCATTTGGACTGCCCAACCAATTAACTTTATCTACAGCCCCTGCTCCAGCAATATGAATATCAGAAATAATCAGCTTAAAGTTGATTGGAACATCAACCTGCTCTAAGGCCCATTCACCATTCTGAATAACATTGCTAACCTTTAATATATCCCTTCCTACAGGAGCTAATTCCTTTGGAATTCTACATCCCGGAAGCCTAGGAATCCAGGCATCATTCCAGAAATCTATCTTAGTCCCATCACCTACTTGCCAAAATAAATTCTCCTCAAATAGTTCCCTTCCTGCTAAAAGGCTGCTCCAAGCCCATGATGCTCTCCCTCCTTTCCTAGCCAACATAAAGGTGGTGTGAGGAAAGTAAATGCCTTTTAAAACCCTAACCCATAAATCTTCTGGCTCAGTTAATATCCTCCAACACTGCTTACCAATCAGCGCTATATTAAAGGCATGAAAATCCTTAAAGCCCATCCCTCCCTCCATTTTACTCTTAGACATCACCCCCCATGCTTTCCAATGAATTTTCCTATTCTCTCCATTAGAACCCCACCAGAAATTTGAGATTGTCCTATCCAAATCTTTGCACACATTTTTAGGATAAAGGAAACAAGCCATAGAGTAGGTGGGAATTGCATTAGCCACCGCTTTAATCAAAGTTTCTTTTCCAGCTTGAGACAGAAATTGTTTATCCCACCCCATGACTTTTTTCCTTACTCTATCACGCACAAAAGCAAGAGCTTCCACCTTAGACCGACCCCACAAAACTGGCAAACCTAGATATTTACCAGGAGAGTCCGCCCTAGAAATGCCTAAGTTTTCACAAATGGTGTTTCTAACATCCTCTGGGGCTTTAGTAGACACAAAAACACAGGATTTGTCCAAATTGATAACCTGCCCAGATGCCTCACAATACTCATCCCAAATGCTTCTAAGAGTTAAACAATTTCTTCTCGTAGCATTCAAGAAAAAAATAGAATCATCCGCAAAGAAACAGTGAGATAAAGTAGGACAATTCCTAGTAATCTTAAAGCCCTCTAAGTCCCCTCGTTCCACATGAGTACTCACCATTCGTGACAAAACATCAGCCACCACAATAAACAAGTAAGGAGAGAGGGGATCTCCTTGTCTCAAACCCCTTTGAGGAGAAAAAGACTCAATATTTCTACCTTCTAGCTTCACATTAAAAGAGACTGAGGAGACACATTTCATGATCTTTGACACCCAATCCTTATGAAAATTCAATTTAAGGAGCACAGCTTCCAAAAAATCCCACTCAACCCTATCATATGCTTTGTTCATGTCAATCTTAACCGCTGTATCATACATATTACCATTTCCATTTTTCAAAAAATGAAAAGCTTCATGCACTATAAAAATGTTATCCTGAATTAATCTACCAGGCACAAAAGCTCTTTGTTGCTCAGAAATTATTCTACTCATCAGCGGTTTCATCCTATTAGCAATTACTTTAGACACTACCTTATAACAAAAGTTACATAAGCTTATTGGTCTAAAGTGATTAACCGTTTCAGCTGCATCAACTTTAGGGATGATAACTAGATTAGTTTGGTTTAGCTGAGACAGATCAGCCTCACCAGAGAAGAAACCTTTAACCATTTGACTCAACAAAGGACCTACTACCTCCCAAGAGTGTTGGTAAAACAAACCAGGTAAACCATCTGGTCCAGGGGCCTTCAAACTCCCGAGTTCAAAGGCTGCCAAACGGATTTCCTCATCCAAAATAGGGGAGATTAGAGAAAGATTATCCTCATCAGAAATCAAAGGTACAACATAGCTTAGCACAGCCCTCATATCCCTAAAGCCCGACCCAGCAAACAAATTTTTGTAGAAATTAACAAAGCAATCATTTATCTCACGCTGATCATCCGTCCATTCCACATCATTCTTTTTAAGTCTCACAACCCTATTCCTAGCTCTATGTTGTAGTGTGGTGTGATGAAAAAATTTTGAATTTGTGTCCCCCCAATTGAGCCACTTAACCCTCGATCTTTGGTACCAATATTGTTCCTCCCTCTCCCAAACATTCTCAATTCTTTTTGTAAGCTCTTTTACTTTAATGGCATTCTCCTCACTCCACCTTCCCTCACAACACACCCTAAATTCCCCTAAAAGTCTCTCCAATTCTTTATGATTATTAGGGAACTCTTTCTTGCTCCAATTTTTTAGAATATCTCTAATCCTTTTTAGGCTCTCTAAAAATTGATTCACTACCCCTGACTCTCCTACATTATTCCCATTCCACCCTGCCCTAACAACTTCATCATATTTTTCATGCTCAGGCCAGTACATTTCAAATTTAAATTCCTTAACACCTCTCAAACCAGTAAAAATAGGTAGAATTAGTATAGGAGAGTGATCCGAGCCTAAAGGTTCTAAGTTACATACCTGAGAATTAGGACAACACTCCATCCATGCTCCATTGCAAACAGCTCTATCTAGCCTCTCTTTTATGTTTGCCCCATCCATTCTTTTATTTGACCAAGTGAACTTCATTCCCTTGAACCCCATATCCATCAAGCCGCCCTTTGAAAGAAAGCACTGAAACTCCTCAAACGATTCTTGGCTACGAACTCTGCCCCCTTCTTTCTCAAAATTGAACAGCAGCTCATTAAAGTCACCAAAGCAAATCCATGGGATTCTATGGCCAGGATTCAATCTACCCAGTCTTCTCCACCACAAAACCTTATCCTTATCATTAGGAGGACCATAAACCAAAGTGATAAAACCCTCAACTGGTCCTAAACCACCTAGTACTTTAAGATGAATCAGATTTTTATCAGCAAATACCACTTCAATTTTAACTTCCTCCTTCCAGAAAACAGCTAAGCCCCCACTCAATCCAACTGGCGGAACACTTTCTACATTCTGGAAATGCAATCTCCTCTTTATTGAATTTAGTCTATCAACAGAAGCTCTGGTTTCGGAAAGGAAAACCAGCGCAGGCCTATGCTTCCTACACAGGAAGTTGAGATTTCTAACTGTCAGGGCCGGCCCTACTCCCTGACAGTTCCAACCAATTAGACTCATAGTGCCTTGGTGGTCATTGTAGGACGACCACCAGACCCTTTCTCAGCAGTAAAAACAAAGTTCTCTGGAATCTCAGCTAGAATATCAAACCTGGAGCCTGTTGACACTTCTCTTATTGGAACTTCCACCAACTCATTCTGTCCCTTGCTTTTATTCCTCACACCTTTCATCTTTCCTGTCTTCTTCTTCCCCTTAATTGGACTTAACTTCAAAACCTCCCTCCTCCTTTTAGCCTCCACTTCTACACCCTCTTCCTCTAGTTTCCTTTTAAAAGAGACTCTCTCAAGCTCCTCCACTAGTATCCCTTCATACCCGCTTTTATTTACCACCACCAGTGCTCTTGAGTCTCCACTTTCTTCATCCGAAGGTGCCTCCACAAAGTAGGGATTAACTCTCAATTTCTCCTTCCACTTACCAGCCTCAAAGAATAAGACACGCCTCACGTTGGGACTTGTTACCACTCTTCCTTCCTTTTGTGGGCTTCTCTGAACTGCAACATGATCCTCAAACCTAGACAGGCCCATTTTCTTAAAAGGAGAAATGGAAACAGCCGTCTCAGTCCTCTTAAACTCTATGCACCTTTCCTTTTTTAGCGGGCTGCTTAACACCTTTTTTGGGCTCAAATTATTATGCTGACTGAGCTCTTCTAATTTCATACTAGCATAATCCAACAGGCCTTTATTTTTAATTGGGCTTGTTACCTCTTGTTCACCATATTGGGCCTCTTCAGACTGAGTACCAGAAACTTCCATTTGTTTTATGCCAATACTGCCCTCATGTCCCACGTCAGCACTAGCACCCAGACCGTTACCAACAAACTTCATTCCAATCATGCTTCCAACCTGACTATGGTCCACGCTCTGACGCGAGGAGGATGTTTCACGCGCCAGCTCAATTTCAACAGATCCTTCAGGGCCTCCATGCATGTGCACAATAGCGGCTGCAGTCTTCATTGGCCTTGCACATAAATCTCCACTGTACAACGGCTTAGAAATATCATAATCTGCCATAACTGGGTCTTTCTCACAAGTATTCTGATCATGCCCAATCATTCCACATGTAACACAAAACACCTGTAGTTTTTCATAGCAAACATTAGCCCATATCTCCTCTAAACCTGGCCTAGGAATCCAGAAACCAGCCACCAGTGGTTTTGTTAAATCAACATTCACTCTAATTCGAACAAATTCTCTGAAACTAGTTTCATTCAGCTTGGAATCTTCAAAGCAAACCACATCCCCAATTTGAGCACCCAAACGCATGATATTCTGATTCGATTGAGCTCCCCAAGGGATTTGATGAACTTGAACCCAGAAATTGCACTTTGACATATCAGTCTCCTTCGTCATCTTGTTATATTTCCATACTTGAAGGTTTAGGATGTGCCCCGAGACCGTCCACGGACTATCCCTCAGGACCCTGTCAAAATCACTCTTCAATTGAAAAGCAAAGATGAATTGATTATTACCTGAGCCATTAATCTCCACCTTCCCCTTTGTACCCCAAGCACGCCTAACCAGTTCCTCCAAGGCCCCACGGTTGAAATTCTTTTTCGTGAGAAGCTTACCCACAAGCATCCATTCTTGACCAACTTTGTCCTCACTACCTTCCCAAACTAGTTCCACCACCTTGCTCTTGCTTGTATTCCCTTCCATTTTGGTATGATGCGAATCGAAAAAGTGTGTAAAAGAACTTAAACAAACAAATAAAAGTGAAGAGGACAAGAGGAAGAAGACAAACCCCTAAGGGATTTAGGCCATTTCGTACACAGAGGCGTGAATGAAATGGGTTTTTCTCTCAAGTGGGTTGAGAGGTTTTTCTCTCTCTAGAAAGCTAGAGAGAGGTTTTTTTGGATCTATATTAAATATAAGTACACCTAAGTGTTTATTCAACCTCCTTCTTTAATCTCATCAAATTAAGGAAAACGATCTTATATTTAGGAATAAAGGGAGTACATATTTAAAAATAAGATTGAATCTTACCTACCAATTCAGGAAGTGAAGTAAGCCTCCAGCAGCAATTGATGCAGCACTCTGGTAACAATTCGATATTGTGATTACAGATGGTAGTACTCTTTTTTCTTGTTGGGTCAAATGGTAGTACTCTATTTATATAGCTTTAAGAATGAAAATAATATTGGTAAAAAAAATTGGTCAAGAAAAGAATGAAAAAAAAAATAAATAATAATAATTTTAACTTTTTATTTAACATGTTTTGGCAACTTATTAATATATTAATATTCTCGAGTCCATCTTCGGCCAAACGGAGAAATATACCAGACAATTTTAACATGTACTATACTACATATAGATCAAATTTCTTGTAATAAAAAAAAGAGATCAAATTTCTTATACTCATTAGATTAAGTTGTTTAGTCATGCACATGATTATGTGCTATATTTTTTAAAATTTTATTATTGAAAAAAATCTGCATAAAATATATATTTCAAAACAAAAAGAAAAGAATTTGCATGACAGTATTATCTCTTCCTATAAATTATTAATGAGAAATGATATTAAAATCAAAATTTAGAATGAATGTAGTGTCTTATCGGTGGGTGTTCTTTCATGGGTGGACATGACCTAACAATGCTATCTTAATATTATTGAGGATACAATTTCTATAAATGTATTCTATTTATGTCACGTTACTGTCATTCTTTGATAACTTTAATTTTGAAAGTTTTTTTATTTTTATAGCATTTCTACATAATACATTTTACGAAAACTTTGTTTAACACATTATTCATAGTCTCTTCCAATTACAATTAATTTAACACGTAGGATATGATATGGATATATATACTGTAATCTAAATAGACATTCTAAAATAATTTGGTAGCAATTAAACTTATTTTCCTGAACCTATTAACTATATCCATATCATATCCTACATGTTTTGCCTGTAATTGTGTCAAACCCCCTCAGCCAATATTAAACTATATCCATATTCATATCATATCCTTATTATTAAATGATTTAAGAAAAGAAATTAAATAGGGTTAAATACCAAATACACACTGGAAGTTTTACCAAAAGCTCAAACCACTTTTGAAGTCTTTTTGGGTCTCAATTAAACCTTAGAAGATTTAAAAGGAAGTCATTCACCCCTAAACTAAGAGCTCTAACGGTCAAACATTTGTTGACCAAACGTTGATCATGTTGCATGATCATGTGGCACCCTCTTTTTTTAAATGGACAATAAAACTTGTATATTTTTCACAAGAAAAATAACCCTTTTCTTTCTTCCCTACTTCCCCTTCTCCACACTGTACAACCTCACCGCCAAGCCCCCAGTCTCGCTCTTCACAATCAATTAGGCCTGTCCATTAATAAACTCACCAATTTAGAATATGTCCTATATTTTTAAAATGCATTCCATATCTTCACACTTCAACTTTTCCTCATCATCATCCTACATCAGTATGACTAAAATAATCTCATTTTTAGGATATGGGTTGTCCTACTGGTTTACTCTTTATGTGTTAGAGTTTGTGAATAATACCTCTTCTATGGGGTTAAAGTCTGTTTATACCTCTACTATGGGGTTATGTTTCTTAGATTTTTGATCTGTGTCTGTAGTATTTTATTTCATGAATGAAAATACATCTTTAATAAAAACAGATCCTTTATGGTAAAAAAGAACTCTTTAGGTTGTTATAAAAAAAAAAGAACTTTTTAGGTGCTTTATGGTAAAAACAACTCTTAAGGTCTTTTTGGACATGAAAAGAAAAAACTTTAGGTCCTATTTCATAATTAATTTCAAAAACTTTAGGTCCTATCCCCAATTTTATTTTATTAGACAAATAAAAAGGGGAAAATTAATTTGAGGTCCCCCACAAGGGACTTAATACTAGAAAAGTCCCAAAAGTTGAAATAATTAATGTAGGGTCCCAAGAGACCTCACTTTAATAAATTTGAAAATTGAAAAGACACTTCTGTCCCTGACAACTTAATGGGCAGCTGTGACAACTCGATGGACACAACTTGACAACTGAATGGGCAAATGTGACAACTTGTTGGGCATGTGCTTTAAGTTAATTGCCCAAACTTTTAAGTTAGGGAAAAACCTGACAACTTAATGGGCAGCCGTGACAACTCGTTGGACATAACTTGACAACTGAATGGGCAAATGCGACAACTTGTTGGGCAAAAGTGTCTTTTCAATTTTCAAGTATATTAAAGTGAGGTCCCTTGGGACCTACATTAATGATTTCAACTTTTTGGACTTTTCTAGTATTAAATCCCCCGTGGAAGACCTCAAATTAATTTTCCCAATAAAAAACAAAGAAAGCCAAATGAAATGAACAAGAAATCAGACAGAGGAAAACCTTAACAAGCGAGTAGTAAGAAGAGGAGAACGAGAAATGGCGTCGGTAGTGAAGAGCGTCATAAGCTCCATAAGAGAAAAGGGTTTTGGTGCTTTCCTTAGAACCCTCAGAGATGAAGGCTATCTGTGAGTTCCTTTTTTTCCTTTTCCTCATTTTCTCGATTTGTTTCCTTACATCTTGCATCACAATCACCTCAAAATTCAATTAACGAAAATTATTAGATTCCCAGAATTTAGTTCCAAAAACAATGTTATAAAATTTTGTGGGTCACTTTTATTTTTCCTTTTCTTCTAGTGAATTGTGAAAAATTCAACTTTGATGATTTTTCCTTTTATCATTTGATTTTCAGGAGATGCCTTCCTGATGGAAACCTCTTGTAAGTCTTCTCTTTCGATTTCTTACATAGCTGCAATAATGTTGTCTCTTTCTAGATTGTATATTTGTTTCACTGTGTCTTATTAGTCTATGAGACCTACTCTCTGCTGCGTTTATTTGTGTGTGTGTGTGTGTGTGTGTATTTATTGTATTCACCATTAGTCGATAGTTGTTTGCTATAATCATGATAGACATTCAGCATTCAGTTTGAAATCTTTCATGGGAAATGGGATAAAAAGTAAGAAATATTGAATATGTGCTTTGGAGGCTATCTGAGTGAGCCAAACAACCAAATGCTTTGTGATAGATGACTTTCTAACTGATAATTGAAAGAGAATTATATCAGGATCTTCCCTAATCATTAATCTCCTTACCATTATGGTACCCACTTAAGGACTGAAGTGATCTGCTGTTTCCATATAAGCTTTGTACTTTGAAAAGCTAGATGAAGGAGAAATATGATGATTTATAGGTAAATAAGAATTCCACATCCAAGATCACAACTACTTTTTTTTATGGATCCAAGATCACGACTATTTACTATAGGCCTTCCCTGCTCCCTGTCCAACCAGCTTGTAAGTAAGCACTACATCCTTTAGGGTCTCCTTGAATGGAGGGAAAATGAGAGAGGAAAGAAAATGGGAGAGAAAAATGGGGTGAGGGGGAGTATTTTCCCCCTGCTTGGATGGGGAGAAAAGGGGAGAGGAAAAGTGGGTGAGTCATATGCCCTATTTTCCTCTCAAGTTTTCCCGCCCAAAATGGAGAGATTATGGGAGAGAGAAATGTTATCCATCATTGCCCAATAACCATGTGCCACTTCTTTTACCTATTTTCGTTCCTCTCTATTTTCTCTCATGTATCCAAGTATGATGAGGCATAACATTTTCTCTCCACTTTTCTTTCCTCTCCATTTTCTCTCTTCTCATTTTCTTTCCTCTATCATTTTCCCTTCATCCAAGCACACCCTTAATGTTTCAAGGGGATTATGGGAAGAAAAAGATGTTCCTGTCTCTAGTAAAGAATCTGTATTAAGAACGATGATATCCAGGAGATTGATTTTTTGATTTGTTCTAACCTGTTGATTTAAGATAAATTTCCAGCTTCATTGGTTTTATGTTCAGTCAGTAGTTGAAAAATCATGTCGAGATCTCCATCATCTCCCCTTCTTCACGTGGCCTTTATTTTTCATATTGAAAGAACTTATTGGTAATCAAGTCTTCCACCACATCGAAGTTTAAATTCATGAAGCCATCCTCACCGAACATAATCTGAAATTATCTTTATACTGTAGCTGACTTATCAGAAAACTCAGGATGGTGAGCCCAGTTAGCATTAGAATCTGATTTATTTTTACAATTGAGGCTTTATCTCTGCTTCTATCATTCTCTATTGCTTTGTTCACAACAAACTCGGGCTTACCCCTTTCTTCATGCTTGTTGCTCTCTATTTTTGCAAAATCAATTTACAGCTTATCTTTTATATACATTTTATATTCTGATAAAATAACTCCTTGTTACACCTTCCCT
This sequence comes from Mimosa pudica, assembly GCA_029929735.1. Taxonomy (NCBI): domain Eukaryota; kingdom Viridiplantae; phylum Streptophyta; class Magnoliopsida; order Fabales; family Fabaceae; genus Mimosa; species Mimosa pudica. The sequence continues at coordinate 5,453,302 of JAKELP010000012.1, read as the reverse complement.
AGGAAAAAAATCACATCTTTCATTCTGCACTCCACAACTCGTCCTCTCCTCTGAAATGCCCTTTCCATCTTTAGCATTCCCTCTATAACCCCAATCATGATTCGTTCCCCCTTTAGTCTCTTGTGCAGTTACAATACGCATCACCAAACTAAAGGTGCGAGCATGAACTAGAAGAGCAGAAATCTGCACTCATAGCAAGAGCCATCTGGTTTGGATCCAACAGTCAATCTCATTAGGCCATCTTCTTTGGAACCTTCATTTTGTCTATAGCATTTTGGTCTTGTCTCCTCTCTGACTGTTATTATTAGAATTTGCCTGTCTCAGTATCCATATCAAAGCATGGATTCTTAAATGCTCTGCTATTTATTCATGTAAATTATTCTCATTTTACAAGTTTCTGCTCACTCTTTAATATAGGAATAAGATTTTTGATAAACCCATTTGTAATCTTGAAGCCTTCTCTAAACTCAAGTTGTTTGTCTGCACTGTGCTGCCTTGACTATAAGTGATACTAGTATGCTGTTGATTGTAAGAAACGAAAGAGAGGGAGAACATGTGTTTTAGCACAAGTAGTATTCTGCAAGCACAAGCAGTGTTAAGTGCCCTGATTGGGTACTCTGAATAGACACATATAGGCTAGCATTATTTTGTTCAACATTTGGCCATCTTTTTGTCAAGAATTTTTTAACCTTTTTATAATTCTAATGTTATTAATTTTTTTATGCCACTCAGACTGCTATTCATCTAATACTCAAAGAATTGATTACTAATAAAGCACAATGATGGTGTATGATCCATGTTGCCGATCTCACGTAGGATAAGGTTGTTATTGTTGTTGTTAGTCATCAAACCATGTTAGCGACTAAAACTGAAATTGAGGCAAATTATAAGGATTAAACATTATATTAACCCTATAAAATTTAAAGCAATTAGAACTGTTTAGCTATTTGTTGGAGCCCCCAAAGGCTGAGATAGGGGACATCATTGACATTATCTGAACACCCCCCCCCCCTCTCTACCACTCTCCACCCTGGAGCTACTTAGTTGTGATAAATGAGACCCCACGGGAGCAATTGGCATAAGCAATACTACTTTGAGGTCTCCGGGGAGCAATACTACTTTTTTTTGGGCGGGGGTCCCTTTTTACTCTGGTATTTATACACTTTTCTAAATTCATGTAGGCAAACAAAGATCCATAATATTGGGGCAAGGCTTGTTGGTGTCGATAAATTTGGTAACAAGTATTATGAGAGACTTGAAGACACGCAATATGGTAAGCTTTTCTGTGCACATGCACGCATGATTTTCTTTAATGTATAGCTAACTTTATAATTCAACCACTGCTGATTAATGACCTCTCGGATTTGAGCTTGAGACTGGTGAGAATCAATCTTATAAATAGTTTGTTTTCACTGTAATTCGATGGGAATGAATTTTGAACTTAAATACTCTACAAGTAACTCTTCAATGAACATGTAATGCTTCATGAAATCTTTATTGCCTGGCAACACCCATGAATATAAAGCTAATAAAACTTGCAGTGATACAATAAAATCCTTTTAAGAAGAATCAAGATAAATCAACAAGTTTAATAAGGGAATCGAATAGTCGACTAGAGAACTTAAGTAGTCAGCTCTCAACAGACAAATAACTTTTAGTATTCTTTAACCTATATTTGTGTTTCTATTTTCATCTGCATGTGAACTCATAATAAGTTCATGAAACAAATTTATTATATTTTGTAAATTCACTTGTTTTACCTAACAAACCGTTTCATATTGTGGTTTACTTAAAAACTTGTAGGAAGACACAGGTGGGTTGAATACGCGGAGAAGGATAGGTATAATGCTTCTCAGGTTCCGCCTGAATGGCACGGTTGGCTTCACTTCATAACTGATCACACCGGAGATGAGGTAAGTTCATTTCTTTTATGCCGTGGTAATGACATATGGCCAGGAACTTGAAAGTCTTGTATAGCCCTTGAAATAACACACAAGTGTTTTCTTTGCAGCTTCTTTTGCTGAGACCTAAAAGGTATGGTATTGAACACAAGGAGAATTTGTCTGGAGAAGGTGAACAATATATCTATCATTCCAAGGGACATGCTCTTAATCCAGGGCAGAGAGACTGGACCCGGTACCAGTCATGGCAGTCCAAGGCTTCAGATTAGTCTTGGGAGCACAGTTCAGTTGTGACTGAGCTGCATGATATCTTTGGATGTTTCTTCTTTACCTTGTGAGAATAAATGATTTGTATCCAAATTCAACTTGTGAAATTCCGTGATCTTTAAAAGAATTGATCTTATTATCTGTAACAAGTTCACCTGGAAATGTTTCCAATATCCATCAGTTTCCTTGTGTTTGAGATGGTAAAAGCATTTTCTCTATTGTGACATGTGTGCATGCAATGAGGCCTCCAAATACAGAATCATGAAAGATTTGCTACGCAGGTTTACTAAGGATTTGTTCTTGTTTTTTGACTAGAAAAAATCATTTTGCGGGCAGCCATACTTTCTCATAATTTTTATCATGGTATATGTGTATTTTCTTTTAGTTAAATCATTTAACTTTGTCCTGTTGGCAGATTTGACACGGGTTTATGACATCAATACGGTGAAGCTACAGGCAAAGTTAAAGAATTAACTAGAGTGAGAGAGAGCGCTCAGGGACCAAATAAAAAATTTAAAATTGAAGGGTGGTTGTTATGTGTAACGTGGTTTGATACAAAGGAGAAGAGTTACTGGATGGGGAAAAAATGGAAAGGAGGTGGAGAAAGTGGAATGAATCTCCCTTCTCTGATACCTACTTTCCTCCATAAGTGAGGAATTTGAGTGAACTAGTATTAAATAAATTTCTTCTCAAGCATTATATTAAGAACTAGTGGGATTTTATTGGTATATTAGAATTTTTTGGAACTATTAAATAATCTTTTTTTTCTGAAGATGAATTTTGCCTGGTCCCGAAATGATTGGAACAAGATGGGACAGAATAAGAGGGATCAGAATGGGAAAATGTTGAATATCCTTAACTGAACTGAGATAAAGACATAGGCATAAAGTTGCCACATAAATAATAAACTCATTTAATTCAAATTATTTGTTGTTAAAAATTTGTTTAGATGATACGACTTTGCTCTAGTCTATAGTATTCAAGGAAATTTTCGAATTAGTAGCCGAAGTGCATGATGTTAAGAAAGGAAACGTTGACAGACTCATGAGCTGACACCGAAGAGGGAATGTGACCTTTAAATAACAATGACCACGACAAAAAAGCAGTGAAGCAAAACTGGACAACCATGCAGCCATGCAGTGTCTCCTTAGTAGCCAAACCTTTCAAACTTAAAGTGTCAGCCAATTTGACCGGCCGGTTAAACAAATCACGAAATATTTGAAATGAAAATTAAATGAAACTAATTATATGCAAATTATGTGTGCATATATATATATATATATAGACACACACACACATATCACGCATTCAAAAGAATAATTCCATGTATATATACTTGTGAATTTGACTCAATTGACAAACACACTGTAGTAGTTTGACTTTCTGTTATACATTGTGAGTTTGACTTTCCGTGGGTATGAATGTAGTAGTTGAATGAGTTCTTCCCTTTAGATGGATGATAAAATAACAATAAACCCTAATGTATAAAGTTTTTAACAAAACTATGGTAAAAATTTATCGTTTTAAAGGGTTACTTCTTTTTATAGGCTCATATGAGACGATCATCCAATTAAACATAGATGAAAAAGGTCATGAATGCCGCCTGGAAAAGAGAAAAAGATCAAGATATGTAAATGTAAAATCTTATATAAAAGAAGTATAAGAAGGCCAAAAAGGATACCTTAAACAATTATTTTAAGTTGACTAACAGTTTATCCAAAATTTTCATTGCTGATGAAATATGAAGATATTGTATAATCTATATAAATGTTAATGACTTCACCTATTTGAAAAAGTGTCAATGTGGTATATTATTTTGAGTTAGAAATGAATGCTAATATATGCAAAATGATGAATAATGAACAATTTTAATACTATCCTTTTGGTTTCCAGGGAAGCAAATGTCAAACACTAGTGGGGTTCTGATCAAAAAACACTAATGGGGTTAGGTAGAAATTATAGAGGACACGCAACGCATACGTAACACAGTAATAGCGTGCAATGCGTATTTATTTTTGTCATGAAAAATGAGTGTTTGGTAAAGGGAAAATAAAGCATATATACATTATCTTGCAAAAGACATAAAATGTGTGAAAATATGCAATTATTTATATGTTATAAGGTTTTAAGGGAAAATTTCTGGCTTTTTCGTATGATGTTATTAGTATTTTAATTTTTGTTTGACACAGTTTTTCCAAGTTTTGTTTCAAATATTGTGAAATTCTACCTCATGGTAAGATTTAACAAAAGTTTACCAATGATAAACAAATCAAAATGCCTTGGCTTTTATATGTATTAAATATATCATAATAATTTCATTGTATTAGATGAGCAATTTGGAGGGGAGGGGAGGGGAGGGGAGCAGAATTAAGAAACTTGAAGTAGGGTTGTAAAATTTAAACAAATAGCGAGTCTAAAATTAAATATTAAGAAACACTAATTAAAAACATTCTTGTCTATACTTCTTTAATTTTTTATAAAAAAATTGACTCAAGAAAATTTTTCATTGGCCCATTTTCCCTCCACTCATATCAATCGGAGAGAATACTAGAATTCAATGAGGGTCAAATTACTTATTTGCTCGGTTGCTCCTTGCTTTACTGTCTACCATCCTTCTTCTCCAAACATTGACAATTTGACATTGGTAGATCAGATTGTTTAATGGGGGTTGACACATGAACACCTAAATTCTTTCAATAATTTTACACAAAAGAACCAATCCTCTATTTCAAAAGACCATGGGGAAGACATCATGTTGGTGAAGTTATGAGTTAATTCAATAGATTGGAAATTGGTTCACTCATAAAAATTTAAAAATAATATAAGAAAAACTAAGTATATTTATATATTTATAAAACTCATGTGGGCAATGTATATTTGATTTGATTAATTTTATTAAACATATATTAATTCATACAAAATATAAAATCAAATAAAGTCGATCTAGAGATATCTAGGCAGTCTATATATGCTCTACTTTTCTTATTGATTTTTTTGTGAATAGAGAAATCGATTTGCAACACATTGTTTATGTAACTGATAACATGTTTCAATAAAGAAATTGTAAAAAAATGAATGTCATTTGAGTTATAAAGAAATTGTAAAAGAATGGAGAATTAATTAGAAGTTTCATTAAAAAAAGTTAATTAATACAAGTCTTAAAACGACATTCCTCCATTAAGCAAGTATGTGCTTTCATCTCAAATAAATTTAAACTTGTCAATTAAATCTACCTTTTACTTGATATTGTTAGGAAAAAAATTGATATCCAATTATCCATAGTATGTCCACCCATATATAGATGACATGTTCATGTAAATATGCACTGTTTTCTTTTTCTCATTTTGTCGTTTTGGTCTAATAACAGTCATTTTCAGCAGTGAGTTTAAATTACACATCTTATTGTCTCATAATCGCCATGGCCTTCACTTCTACACCCTTCTTTGTATTACTCTATATAAATCAATCTTCTTTCCTCTCTTATTTTAAAATAATAATAATAATAATATCCTTGTTGAAATCCTCGTGTTCTCAAAAAGCTTTACTTTTGTAGTCATTCTTCTAACACTCACATTATTGACTTTAATTAATTGAGATTAAAAATATTTATAACTCTCACACTTTAACTTCCTTTCTTTGCTTTTCTTTCTTCAATTTTCTCTCAGCTTTCAATTTTGAGAAATGGCGTCAGATCTTGATCAGCCTACGGTAAGCCTCTCTCTGTCTCTCTCTCTCTCTCTCTCTCTCTCTCTCTCTCTCTTAAAGATTATGAAATATTTGATTTTCACTGTAGTGTATGGATAGTTGAGAGAATTATCAGTTTCCTTTTAGATTCTGAGGAAGAAGAAGCTGTAAATTGAAGAGTACTGAACAATTTACAGGTTCAATGAAAGAAATTTGTTTCATTTGGTCAATTTTGTCCTCAGGATGATGTTTAATTTGAGTAATTGGTATACTTTTACTATGTGTTTACATGATTCTTCTGTTTGTATTTTAATATGCACATATGCCTACAAGCTATTTTCCAATAGGCATAATGATCTGTTTATTTTCACTGCTCATAACATTTGAAATTCACTGACTTTTTTAGGAAAGGAAAATGTCAGGTGAAGTTGGGAGTTCAAGAGAGCCTCTTCTTATTGGGGCTCATAACTCTGAAAATTATTCTATCTATGCTGCAATTCTCCCGTAAGTATTATTCATCAATCCCTTCTCTACATGTTAATATTTTTATATGATATAGATAAGCATAAATGAAGTTTTACTTATAAATAACTTCCTGCATATTGTTTTAAAGGAACCTCCTTGTCTGACATGCAGAGAGATTAAACTTTGCACCTTTGAGTACCATAGGTCCCATGTTTATGCTTATTAAGAGTTTTGAATTTGAGTATATCTTTTCCTCCTTTCTTGCCTTTTATCTTTTTTTCTAACTAATAAAGTATTGTCATCCAATAAAAAGGTAAAGAATAGGTTTATTTCATGTTACTATAGTGCCCCTAACATGTTGCTGATAGTAGATTTTTTATTTCCTACAGTAATACCTAAGTTTTGAAATTCTCAGATTTCTGTTTCCTGCTCTGGGAGGGCTAATATATGGCTATGATATTGGTGCCACATCTTGTGCTACAATTGTCATTGAGGTATACCCTTTTGATGTTGTGTTGCAATTCCAGAGATGAATCAAAGCATGAATTTATAATTCTTGTGTATATATAAAATTCTTGTTTCTTCTTTTTAATTGCTATGGTTATCATCAAATTATCATCATAAACCAAAATTAGTAATTTTGGAATCAAATTTTAGAGTTTTCATTTGGTTGCAATGGCCACACATGAACTTAATTTAGGTGTGTGGGAGTGAGATGATTTATATATACAAGGGGTTTTACTTTTAATTATGTTAATGCTGTCAGAAATTTCTAAAAAATAATTTTTGCAAACATGCAAAAACATTGGGAAACATTTCCTAGTTAAATAATTTCATTCTTCTGTCATAATCTTGATTGTTAGATGGGCATACATCTTTTTTTATATTATCGTTTAGTTCTGATCTTATCTTATTGAGGTGATATGCTGGCATGTGATACCACATTTGTTCATTTTGGGCTGAAGCAGGACAACTATAAAGATCACTCATACTTTTCTAACTGTTTTAAAGTCCTGTTAGGCATGGACATCATATTGCTTAGCATATTATAGTGCTCTTATTCGTTAAGAAGGAAGAGAAAAAATAGTCTATCACGGAAATATCTCCTCAAAATAGAGAATCTATTTACAAGATTTACTACTACTTTTGTTTTCTAGGTGTGTATTAGATTGGCAAGAAAGTTTATTTGGAAAAAGTTAGTCTTAGGGTTTCTAACTTCTCCCAAGAGTGAAGCCTTTATGAAATCTATATGCCTTTTTGTATTAACTAATCTGGTCTTTTTGGTGTTTGATAGAAAATTGTTCAATGTGTTATTGTTTTGCAATTTAAATAGAAATTAGTATGTTTAATGCGTAGAAATACAGCATCTTATTAACTTTTTTTTATTGAACTTAGTACTTGGAATTTTCTCAAAAAACTGATTAATGCTGCTTATATATCAGTTGTTTGCTTTGCTTGGCCTAGTTATTATTTCTCTTTTTTTGCAGTCAGCTACACTGAGTGGAGTATCGTGGTATGATTTGTCTTCTATTGAAATTGGTCTTGTGGTAAGTTTATGTTAGATTCAGAAGATTTTCTTTCTTTCTTTGGTTATAGCAATTTCATTAATTTTTTTATTCTATATTATATTAATATTGTTTCATGGGGATCTTGAAAATGAACTTTGGTTTAATTTCAAATCATTCTATGTTTCTTTTTCAGACCAGTGGATCATTATATGGTGCGCTGATTGGCTCTGTGTTGGCCTTCAATATTGCTGACTTCTTAGGTATATTTTGCCGTCTGTCAACTGCTGTTTTGGATATTTTCATCTCTTGACAAAGGTTGAACGACTGGTAATATTGAAGGAAGAAGAAGGGAGTTGATTGTGGCTGCATTGCTGTATTTTGTTGGAGCTCTTATAGAAGCACTTGCTCCTGACTATGCTGTTTTGGTGATTGGAAGATTTGTATTTGGTCTGGGAATTGGACTGGTATGGTTTGTTTTGGATAGACATGTTTCTTCATATCTGTTAGTTTGTTCTGATGAGGTAGGAAACCACTTAACATATTTGGAGGTGAGGGTTTCTGTGTACCTCTTGCATGCTTGGAGCCCTTGTGTTGATATACATGCATTGTCACCTTTTCCACTGTAATTTTATCAATTTAAACTATGCCACTGTGTGTGCTTTACTGATTTATGCCCATGGGAGCTATCACATATTGTGTCACTCTTACTATATGTGATCACATCATTTCATCAGTATTTTTGTTCCATTATTGTAGTTATCTGCATCCTTGTTTTGAATATTTTATGGATTTCAGAATATTTACATAGCTGATTTCTTGTATAGATATGAACAAATAGAATAAAATGGGAGATTAATTTCACTGCATTATGATTGAATTGTTAATTATTTGTGGGTAAAATTTTATTAATACAACTTTATAGTTTCTCTCTAAGTTCAAGCAATATAAATGATGTCCAGTTTATCTCTTTCAGGCAATGCATGCTGCTCCTATGTACATTGCAGAGACAGCTCCAACTCCGATACGTGGTCTACTAATCTCAATGAAAGAGTTTTTCATAGTACTTGGGATGGTTGTGAGTTCTTATATTTCCCCCCTTTAACTTGATGGATCTATAAATGAAATGAAAGACAAATTTCTTATGCATTATACTGTTGCTTTGTTGGGTTGTATTATGGCTTTTGAGCAACAATAATTATTTTTATTTCTGTTCTGTCCACACCTACGCTAAACTTGTTTTCATATTTTCTTGTGCAGGCTGGGTATGGAGTGGGTAGCCTTTTGGTAGACACTGTTGCAGGGTGGCGCTATATGTTTGGAATTAGTAGTCCTTTGGCAATAATTATGGGAATTGGAATGTGGTGGCTTCCATCATCTCCTAGATGGATACTATTACGTTGTATACAGGGAAAAGGGAATGCCCAGAGTTTGAAAAATACTGCAATTTCTTGTTTGTATAGACTTCGGGGTCCAACAATTGGTGATTCAGCTCTTCAGCAAGTGGATGAAATTCTAGCGGAGCTTTCTTATGTCGGTGAAGAAAAAGAAGTTACTCTTGGAGAAATGTTCCAAGGAAAATGCTTGAAAGCCCTTACAATCGGTGTGGGATTGGTCTTGTTTCAACAGGTAATGTAATTTTGAAGTCAAATAATGTAACTTATTAAAACTGCCAGTGTGTGTATTTTTACAATTTTACTTATGACAGATCACTGGGCAACCAAGTGTGCTCTACTATGCTGCAACGATCCTTGAGGTAGTTTGCTAGTTTTGGTTTGATGAAAATTAGGTTCAACTAGTTAAACCTGAGATGTTAATAAGGTGGAAAGACATTGAAATCCCATATTTCGGTAGAGTGCAGGATTCTCTGCAGCATCAGATGCAACTCGTGTGTCAATTCTCCTTGGTGCATTAAAGGTAGAGGTTATGCTTTCACTATGTGTAAATTGAAATTATGCACAATTGTGTTCTTTCACTTTTATTGGTATTTGGGAAATGCAGATATAGGTTCTACTGAATTCTGTTGTAAAGTGTTTTACTGTGTAGAAATTATAGAAAGGTAAAACGTAATGAAACAATGATGTGTGTGGATCAATTTTCTGAGATATATCAACTTAAATGGCATTCAGCAACATAAAAATCAGCATCTACAAGAATAGAATGAATGGGATGAGATAGGAAAATTCTTTTAGCAATATTTTGCGATATGCTAGCTAAGGTTGTGGTGGCAAGGAAGTGGATACTGAAAAAATGGTAAGGTGCTTGTGTGAAGAATTCCTGAACCATGTGGTGAGGAGGACCAGAGAAAATATGGTAAGGTGCTTGTGTCAAGAACTCCTGAACCTTGTGCTAGCGACTACTTCAACAAAGGTTGATAGAAGTGACAAAAACTACCGCTAATAAACCAGTAGGGTACATGCTAAAGTTGAATGCAAGGGATCTATAGAGATTGGCAATTGATTCTGGAGAAAGCTTGAAAACTTCCTATCAGAACGGTGTTCTATACAATTATTAAATATAACTTAAAATTGCCGAAAAGCCACCACCCATTGAAAATGTTAAGGCAGAGCCAAAACAGAAAAAAAAAATTTATTTAAATTTTTCCTTTTTTGCTTTATGTTGCTTTTCTTTTAGCATCTATTTTACATATCTTAACTTGAGCCTCTCATTTTAAAGAGAAGATTATGTGAGGGTGGTCTGATGTACCTAGGGAAAAGAATGAGAATTTTTAGCTAATATTGAAAACATAAGTTAAATTCACTATTTATCAATTCAACTTACCAGTCACTTTCTCATCAAGAGAAAAGAAAATTAGGAGTGATCTAAAAATGTTTTCACATTGTTTTATTGCTGCACCACAGCACAAAACATTCAAAAACTTTTATGGCCTTTTCTTTTATTTTACTTCTGCTAAGTCTACGGGCATGCTTTCCTATTTAGTTCATGGTTTCTTTTTAACGGCAACCTCTTGATCTTTGTATGTTGTAGTTGGTCATGACAGGAGTTGCTGTTCTTGTTGTTGATAGAATCGGAAGGAGACCTCTACTCTTTGTAGGAGTTACAGGACTGGTAAGTCAATAGCCCTCTTTAACTGTTGGTTGTTTTTTACTTTAGTGGTAATTCTCTCAGAAGCTATCCTTTCATTTCATGTCAAATCAATAAACCAATTCACTTATCAGTCGTGTTTGCATGATTGAAATCAAAATTAACTGACTAATGAAATAAAAATAAACAATTAAAAAATGAATTATAGCAGCAATCTTTAAAATTGAAGAGCTATGCGCCTTGCAGATTGTATCTTTATTCCTTCTGGGTTCATATTACATATTCTTGGATGATGCATCAGCTGTTGCTGTAGTTGGTCTGCTCTTGTACGTGGGCTCTTATCAGGTAAACAAGTTTCCTTTTTTCCTTTTTTAGTCCAGAATTTTGTGCTTGTAAATGGTTTAGCTGTATTTTCAACAAGATCAATGTTTGTTGTCATAAGTCATAGAGAAGATTTGGACTGCATCTTTCAAAATTATGATTGCTTATTGAAACATCAGATTAATGTGATAAATTTCCTTGTATAAATATTTTGGTGCTGAACAACCCTTGTAATATGAACTAACTGCAGAAACCATAGACAGAATATTAAGAGGAAAATATTCAGTTTTTGTGTCTATGCATTTTATACATTCAAAGATTTAGAAATCTGAAGTTATTGTTTAATGAAGTATAAACAGCTGAACCTTTGAGAGGCTAGTTTTATCTTGAGATGAGACCTAGTTTAATATAAAATGAACGACGATGTAGTTATGACGAGACAAGAAGTAAAGAGGTGAGGGTGGTTGATCAGCATTGAGGGGATGTTTCGGACTGTGATAGATATAAAAACCAGGAAACAAAACTTCTTCAATTGCTTTTAATGTTTGGATATGAAGATGTAGATGAGAAACTGTTGAAAAACTGAAGTGAATAGAAAATTAAAAGAATTCAGGTTTTTGTTGAAAATATGTGAATTGATGCATCTGTTTCTGTTATTAGTACATCATAGCATTAAGGCATCATAATGCATATTGGTCAGATCCTCCGAAAGAACTGCTTCCAAGGTGAGAATTTTTTTGAACAAGAATGAGGAAGGTGACTTGGGAATTGGTATGATTGTATGAATTACCTCCCAAGTATGCGTCCTGGGAAGTTTTGTTCAAGCTTGTTTAAAGTACCCTATTTTTTGTCCTTTTGATCATCAGTATTATGAGGGGGAGAGCCCAGTATACGTATGATTTACAAGTTGTTATGTTTACTCTACATATTTGCACTCTAATTAGTTAATGGTTGTTTACTACACTGAAGTTGTTAGGCAAGCTTGGATATTATAAGAGGCACTTTATTCTCCATCTTTTTTGTTTTGTTTATGACCATAACACACTGATATAAGAAAATCCTTTTGTAGTGCTTGCATAAGATCGCTTAATGTGATTCTTTGTTTATTTTGCAGGTTTCCTTTGGTCCAATCGGATGGCTCATGATATCAGAGGTTTTCCCCTTGCGGCTAAGAGGACGAGGACTAAGTTTAGCCGTACTTGTCAATTTTGGTGCAAATGCCCTTGTGACATTTGCTTTCTCCCCACTGAAGGTGATCAAGACCTTCTATCTCTTTGCCTTTTTAAACATGATTACAATTATGGAAATCATAGAGTTGGCAGACCTGTTTTTTAAATGTATCATGAACAACTTCAGATGATAAAAGATTCTCTCAGAAACTTCTAATCCTAAATTATCATCCTTGTGCATTTAAATGTTTACTGTAATCAATTATCAAGCATAGAGACTCCAAGGCAAAGTTGTGTCAAGTCCAAGTCTGGTCTAATACAATATGGCATTTCAAATTACCTTTAAGGATCTTGTCATCTTTTCAGTGTCCATATTGTCATTTCCCATAATTGAACCATTATTAGCCTATTATATTTGACATGATTGGTAATTTGAGATTTATTTTGTCTGACTAAACTTCTTCTTATCACAGGCATTGGTAGGCGCAGGAGTTGTGTTCTACATATTTTGCGCAATAGCTGTGGTATCACTTGTATTCATTTACTTTGTTGTGCCAGAAACCAAGGGGCTTACTCTGGAGGAGATTGAGGCCAAATGCCTCTAAAGGCTATCCCTTAATTATCTCTTATGAACGTACAATAACTAGAACATTCTGTGATAAGACTGTGTGTGTGTGTGTGTGTGTGTGTGTGTGTGAGAGAGAGAGAGAGAAAGAGAGAGAGAGAGAGAGACCTACATGCCATATGGGTTGCATTTCTGTCTCTATCTCTTTTGTGGCTCCTCCAGTAATGTGAAGGGCAGTCGTGCTTTTCATGCTGATAGTAAGATAGATATCAGATTATGGTACCTTTAAATCTGTCATGTATCAGAAATATGTTAAATTTAAGAGCTGAGTAATATGTTAAATTTAAGAAACATAGTAGATAAGATATTTATGAAGTTAGATTGCTCTTCATGGTCTGTTATGTATGGGAGGGACCACCCAAATCAATAGACATTATTGTATATGTCTTAAATTGTACTGTACTTCCTCTATCCATTTTTGTAATGTTTTAATAGCTTAATAATCTCTTGTGGTACTAAATGTAGGACCTACCTTGTAGGTAAATTTTGATGTAAAATGTAAGACCCGTAATCACTTTATCTTGCATATTTATCGTTTTTTCTCCAAACAAACTTGCCCAACTTATGAATCTATGTATAGTATTCATAAATATTTTAGAAACATCATGTCACTTATGTTATAATTATGAAATTTTCTAGGTTTGTTAATAATTCTCAATGAAATAAAAAATTCTTATATTAAGGATAAGAAGAGTAATGAACATTGTTGCTCTCGATTTTCATCAATTGTTTATTTAGAATGGGATATACACTCCTCATTTAATCGATTGTATAATTCAAGTTTTGACCATTAATTTGAACCATCTAGATTTTACAATTATGATGAGCAAGTTAGTTAGTACTATAGTGTATGTTATTGTGATGAAATTCTCAATGAATTCATCCTTGTGTGAAAGTCTGAAACATCACTCACTCTCTATGGGGAAAATGAAATAAAATCTTTATCAAGACAACTGTTTTCATTAAAGCTTTGATAAAGAAAAATCAGTATTTTTATTTCAAGATGTATTTTCACTATTTTGTATTATTCTTATTGAGTTTTTTATGTGTGAATTATTTGGGTTAAATCTCTTTCAACTCAGAACTTTCAATCAATTTCGTACCTATCCCTGAATTATAGATTGATGGTTTTAGTTTCTCAACTTTGTATCAATTATAACCATTGAATTCTGATTTTTCTTTTAGGTTTTTTAGAGTTTAAAGATCAAGACAAAAATTGATTGAAAGTTTGAAATCAAAATCATTAATTTTAAAATTATGTGACCAAGGCCAAATTTAAACGAAAGTCAAACTGTTTAATAAAGGATTAAAATTGCCAATTTTAAAGTTAATGGATATAAAACCAAAATTGACTAAAAATTCAAGGATCAAAAGTTATATATTGACCCATTTTATTTATTTATCTATTTATTCTTTATAATTTATTTATACCCATGTGAAGTCTACTTTAATTTAGTAATGGACTTGCTAGGTTAACACAATTATACAATACAAGCCTAATAACATATAATATAGAAGGGTTAACTGATTAAGACATGGAAAATTACTAAGAGCTCAAAAAATCCGCATAACAGTATGGCATAAAAGAAAATGGGGGAGGAAAAAGAATTTTCAATATGTAAAATATAAGTGTCCTTAAATCACATGTAATAATAAGATAGAGTACTTATCATTCAATAATGCTATTAAATATTACGAGTCCCATTAAAGTTTTGTACAATATGATATAAATATCTTCGATGTAGATACCAAACAGATTTAATGTTACATACCATAAAAGGAAAGTGATATGGATAAAGACTTCAGTCTTAATGAAAGCATTCAAAATGTAGTATTATATATACTATTACATCATTATTATGGGATCTATAAGGACTTGGTCTACAAGATCCTATTTTGGTGCATATCTTTACTTACAATATAAAGTTGTGCAAATAACACTCATTGTTAGTATTATTTTGGCAAAAGTTTTCTCAAGCCCTTTAACCCCTTACTCTATACAAGATTATAGTTGAATATCTTATTTTTATAAACTGTTTTTTTAAGTAATTTAACCCAAAGGCTATTAGTAAACATACCCAAAATGCCCAAAAACCATATTTATAATTCTTTTCTGAACCAAGCCATTTACATTTTCAAAAATGAAAGAGAAACTGGTAAAGAAAAGCAATAGTTGATGAATATGATTATTAGATTTCAATTTTAAATATACAATTGACACAAAAAATGCCTATAGGTTCCAGATAATAACCAAATTAGATACAACTAGTCACCTAAACTTCTTTCGATACTAATGGCTCTCGATCAATTGAATGAAAGTTAAGAAATAAATACGCACACATATAGGGGTAAAGTGTACGTATTTTTAAACAATAAAGTGTTGGTATAAAAAATGTGAGTTTTAAAGGTTCTTATACACTAACTAACTTTTAAAATAAAGCATTTTGACCACACTATTAGGAAGCACTTACTATTAGTGCTGACGTGACGAGAGTTTATTGGAATATCAGAACCTGTTAAAAGTTACTTGTGTTAAATAATCTTTTGTCAATATTTTAGTAGGCAAAATGTACCATTTGTGTGCATGCCATAAATTTTTTTTTCATATGGGAATCTTGGTGTAATTTTCTGTTTTTTAGAGAAAAGCAAGTCTAGCAGTAATTTTTATGAAAACTGTCAACTCTTTTTTCAGTAACCTAAGTGCATTAATGAAGCTTATCCTTATCTCACTGAATAATGAATGGAAGCAGCCGACATATACTTGAATCACCCTGCTCTTATTAATAGAGAAATTATTTCTGGGGAAATTATATTGAGGAGTCAAGAAAACAAATTATCACTCTTTCTTGCTATCATGTCCCATAAAATCACCAAGTTGATATGAAATCTGAAAAACCTACACGCAATTTATTTTATTTTTAAAAATATAATTTTACTCTGACTTGTCATTTGTAGCACATTGACAAATCAAGGCACCACCAATAACAACCCAAAATACCTCAATTAACAAGTCAATATGCCACTAATAATAAGTCAAAATCCTTTACCTTGTTTTGATCAACACTTCACTTGAAGTTATTTTATATCTTAGAATCAATTATATTACATAAAATCATTTCATGAATGTGCTTACAAGATAACCAAATAAGGGAAAGAACTTGAATAAAGTCTTCTCATTGCTGGCATATCTGAACCCATTAAAAGTTAATTGTGTTAAAGAACTTGACGTGATTAACAAAACGTTAAAGAACTTTCAAAAGTTACCACATAATGTTAAGACTTAAAACTGGAAATGGCAATTAATTTTTTCCTCCAACGAAAAATTCTTAGAAAGACCTTTTAGGTATGATTTAGGTCAAAGATAAATCATCATATATATATATATAAAGGGAGTGGGGAGATTAACTGTTCATTTAACAGTGTTCTCCCCATCCACTCCCTTTTATATATTATATATTAAATATTATTATTATATTTATATTTATATTATATTTATTATTATTATATTTATATTTATATTATATTTATATGTTATATATATATATATATTATATAATATATATAGGAAATTTCAAATATAAATTCTAAAATTAATTACAATATTTTTTAAAACAATAGTCTTTTTAAAAAAAAATTATGATTTTCCTCTCTCTTTATGTCCATCACAATTTAATATGTTTTTTTACAATTTTGTCCTTTGTTGACTTTACATATTGCAATTAGCTTTTTATTCTTTATCTTCTTTGCTACAAACTCTATCATCCTTATTTTGCCTATACATCATATCTTATCAATAGAGATAAAGTTGGAAAATAAAATATATTTGAGACACATTAAATAATTTTATCTTTTTTTAATAGTTTTTCGAATAAAACAAAGTGATTGTTTTCACATTATATTTAAGGATAAGGAGCGTGTTATTGTTATCGTTATCATCAAAGAATAATACTCCCTCTGATTCATAATATAAGAGCCCAAAATTTAAATAATTTTTTTAAAATATAAGAATTCGTCATTCACATTCTTTCATCATTTGATCTATTTTTTTACTTTACCTCCAACTCGCTTTCATAGAAATTTTTTGGAATGTTAGCGTTTAATCTACCATTTTCCATTGTACTTTGTCTTTCCTTTAGCATATCAATGTATACCCCTAAGAATCAGTGCTACCCGAGCATCGCTGGAGGTATACCATCTAGTTTTCACAAAAATTAATGATAACTAAGCAGGATTGACATATTGATTAATTCACATCACAACTTAACCTGAAATCTCGAGTTTGATATCTTGGATTGCGATTTACCTAATGGCTATTATTTCACCCTTAAGTGGAGGCATTGGTATGAATTTAGATCAAACTAAACCCGTTAAATTCCTCGTAACATAGAGGCTGATCAAGTATATCAGATTAAAACCTCAAAATAAGTTAATGAAAAGATGTCTCGTGCTCATTTCTACAAGATTGCAATAACAACGAACAATTCTTCCCTAAGTGCATTTGAGAGAATAAGCTAAAAAAGGATATTAAATATCAAGTGAATATAATACATATTTTTAAATTTCATTGTTTTTCTCCAACACATATTTAACAATCATATTACACTCTAACACACATAAAAAAAATTTTAAAACCTTCTTAATTTAGCAACAGAAAGTTAAGCACCCATAAGCGTATAATTGTTTTTGCCAGAATAAGCGTATAATTAATACCTAGAGAACATTAATTTGATATGTCATTAGGGAATCAAGAATGAAACTTATTACTCCCTCCGTTCCTAAATATAAGATCACTTCCCGAAGTGGATAAGTTCCTAAATATAAGATCATTTTCTATTTTGTCTCAATTTTGGTCCAATTTACCCCTATACTTCTTAGCTCCCTCACTTCTCTCTCAAATCCCTATTTGTCTTTTAAATTTAAGTAAGGGTATTTTGGGAAGATCATGTAATCCCAATTCATTGGAAGGTCTTCCTTAATCTCTCCAAATTAGTAAAGTGATCTTATATTTAGGAACGGAGGGAGTACCTCGAAAATAAAAATAAATGTGCAACTATCTTATGAATTCTATCAAAAAAGTTGAGGATATAAATGTTTGAATTTTAATTCATGACAAGTGTAATGTCACGTTGATTTATTAAGCAATCCAGAGTAATATAAGGGTTAATTCATGAAAAGCATAAATTTTACATTGATTTATTAAGCAATCCAGAATGATCCAAAGTTATTGTGCTAACCAAATACACTGAGAAAGCATAATGCACCATAATGCGTGAAATTGAGTTAATCCTGATGTGTATATGTGTATACATGATTCATTTTATATTAGTATATTTGAATATATGTTCAAATAATGATGCGCACATTTATGTTATGTGAGAAGCAAGAAACTATCTTCTGAGCAAAAAAAAAAAAACAAGAAGAAGCAAGAAACTATCGCTTCTTTCAAAAAACTAATTATATTGGAGTTGCATTATCAAGATTTTCTTTTAGTGAAATTGGATAATATTGCAGCAAACTTATAGATAACAGAGGAAAATTGAATCAAGTTTTGGTCTTATAGAAATTCAACTGAGGGGTATTGAAAAACTTGGGTATGAAAGATGATTTCACCGTGTTAAACAGAAATTTCAGAGAAGCCAAACATGATTTGAGGATAAATTGATTTTTCTAAACCTCTCCTCGGACCTTTAAACTAAATTCCAAACATGCACCAAGTACTTGTATTTATTTTGTTGTATTCTTTTAGGTGAGGATGGTACTAGATGAGTTGTTACTTACCATTAAAATGGAAAGAAGAGTACGCTTAAGTTTACAAGTTTAGAAGCCTATTCTCTAGAATTTTATAGGACCCTTCAACAAAGTACAAGGAAAAAAGTTCATATTTGAATGTTATGTCAAAATGTATTAAAATCTTTCCAAAACTCTAAAATTGATTTAGAGGTAAAGTAAAATGAGATAGATTTAATGAGGAAAAACATTACTTTCTGATCTTACAAAATTGAGATTTACTTGTTTCTCTCAACTTCATTCGATGGGTAAAAGTAAACCTTACAAGTTACAAAGTACTTCTAAGATAAAAACAGAAAAAGAAGTTTTTTTTAAACAAAAATGATGATAAGGAAAAAAAAAAGTGGACCTCACAAGTAATTTCATTCCTTATATATCACCATCTCTCCAACTTCAACTTTAATGTTAGAGTGTTCAAATAAGATAACTTTCTATTTCACAAATATGAATTGTCACAATCACATAACACCAGAAGCAGCAAATATCATTCACAGTCTTCCTTTGTCACAATCTTAGCCATTTGCATCAGAGGCTCAAAAAAAGGGCTGGCTCTTCATGCCCCTTCTTATCTCTCAATGTTGTTCTAAAAAAGAAAGGGAATTGGATTTGCAGTGTGAAAGAGACAGCCAACAAAGCCATTAAATTTGGCCCCTTAGATCTGAGAAGGACAAGCACTACAAAGCAATCAACACTTTCATTTAAAAAGGCAAAGGAAAGAAACAAAAATTTCTTCAGATAGTGTGAAGGAAAGCAATGGCAGGTCCAAGCAAGGCTGTACTTCACACCCACAGAAAATAGTACTATGTTTGACAGTCACGGCATGACACAATAAATAATAGTCTGCCACTTCACTCATAATAATAGAGTCAAGTTTATAACTTCATTTCACATCAATTGTTTAGGTTACTAAATATAAGCTCTAGAAAAAATAACAAACATTAAATATGGTATTCAAGCCATAACTACTTGGTCTAAAAGACAGGTTGCAACAAGTGGCCCAGAAAGCAATCAATCTATACTTTCATGAGGAAGGATCCAAGCCTCTGCAAATTGTGAAGGGAAAATCATTGTTAGGACCAACCAAGTACTTTTACTTTTTCCCCCTCCTTCCCCCACAGAATAGTACACAAGTCACAGTCACAGAGACTCAGTGTAAGGTAAAAAAAACTTGTCCAGCAGTTTACCACTCTGAGGCCTCTGACTAAGGTTTCTGCATCACAGAACAATTTGCATGGAAAACGGCATATTATATGTCATCAAATCAAATCGAAGACTAAAACAGTCCAGAGGTATTAATGAATTATGAGTTAAACTTGAAACACAGAAAGCAGTGACAGCCTTTGTTGAAGAATTCAATTGGACTTTATGAAAACAAACCCCCAAATAATCATATATTGTTAAATGGAAAAAACAGCTATTGCAGATTGACCCTCTGCAGAGATACAAATCACAGAACTCAGCTTGACCATGATCCTTACTCAAAAGCTTATGAAGAATTGAAGGGGCTATAAATAACTCTCAGAATTGAACAATTCCTGTCTGAGTCAGAAAGTAAAGATGAAAATCCTTTAATATTTAAAGTTCAAACTAAATGCATACAACAAATCCAGATTTACAAAGTTACAGACACTAATGTGAGAGAAAACTTCTTTCCTCCCATTTCTTCATTTGCATTCCCTTGTCCACTAATTAATCTAGTCAAGTCTTCAAACCTAAGGAACACTAGAACATGGAATCAAAACACTACAAAGAAAAAAAAGAAAAATCAATTGGAAAGAAACAAAGAGAAAGGCGTGGAACTTAATATCAAGCTGCGGAAATCACACCACCATATTGGTAATCTTCCTCCTACAAATCCTCAAGAGATCTTGTATTGCATTTCCAATAATACCAATCTGTATATATCTTTAACCAAAGTACTACCAAGCATGATCATCATCAGTGGCATATAGACAATAAGTTGTTCCACGCCAGAGAAAAAAGAACCAGGTGGAAACCCATCTCCAATTTCACCAAATAACCATCAATAACCCCTTTTCAATGCCATGAAGAAACAGTCAATAAAGGGACCTCATTCCAAGCCAGATTCAAAAACCCAGGTTCAGATTCCACCAAAGTATACAAAGGACTATTATAATTCCACAACAGAATCTTAGCTTGACTAATTGCATAATGACTAAGCTTCACAGATTCAAAACCAGCACTCTCCATCAAAACCCTCCACTTCTCCTTATCCTCCATATGCTCTCTCACACATCCAACCACACTCTCAATCCTGCGCCCCAGCAAAAGCCTCTCGACCCGCATCCTATCCTGCGAATCCCGCGCCAAATTCGCCTCCAAAGACTCGAACATCGCTGCGAAATACCTCAAACAAGTCTCAAACCTCTTCAAAAACCCCACCTTTGTCAAGCTAGCCTCATACTCACCAAGAGTAACAATCTTCGGCCTCAAAGACTTTGCCAATCGCAGCGCCGCCTCAACCCCATCATCACTCTCATCATCCAACAGATTATACAACTGCAGCATAAAATTCACAGCCAAAGCCTCATCATCACACTCAATCCCAAAGCTCTCCTCATTGAGCTCATGAATTGGAGTCAAAACAGGCACAAACACAAAGTTCAAATCCAACAACTTCGCAAACTCAGACAATCTATTCCCCGTGGCAATCAACGAAGCGCCAGGCGAATCGCCTAACGACATAGCAGGAATCCCAGAAATGGTAATCTTCTTGGGCTTCCCAGAAGCCCTCGTAGCAAATGCCTGCAACAAAGCAGCCCATTGAACTCCCTGCACAATCCCAAAATCCACAATATGAATCTTGTCAGCCCCCTCAGTAGCCTCCAAAATGGCTTGATTCGCCGTCAAATGCGCAAACTTCGAATAGGGACACGCGTCATTCAAAGCCTTATAAGAAAGCGTCAACTCCTCCACTGAACAAGAATTAGCCGTTAAAGTCTCCACCTTTTCTTCCTTCTCTTTAATTCTGATCTGTAAAGCTTCACAGAAGTAGGAAACAAGTCTCTGTATAGGATCTCCTTGAAGCGACGCCGTTTTACTAAGCTGAATTAGACACTCCTCAGCTTGATTTTGTTCTAGTTTAATATTTTCTACTAATCCAGCGCAATGAAGGAGAGATTTCAAAAGCGGGTGTTGTACGGACTCGGGAATCTCCGAAACGCAGTTTGCAGCGTCGTTTTGAGGAAGGGAGGGTTGTTCTTCGGCGGTGGCCGGAGGAGGAGGGGGAGATTCTAGCTTGGCGGCGGGCGGCGGCGGCGGAGGAGGGGAGGGGGTTGTCCACGTGGCAGGCTCGGAGAAGATGACGCGGTTGAGATCGGAGGGCGGGGAGAGGAGGCGGTGGTGGTGGGGGTTAGGGTTTGGGGGGAAGAGGGCAAAATCGGGATTTGGGTGGTGCCACGTGTCAGATGGAGGAGGGGGGAGGGGGGAGGTGGAGATGAGAGAGTCCATCCAGTCGTCGGAGGAGTCGAAGTCGGCGGGGGGGCCAGTGGGGAAGTCGGAGAAGCGGAAGGCGGAGAGGTGGAAGGAGGGGTCAGGGAAGGATAAGGGGTCGGAGAAATCAAAGGGTAAGGGTGGAGGAGTGGTGTTGGTGGGCCATGGGTGATGATGATGGGAGAGAGGCAGAGAGTGAATCTGCTGCTGCTGCTGCTGCTGAGGATTTGGGGTGTGGGTATGGTGCTTTTGGTGTTGCTGCTCTTGCTGCTCTTTTTGCTTGATGACTTGCTGGGCAATGGCCATGAGGTTGCCACTGTCAGCGCACATGTACGCCATTGGAGTCCCCAAAGCTGCAATCACATTCACAGCAAGGAAGAAAGGGAGAGGGAGGGTTTATATGGGAGGAGAGAGTAGGGGCCTGTCCTGTGGTTTTGGGAGAGAGAGAGAGAGAGAGAGAGAGAGAGAGAGGAGTGTTTACTGTTTTGTTGAGCTTAGCAGTGAGTGAGTGAGTGAGTGACTAGTGGGGAGTGAGTGACTAGTGGGGAAGGGCAAGGAGGTTAAAGCAGCTTTGGAGACAACACTGCCCTAACGGTCCCACCCCTTTTCACTCTCTTTCCTTTTATTTTCTTTTTACAAATTGTTGTTGACTCTCCTATTTTACCGTTTTTACCACACTAGCTAAACAAAAAGTGTCACGAGTCACCTAAATTTTCATTATTTGAAAATTCAGTAGAAACTTACGTGTTTACATTGTGAATTCACCGCTTTTACGTTTCTACCTTACAGCAAATTGTGTTAACTTGCTACTAAACTCGTTTTAATTATCTTTAATTGACAAAATTCAATGAATTTAAATATGAATTTCATAGAAATTTATCTATTGAGGTTGATATAATATGAATATTGATATATTTAAATATACTATCTGTATTTAAAATAAATTCAAGTCAATTTATTATTATTATTTGTATTCTTATTTAATTATATAAAAGAAATACATGTTTTTTTTATAAATGTAAACTCTTACGAGTTTACGATTCGAGTCCACCGATCCGAGTTTACCTTATCTCCACGAGTTTACTTAAACTCATGAGTTTGACAACTACTCACTCCCTCCAGTCCCTAATATAAGAGTTCAAAATTTGAATGATTTTAGTCCCTAATATAAGAGCTCATCTAATATTCTCTCCTCATTTAATGCGTTTTTTCCTACTTTGCTCCTAACTCTCTTTCATATTTATTAATGCTTATGTATTTCTCTCTATTAAAATTTAAAAGTATCATAATAAATATGGGCAATATTGGAAAAGAAGCATAACTCCAGACACCTAACTAACATTCACATGTTTTCTTAAGAAGCGTTTTTTTTGCGGCTAGGTCTTATATTAGAGACCAAAGGGAGTAGTAGTTAGGGTCTTAGGGATGTAGAAATGACGGATATGACCGAGCCACCTATATGACCTAAGTCCTGTCCTAAAATTTCGGGCTAACATTTTTGGCCCGATACTCGGCTCAGTCCTATGTGGTTCGAGACCAAGATCGGGTAGGACATGTCATTCGTGCCACATGACATGTTCTTTTTGTCCTATAAAATTTAAATCCTAAAGAAAATAATTAATATATAATGGAATTAATTAAAAAATAAAATAAATTAGGAAAAAAGTAATGAAATATTATTGTATGATGGTATATTAAATGTTAACTATTAAATAATGTATTTTAAAATTAGAAAATGAATTATTTATTTAAAAATAATTATATTTTTTGGTTGGTCCTGTCATAATTGTTATGGTTCTTAGCCAATTTGCCCATGACCAAATTTCATTGAGTCGGGCCAGATCTGAACCGGGCCTTCGGTTTTTTTTTCAGCCCTAGTAGTAGATATTTGGACTTTCTAGTGTTTATAGAGCGTGGTGTAAATAGTTTTTTTTTATCAAGAGCCGTGTAAATAGTTCAAACCTTAAGTAAATGGCTTTCAATTTAGCCTATTTAAGGATAGGTCATGTAAAGACTTATTTATAAATCTTATTATATAAATAGGTTAGATCTATTTTATGAAAGTATAGCCGTTGTTTTCAAAAGTTTGGTCGTTATTTAAAACGATAAAAAATTTAAAAAGTTTTATTGTTAATGATGGAATTATTAATGACCAAAGAAGTTTGGTTTTTAAATCCTCCAAGATAACAATTGAACTTTGTAAAGTTTGGTCGTTAATTCAGTCAATTGACGACAAACTATTTGATCACTAAAAACCTACTTTTCAACTATAAAAATATGAATGACCAAATTTTTGTAATTGTTGAAAGTCCACTATTTTTGCCGTTAATTACCTTGTTTCTAGCTGTGTTGTTTGATTAAATAATAAATTATGTTAGTTAATATGATGTGTTTTTTCTAAAGCACAAAATTGTCTCCCTTATTCCCTCTCGCATTTCTTACTTAATCATTATTGGAAAACAACAATAGAAATAGTTTGAGAAGTTGTTACAATTTAAATTAGGTCATATACTAGGGATTAATATGAACTCTCTGTAATCTAAATATATTTTATGTTGATGGAATATTAAACTGTAGTTATACATGTGAACTTCCCACATCTTTGTGTTATAAAATTGGAGGATTTTAATCTGACTAGTCTCATAGATAAGACATATCACTTCATAATGACGCGAATATAAGATCATCGTACTAGTTAACTTCAACTTATTTCTAACTGATATTTTTAAATGAATAATTCAGTGTCCATA
Organism: Mimosa pudica; assembly: GCA_029929735.1. Classification (NCBI taxonomy): domain Eukaryota; kingdom Viridiplantae; phylum Streptophyta; class Magnoliopsida; order Fabales; family Fabaceae; genus Mimosa; species Mimosa pudica. Next base: position 5,428,330 of record JAKELP010000012.1, on the reverse strand, counting down.
TTAAATTAAAGTAAATAAATAAAGAGATGTATCATTCATTCATTACATAAGTGACAAGATCTGATGTAGAATATGGGAAATAAGGGTTAAATACCAAATCTAACTGGAAGTATGTGACCAATATTATTTCAGCTCTGAAAGTTTTTTATTTCACCCAGAAAATTGAAAATAGAGTAATGTTGTTATGAGTCATTAACACTGTTAATTTTGATAGTTTCTCTAATTTTGATGGTTTCTTGAAAAAATTAATGGTCAAAATTAATGGTACTAATGGACAGAAGCAATATTGCTCCATTTTCAAACTTTCGTGACCAAATTAAGAGAAAAAAAACTTACAAGGTAGAATAAAGATTTGTAGCATGCTTGTGGAATTTATTGAATATTTAATCCGAAGAAACCATGTAGATAGATAAATGTAAAATAGCAAACTAACAAAAAAAAACATTAGACATTTTTAAATATTTCTTATTAGTAGGGACACAAAATATGTGATTGTGGTTTTTCTTACAATTTTAATTCAGATTGTTCCCATCGTTTGGATAGGTATTGCCCACATTATTATTCATTACGTCATTTCAAAATCTGAGAATACCTATAAAAAATTGAGAACGAACTGAATTAACAACTAAGAAGAATTTTAGTCATTGCCTTTATATTTGTTTGCCTTTATATTTGTTTGATTTCTGCAACATCAAAATCTCGTTTTGGATCCTGGCAAAAAAAAAAAATATAGTTTTGATCTGGATCTTCTTGTCGGAATTTCCAATGTGTTACTGTTTATAATAACAATTTTTAATGAGAAAATCCCAGAGATAAGTGACAATTTAGTTTTTAAAATCATTTTAACTAATTGAGTAGAAAGATTAACTAGTTGAATAGAGAGACATTTACTATTAAAAATTCTTTTTCTGTGATTTTGATATTAAATTGTCATTTATTTAGAATTTTCCCTTACCCCATTGTCATAAATATATGATTTTGTTTATTTTTGACAAAACAAAATTGGAGAGTTTTTTATATCAACAAAATTGGAGAGTTTTTTATATCAACAAAATTGGACAGAATGTTACCCATTGTCCCATGAGTTTAGTAGCCAGAGAGTTGAACTTAGCGCTTAATTGACCACTTTGGTATAGGTTGGATCCCTGGGAACTTATTTGCAGCGCTTAGGGAGTCATATTCACAGCGCAAGTTGCCTAACATAAAACAATATCCCAGTTTAAGGTGCAGTGTTGGTCTGACCAAACGGTCAAACGTTAATTTCTATTCCTTAGATTGTGGGTGAACTGAACCCCTTCCTAAACTTTATTCACTTACGAAAAAATTGGACAGAATGTTCCGTAAAAGAAAAGAAACATGGGACCCAAACACGTCAGTATACTACAGAATTGAAGCCGTTGTCTGAATGACGTCATAGATTGTACACTTTATTTAGTGAATGCGCCGACTTATAAGAAGATTTTCTTCATCATAATCATGGCAATTCAATTATATAACATAAAAATTGTTATGCTCCAATGGCAACATATGATACTCAATAGATTATATGTGTTTATTAAATGTTAATATGTATTACTCATATCAAGTTTTTTTATATAAACCAAGCCATGTGACGTTTTTCAATCACATATAACTATTGATTCTGTTTTTTTTTTAATTTGAACTGGAACACATGGCTATATGTTAAAGATTTAACATGATCAGTATATAAATAAGAAAACTTGATTACGTGTAGTTGAAGAATTTGACGCAATTTTTTTGACCAATGCAAGCAAATACAGTTAAGCATTTTCTTCTATCATTAACCTCATTTAAAAAAAAAAAACTCTATAAATTAAAAAAATGTACTGCTAAAAACCCCAGGGTAACTTTTCGGAATTTGTATGTTTATGTGAAATTTAAGGTCAGACATCGAGAATTGTGAACTCTTTTTAGCTGGCTTCTCCAAATGACGTCATTTATAAATGATTGTGTTGGCAATCAACAAGTATGGTAAATTCTTTAGGATAATTAATTAGAGGTCCCTCGCAAGGGAGTTAATACTGGAAAAACCTCAAAAGTTGAAAATATTAATGTAGGGTCCCAAGGGACCTCACATTAATATATTTGAAAAGTGAAAAGACAGTTTTGCCCCTAGCCTTAAAAAAAATTTACCTCCTCCCTCACTCACCCCCTTCCCCCTCCTCCTCCCTCACCCACCCCCCTCCACCCTCCAGCCTGCCCCTTCCAGCCGCCTTTATTTCTAGAAAGATTTCGCAAAAAAAAAAGAGGTTGGTAAATTCTTTATTTCTTAAAAAAGGTAAATTCAGTATTTTCATAAGGGCATAGGCCCAAAAATGATAGTACATAACTATTAACCAAAGAACAAAAATAGTAAATAATTATTTTAAGGTACACAAATGATATTCAACTTTTACCATGTGACCAAAAATGATATTTTCACTAATATGAAAAAAAATTAGACATGAAAAGTCCAAAATGCCCTATAGACTCTCAATAAAAGTTTATTTAATTTATAAGGGCATTTTGGACATTTCATGTATAATCTTATTGTCTTATTAGTGAAAATATCATTTTTCATCAATGCCTAATAGTTGAGTATCATTTGTGTACCTTAAAATAGTTATGTACTATTTTTGTTTCTTGAGCAGTAGTTATATACTACCTATGGTCCTAAATATAAAACCTAATTGACTTTTTTTTGGAAAGGTTAAGGTTGCGAAATAGGCTGTTAAATCATGACATATTTGATATATTTTTAGATATTACATTAGTTTATAAGTAAAATAAATTAGTTTAAGGGAAAAAATTAGGTAAATCAATTTACAATTAACTTATTTTGCTTTTTTATTGGATTTTCTAAAAAAGTCAATTAGGTCTTATATTTAGGACCAGAGTATCATTTTTGTGTCTTCGCCCTTTTAAAAACAAAAACAAGGTTTTTTCTATTTATATGAATAACACACGGAGGGTTATTTAATATCTTTTGGAGGGTGTTAAAAAATATTTTGAGAAATAAAGTAGGATAGCTGGAAAGCAACACATCCCAAGAACAAGCACTTCTAATTTAATAAGAGCACTCCGAGAGCACTCCCTCCTGTGCTCGTATAAGAGCATAAAATTTGAATGATTTTACTCTAGAATATAAGAGTTCACATTTTTCATCATTTAATGTGTTTTTTCCCATCAATTGTAGTTAGGAATCATGATTGTAATTTTTGTTTTTATGTAAGTGTCTTGATATAATTTCTAATTTTTAATATAGTTGATCATTTTATAAAAAAAGTGTTTTTTCCTACTATCCCCTAACTCTTTTCATATTTATTAATGCTTATATATTTTTCTCTCTTAAAAGTATCATAATAAATATGAGCAACATTGAAAAAAAACATTAATTCCAGACACCAAACTAACTTACTTTCACTTGTTTTCTAAAGAAGCGTGTTTTAGCGGCTGAGCTCTTAAATAACGAAACAGGTGAAGTATAATGTATGTATGTACCACATCTTTTGATGTTATTTTCTACATTTAAATAATACACCACTAAAGTTGTATAATGGATTGTCAAATTCTTATAACAGATTATCAACATGTCTCTTTCATTTATAATTGTTGCAACTTTAATAAATTTTGTTTATTACCAGAATTGGATAAATGAATATCAAATTTGGACAATGAATAACAAATTGTGTATAATTATTTACCAACTTTGTAGCGTTAAAAACTTCTTTTTATTTATTACTAGAATTGTATAAATGAATATAAAATTCAAACAACATATTACCAACTTTAAATAATTATTTTCAACTACCTAATGTTACCAACTTCTTTTTATTTATTATGAAATTTTTTTAAAGGAGTACCACTTCAAATAGCGGAATTCCAACTTTGGATAATTATTTACCAACTTCTTAACATTACCGAATTCACTAACGGGACGGATTACCAACTTTGGATCAATTGAAATGATTCTTCAAACAATCACTGCTTACAATGAATTTTATAAAAGTGACATACTTTTTTTACCAATGAATTTTGATGTGATGGTAGGGTTCTTGGCGGCTATAACTCCCTCCTACACCAATATTTAGGGTTACGTTATTTTGGGTGTTACTTTATGTTGTCATTTGATTTTTCTTTTTGCAAAACTTTTATGTTTGGTATCTCGCCTTTCCAGTATAATGAAATAAATATTCGATAAAAAAAGAACATATGATGTCTTGTCACGATGCATACCTATCCAAACTCACTAAAATATTGTTGAGTCTAGATAACCTTAACAAGATGGTCTATAAATCTTGGGCTAGACAAATTATTGGACAGGGTTATGCATCATGTATGGGTTAATGCCCGAAACCCATTTGACACTTTTAGAAATGTATATAAAATTTATTTATAATATATTTTTTATTGTAGTATTTTATTTGATTTCAGGATTTAAGATGTACACTTATTTTTCAATATCTCAATAATGTAAAATTATGAACATATAAATTCTATAATACCACTTCTGGTACTAATTATAAAATCTCTTCAACTTTTTTTTTTAGAAATTAAGGTTGCGAAATTTTTCATTTTCAAACGTGTATAATTATATTTCCCTCAAAACTAATTTATTCTACTAAAAAATCATCCCATAATCTAATTACATATGACGTATGTTATAATTTAGAGGTCTAATTTACTATTGACTTCCATAAAAAGTCAAATATGTCTTATATTTAAGATCGAGAAGTATCATTTATCAAATATAATTGAAATTATATCTTTTCAGATTATAATGGAGCTTTACTACTTAGGCAAGGAAGCCCTTGTCCCCTGTCACAATTATCATGGCCAAAATTGTTTTTTGAGTGGACATCAGATAAGGGTTTTAGACTTTCATCCTATCCAGTTTTGCTCAATGTTGTCAAATTCACGACTTGATGATTTTACCATTTTTATGAGACAACTTCAAAACATGTCACAAGTCACTTAAATTTGCAGTGGTTAAAAACTCGGTAGAAACTTACATGTTTACATAGTGAAATCACCATATTTACGTTTTTACTTTACAAAAAAAAAGTGTTAACTTGCTACTAAATTCATTTTAATTAGTTTTAATTGACCAAATTCAATGAATTTATATATAAATTTCATAGAAATTTCTCTATTGAATTTGATATAGTATGAATATTAATATATTTAATCTACTTTCTAGGTTTAAAATGTATTCAAGTGAAATATTATTAATTTTTGTATTTTTTTATTTAATTATACACAAGAAACTCATGTTTATTAAAAAATGTAAAATTTTACAATTTCACGATTCGAGCTTAAGATTCGAGTTTACTTTCTTTCAACGAGCTTAATTAAACTCACGAGGTTGACAGCTTTGGTTTTGCCCATATCATCCCCAAGATATAAATAATGAAGATTACACTCTGGGTAAAAGAAAGTTATATAAAATGATTTATGTGTAGACCATTGTTTTTACCATTAAAGGGCAATGACCATATTTTGCCTTCAAATAACGACCCTGAACCACTAGACACCCTAAACTAACACTAAGTACAATTTTACTTTTAAAGTAACTAAAGTGGTCCAATTTTACCTTCCGGCAAATGTAATGTGTGACGTCGACGTTTCAACATTACATTCGCTGGAGGGTAAAATTGGATCATTTTAGTTATTTCTAGGGTAAAATTATACCTGATGTTAATTTAGGGTGTCAAGTGTGATTTATTTGAAGGGCAAAATAGGGACATTACCCTAATTAAAGGTATCACAACAACAGACTAAACGCTCAAAGACTCTCCCCTATTCAGCACATTTTACTTATATTTTAGACCATATATGAACTCAGTATTTGAGCAAATATAGAACACCAATCTTTGTTAAATATAGAGAAATGCCATTTGTAAATAACTCTTCGGTATTTTATTAAAAAAATTTATAAATATATTTATAAGAAATTACTTGTTTTCGTATAAAAATTCCTTTTAAATCTTTTGGACGCATCATTACATGATCAAACCAAGATGCTACTATCACATTATAAATCCTTGCGTCTAAATCTTATGGTAATACCATTTTATGCCCATCCCTTTTATATATGTATATATTCCATTCGGTCTAAATTAAACGTGTATTGACTTAAAGTCAAAGATTAAACATTTTTGAAACCATTCTCCACAATAGATTTAGGTCGATAGTCTATATATAAAACTTATCGACACTTCTTTTTCACAAAAAAAAAAAAACTTATCATCAACACTTGAATATTATTTTTTTCTTATTTTTACAAAAAAACTTATCATCAACACTTGAATAAATTCAACAGTTCAAAAGTTAGAAAAACATTTTATAGAATTGCTTTATTATTAGTTAATGCCCTCTTTTAAAATAAACTTTTTGAGTGTGAGGAGTGATCGCTAGGGATGGTGTGTGTTGTGATGCCACCTGTAAAGCACTGCCATGCATATTTACAAGACATTTTATATTCAGATTAGGAATATCATATAATCAGTAACATTTGGATATTTGATTGACAAAACACACTCTCACAATATGGATACATGAACATATATAGCCCCCTTATATTAAAACCTAATTGAAAATCCTATTAAAACCTAATTGAAAAACCTAAGCTGATGGGTAATTAAACTAATAAGTAAATCAATCTGGTTGAGTTAGATGGTTGAGTTAGATGGTTGAGTTAGACTGACTAGCACATCATTTCATTTATTGCCGATCTTAACATGAAGTGGGTGAGTTAAGAACAATAAATATTTTGTCATATTGGCACTTTCAACTCAATTCTGTTATATATATTGTGATCTTATAAAATATTTATTGATATTTATATCGAAATATTTCTATTCTCATGCATGTATATGTGTATGTGAGAGAGGCTTAGTTTATTTCAATTAAACTTAAATTGTTATTTCAATTATTTGAAATGACTTGGTTCAAGTCTATGGCCTGATCGATCATTGACTGAAACAACTATGTTGTGAAATTGGTCTGCTGATCTTCGATCACTTACCATTACTTCCAGACTCTTTTACTACTTTGAAATTTTTATTTATTCTTAGTGAACGATTTTTTTTTGCATAAATGCAAATTGTCATATTAGTAAAAGAAGACAAATTCTTTACGCAAAAAAGAAAAAACACGAAAAAAGGAATATAAAAGGGAACAAGTTGTTTGAAAGGAAGACTGGAAGAGAAATGACGGCGCGTGGGAAGAGAAGATTAGGATAATGGATTTGGATTTGGGATTAGGATTAGAGTTTGAAGTTAATTATTTACTAATTAATGAGAAAAAAGACAAGAAAGGAAAGGGGCGGTTGCTGGGCCCACTAACGGTCCAGGACGGGCCAACTTGGGCAATACTTATATACAAAAAAGCTGTGCAACTGGTTCCCACTGTGACCACCACCTAATACCCCAATTCATTATCATTCATTTTTGGCCAAAAAGGCTACTATCATTCATTTTTTTGGCCATCAGGTTACTATCATTCATTACAACATCAATATTCATTTGATTATATTTAACTTTGATATCGTATTTATTTTTCTACTACAGTCAATGCATAAATATATTCTTTTTCAAAAATTGATTTAATATTGGTGAAGTTAAACTTTCTTCAATTTAACATGATTTTTGTAAGTTGACTATCATTTGTCAGCAAAATAGTTAGAAGTAACCTGTCTGGGGAACACTTTATATGGAAGAGTAAAAATACATTTAGTGGGTTAAACTCTTTCTCAAAGTTTTAGTCATAAAAAAAGAGTGTGTGCAAAATAAATTATATAGGGTTAAAGTTGAAAAATCACATTATGTTTACCCATAAAAGTTATTACACTTTTCTTTAGTTTGTATAAAAAAAATTGATCACCTCTTGTAACTTATAACTAGCATTAATTAACTCCCCCAATGATTTAACCGTTTCATATTCGTCTTGGGGTTAAATGCAAGTTATTTATGAAACCAAGGATTGCAATATAGTGACGCAACCTCGAGTCGTCTCTCATGAGGAGTCTTGTAACTACCCTAAGATGAACTAAATGTAAATTAAAAGTGACAAAAGGAAAGGGGTTTGTTTGTTTGGTTTTTGAAATTAACTAATTAAACTAGTAAGAAAATGTATGTTCTTGTTTTTGGTGTTTTTCAAATAAAGGTTTGAAGGTTCAAAATAAATGCAATTAAAAGGGGCTTTGGTGGTGATTCAATGGTTCAATTGCTTCTTCAAAAATGATCATGGGAGTGATACCATTCATCAAGTCTATTAGAAAAATCTCAAAGCTACCACTAAGGGTTCTCCAACACTAATTAATAACTAATCAAGCAACCACTTAAAATTAGTCATTCCTTAGGGTTAGAGTTAGGTTCCACTTGATGCATGTGTATTAGAAACAAGTTTGTAAATCAAAATCCTCTTCAAGGAAGTGCAACTACAACAAGCAAATTGAAACACTAGCTATTCAAGCCAAGCAACCACTTAAAGCATGTAAAGCTTCATGAATCAATTCACATAGGAAATAAGGAAATCCATAACATTTGACATATAAGCATAGTATCAAATACATATGATATCAATCCATTACAAATAGAAAGATAAAACCATGTCTCTCCAAAATACACAAGGAATTGCAACCACATATCCCAAATATACAATGAAAGAGCATGGAACAAGAGAAACTCCCATTTGAAGCTCATTGAAGCAATTGATCATCTTCACACCACCAAAGCACCAAGAACTAGCCTCTCATGAAAGGAGAAGAGGAATTTCGCCCAAAATCTACCCAAGAAGTGGTTGTCATTAGATGGGGTGAGATAGAGAATAAGGTTGGTGAAAATTGAAGAGGGAATGGAGATGAAGAAGAAAATATGGCAGATTTGCGGTGAAATGTCATGGAAATGGAAGAGGAATGAGTGGGTTTGAGAGATTTTGAGTGAACCCTAGCATAGCCACTTATTTTCGTGCAAATGGGGCTTAGATCTGGTTTGGGGGGCTATTAGGAAGCTTATATAGGGCTCAAGAAACCCTAAAATCGCGTCTGAAATTTTGACAGCGTCAGGCTCGCCAGTCGCTCGCCAACTGGCCAGCAAGTGGCGAGAACCACGAACCATCTTGCCAGTGACTCGCCAACAGGCGAGAAAGTGGCGAGAAACGCTAACTTATTCTCATGGCTCGCCAGTTGCTTGCCAATGGCTCGTCAACTGGCCAGCTACCCTCTCTCTCTCTTTTTCTTTGTTTTCTCTTCTTCCTCTTGCTTCCTCCTTTTGGCTCTTTGATTCTATCTTCTTTGGCTCCTCATTTGTGGTATTTCCTTAATAATCTACAATGGTTTAAGACTTGAAGTAGCATCAAAAAGTTCTTCAAAACAAGAATGACAATAAATCAAACTAAATATGACTAAATTGTCCTTAACTTGAACAAATTCCAACAACTTGTGCAATAGTTAGAATCTATGCTAATTAGGTACAATTATCATCAAAACATGCATTAATTCAATGAATTTAGCCATGAAAATATATGCAAAAGTATGGTGCAATCACCCAAGTAATGCGTGATGCATTGTTTTCAATAAATTAATTGAATTTCAGTTAAAAAAATAAATTAATTAAAAGAAAAGTGGCCCACACAACGTAGGACACATTTATAATTTATACTGCCCATATTATACAATATGAGTAAATCATAATTATAAAAGAAAAATTATCCATATAAAGGTATTTTGTTCCTTAAAATCCCTCCTCATGCTTCTTTCTGTCTGTTATATCCTACAGGCTATTTTGCTTTTGCATTTAAAAATTTTCCTTTTAAACAAAGGGATAATTAATTAGAAGTCCCTGGTAAGAGAGATAATATAGAAAAAATCCCAAAAACTTGCAAAATTGAAGTAGAGTCTCTTGGGACCTAACAATAAACAAGCAATAGGACAAAATCAAATGATTGAATAAGATTCTCATTGATTGTGAGTGCATAATACAATTGTTTATATAGGCTACAGTGTGTGAACCCTAATGCTTGTGCTGCTAACACGTGTATAATCTGTTATACTATGAGCTGTACAGATGGGCCTTGCTATTGGGCCTTTGCTGGTGAAGTAATTTGTGTTGTGCTTTGACATGCCCCCACGAGTCTATGTGGGAAGGATGAACATTTAGACTCGATCTTAACCAGGTGACCCTTGGCGAGGCAAGAGGTTGGGTGAAAATATCGGCAATTTAATCATTTGAAGGGATAAGAGAAATATGTAGCGATCGGGCAGCAACTCGTTCACGAACGAAGTGATAGTCCAAGGCAATATGTTTGGCACGAGAATGGAAGACCGGATTGGTAGCAAGGTAGGTGGCACCCAAGTTGTCACAATAGAGAGTTAGAGCAGTAGGAAGATAAATTCCCAATTCACCAAGTAAATTTTGGATCCAGATGAGTTCACTGGTGGCTACAGCTAGGGAGCGGTATTCAGATTCAGTATTTGATTTGGATACAATTGGTTGCTTTTTGGAACTCCAGGAAACAGCATTTGGTCCCAAAAAGGTGACAAATCCTCCGGTGGACCGAAAATCAGGTTCATTGCCACCCCAGCCAGCATCAAAGAATGCTTTAAGGAAGGCAAAGGAAGAAGATAGTGACAAATTATTGGATCGGCGAATTACTAGTCCAAAGTGGGATGTGCCATTGAGATACATGAGAATACGTTTAACAGCAAACCAATGAGATTCAGTGGGATTGTGCATAAATTGACATACTTTGTTGACAGCATAAGTGATGTCAGGCTGAGTGAAGGATAGGTATTGAAGGCTGCCCACAACAGTTGGCAGACTTTGGTGTGAGGTCCAGGGAAGTAAGAGTTTCGGCCACCACGGTAACCTCGGCCACCACTTCTACCTCTTCCACTGTTGTAAAAATTTTGGAATCTAGTGACATTAGTGCCTCTGCCTCCTTCAGAGAAGCGGCCTCTTCCTCTTCCAGTATTGTAACGACCAGTACCCCTTCTTCCATGTTGATAGTTTTGAAAGGGAGCTAGTGTACGCTGTGCCACATTCACTGAAATTGGTGCGCCTTGGTTCTGAATATCATTTGTTTTCTTGTGACGAGCTTCAAATGTGAGAAGTTGGCTCAATACTTCTTCACATGAGATGGGTTCTCTTTGTGCAAGTGCTGTGATTGTGGTGACTATTGTTTCATACTCTTTGTCAACTAAACCTCCAAGAATATAATTGATAAGTTGAGTTGAAGGAATGGGATTTCCCACTGCAGCCAGAGAATCACTAAGAAACATGGCATGATTAAAATACTCAGAGATTGATTCTTCCTTTTTCTGAAGGTTTGTGAGCTGATATTGAAGGTGAAGTACCTTTGCGTGAGATTGTTGTGAGAAAGAGGTTTCTAAAGCAAGCCACAATGCTCTAGATCTTGTGTGTCTTATAACCTGAGGAATAAGACGCTCAGAATGTGATGAAATGAGAATAGAAATCACTAACTGATCTTGCTCAAACCAGCGTGTGTGTGCTGAATTTGGTTGGCCTTGAGGTGTTCTTAATGGTGGTTCAGGGTTGGTGCCGTCAATGAAGCAAAATAAATGTTGGCCATAGAGATAAGGTTTCATTTGGGCTTTCCATATCAAGTAGTTATCCTGTGTGAGTTTTACGGTTAGGTAATTTGTGGAAAGGGAGGCTGGTCGAGGTTGAGGTGTGGGTATGGCAAATGGTGGTGAAAGAGAGGAATACTGTGGAGATGCTGTTGAGCTTGTCATTGATGATTCAGATAAGGATTTTGGTCGTTTGGCACTTCCTGCTCTGATACCAAAACAATAAATAAGCAATAGGACAAAATCAAATGATTGAATAAGATTCTCATTGATTGTGAGTGCATAATACAATTGTTTATATAGGCTATAGTGTGTGAACCATAATGCTTGTGCTGCTAACACGTGTATAATATGTTATACTATGAGCTGTACAGATGGGCCTTGCTATTGGGCCTTTGCTGGTGATGTAATTTGTGTTGTGCTTTGACAAGACCTCACTTTAATTATTTCTGAATATGCGGGCCTCAAGTTTAATAATAAAACAATAACTCACCCTCTCCTCTCTCCTCTCTCCTCTTCTCCTTCTTCCCCATTCACCACCCACCGGCCACCACCACCCATCACCCTCTTCCTCCCTCCTGCAATTGGTGACCGCCGCCCTCTTCCTCCATTCTCCTCCGCCACACCATAACCAATTGAATCTCAAGTTCCCGCCCAAACCAATTGTGTCCTCTGCTGCAAAAGACCTCATTAGTCATGTTTTCTTTTGTGCAATCCTTTCATGCTTTTCCTCTCAACAGATATTTGTCAATTAGTTAATAGTTAATTGTCTGAGCATTTTCTTCCCTTTGGTATTTTTTCGCAATAGATGCTCGTGAAGGATTTCTCTCAACGCCTACCATTACACAAGCTTCTGGAACGTCCTTGGATTGTACAGAACGCAGAGCTCTCTGGTGTATACAAGTGCTAGTCTTTGATTCCAAAGGTAACAACATTTCTGGATCTGAAAGGATATGTAGACTGTCTATACCAATTGGCTTGGTAGAAATTTGGTTCATTTGATATCCAACATGTGTTGCGTACGGATATTCTTGGCGGAGGAGAATGGAGGAAGAGGGCGGCAGTCACCAATTGCAGGAGGGAGGGAGAGGGTGATCGGTGGTGGTGGCCGGTGGGTGGTGAATGGGGAAGAAGGAGAAGAGGAGAGAGGAGAGAGGAGAAGGGGAATTATTTTTTTATTATTAAACGTGGGGTCCGCATATTCAGAAATAATTAAAGTGAGGTCCCAAAGGACTGTACTTTAATTATCCCTTAACAAATACTATCTGAGGTACCTACACAGGAAATGATATGCTTCGGTGAATGAAAAACCAAAAATCCACCGACTAATCCCTATTATTGGAACCAAAAAAATAATTAAGTTAAACCATGAATTCTAGGTTTGTTGAAAAAAAATGGCATCAAACTGGTATTTTATTGCATCAAACTGTAAATATAAATGCAAGACTTTAGAAACATGTCATCAATACCTAATAAATTTGACGAATTAGCTTCTCTATTTATTGAGGACAACTCACTTATATTAAAGACTGAATGGGAGTAATTCATTTTAATGTCTGATTTATTAAGTCAATTAGCATATTTTTAATATAACTGAAATATTTGATGTTCCTCCAGCCTTTAATAGGACATATTAGGAAGTTGGTCTTGACCTTACATATATAGGAGTTGTGCTTATTATTCAAATTATTATCAGCTTCCAAAATTATACTTATTATTAGTGCTCATCAAACAATAATCAAACAAGATGTGAGGAGAAAATAATGGAAGATGACTGGGGTATTAATTTTTTTAAAAAATACAACATACTAACTAATATAACTAATGCTCTTAATTTAATCAAATTAATTAAATATGTCGTGAGGAAAAACTACAATTAAGTAATCACTATGGAAACATTGTGTCTACAGACGTATCTTTGCATTAAAATGTTCTATTTCAAAGACTCAAACCAAAATTTTATTTAAGTGATATTAAATTCCCTCTACTCAACCAAGTTGCATTATATATATATATATATATATATATATATATATATATATATATATATATATATATATATATATATATATATAAACGGACGACAGCCTGCTTTCAATACTTAAGAAGATCATTCAGGGATGACCAGAAATGATCCGGGTTATAGAAGATCAATCCTTGTCCTTTTTCATACAAGGGATAACAAGACTTCTCACAAAGGAAGTCATCAACAGATCTTCTCCCTTCAGATCACCCCAGCACAGTCTTCCTTTGTTTCCTACTGGAGACGTAACTGGATGGTTTTCTTAAGTATTCAAAGCAGTATGTTTTATGAAACCATAATCTCAGGTTAAATAATACTACTACCCTTAATCCTTGCTTAGAGTTTAGTTTCTCATACCTTAATTTTTCAGCTAATCAGCAGAGTCTTTAATGAGGTAGGAAAATAGCTGATCCACAAAAAAACTTTTATTTATTTGAGAGTTGTATTACAAGAGATGGTGGGAATTCGATAGCATTCAGTAAGATTGCCTTCGATGATCCCTACTATTCTAATTACATGACTTATATAGAGAGACATTCCTCTCAAATTACATCATTTCCTTCGTCAGCTTCCATGATTGATCATGCCCTTATCTTATCCTTCTTTTTATCTTGTCTGCCATTTACTTTTTCTTTTTATCTTGTCTGCCACTTCTTTTGTCTCCTTTTGTCAGATTACACTCATGTCCATTATTGGATCTTCAAAATCTCTTCTTTCCGGACTTCTTTCGTCACAATAATTACACTTGTGACTAACATATTCAGCTAACAACTGGCATATCCTTTTCTTAGTATCTGTACTATTTTCAAACTTATTATTTTTTATTTTATCATAAAATTGATTAAATTGGTTAAGATTCCTTGTATTCCTTCCTGAGGAGTAGATCAGGGTTGTTGGACCTAAGAAGTAAACCCAAGCGGCTTCATCCTCGGTTGCCAAAATTCTGTTCATTTCTTGAAAAATTATATGATAATCTTGAGATCTTATTCTGGATACTGTTTCCATAAATTCTTCATCATTATTAATATCCTCCTTTGGCTCAACTGTGTGCTCAAAAGGTTTTCTTGTTGTTCCAAGTCTAATAAGGTTAATGAGATGATAAAATTTGTCTGGAGTTACTTCTGCTATTGTAGAATAACATCTTATAAATACCATATGTTGAGTTACAATACCAAAATAAGTTTTTACAGCTTTCTTTAGAGGTTCTGGTAATTCTGCTATTTCCTCTAAATTTGTTGATGGGTAAAACCATGTTGGTATAAGGCTTTTACAACATTGGAGGATGTTCCTTGGTGAATAATAGCTTTATTAAAGGCATAATGGGAGATATATTTGATTTTTGGTGATTTAAAGGTAAAATGGTTAAGATTATAAATAAGTTTCTTGAAATATGCAAAATATTCTGATAATTTAAAAACTGGGTTATTGGCTGGTAATTCGGCTGTGGTTTTCTTAGAAGTTTCTGGCTGATTAGAAGTTGATGGCTAATCAACTATCAGGCTTAATGATTGGTTCTTGGGGGCTTCTTTTTCTTTTTCTTGGGCCTGATTCTTCATGATCTGAAGTAAAGGGGTTATTTTCTGTGTTAACTCTTTTCCAACCCTGTTTGGGTCTTCCTTTTCCTCCATTCCTGTATTTACATGTCTATTTACTCTTTCTTCCAGTTTTCCCACTCTATCAACGAGTGTATCCAACTGGTTAAAGATCTTGGTAAAATTTGCATCTATTGGACTGAGCATTGAATTCATATTCAATTCCACCACTTGGAATCACATATTAATTTGCTCTATTAAACTTTTCACTTCCTCAGAAGCTTCATTACTTGTTGGAGTTACAGATCTTCCTGGTTCCATCTGCTTAAAAAATCAGCAATTAAATTATTTTGTCCTTTAATATATTCAATTTCATAATCATAATATGTCATATCACTTTGCCATTTGATTAACATCTTATTACTTAGTTTATTAGTTTTAATTCCTTTATCTAGCCAATGTTTTACTTGGGTATTATCAGTTTTTATAACAAATCTAGTATTTACTATAAATAATTCAAATTTTTCTACTGCTTTAACAATTGCTAAGAATTCTTTCCAATTTGAATGACATCTAGATTGGGAATCATTAAATTTTCCACTCGAGTATTTAGTAATCAGTTCTTTTCCTTCATTATTTTCATGATATAAAGCTGCTCCCCAATAATTTTCTGATGCGTCTGTATAAATTATCCATTTTACATTATTATCTATAGGAATAGTTAATTTTGACAAATTTTGACATAATTTCTTAATTTGTTCTATAATTCTCTTTGTCTGATCATTCCATGTCCATATACTTTTCTATTAAATGTAGAGGATAATATTGACTTAAAAAGTCTAATCCTAGTATTACATCACAAGAAGGTTCATTATATTGATTCAACTCTTGTATAACTAATTCATATTCACCTATTTGTATACTAACATTTCTGGATTCTAATTCTATCATATGTATTTCTTTTCCTGCACTTTCCATTCTTAACATTTTTTGTTTTCTTTTCCATAGTTCTGGTGGTAAAACATTATATTTTACTACTGTTAAATTTGCTCCGGTATCTACAAGTGCATGATATTTTCTTGATCTATATTTTTTATAATTGAATTATACTAATATGAAAAATAATCTTCTATTATTCATTTATGCTCCACTTAAAATTCTCAATCTTTTTTCTGTTTTTACTAAAACTCTTTGTTTTACTATGTAATTTCACATTACTGGAATTCTCATATAACTTGTTTTTCCCGCTAAATAATTTAATATTGTTGTTGGTTTTTTCATTTGTTTTCTTAACCATCTTAAATTACTTTTAGACATTGAATTTATATTATAATGTTTGTTATTTATTCCTACTAACATTTTGGTATAATTAAAGTTTGATGATTTATATTGATCATTATCCTGTCTTGCTGTATTCTATATGGTCTTACTGCCCTTAAAATATCTGATCCTAACGTAATCTTGTATTCTTTCTCAGTGTTTTCTTCTACCCAAATCTTCATACTCATTATATCTCTTTTATTAAATCTTATATTTATATTTGTCTTAGTTCCTTCTTCATCTATTTCTAAATTATTTTCTGTACATTGTTCTTCAATAAAACTTTTACTTATTTCTTGATCAACTAATGCTTTTACTTCTTCCCATATGGCTTCTTTCTTTATTTCTAATTTTATATAGTACTTTTGTTCTATTAAATTTATTTGTCTACTTCTAGGTCTAATTTGTGCTAAACTAGTTGTTATTGGTATTTCTGCTAACATATTTGCCTCTATATCTGCATCATTTCCAAATATATTACTTTCTGTTCTTACTATATTTCCTCTTCTGGATTCAGGTCTAACTATTGGAATATCTATACTTCTTCTTGGCATTTCTAATCTCCTTGGGATTTCTAGACTTCTTCTTGCTGCAGTATTTATATTTATGTTTAATTCTGGTGTATTTATTCTTAGCATTCTTTGTCCTAATGTATTATTGGTTTGTATTCTTCTAAGATTTTCTATTTGGTTTATATTAGCAGTTCTATCTAATTCTATTTGTAATTGTTCTGGAATTGTTATATTTGTCGGATCTAATGGTATTTCTTGTAATATTGACATAAAGTTTTTATCTATAGTTATTCTTCCTTGTGATCTGTTATATATCTTATGTTCATTTGTAAATACTAATCCTATCATAGCAGTTATACTTATCGTTTTAGCTCCTCTTAACATTTGTATTCCTCCTAGTTTATGGTAAACAATTATTGATTGATCTATATGTTCATTTGCTCTTGATATTGCAAAATTTGTATTTACTTTAAATTTTAATTTTTGGTATATTAAGTTTCCTGTTAATATTCCTAGGACACTATCCTGCACATTACTTATTATTCTTCCATCTATTATTAGTAACTCTATTGGTGAGTTTATTCCTTCTCTAAAATATGCTTTTACTAATAATTGTACTCCTGCTATATAAATTTCTGTTACTTCATCTTTAAATGATAATCTTGAAATTTCATTTTCGATTAATGCTTTACTTACAAGTGGAATTCTAAGTATTCCTTCCGTTAATGTTGATTCTATAGGATGTTTTTTCTCTAAAACTACACATGCCTTCTTTTCATTTTTATTCTTTTTTATTATTTTACTTACTCTACTTATAAATCCTTTTTCACCATTAAATTCTTCTGGTTTCAAATCTAATTTTATATCTTTTATTTTATTGTATTGTTTTTCATTAAATGTGATCTTTCGTTCACATATTCCTTCTTTACTACTTATTTGTTCATTGTATTCTTCATATTCTATCTCATTAGTACTACTCTGCCCTTCTTTACTGACATTCATCATTTATAATATAATATCTTCTTCTTCTGATATTTCAGAAATTTCTGATTCTGATTCCTCTCCTATTTCCTTTAACTTATATATTTCTATATCAGACTGTTCTAATTCACTATAAATTGGTTCATTAATTTCTAAAGGTTCTAATTCCCAATTAAAAGCTTGTTAAAATATTTTCATAAACTTCTTTTCTTTAGGTTCTGGACAATTAGTACTTATATGTCCTATTTTTCCACAATTATAACATTTACATTTTTTAAGTTTCTTGCTATAATTAATTTTTTTTTCCTTTTTTAAAGTATTTTCTTGGTTTGAATTTTCTGTAAAATTTCTCTTTTGGATATTTGTTAAATTCATACTTAGTTTTTCTTTTTCCTGTTTTATTCTTTCTTCTTCTTGTTCTCCTTTCTTCACATCCCCATTTATGAGGTTTTTCAAATTCTCCACATTTTAATAGTATCTTATTAGTCTTATAATATTTCTTATTTCTCCATGCTCGTTTACATGCATCTGATAAATATTCTCTTAAATATTCTTCTCTTCATCCCATTGTATCTACAAATGGTAATATGTCTGTATTTCCTATGTGCTTGTAATAATCTTCTATTATGGTTTCTGAGATTAATCTAGGCAATTTCCTATAAAATAATTCTAGGTAAAATTTTTGTGTATTATAATCTTGGGCGAAAGCCCATTTTTGTTACTCAACTATTGAGGTTGGATCATAAATGGTACACATCTATTGCACAGTGTAACATAATGATACCAAGTTGTAACATAATGTTATGTTACTATTTCCCTAATTAATTCAATAATACCCTGACTAACTATGATAGAAAAAGGATTTCCATAATATCAATGTCCTATCATAGTTAGCAAAAGAATATCCTAATGATTGAAATATTATCCATGATAGAAAAGAATAAACTAATACAGCACAGCTGCTATCATGGATAATTTATTGCTAACCATGTTAGAAAGGATTTGCCTAACATGGTTAATAATCAAAACTAGTTGATATTTAACAATAAATAGTTATATACATGCGGAAACGAATGCAGACCTATACAGATTGACAATATACAATTCAAAATAGTCTATATAGCTTCTAATACCTAATTCCCTTTCCTGTTATCTGCGTCTGTGCTTGAATACCTGCAAAAATGTCAGTAATCGTGGGATGAGACAATTTGTCCCAGTAATCACCGCTTAACTCACTATAATAGTGAGATGTGCGGTAGTAAGGGCGTCTAAAGGGTACCACAGTTTTAAAATCAATAATACATATATATATTTCTCATTTCCTTTCATCCATCACTTAAATCCTTCTGTCCCGTCTCAATCAACTCAAATTCATCATCTCTACTTCTCATATATCACTCAACATCCCTCAGTCAATTCCACACTAACTAAATTTCATCTTTCCATACTCCAATCAAATAATACTTCCACAACAGCCCTCACACTCACCTAAAGATGCATTGTGCCACCACGGTGCATTCAAGCATCTATTCTTCACTATATGATTTGACACTGTGTCCCTCTCCATAATGAGGGGACAATTTCCTTCTCTGGCAATCTCCAGAGAGGGAACCCCAATTCTGTTTCCATTACAGAACGGGAACGGTTGGGCTCTCCACTGCCAAACAACCGTAGGGGCGGTTGGGCTCTTCAATGCCAAAACAACCGTAGGTCACTTCTCTCAATAAGTCGACCTATGAACCCCGATCCAATCAATCTAAAAAGGATCCCCAGTACAAATAACTGTCGATTGGCCTATCGACAGTTATCATCGCGCGATGGTACATAAATTCCAGTGTCATGCAATGCTCACCATATCCCTATTAATATCTCATCCACAATAATCAACATCAACATCAATATTAACATCATACCCTCTCACATCACCTTTCAATCTATTATACACAATATCTCCCCTCAACATAATTCTCCAGAAACTCAACTCACATCTAATTCCTTTTTTATACTAACAACCTCTGAAATAACTACTATCACACTACACCTGCAATCATTTCATACCATTTTTCAAAATATTCAGCACCACCAGACAGGATACTACATATATAATGTGTCAAAATCTTTTATATAAAAATAATTGTGTTTGAAAGGCACCCGATAGCCTGTTTTGTATAAAAATACCCTTTAAAGATAATATATATATAGAGGGTGAGAAGGGATTTTACAAAATCCCTAACTAACGTCACCCTCAATGTTATAGCAAGGTTAAGTGTGATTACCTGTCGCCTTTAGCAAATTTGCGCAAAATTTCTTAACCATCCTTTCTTGATGCCACAAAAACCTACTTGCATCCACTCCTAAAATAATATAGAGCAAAATGATAAATTATTATCATTTACACTTTACAATACTTAAGCGTCTCTCTCGTATCCTATATCACTACCCAATCCCTTTTATCAATTCAAATACTCTAAATGATTCAAATCATCAGTCACACAAGTTTCACTAACATCAACTTCAATCCAAAGAAATCTCACAATAATCATAGATGATGTTTTATATCTTCAATTCACCATCAAGTTACTTACTAACCTTGTATGGAATTAATTAGATTAATGCAAGGAGAAATTAAACTTCTCATACTTCCTATTTAATGCAAAATAATATTTTGTTATAACAAATCCACTCATGCACTTCCACATCCTATAAACTTTATTACTTTTAACACCCATATTCTCCAAACAATGAATTCATCAATAATCATTTCAGCCACAAGCATAACTTAAACATCCATGCATTGTAATTAATTTCATCTCTTCATACAACTTCAATCAAAACATAGAAGCTAGCAGCGACACAAAGATTCACATGCAAGCATTCCAATTTATAATTCACACATGAATATGTTTTCAGCAAGTCATAAACTTTGTTGATCGTTCTTAAATTCTTTGAAGATTTCCAGATTTATAACTATAAAGTAATTCTCCAACATTGACTAACAATTTACTCTACTATTTGGTAACATACATACTTTTACCCCTTCTTTTAGTATGACTTGAAGCGGCTCCAACTATCATATCCATTAAAATGAACAATCATACTTGTCATTCTTCTTTAATTTACTAACCTATTCCTAAATCTTTTCACATCATCCCTCGTTTCCTAGAACAACTTTACTTCCATCTCTCTCCCACCTACTACTTTAACTTAAACGAGAATGCACACTTTGTAATTCCACAATGGCTAAGTACCTAACTTCATAAGAAAACAAATGAAGATTCCATTTTTCACAAAACCCTTAATCTAATTAGAATTATTTCCAGTTTCAATAGTACAAATGACATACAACTTCATATACCTTCTTCTAACCTCTTTTCCTTAACATTAAACTTCTTCAAAGTCCACTTTATTTCCTTGAACCCACTAAATGCAGCAAGAATTTTCCATTTTTTCCTCTCAAATATTCAGCCACTGTTTAAGCATGAATAAGAATTCTAGAATCACCATTTCACTATAAAACCACACTCAATTTCAAATAGCCATTAAATGACAAGCCAATCATCAGTTCACCAAGAACTAAAACTCAACAACAATTTTCAGTTTCAATGCACAAATCTTTTCACAACAATATAATCATAGAATTCAAATTAAAATCACACTTTATATAACATACTTATATCAAAAACCATTCAGCCAACACAAATGAAAGGTAGGAAACTCACAAAACAAGTCCCCATTGAAATTTACTATTATAACACCACATCATAATATCATTAGTATCCTTTATGACACTATATCTATTCACATCAGAGTGGAGACAAAAAAAACAAATCAAGAAATCAATAACTCTAACCAGGGCAAACAAAAAGATTATATTGTCACTTCACAAACTCCTAATTAATCATTCAAATTATCTAAAAATCACCAGAAATCGAGACTTAAGCTTCATTTAACTAATTATTATGACTCAGAATCCTAAACCCCTTTCAATTTTCCTCTCAAATCTCGGCCAAAGCAAAGCACAAGGATATAAATGAAGCAAATTGGGCATACAGCGCACAAATCAGCCAACACAACAACAACTCTACAAAATCATCACTTTTAGCCACCCAAGCATAGAAATTTATCAAAGAAGCACAATGGATTATATTCAATATCATCAAAACATCACAAACAGAAAACCCAGGCACACATCATCAAATTTGAAGTTTTAAACATCCTATTTGTTAATGATTCAATCCAAATCATAAACCCTAACTTGATCACTCTCCCAAACTCGCAGACAATTGAAGAAAATGGGTATAGGAATTACTTGCGAAGTTCCAAAATGAGAGAGACAATGACCACCGCCGCCGGCCGCCATGTAGCTCGCCGGAAATTGGTCGGCCGAACTGAACAGAGAAAGGGAAGTTGAGAAAATGACAAGACGACGTTGGAAAGGAGAATAGCTCAAGAAAATATAAGAAAGATTGAAGCTTACCTTTCCCTGTCATCGGTCGTTGTTGGCTCGCCGGAAAAACTCGTCGGAAAGCACTCAAAACGCTACCTCGTGTTCTCTCTCTCAATCGTGAGCTTGGATGAGGAATAAGGGAAGGAGAAGACGAAGGAAGCCACAACAGCTTCCTTCTCTGTCGTCGCTGTTGACGGCGGCGGCGGCGGCCTCCTTGGTGGTCGGCGAGAATGAAAAGAGGAAGAAGAAAGAGACATGTTTTTGGAAGAGAGAGAAAGGAGTGTTGGGAAGAGGCCGTGCTGACGGCTTGCTCCGCCGTCGCCGGTGGCGGTCGAGATTTTGAACGGAGGGTGAGAGAGAAGAGGGAGATCGAAGAAGGGGGGAGGTTTCGGCGGCTGGGTTGGGAAAATGAATAGGAAGAGGAAGAAGGTGAATATATATATATATATACTTTAGGGAAAATTACACTTAACTACCCTAAGGTTTATTCGTAATTATATTTCTAGCCCAGAAGTTTGTATATATTACTATATCCCCTTCTTTCCATTACAATATTAT
This sequence comes from Mimosa pudica, assembly GCA_029929735.1. Classification (NCBI taxonomy): domain Eukaryota; kingdom Viridiplantae; phylum Streptophyta; class Magnoliopsida; order Fabales; family Fabaceae; genus Mimosa; species Mimosa pudica. The sequence goes on along the minus strand of JAKELP010000012.1, from coordinate 5,405,367 downwards.
CTACTATCCCAAATACTTGTTTATGAAAGTTTATGGCTCCGATTAATCCTTTTAACTATATTTCTTTAAATTCTAAACTAACTAAGATTTAATATTCTTAAATTGCCCAGAATATCGTAAAATTCTTCCTCGAACCCTTAAATTTCCTTAAAGACACCTCAATAATCTCGTATTATTTTTAATTTAAAACTGGGATGTTACACACAATACAAAAATGATCCTCACCTATTGGGTAGTGGTACAAAAATGACACTCCAGTTAAATTTAACGGTGCTGGCCGTTAGTTTTGTCCAGGTGGGATTGTATTTTGACAACTATACCCACGTGGCATCTGACTGGGTAATACACATGTGTTTTTCATTAAAACTTAAAAACACTAAATAAAATATAACAATGCCTCAAATAGGATTAGGGTTTTCATTAAAAATTCAGATGAAACAAATGGAGGCGAGCGTGGGAGGCGAGTGTGCTAGGGTTTAGGTGATTGAGGCGATCTGGCCAAATCAACGACTAAGGCGTGGTTTGTGCCTGTAAAGCGAAAGTTAATCGAGGGTGGGGGTGATTGTACGACCTGTTTGGAGCAGAGAGCACGTGGTTGAAGAATCTCTGAGGTGTAAAGTGTAAGCTTCAAGGTTGGTGAAAATTTGTTTTTTTTGTCATGTAACAGTGTAATGCCCTAAATGTCCATTGAATGAGCTTTTATTTTAGTTGTTGGTAGGTATAATGGCGGCAAACAACGAAGGGGGGGACCACAACGAGGATGATAACAACGTGGATGCCACTGGAGAAGCACTTTTGGATTTATTGAAGAAGGTTAGTGCCCTCTCTGACAAATACATTGATATTTCGAAGGAAAAGGAGAAAATAGACTTGGAGCATGAAAAAGGGTTTGTCTCGGGTGAGGGTACAAGTGGACTAGGGCTAGGGGTTGATGAGAATGAGAGTAATCCTTGGTTTGAGGATGATGATTTCATTGGTAATGTAGAGGGAAACATTGAGTTACATGACAATGGACCTGAGTTCTCTGACAGTGATGATGATGAAGTGCCTGTGAACCCTAATAATGTTGACTTTGTTGAGGGAAACAATGATGTTGGTGATATTAATGTTGAGGATATTAATGTTGGGGAGAGCAATGAGGATGTTAATATTGGGTGAATGTAATGGATGCACAAGAGGGGGGGGGGTGAATTGTGCTTCAAAATAAATACTCAAATAAAACAACACAAGATTTATACTGGTTCGGTCTACCTGACCTACGTCCAGTCCTCAACCACCCAGGCCGAGAGTTCCACTATAACTCAGGTTTTAAATCGGGTTCACCTGAAACCTTACAACCGCAAGTTTTGCACGGGATCACTTGCAACCTTACAACAAGTTTTACACAGGCTCACTTGTAACCTTACAACAAGTTTTACACAGGCTCACTTGTAACCTTTCTAACTAGCTCCCCCTCACACCAAGCAAGGGGTTAACCTTTACACTTAAAGGATTTTGACTAAGTTCTCTCAAAGAACAGATGGTGTTACACACTTAAGTACAATAAATGCTCTTATAACATGAAGAGAGTTAACTACAAGGAGTACAGAATAAGTAGGTGAAAAGAATCACTCGATGTGTTAAATGCTCTTCGCTTTTCTGGGCAGCTTTGAATGCTTGAAGATGTTCTTAGTTTTCTCGCTCTAACTTCTCTCAAGAGTATTCAAAGATGATTAATTTCTCATAAATGAAGTTGAGCTCCCTTATATAGTCTTCAAGCATTTTGAACTCTTGGTAGGTGGGCTAGCCGTTTGAATATGTCCGTTTTTCCCTTGTTACCGTTTGCCCATTAAATGCTTCATCAATGTATAGCAGGGTTGACTTGCTTTATCTCTGAAAAGTAGTCCTGGCACCTCTGCTCTGACATAAGCATTCTGACACTGCATCTCTGAACGTTCTGACATTCTGATTGCTTGCGGAAGCAACTTCTCATCCGGAAGCAACCTTACTTAGTGTGCTGCACTTGAACGTTAGTTTAGCAATATAAGCACATAGTCACATGCAGTGGGTGTTCCCTAAGTCTAAGGTGTATCCGGAAGCACATCTACATCCGGAAGTAAAACTACTGGATAAAGGATTTTGTTCACTATTACTCACTCTCGCTCAGTGTCCCTCAATCCGATAGTCAGTGCTAGTCACTAAGCTATCGGAAGCACTTTTACTTGACGTTGTAAACTTACTGATGCTTAGTGTTCTATCTCTTCTATCAGCCTGTCCCAGTTTAAATCTAACAGGAAGCAATTTTACTTGATGAGGCTGATTCACTGACGCTTAGGATTATATTACCTCTATCAGTCTGTGTCAGTCTAAATCTATCAGGAAGCACTTTTACTTGACGAGGTAAACTCTCTGACGCTTGGGGTGATATCTATTCTATCAGTCTGCGCCAGTCAAAGTCTAACAGGAAGCAACTTCACTTGACGTTGCATTTTCACTGACGCTCGGGGTTATATCTAATTTATCAACCTTCGCCAGTCTAAATCTAACAGGAAGCAATTTCACTTCCGATTGAAACATAGTTTAGTCTTAAGGTTTTGTGTACCTAATGCTCATGGACTAAGTTATTTCCCCAGTGATTTACTTGCTGCCGCTGGGGGATGAAAACATTCATCCGCGTGCGCAAGTCCTAATCTATCCGGAAGTAAATCCTCATCCGGTTGCACTCTTGCTTGGGATTTTATGTTTACCTATTGCTTTCTAAGTATTTGGCCTATTCTTTCATATTTTAGTCCTCATCAAAACTTAAGATTCTAACATTCTCCCCCTTTTTGATGATGACAAACTTAGTTTTATCGATTAAAATTCATATGAAAGGATTATCAAAAGAATAAAGCAATAAATAAATAACAAGTAACTTAGACAAATATTATTGATAAGCAGAAGTTACAAGTCAGAGTATTCAATCAACATCTACAGATAAAGAACATATATAAGTAAATTACGCTAAGCAAGTATGCATGAAAACAAGGCAAGAAAATTTCTAAGTTAAGACAAATGTTTGGATTGGGAGTTTGGTAATTCTTTTTCCTCTCCCTCGGCCTCATGCACACTCTGGTCTCTCAGACTCAATGGATTCCTCAAGTGCCCTCTTCATATTCTCACTTCTCATTCTGGTCTCTCAGACTCAATGGATTCCTCAAGTGCCCTCTTCATATTCTCACATCTCAAGTGCCTTCTTCAAATTCTCACATCTCTCCCCCTTTTGGCATCATCAAAGAGAGTGAGGGCCTGTTCTCTACCATGCATTTCCGGCAGATTTGATCGCTGCAGCCTCCTCTTTAGGGATGGACTTCCTCTTCTTATCAAGCTTCTCTTGCTTAGAACCCACTAACTGTTCTGCCACTCTACCAGAAGTTTCAGGCTGACCTTGAATATTTTCATCCTGCCCTGGTGTATTCTGCCCAGAAACTTCATGGTGTTCTTGATGTTCATAGCGATGTTCTTCATGATGCCCAGATTTGCCAGAATGTTCATAACTTGATTTCCCAGATTTTGGCTTGTGTTTCTTAGATGGGAAAGGTTTCTTTAAAACTGGGTTTGCTTCATGAGGTCTGGCCATTTTGTGTGGGTTGGTGGTAAAATACGAAAGAATGTATGAAGAGAATGAAGAACACAAATGAAGATGAAGAGTTTTGTATGCAGAGGGTTTGTGAGTAAAAGTGAAAAGTAAATGTGAAAAATGATATCCTATTTATAGATACATATACCAAGGGTAAAATGGTCATGTTTGTTCATATTTTCACACATTGGGGAGTGTAGACAATTTAAGTTGGAACGACACACCTGATGACACGTGTTGCTTCACATTTCCAGAGAAGACATAGCGTCTCTTTTGGGAAGTTGAAGAGTTTTCTGAAGTGATGTGTCTCTTGACTAGTGCTGGCGCTCTCTTGGCTTGATCATCCAGTGTCAGTGAGTGATCATTCGGAAGTGGTTTTGCTTCCGGTTGCACTTGCTTAAGATTTAACATTGAGTACCTGCAAAAACATATATTGGCACTCCGATGCCTAAGTTAGTATTGCTGTAAGTGATAAACAGTCAAGTATAATGAATAGAATTTACACTTCATTTGGGTTTACCATTCCCAAATCTCCTCTAATGAAATTAAATTGGTCAAACCCTAGAGGCTTGGTGAAGATGTCAGCAAGCTGTTGTTGTGTGGGGACAAACTGCACCTTGACATCCTTCTTTTGAACATGGTCTCTGATGAAGTGATGTCTGACGTCAATGTGCTTTGTCCTTGTGTGCTGAACTGGATTCTTGGCGAGGCTGATAGTGCTTGTGTTGTCACAGAGGATAGGTGCCTCTGGGAACTCCAAGCCAAGATCTCTCAACTGGTTCTTTAGCCACAGCACTTGAGCACAACAACTTGCTGCAGCAATGTATTCTGCCTCAGTGGATGACAGAGACACACAAGTTTGCTTTTTGCTAGCCCAAGACACCAGACAACCACCAAGGAAGGCGCATTGTCCACTGGTGCTCTTTCTATCTGTCTTATAACCTGCATGATCAGAGTCAGAGTAAGCCCACAAGAACTCTTGGTTACCTCTGGGATACCAAAGACCAAGTTCTTGTGTTCCCTCAAGGTATCTCAGAATACGTTTAACACATGTTAAGTGTGATTCCTTGGGGTTGGCTTGAAACCTAGCACACATGCCTACACTAAATTGAATGTCGGGCCTGCTGGCTGTTAAGTATAAGAGGGAACCTATCATTCCCCTGTACATAGGCAGGCTGACACATTTACCCTTTGCGTCAGCGTCGAGTGCAGCTGTGGTGCTCATAGGAGTATCATACTCCTTGCATTCATCCATCCCAAACTTTTTGAGTAGTTCTCTGCAGTACTTGGTTTGGGAGATGAAGATTCCATTCTTCTTTTGTCTAATTTGCAGGCCTAGGAAGAACGTTAGTTCTCCCATCATTGACATTTCAAATTCACCCTGCATAGTCTTAGAGAAATTTTCACAAAGCTTTTCGTTAGTTGCCCCAAATATAATATCATCAACATAAATTTGGACAATTAACATATCTCTATCTTTGTGAAGGATAAACAGTGTATTATCTAATTTGCCTCTTGAGAAACCCTTGCCCAGCAAAAAGCTGCTGAGTCTCTCATACCAAGCTCGAGGAGCTTGTTTCAGGCCATATAAGGCTTTCTTTAATCTATACACATGTTTGGGGTGTATATGGTTCTCAAAGCCAGGAGGTTGTTCTACATATACCTCTTCTTTAATATAACCATTAAGAAATGCACTCTTTACATCCATTTGATATAGTCTAAAACCTTTCATGGATGCAAAGGCTAGAAGAATCCTTATTGCTTCAAGTCTAGCGACGGGTGCAAAAGTTTCTTCATAGTCAATGCCTTCTTCTTGGTTGTATCCTTTGGCTACTAGTCTGGCTTTGTTCCTGGTGATTTGACCTGTCTCATCCAGTTTGTTTTTGAAGACCCACTTGGTCCTCACTATGGATTGATGAGACGGCCTTGGGACTAGTTCCCACACTTGACTTCTCTCAAATTGATTTAGCTCTTCCTGCATGGCAATAATCCAGTCGCAGTCCTCAAGAGCTTGTTCAAATGAAGTTGGTTCGGTTTGAGATAGGAATGCTCCAAACTCAACTTCATTTTGAACTTGTCTTCTAGTTCTGACACCAGAAGAAACATCACCAAGCACTTGATCAAGAGGATGATCCCTGTGATGTCTCCTAGCTATTGGCAACTGTGCCTCCTAAGGCATGGGTTGCACTCCAGGTTCATCACTGGGTTCACCTTCTTCCTTGGGATTGCTTATTGGTGTTTCTTTTGGTGGTGAAGAAGATGATGATAGTTTTGGAAGATTAGGTGCTTCATCATCCTCTGTGGATTGTCCCCATGTAGGAGTTTCATCAAATACAACATGCATGGATTCTTCTACAGTTTTAGTTCTCATGTTGTATATCCTATATGCTTTACTCCTAAGGGAATATCCTATGAATATACCTATATCAGCCTTTGGATCAAACTTACCCAAATTTACCTTTCCATTGTTATGCACGTAGCATTTTGATCCAAATATTCTGAGGTGGCTGATGTTGGGCTTCCTTCCTTTGTATAGCTCGTATGGAGTCTTATCCAAGCCCTTGCGAACATAAGCTCTGTTGGAGATATAGCAAGCAGTGCTCATAGCGTCCGCCCAGAACACTTGAGAAACCTCTTTCTCGTTGATCATGCTTCTAGCCATCTCCGTCAGAACCCTGTTCTTTCTTTCGACTACTCCATTTTGTTGAGGAGTCCTCGGAGCTGAGAAGTTATGTTCAATGCCGTTTTGCTCACATAGCTCAGTGAAGCTATGGTTCTCAAACTCTCCTCCATGGTCTGTCCTTATGGCTGTGATTTTGAGCTCCTTCTCATTCTGCACTTTCTTAGCCAGGACAACAAAAGCATCAAAAGCATCTTGCTTAGAGGCAAGAAACATAGTCCACGTGAACTTTGAATAGTCATCCACCACCACTAAAGCATATAGGTTTCCACCCAAGCTTTTTACTCTCGCTGGCCCAACCAAATCCATGTGGATTAGTTCCAAGGGCCTGCTGGTGGAGACTCTCTTCTTTGTTTTAAACGAGGACTTTGTTTGCTTCCCTCGTTGGCAGGATTCACAAATAAAATCATGCTTAACTTTAAAAGAGGGAATACCTATAGCTAGCTCATTTTTAATTAGTATATCCAATTGAGTAAAATTGACATGAGCTAACCTCTTATGCCAAAGCCAGCTATTCTCGTCACTAGATATTAAACACTTTTCTTCTAACTGTTGACATAAGTCTATGGTATATAGATTCCCATTCCTATTTGCCTTAATCTTGCATTTTAAGTTGGCCTTATCTATATTCAGATCCTGCTTATCAACTATTAAGCACTCATTTGAATCAAATATTACCCAGTTTCCTCTGTCCGTGCTCTGGCTCACGCTCAGCAGGTTGTGACAGAGACCGTCCACTAGATAGACATCTTTGACTGGTCCAACTTCTCCGACTCCAGTGATCTTACCACTTTGATTTCCTCCAAAGGTCACTGTGGCTCCATCTTTGATCACCAGAGATTTGAACTTGTCTCTGTCTCCAGTCATATGTCTCGAGCATCCGCTATCGATGTACCATTTTCTGTTCTTGGATGCCTTGAGACACACCTGAAATAATCAAGCAAACTTAGGTACCCAACCTCTCTTGGGTCCTCTGTCATTAGTATTTAGTGCCCTTGGTCTAGTTTTGGTCTTACCCTTGGGCTTATGATCATTTGGAGCCTCTGGCCTAGTGCTGGCTCTAGGCTCTTGGGTTTTCCCTGTGGAATGATTCCAGGCTCAGGATCCTTGTCCTCTCTTGGTTTCCTTTGCAGGTGGAGGATCCTTTGTAGCCTTGGTTCCTTTAGGGACCCATCTGTAAGAGCTACTAGCTCCATGCTTCTTAGCATTACAGGTGGACGTGGAGTGTCCTTTCCTGTTGCAGTAATTACAGAAGTTAAAGGGTGAGGAGCTATGATTGGTGGCTTTATGGAAGAACTTCAAGTAAGGCTTTACTTTTGGTTCTACCCACCTTTTTACCTTAGGGGTATACCCCAAGCCAGTTCTATCCCTATATGCCCTTTGGTTCATTAAGAGTATATTTAGCATTTCTGAACCATTGGTAAACTTCTGCAGGGCAATTTGCAGCTTGTTATTTTCCTCTGACATTTTGCTGCAATTAGGGCAGCTCTCAGGTGTTGGGGCATTGAGTTCTACTTGGGAAGAACCCTGGCCATTCACTACCGGAAGTCTTCTAGCTTCCGCTAGTTCCTCACTTAGTGAGTCCACCTTGGACTCAAGTGATTCCTTTTTGGTTTTCAACACCTTATAGGCTTTACATAGTCTAGAGAATTCTTCATGAACCTCATTGTAAGCCTCTTGTAATTCAGGAAGAGTTACCTCATGATCTTCGTTGGTGAGGTCAAGATCTGAAGATGCTTCTTCATCCTCTTCTCTGGCTACCAGGCAGAAGTTGGCAGCTTCTTCTTCATCACTTGCTTCCTCATCTGAGCTATTTACCCAAATGGAGGAAACAAGAGCCTTTCTTTTGTCCTTGCCTTTTGACCTCTGCAGGCTGGGACACTCAGCCTTGAAGTGACCAGGCTTATTGCATTCAAAACACACAGGGACCTTTTCTTTCTTGTATCCCTTTCTCTAGCTGGAATCACCTCTCTGATAGCTTCCCTTCTTTCTGAAGAATTTTCTAAATTTCCTCACCATCATAGCCATCTCCTCATCGTCCATCTCCTCCTCATCATCCTCATCATTGTCATTGATCTCCTTGCTGGGAGCAACGAGAGCAAGGTTCTTGTTCTTGGAGGGTTGAGGAGCTCTCATAGCCAGCAAGGTAGGTTCATATTCAGCAAGAGAGCCAAATAGTGCGGTGATGGAGCTGGTTGATTCTCCTTGCACTTCTTGCAAAATAGTCACTTTGGTGATCCAGTCACCCTCCAAGATTTTTAGAATCTTGCTCACTTGCTCTCTTTCAGGGATATCCTTACCCAGCGTGGCCAAATTGTTGATGAGATGGGTGAACCGAAGCTCCAGCTCTCGGATAGGCTCTGTGGGACTCAGCATGGCGAATTTGTGAAATTCTTCCACCAGCATTTCAATACGTCTTGCTTTTACTCCCCTGGTTCCAGAGTGTGCAGCCTCAAGAGCCTCCCACATATCTTTTGCATTTTTGTGGTGGCTGATCCTGTGATACTCTTTGGGGCTGAGAGCACACTGGATGTAGTGCATGGCCCGATGGTTCATTTGGACTAGGGCATAGTCCTCAGGAGTGTATCTGGCTCGTGCTTTTGCAAATCCATCCTCATCTAGTGGAGTTTGATCCCCTCGTTCTATTACGTCCCAGAGTCTGATTTCAGTTGATTTGATATAAGTCTCCATATTGAACTTCCAGAATGAATAGTTGTACCCATCGAAGCCTGGGGGCTTGTTGGGTTGAACGGAGACATCTGGTAGAGAATAGTCTGTGTCCATTACTGGATCTTTACCTTCTGATTCGTTGGAATCGAGTGAGAAGGACCTTGCTCTGATACCAAATGAATGTAATGGATGCACAAGAGGGGGGGGGGGTGAATTGTGCTTCAAAATAAATACTCAAATAAAACAACACAAGATTTATACTGGTTCGGTCTACCTGACCTACGTCCAGTCCTCAACCACCCAGGCCGAGAGTTCCACTATAACTCAGGTTTTAAATCGGGTTCACCTGAAACCTTACAACCGCAAGTTTTGCACGGGATCACTTGCAACCTTACAACAAGTTTTACACAGGCTCACTTGTAACCTTACAACAAGTTTTACACAGGCTCACTTGTAACCTTTCTAACTAGCTCCCCCTCACACCAAGCAAGGGGTTAACCTTTACACTTAAAGGATTTTGACTAAGTTCTCTCAAAGAACAGATGGTGTTACACACTTAAGTACAATAAATGCTCTTATAACACGAAGAGACTTAACTACAAGGAGTACAGAATAAGTAGGTGAAAAGAATCACTCGATGTGTTAAATGCTCTTCGCTTTTCTGGGCAGCTTTGAATGCTTGAAGATGTTCTTAGTTTTCTCGCTCTAACTTCTCTCAAGAGTATTCAAAGATGATTAATTTCTCATAAATGAAGTTGAGCTCCCTTATATAGTCTTCAAGCATTTTGACCTCTTGGTAGGTGGGCTAGCCGTTTGAATATGTCCGTTTTTCCCTTGTTACCGTTTGCCCATTAAATGCTTCATCAATGTATAGCAGGGTTGACTTGCTTTATCTCTGAAAAGTAGTCCTGGCACCTCTGCTCTGACATAAGCATTCTGACACTGCATCTCTGAACGTTCTGACATTCTGATTGCTTGCGGAAGCAACTTCTCATCCGGAAGCAACCTTACTTAGTGTGCTGCACTTGAACGTTAGTTTAGCAATATAAGCACATAGTCACATGCAGTGGGTGTTCCCTAAGTCTAAGGTGTATCCGGAAGCACATCTACATCCGGAAGTAAAACTACTGGATGAAGGATTTTGTTCACTATTACTCACTCTCGCTCAGTGTCCCTCAATCCGATAGTCAGTGCTAGTCACTAAGCTATCGGAAGCACTTTTACTTGACGTTGTAAACTTACTGATGCTTAGTGTTCTATCTCTTCTATCAGCCTGTCCCAGTTTAAATCTAACAGGAAGCAATTTTACTTGATGAGGCTGATTCACTGACGCTTAGGATTATATTACCTCTATCAGTCTGTGCCAGTCTAAATCTATCAGGAAGCACTTTTACTTGACGAGGTAAACTCTCTGACGCTTGGGGTGATATCTATTCTATCAGTCTGCGCCAGTCAAAGTCTAACAGGAAGCAACTTCACTTGACGTTGCATTTTCACTGACGCTCGGGGTTATATCTAATTTATCAACCTTCGCCAGTCTAAATCTAACAGGAAGCAATTTCACTTCCGATTGAAACATAGCTTAGTCTTAAGGTTTTGTGTACCTAATGCTCATGGACTAAGTTATTTCCCCAGTGATTTACTTGCTGCCGCTGGGGGATGAAAACATTCATCCGCGTGCGCAAGTCCTAATCTATCCGGAAGTAAATCCTCATCCGGTTGCACTCTTGCTTGGGATTTTATGTTTACCTATTGCTTTCTAAGTATTTGGCCTATTCTTTCATATTTTAGTCCTCATCAAAACTTAAGATTCTAACATTGGGGAATTGAATGAGGATGTTAATATTGAGGAGAGCAATGAGGATGTTAATATTGGGGAGAGCAATCTTGAGGATTTTGTTGGAGAGAGCAGTGATGATGATACTGATGATGAGTCCTCTGACAGTGATGAGGATGAAGGGCCTGTGGAGCCTAGGGGTGGTGTACAACAAAATATGGGGGGTTTTGAAGTGGGAATGACATTCTCTGACAGGGAGAAGTTGAAGAAACATATTCGAATGTATGCTCTGTTGAATGGAGTGAACCTGAAGAAGTCTGTCTCAAATCCGAGGAAGATAGTAGCCACCTGTGTAGAGGGCTGTGTGTTCAGGATGTATGCTGCGAAAGATATGGATGATGAAGGTTGGAAGGTGAGAACACTTATTAGGGAGCATAGTTGTGCCAGGAGTCTTGAAAATAGAAACGCAACGATGAAGTGGCTTGTGGAGCTTTTCAAAGAGAAGGTGTTGGAGAAGCCTAACTTCAAGTGCAGGGACATGAGGGAGGAGGTCATGCGAGAATGGAATGTCCGAGTTAGTAAACAAAAGTGTAAGCGAGCCAAGAAGATGATATTGGAAGAGATTGAAGGTAGTTATGTGGATGAGTTTGCTAGACTTGGAGCTTATTGTCAAGAGGTGAAGCACTCGGATCCTGGTACAGATGCTGTCTTTCAAGTCAGTCAAGAAGAACTAGCGAAGGATAGGAAAAGGAGAGTTTTCAAGAGAATGTACATGTGCTTCAATACATCGAAGGTGAGTATATGTATTATTGAGTTAAATTGTGCTACCTAACTTTGCTAACTTTGCATCTTTGTACAATTTGCATTTGTTACATGCTTCCTAACATTCTTACACTTGTGTAAACATTTCAGGTTGGGTGGCAGAATGGAATTAGGCCATTGATAGGCTGTGATGGCACTCATCTAAAGGGCAAGGCAAGAGAGATACTGTTAGAATCTTAAGTTCTGATGATGACTAAGGTATGATATGGTCTAGTACTTAAAAGAACATAATCAACACTTAGGAAGGATTAGATGACATGGTTAGAATCCTGAGTTAGATCACTTGCGAATGCAAGATCACTTCCGGAAGTATTAGCACTAGAGCTTGCGGATGGAGTACACATCCCATAGGGGACGCAAACGGAAGCAAGTGAGACACTTGGTTAGAACCCAGTCTAGATTGCTAACACTGAATCCTAAGTTAAGTCACAACCGGATGCGGATTCACTTCCGGATGAATTAAGACTAGCGCTCACGGATGAAAGACTCATCCCACAGCAGAATCACAACCGGATGCGGAATTACTTTCGGATAGACTAGAACTCGCGCACGCGGATAAATGTTTCATCCCCCAGCGGCAGCGAGTAACTCACTAGGGAAATAACTTAGTCCATGAGCATTAGGTACACAAAACCTTAAGACTAAGTTATGATTCAACCGGAAGTGAAATTGCTTCCTGTTGGATTTTGACTGGCGCAGCCTGATAAAATAGAATAACCCCAAGCGTCAGTGAATCAGCCTCGTCAAGTGAAATTGCTTCCTGTTAGATTTAGACTGGCACAGGCTGATAGAAGAGATATAACCCTAAGCGTCAGTAAGTTCACCACGTCAAGTGAAAGTGCTTCCGATAGCTTAGTAACTAGCGCTGACTGTTGGATTGAAGGACACTGAGCGAGAGTGAGTGATAGTGAGCAAAATCCTTCATCAAGTGGAATCACTTCCTGATGTAGAAGTGCTTCCGAATACATCATAGACTAAGAGGACTAACGTTCAAAATATACAATACACTAAGTCAGAACATAGTCTAAGTAAGACTACTCCCCATAGCAAACTTCCCACAACATGTATAGTTCTTACTATATTTGATTATATATAATGCTAAGTTGGGCTAACCAGTATGTGCAGAAATTAGCCACTTCCGGATGCAAATGAGTTTCCGGATGCAAAGACTCTTGGCATTGGGATTCAGAGATTAACACTTGCAGAGCAAGATTGCCACTTCCGGATGAAAGATGATCATCCGTCAGCAAGAGTACAAGAGTAAACGCCACATACACAGAAGTCAGATTGCTTTCATCAGAGCAGAGGTGTAAGGACTACTTTTCAGAGATAAAGCAAGTCAACCCTGCTAAGCTTTAATGGAGCGTTTAAGAAGATGTACTTCCCAACGGTAACAAGAGGTTAACAAATATTCAAACAACATTGTTACCTACCAAGCATGAGGAGTATGAGAGATAAGGAGAACATAATCTGAAGATTCATTCAAGATGCCAAAGCTCATACTACCCACAAGAATCAGAGTCCATAAGAGAGCTTCTGATAGCAAGAGAGCATCCAATAGCAAAGCGCTCTTATCATTCATGGACAAGTGCTTGGAAGACAAAGTTCCTCTATGTGATAGCAAGCAGAATGTTAGAGTCCACGAGCTTCACTTCAGATAGCAAGAGAGCTTCCGATAGTAAGTCTCTTAGCATCCTGGACTTATGCTTGAGGAACGAAGTCCTCATCTGACAACAAGCAAGAGTCAGACCGTACAGTGTATAGATGTCAGAACGACTTTTGCCAGAACAGTGTTGTCAGAACAGTGTTGATAGAACAGCTGGTCAAAGCACCTTTTCAGATAAAGCAAAGTCAACCCTGCTGTGCATTAATGAGGACAACGTAAACAAGGCCCCAACGGCTATATTCAAACGGCCTTATTGCCTCTCCAACGGTTGGATAATCAGAGGCTGGTATAAAAGGAGATATTCTTCATTTCTGAAGAGTAGTGAGAAAGAGAGCTTCATGAGTTTGATAAGCAAGAGAAATAGAATGAAGAAGCTCAAGCCTACTATCTGAAATATCCTTCTCATCTTCTACTCTCTGATTATGAAGTTGTAATACTCTTAGAGAAAATGAGTAGAGAGCGATCAATTGTACTTAAGTGAGTAACATCATCTACTCTAAGAGAGAGTCATTTTGTACTTAAGTGTTTATCAAAATCAGTTCATAGAGTGAACATATCATTAAATCCTCTAATTGATAGAGGCTGTTCTAAAGCTTGTGCTTGAAGAACAGAATTGTTATCTTACAATTGTAAGGGGGAGTATTTAGAGGTTTTCTAAATCTCCATAGGTTGCAAGTTAGCCTGCAAAACTTGTGGTTGTAGGTTTGCAGGTGAACCCGTTGTAAAACCTGTGGGTTGTTAGGTGAACCCGTGTTCGTAAAACCTAAAGTGTAAAGGCTTCTCTTGCCCGATTTAAACAAGAATAGTGGATTGGAAATCTCAGGTGTAGCCTGGGGACTGGATGTAGGTCTGGGTGACCGAACCAGGATAAATTTATGTGTGCATAAATTTACATTTAAACATTTTATTTTGCATCACAAAACATACTGACTTGTGCATACCATTATTTATTAACATCATCACCAAGCACAAGCAGTCTTTGAAAAAGAGCTAAAGTTTTTATTCCTTCACCCAATTCACCCCCCCTCTTGGGTGACAGCCACACATTTCATTTGGTATCAGAGCCAGGTCACTTGTTTAAAGGATCCAACGATCTCAAGTGTAAAGACCTTGGCTGATTTGGGTTAAGATGTTTTCCAAAAGCTTTGATCATACCATTCCACCTATGTTAGAAAACATTGATTTTTGTATGTGGAAAGCAAGAATGGAAAGTTTTATACAATCCACTAGTTTGAAAATGTGGGATATTTTTGAAAATGATTTTGATTTCAAACCCAGAGGAAACTGGACTGAAACGGAGAAAAATTTGTTTTCCTTAAACATTAGAGCAGTGCAAATTTTATACAAAGGCTTAACTGAAAATGATTTCCAGAAAATCAAACATTGCTCTAGTGCTAGAGATATTTGGAATACTCTTGATGTGATATATGCTTCTAACCCATCTCTTGAAAGCACAGCTGTCCAAAGCTCAACTCGTGCTCTTTGTGGATCATCTACTGATGAGCTTCTGGAAGCTGATATTGAGGAAGCAGGCTTCAGTGAAGAGAGTATCCATTTCTGCCTAGAAGATTCAGAAAGTAAGGAATCTGGATCTGAACTTGAACTCTCTGAATTGCAAGATGCATACAATGAGTTATATACCGAATATTGTAAACTTGCAAAAGAACTTCTAGGCTTAAAAGAAAAAGATAGAAAACTTGAAAAACTAATTTCTTCTTCTACGTCCAAAGTTTCCGAGGTTTCTTTTAAAGAACTAGTGGTTCCGAGAGTTAGCCCACGATCGGCAGGGAAAACTTCAACATGTCTTGAAAAATGTTTTGATTGTAAACACTTGTTGAAGGAAAAAGAAAAGCTTTCAAAAGAAACTGAGATTTCAAAGGAAGAAAAAGCTTTTCTAAAGAAAACTAATCATGATAATGATCGAAAACCCCATTTTGATTATCATTCCATTATCTGTCATTATTGTGGTAGATTAGGACATATTTCTCACACATGCAGTCTTAGAAGAAATTCAAATGTGAGAAACAAGTTTGAATGGATTCCTAAAGGACAAGTAAGGTCCAGTGCTAACCAAGTAGGACCCAAGTACAAATGGGTACCAAAACATCCTCCTAGTGCCTTACTTGTGCAGGAAAGATCAAGAGTTCCTCTTACCCCAAAGGAGAGAACTCGTGGCGATGCAACTGCTGAAAACCCTTGGTACAATCATAAGAAGCAATGCGCAACCACCAGGAACAATGGTTCTGTCTCAAGGATGAGCTATCACAAAGTTCCATTCAACTATCCTGAGAAGAACAAGAGAGAGTGGATTCCTCGATCAACATTGGAAAGGCACTTGAATCCTACCTCTCAGAAGAAAGTGCTTCGAACCAAGGATAAGCATAGAAGATCTCCTTGGGAAAGACAATTCCGAGGTTCAGCAAGACTCAGGACTGTACCTCATCTGAACAATCAGCCAAGTCTTGATAAGCATTCGTCACGCATAGATTTTGGTGCTGCTCTGAAAATAGAATCCTTGCATTGCCAACCAAAATCAAGCGAGCTACTACTTGATGCGAATGGAGCTATGGTGATATCATTCCTACCTTCCTCTTTACTTGAATAATCACTTGGGTAGTAAATGCATGATAGGCTTAACAGTTTTACTCATATATGCTTAGCGAATCTTTTTAAGGGCGCCTTTCATGAAAGAAAATAGTTTATGCATTCACCTTGATTTTTGAAAGATCATTTTTGAAATGCAAACTTTCAAAACAGATTCCAATATTTTTTTTTAAAACTTACATAACAACCATACCTCATGATAGCATTCAAAAGTTATTTCTGATTTTCCATTTCATGTGGTATCCCTTGCATCAAGTTTTTCAATGCATAACACTACTACAGAATAACCCCTTTACATGCGCTCATTTTGGCCTTTCCATGCGCTTAAAAAACGCTGGCAATGGCCTCGCCGGGAAAGGATTTACATGCGCTTGTAAAAGCGCATGTATATCTATACTTATACATGCGTTTTATTGCAAAAAAGCGCATGTAAATATATATATATACACGCGCTTTTGTAATAAGAGCGCATGTAAATAGATAGCTTTACACGCGCTTTTGTAATAAAAGCGCATGCAAATATATATATATACACGCGCTTTTGTAATAAAAGCGCATGTAAATATATATATATATACACGCGCTTTTATATTAAAAGCGCATGTAAATATGTATATATACATGCGCTTATGAGCTTGCGCCATAAGCGCATGTATATGTTATTTTTTTTTTTTTCATTTGTCATAATTCGTTTTCCTGCTTTTTGGCAGTTAAATTGCTACCTGCACAATATAATATACCCAACCAGCCAGAATAACCAAAATCCTTTAACAAGAACTACTTTACATGTAATATAAAAGTCATCCACATATCTCAATCAGAATTTACATCTAATTTGTAGCACCAAAAGTCATCTAATTTGTACCAGCCAAAATACACATCAAAGTTGTACCAACAAAAGACATTTAGATTAAATAACCAACTAGTTCATCTATCAAAAGTGTGATACTCCCACTTCCTCCTTAGATGTATGAAACTCTAAGAAGGATGTAAATTTTGAATAATAGGATGAGCAATACGGAAAACATACTTGCACCACTCTTCAATGAGATCATCCACCTCCTCCATAGATAACTTTGATGATCGACAATCTTCATAATACTGAGTTAATGGACATAATAAACATATTTATGTGACAATTCACTTTAAATAACAAGTCAACAACAATTTTGTAAGTTAAGACTATATATGTCATGTGCAATAATAAACTTACAAATTCAGACACCTCCAATTGGTCATGTGTTACTATATCCTTAATAAATTTCATCACATAGTAACCATTCTTTCATGCCAGGATGAAAATGCCCCCTCCAACACTTTAGATCTTAGTGGACTTGACATTCATCTATCAAATGCCCCCTCCAAAAAAGTAAGAAGTAAACCATTCTTTCATGCCAGGATGAAAATTTCAAGTAATACACAAGTTGAACACTGAACAAATAAAGAATATATTTGTTGGAATTAGGAGCATTTTATTTGAAGAACATACAGGGTAATAATTTCCAGCAATTGGTTGATTTACTTGTAGATCCCAGTCTGTCCTAAAATCTCGAATCTGCAAAACAATTGAAAATATCAGAATTCAAATAAAGGCTGTTATCACTGAATCCATGTCTAAATTCAAGTTAGTCTCCCTACATCTGACTTTAATTATTTTTATCAACATTAACAAGCACAAAACAGCACCAACGACATATAATTCATGTTTAACCACATTTATTTACTCCCGAACCATTAAACCATTCAAATCATTTTCCCATAGCAACTCTGAATTCAGCACCAAACTCAAGCTTAAATTTCATTGCAGGATCTATAAACCTTTAACTTCCAAGACTCCAAAGTAACTATTTTCCCATGATTAAAAAAAAAGATTTACAACCATTTCCTTTTAAAACTTTAACTATTTGGACCAACAAGTAATACCCTCACATACACATACACTATGCTCAAACCTATTTTTCACATTTAACAAATTTTCTATCAGTTTTCAGACCCTCAAAATATTCAAATAGCAGCAGCATATGATCTGAAAATAAGCTTCAGGTTTCGAAAATCATCATCCTTCAGTAATAACGCAATTTGCAATCAAAACAAACACTTACAGCCCCAATCCATTGATCTGAAAAAGCAAGTAGTGTCATTAACTTTCTCTCTTTAGAGTGATTTTTTAGAGAAACGCAAAGCCATCATCACCAATCATTACATTACCTATTCAAACATCAATCTATACATATGTCCACTTAATTGAAACATCATTCAGCTAGCCAATTAACTTTCAAAGCCTCAAAAATTACCATTCACATGCTCTATTACACTATTCTAATCTCAGAAAAATGGAAACTAGTTCACAGAAACAGCAAGAATGGATTTGGTGCATAACATAACATGTGCATTGAGACATGATGCAAGTAGAAAATGAAGTCTAACATAGTCATTTATAATTGTAAACACACATGCATAAAACATGTAGAAAATGCCATAGCAAAATAGGCACAAACACTGTTGCTTCTCAAAAGAATGACAAATTAAACAGCAAAGCATCCACTTGTAGACACAAAGGAGGTTAGGAAGAAACCTGTCAAGGTCATTCATTAATGAAATATGCTGTTATTTCACATGTTCCTAGCGAAGGCTGTCCATAATATATCTAAGACTCTTCTTATACATGTCACTGCTCACAAATTAAAGCGACAATTTCTTTGCAATACCAATAATAATGACACAATTCTTTCAGTGTAAGAGTGCAGAGTAAATCATAGAATTGAGTATATGTCCAAAAAAAATCATAGATTTGCGTAAAGGAATGAATGGGAAAAAAGGACATGCTTAAGTCATATAATAATACAATATATTGTGCTATATATGGATGGATATTGGATAGGCACGTGCACAATCAAAGGCAAAGAGGTCATTATTTGTGGATTTGGATGTGAAATTGTTAGAGCCTGAGGGGAACTAATAATCAGCTCAAACAAAAATCACTCACATTCATCCAATAAACACGCAACGCAATTACTTACCATACAGTATATGCACTCACATTCATCCAATACAATATTATATTCACTCACATTCATCCAATACAATACATAAATCACAGAACATCATTATTTTGCAGGAAAGATAAAAAACATTTCGGTTTCTCAATATGCTTTCTCCAAAATCTCATCTTTAAATCTTAACATCCAAAAGCTCATAACTTTAAGCAAAAAGCACAAACCTTTGCCCCCAAAAACTCATAATCTCATACTTTTAAACTAAAAGCACAAACCTTTTGAAGTGATGAAGCCTTCGCTGTTTTGATATGAACAAAGCCTTCGCTGCTGTGAAAAATCGAATTTGAGAGGGAGGAGTAGGGCTTCGCTGTTTTGAAGGGAAAAATCGTTTGAGAGGGAGGAGTAGGGCTTCACTGTTTTGAAGGGAAAAATCGTATGAGAGGGAGGAGGGCTTCGCTGGGAGTGTAAGGGTGAGTGTACGTGAGTGTATGCATGAGGGACTTGGAAAAAAAAAGAGGGAAGACATAAGGGCGCGGGAAAAATGAAATTTTTTAATAAATATTTAGTGCATAAAAGTTTATTTGGTAGGCTATATACTGTATAAGGCTAGAAGTTCATTATTTTAAGATCTATGTGAACTTAATAATTAAGTTTTCAATATATTAATTATTTGATATCAATTTACAAAATTATTCAAACTATAAGACTTAGTTTTCAGTACAAAAATTTTGATTTACTATGAAATCGGAGCTGCAAAAAAATTATCAGATCAGAGAAAAGATTGAACAAATCAAATGTGTTGAGTCAATTAATGCATTGGCATAAATTATTTGCAATGAGTCAAGTTTTAAACATCTAGAAAATTTTTTGTTCAAACATTTAAGTAATTTCACAATTGTAATAGTATATATGTTATACATGTGCTTTATTCTTACAAGCGCATGTATAGGTATTTATATTATATATATTTATGATGGTTTCACTTAATGTATATGAGTATGAGACATGTTATAACATATAAATTCATCCTATGCATGGATATATTGTTCAAAAATATAGATATTTTAAGTAAAACTTCTACATGCGCTCTCTGGGATAAAGCGCATGTAAACAGGGCCATATACATGCGCTTTAAGCGCATGTAAAAGCTACAATCATATACGTGCGCTGTTCATCTAGAAGCGCATGCAAAGAGGTACCTTATACATGCGCTTAAAGCGCGTGTATAGCGTTGAGTCATATACATGCGCTCTTTTTGATAAAGCGCATGCAAAGAGGTACTATATACATGCGCTTTTTTCTGTTCTTCTCGAAAGCGCATGTATAGGAGTACATTACCAACGCTTTTCTTGAAGCGCATGTAAAGGTGCGATGGTATAGGGTTATTCTGTAGTAGTGAAGCAGCTATGGCTTCGAGAACAATACATCCCTCTTAATTAGATCTTTAAGTTCTCAACCTACTAATGATCTCGGTTCAAGTTTGTGGTTTAAGAATGTTGACACAGATTATTGAAGCTTGAACAATGAGAATAACCAAGAGAGAATGGCAACGAAAATGCCCCTTATCAAGATGTGTGGAATGGCTATACTAAACCGGAGAAACTCTCGCCAATACACATGAGCATTTCTATCCCTTACACATTCTGTTGTGAAATTTAATGGATAGTCTCTCTCTTGTCTGACATGCATTAGAAATCTTAGGAAATGCCTTGAATTAAACTCTGCTGGATCTGTAAAACATGGCATAGTATCACAAGCATGCTATAATCTGTATTAATTTCAAGCTTGTTGATATCCTAAGAACAATGAGATCACACTGAGCATATCTAGAAGAACTTGAGCTAAAATTTGGAAATTATTCTCGTAATCATATGCTGAAATTTGGTTGTTTTTGTAAACCGGATTTAGTCTTAAAAACAAACTATTCTGTGAGCATGAAGATTTCTAGTATTCCATTTTTGTGAGGATGAAGATTTTTCAAAATTTCATTGTGTTAATAATTCACATGTCTTCATGATCTAACATGAACATCCTTGCGGCATATTTATTGAACTATACTTGCTTATGAAACTCTGAAAATATGCCACCTGTTTGATACTCTCTGTACTATCACATTGATATTTATCTATGAGAGTAAATAGAGTTCATGTCTTGATAGTGAAACTATGTGAACGTATAGACAATTTCAAAATTAATTTTCACATAATCATTGCTCATATTTTCTTAACCCAATTAGCAAGCATGATTTCTTAAATCAGATCCAAATTTCTTAAAATCATTGCTCATGACTTGAATGTTAAATCTTAAGTTCTTCCACTGACAATCAGGAAACACTTGTTTCCTCAAGCACATGCAGGATCAATCATCAAGTTTGAGCAAGGTTGCTTTCGCAACAATCAGCGTCTTCGATAGCAGGCCAACTATTGAACCATGGGAAGAGTAGAGTGACTGCTCAGTCATGTCTGCTTGTGGTTGTAGCTCAGCTTGCCGAAGCGAATCATCAAAGCACTTGCGCTAGAGGTTTCCACTTGAGACAGCACACCTCTTGAAGATGTCAGGAAGCATACTTATCTGCGTGTGATTCAGATTCATAAGTCTAATAGAGTATGAGGATTCCTCATCTGTGGTAACATCTACACCTTACCATCTCTTATATATGATGCTTACATGGCATTGGTAAGGGTGTCAATTTAGAATGTTTTTTTTCTCAATCTGCATTGACTTCAAAATCATTCACTGTCTTAGAAAATCATCCTAGCTCACACATCTGTATTCTTTATATGACACGCTGGAAAGTAATTGATAACATACCTCTCTTATATGCCTCTTTTCTTGATTTTGTGATGATTAATCTTAATATAGAAGAGAAGCAGATGGACATTACTTGATAATGATCCCTTGAAAATAGAGAGTTACATGCTGTCATCGATAATAAACTCTTGAGATGCTGTGATGCAATTTGTTTGGAAATTACTTTTGGCATTCTAATCTCACAAATTTCATTTCATTTGATTTCATTTGGTATCACGAATTTAAAATCACAAATTTACATTTGATATCATAATTTTAAACGCACCAAAATTATTTTGATATCATGTTAATCATTTCGAGAGGGTCAAAATTACTTTTGATGTCTTTTATAAAGAATTTTCACCTTCAAAAAGAGAACTGTTTTTGTATGTTTTGATCTAGACTTAATCCTTGCAAAACATGTTCTGTTATCTTGCATAATGGTTAGGGAGAGTAAACTCACTTAGAATACTGAATCAATATTTTCTTCTTTTTGTCTCACACTGTTTAGTTATCCTACATAATGTTTAGGGAGAATACAATCATTTAGGATCATTATTGTTGTCCCTTGTTAATTCTCGTATGTTGTATTGAATAGTCTGAACAAATCTTTATTAACGATACATAGGGAGAAATATTAGGTAGAAAGCCCATTCCTAGGAGAACGATAGAAGTATCCCCATCCCTAAGGCTAGCTTGCACTTGTTGAATTTTGATGAAGCCAAAAGGGGGAGAGAGATGAGACATGAGATGTCTAGAGATGAGACATGAGATAAGATAAGATATCTAGATATCTGGGGAGAGAACTGGGGAAAGAAATATAGCTCTGGGAGTGTTCTAAGTTTAATTATGTTCTCTAGCCATCTATGGGTTTGTCATCATCAAAAAGGGGGAGAATGTTAGAATCTTAAGTTCTGATGATGACTAAGGTATGATATGGTCTAGTACTTAAAAGAACATAATCAACACTTAGGAAGGATTAGATGACATGGTTAGAATCCTGAGTTAGATCACTTGCGAATGCAAGATCACTTCCGGAAGTATTAGCACTAGAGCTTGCGGATGGAGTACACATCCCATAGGGGACGCAAACGGAAGCAAGTGAGACACTTGGTTAGAACCCAGTCTAGATTGCTAACACTGAATCCTAAGTTAAGTCACAACCGGATGCGGATTCACTTCCGGATGAATTAAGACTAGCGCTCACGGATGAAAGACTCATCCCACAGCAGAATCACAACCGGATGCGGAATTACTTTCGGATAGACTAGAACTCGCGCACGCGGATAAATGTTTCATCCCCCAGCGGCAGCGAGTAACTCACTAGGGAAATAACTTAGTCCATGAGCATTAGGTACACAAAACCTTAAGACTAAGTTATGATTCAACCGGAAGTGAAATTGCTTCCTGTTGGATTTTGACTGGCGCAGCCTGATAAAATAGAATAACCCCAAGCGTCAGTGAATCAGCCTCGTCAAGTGAAATTGCTTCCTGTTAGATTTAGACTGGCACAGGCTGATAGAAGAGATATAACCCTAAGCGTCAGTAAGTTCACCACGTCAAGTGAAAGTGCTTCCGATAGCTTAGTAACTAGCGCTGACTATTGGATTGAAGGACACTGAGCGAGAGTGAGTGATAGTGAGTAAAATCCTTCATCAAGTGGAATCACTTCCTGATGTAGAAGTGCTTCCGAATACATCATAGACTAAGAGGACTAACGTTCAAAATATACAATACACTAAGTCAGAACATAGTCTAAGTAAGACTACTCCCCATAGCAAACTTCCCACAACATGTATAGTTCTTACTATATTTGATTATATATAATGCTAAGTTGGGCTAACCAGTATGTGCAGAAATTAGCCACTTCCGGATGCAAATGAGTTTCCGGATGCAAAGACTCTTGGCATTGGGATTCAGAGATTAACACTTGCAGAGCAAGATTGCCACTTCCGGATGAAAGATGATCATCCGTCAGCAAGAGTACAAGAGTAAACGCCACATACACAGAAGTCAGATTGCTTTCATCAGAGCAGAGGTGTAAGGACTACTTTTCAGAGATAAAGCAAGTCAACCCTGCTAAGCTTTAATGGAGCGTTTAAGAAGATGTACTTCCCAACGGTAACAAGAGGTTAACAAATATTCAAACAACATTGTTACCTACCAAGCATGAGGAGTATGAGAGATAAGGAGAACATAATCTGAAGATTCATTCAAGATGCCAAAGCTCATACTACCCACAAGAATCAGAGTCCATAAGAGAGCTTCTGATAGCAAGAGAGCATCCAATAGCAAAGCGCTCTTATCATTCATGGACAAGTGCTTGGAAGACAAAGTTCCTCTATGTGATAGCAAGCATAATGTTAGAGTCCACGAGCTTCACTTCAGATAGCAAGAGAGCTTCCGATAGTAAGTCTCTTAGCATCCTGGACTTATGCTTGAGGAACGAAGTCCTCATCTGACAACAAGCAAGAGTCAGACCGTACAGTGTATAGATGTCAGAACGACTTTTGCCAGAACAGTGTTGTCAGAACAGTGTTGATAGAACAGCTGGTCAAAGCACCTTTTCAGATAAAGCAAAGTCAACCCTGCTGTGCATTAATGAGGACAACGTAAACAAGGCCCCAACGGCTATATTCAAACGGCCTTATTGCCTCTCCAACGGTTGGATAATCAGAGGCTGGTATAAAAGGAGATATTCTTCATTTCTGAAGAGTAGTGAGAAAGAGAGCTTCATGAGTTTGATAAGCAAGAGAAATAGAATGAAGAAGCTCAAGCCTACTATCTGAAATATCCTTCTCATCTTCTACTCTCTGATTATGAAGTTGTAATACTCTTAGAGAAAATGAGTAGAGAGCGATCAATTGTACTTAAGTGAGTAACATCATCTACTCTTAGAGAGAGTCATTTTGTACTTAAGTGTTTATCAAAATCAGTTCATAGAGTGAACATATCATTAAATCCTCTAATTGATAGAGGCTGTTCTAAAGCTTGTGCTTGAAGAACAGAATTGTTATCTTACAATTGTAAGGGGGAGTATTTAGAGGTTTTCTAAATCTCCATAGGTTGCAAGTTAGCCCGCAAAACTTGTGGTTGTAGGTTTGCAGGTGAACCCGTTGTAAAACCTGTGGGTTGTTAGGTGAACCCGTGTTCGTAAAACCTAAAGTGTAAAGGCTTCTCTTGCCCGATTTAAACAAGAATAGTGGATTGGAAATCTCAGGTGTAGCCTGGGGACTGGATGTAGGTCTGGGTGACCGAACCAGGATAAATTTATGTGTGCATAAATTTACATTTAAACATTTTATTTTGCATCACAAAACATACTGACTTGTGCATACCATTATTTATTAACATCATCACCAAGCACAAGCAGTCTTTGAAAAAGAGCTAAAGTTTTTATTCCTTCACCCAATTCACCCCCCCCTCTTGGGTGACAGCCACACATTTCAGATACTGCTTACAGCGCTAAGCATGGATGCTGATGAGTGTCTTTACCCGCTAGCATTTGCATTGGTTGAAATAGAGAATACTCATCACTCGAAGTGGTTCATGGAGTGTCTCAAAACTTCTCTAGACCTAGAAGATGGATCTAGGATAAAAATGATGTCGGATATGCAAAAGGTGATGCATTGTGTCTCAAAACATTGTCTATTTTTTCCTATTCTATGAATTATTTTCCTATTCAGCGAATGCTCTCATTGAATATTCTCTTTGTTGATGAATGAACTGCCAAACTTAAATGATGAATCCTGGAAGTGTGTTTTTTTATCATTTTGTAATGCTGCTAAATGATGAATCCTGGAAGTGTGTTTTTTTATCATTTTGTAATGCTGCTAAATGATGAATCCTGGAAGTGTGTTTTTTTATCATTGTTAAATTTAAGTGTGTTTGTTGTCCTGTAGGCATTGTGTTTGTTAAGTGTGTTTGTTGTCCTGTAGGCATTGTGTTTGTTACATTTAAATGATGAATCCTGGAAGTTAAGTGTGTTTGTTGTCCTGTAGGCATTGTGTTTGTTGTTTTTAAATGACTTTACTGCTCAATGATGAATGACATCTCTTTGTTTTGGCAGGGTCTGTTGCAGGCAGTCAGACAAGTTCTTCCTGAAGCTGAACATTGGTTTTGTGCTCGTCACATCTATGCAAATTGGGGAAAAAATGGACTGGCATTAAATTGAAGGAGCTTTTCTGGGCTTGTGCATGGAGCACTTTTGAGGAACAATTCAAGGACAACCTCCAGGCCATGAAAGAGAAGAATGAAGATGCAAGTAAGGCAATGATGACATACCCTGTTAAATCGTGGGTCAGAGCATACTTCTCCAACAGATGTCATTTACAAATGGTCGACAATAACATGGTTGAGAGCTTGAATAAGTGGATAGATGACTATAGGTACTATTCGAATGTTTGATGGGATCCGTGAGAAGCTGATGGACAAGTGGGCTTCAAGTGAGAGTAGGGCCAGAAAATGGAAAGGGAATTTCAGCCCACACTGTATGTCATTCTTTGAGATTCATAGGGGGTTGGCAACCCGATGCCAAGTGAGATACAATGGAGATGCAGGATATGAGGTCCGTGAGGGGCAGAATAGACACACGGTTTCTATTCAAGCAAAGATTTGCACATGTCGTTTCTGGGAGTTGACTGGAATCCCTTGTCAACACAGTATTGCAGCAATGTGGCATGCACGGGTTGAAAAATACATGGACAAAACTAACGGCCAGCACCGTTAAATTTAACTAGAGTGTCATTTTTGTACCACTACCCAATAGGTGAGGATCATTTTTGTACTGTGCAATAGATGTGTACCATTTATGATCCAACCCCAATAGTTGAGTAACAAAAATGGGCCTTCGCCCTATAAAATCTTCTATTCTAGCCTCATAATAATATTTCTTAAATTCACAAATATACTGATCTAAATATTTTGGGTTTAGAGAACATATTTCTATTTGTTATAATTTTTCTATTGCTCTTGTTTTTGTTGTAGATTCATTTAATGCTACACTTCTTCCTAAAAGTTCATTTCTAATTAAAGTTTCATATTTTCTAATTAATATTGCTATATATTCCTTCCTATCATTATATGTACCTTGTTCTATATATCTTGCACTTATTCTAAATGTTTCTGTTTTACTTTTCCACCAATTATGAACATTTCCTAAAAAACTTACTTCTATTACAATTGGTACAAATTGTGGGTTTAAACTTTTTCCCATTAATTCAGACAAAAAAAAAACTTTTCCCATTAACGCAATTAAATGTGATTTGCTCCATTCTTCTAACCTTTTTTCATTATCTAAATTACAATCTAAATCTAACCATATTCCCATACTTGGTATTCCTCTTGTTTCATATTGTTCTAAAGGTGTTGGTGTAAACCTAGATTTAGTTGGTGTCTCAAATGTAAATTCAAAACTCTTTTGGTTTATTGGTTGTTTATGATGCAATATCCTATCTTGTTCTTCTTCTTCTCTTTTTTGTCTCATTTCCTGATCTAATTGTTGCTGTGATGTTCCTTCATCTCTTGGTTTAGATTCCATTTGTCTTTCCATATTAATCTGAACACTTTCATTTTCTTTAATATTAATTTTTGTAGCATATTCAAATTCTTTCCTTATTTGTTCTATTTTTTCCTCTTCTTGACCCATTATTTCTTCTATTTCATCATCATCTATATTTTCTATAACATTCATCATATTTATACTGATTCCCTTATTTTTCTTCTTTTTCTTGTTTTTCTTGTTTCTTTAGTTTCATTATTTCCATTAAATAGTCTAATTCTGAACCTGTTTGGTATAATATTTCTGCTATTTTATTAGCCTCATTTAATTCTAACTTTTCTTCACTTTTTTCTTTACTCTTTTCTTCATTTCTTATACCATATATATCTTTCTTGATATTTTTTCATATCAAATTTTTCTATTTCTTTGTATATTTCCCATATATTTCTATTTATGACTTCTTGTCCTTTTTTATCTCTTCCGATAATATTCTAGTTTGTTTTATATTTTCATCCATAGATTGTTTTAATATATTATCTTTACTTACTTCTTTCATTTCTATCTCTTCTAAAGCTTTTAACATATTTTCCATATTCATCATATTTATTTAGGGATTTTCAATTATAGGTTCAATCTTTCTTTCTATTCCTAAAGCCTTCATTATCTGTCTTATATTTGCTTTTATATATGTCAACTCAGTAGTGTTATTGACAACCTCTTTTCTTAAATCATATAATTTTTGTTCTAATGGCTTAGATAATTCTATTAATCTATCTATTTTATATTTTTGTTGTTCTTGATCTATAATATTCCTGGTTTCTATTGGTAGTTTTTCTAACAAATCATTTAGATTATAAACTTGTAATAAATCTTCTATATTTGGATTAACATAACATCCCAATTGTTTCATTATAAACATATTAGTCCAATTTACTTGGTTGAAAGTATAATCTCCATCTCCTCCTATTATAAATGGTGTAAAAATGTAGTCACTTGCTTCTTCTTTCTTATCATAATTCATAAAAGAACTTTAATTTTTCTGCTTCTATTCCATACATTCTAGGTTCTAATACTTTTATAGAATTCATTTCAACAATAGCAATAAAATTCTGAAAATAAGTGATAAAATCTAAGAATGTGAAACAAGGATTAAGATTTCTTATTATTTAAACCATGGGGCTCTAATACCATAACGATACAGATACTAAGAAAAGGATATGTCAGTTGTTAGCTGAATATGCCAGCCACAAGTGTAATTATTGTGACGAAAGAAGTCCAGAAAGAAGAGATTTTGAAGATTCAATAATGGACTTGAGTGTAATCTGACAAAAGAAGAAGGAGACAAAAGGAGTGGCAGACAAGATAAAAAGAAAAAGTAAATGGCAGACAAGATAAAAAGAAGGATAAGATAAGGGCATGATCAATCATGGAAGCTGACGAAGGAAATGATGTAATTTGAGAGGAATACCTCTCTATATAAGTCATGTAATTATATATATATATATAGTCACTGTACTCGTTTAATTAAAAACAGTACGACTCACATACATACAAATAGTGAGATTCATTTTGTGAAACCCAAGTCTAAGTCAGCTAGATTTTGATGGAATGTGTATGATACACGTTATAAGATGTGAGCATTAATATTAATGCATACAAGAGAAAAAGGCCTGTGTGTGTATATATATAAGTGAGAATTAATGGGAAACTAAGGGGGGACAAAATTAGAGGTGATTATGAGAGTCAATGGTAAGATGATTAGACAAGAAATCAAAGCCAACCATACTTTACTTATCTCTGTTAAACCCTTGAGTCCCCACCATAATCAAAATTCAACCTTATCAATATATATACTATTCATACCCACAGTTAAAAGCTATTTCTTTTAATGATCGTTTTCGCACCGTTGCTTTTATATCTTTCTTTCTTTTTCTTTTCCATTAAAACACTAGCCATATAAAATAATAAAAGTGGGATGATTAATTTTTCAAGCGTAATGTTGTTTCTCATTTCACAAATTCATGCTGCTTTAATCTTCCAATTTTTGTGATATGCGATTTATATTTGAAGTATGATATTTAATTCTTGGAAGAATTACCTTTTTCTGTCAAATCTATATATGTGAATGTGCACGCATCTTGAAATGTTTCATATGCAAATTAATTTATAGAAAATAAAAAAAACTACAAACAAGTTATTAGTTCACATGGTAAAAGTGACATAACTTAATTATATGAGGAGGAGAGAACAACTTAAAATTTTGGAAATGGACTTGTTGGGAGAGACAAAAACCTTTAAGATAAATGGGATAAATAGTTGGAATAATATCAAAAAGAGATTAAGAAAATTGGATGAATATTTGGAATAATATCCAAAAAGAGATCACTTCCAACAAGAAACTTAAAAGATTGGCTAAGGAGGTGTTTTTTTAAAAAAATGTATTGAAACCTTATCGGTAGAGTAATAAGGGACTAGAGGAAAACTAAATTAAACATGAAAAAACAAAGGAGGTTAAAGTTTAATATTTAGGGTAAAAATAATCCGCTGACTAGGTTATTTTTCTTTTACCGGGGTTGTTGAAGGAGACATGCTTGGTGAATTGGAAGGTGCTACATTTGGAGGTGCTCTCCTTTTCCCTCATTTTCCTTTTTGACACCATTGAATCATTGATTAAATGGTTCATATTTAATGTTTTTATAAAAATGAATAGTTTACAATAATAATTAAAAATATGAAAAATAAATTTGATCTTATCATTCTAAACATTTCACATACAATTGTAATGAAAAATAAAAATAAAATACTAATTTTATAATAATCGTCTACTGAATAATTTACATCAAATTTTAAATTTTGACAGATCAAATTTATTTATGATATTTTTAATTATTATTATAATTATATTCATTTTTATGAAAACATTTAAATTTGGACCATTTCGACCAAAATTTATTCATGAGAGAAAAGGAGAGGGAATGAAAAAGGAGAGTAATAGAGTATCCACCTCCTTGCTTACTAGTGCTAAAAAAAGCTTTACCTCGTACGTTTAAAAATGATTAAACATGTAGAATAAAAGTTGGTTAAACATGAAGATTTGACGATAACGTAATCTAGTGTTGTTAGAAAAGGGGCATGCATTGTAGTGTTTTTGAGACTTTGAATCATCATGTTAAATATTTTCCATGTATGCTTTTGATATACTCATCTTCCAATTTTTCGCTACTATTATTTTTAGCATTTTCCAGTTTTTAAATATTAATAATATTTAATGTTTTCAATATGCATATTTCATATTTTAGCATTTAAGTTTAATTGTTGTTAGTATTAAATAATAGAAGCTAAGACAAAGTATTGAAAACATTTAAATAACTACTAAAACATAAAAACTAATCAGCAGTCAAAATTATAAAGATGAATAATGAAAATATAGATGAGTACTAGGTATGAAAAAACATAGATGAATACTGAAAAATTAATTCAGAAAAAGAAAGTTATTCTAACCAAGGGCTTAGTTTTTTTAAAAAAATAACTGTAATTAATATATTATAAGTATTTTAAATATAATTTTCGTTGAACATTGTAAAACTGAACAGGATTGGGTGGGTTAGTGAAGCTCAATCGCACTATTGACCTGTTCACGTTTACCTCATTTTTTTCTCATTTTATTTATCTTTGATTTATGATATTATTCTGTAATAAGAGATTATAACTTTTTTTTGAACACACAAGAGATTATAACTTGAAGTAACCATAAATAAGGTATATTATTTATAAATAAAATGAAAAATTATTTCAACTTTATATCATGTTGAGATATGCAAAAAATTTTAATATATAAAATGTTATGATCATCTATAATTAAGAAAGGAGAGGTCCTTGTTTTTTATCAGTTTTTTTTTATCAGTAGGAGAGGTCCTTGTTGGCAACCCTACCTTTATGTTGATCACACGATTTTGAGAGACCATCTTTTGTTTTTTTGTTCTCTCTCTCTCTCTCTCTCTCTCTCTCTCTCTCTATATATATATATATATATATATATATATATAAGTACAGCTCCAAAAAACCTCGCTTTTAATTGTTTTATGGTCAGTTCAAAAACCAAACTAATGAGAAATGTGCATCATGCTCTCAATGGACAATGTAAACACTTGTCAAAATTTCACGACATGGATCAAATAGGAGTACCTTATTGTGTTAATGTCATGTCATTAACCAGGAGTAATGTCTGATAAAAAAAACCAGGATTAACGCATTATATGCACTACTACAAATTGTCTCTCTACCAGCGCCCCTTTACATGCGCTTAGAAGAAACGCATGTATAGAGGGTCCTTTACATGCGCTTTAAGCGCATGTACAGGTAAGAATCTATACATGCGCTTAAAGCGCATGTAGAGGCCTTATCTCTACATGCGCTCTAAGCGCATGTAAAGGCACAAACACCCTTTACATGCGCTTTAAGCGCATGTAAAGGCACTACTGAAGTGCAAAACATGGAGTCATGCATAAGAGGTCCTCCTCAGACCTCATAAGGTGTCCCTGCTTGTAGACTTAGTGTTTCATGACTCCATTACCACTTTTGGGTGGTGAAACACCCTCTACATGCGCTTAAAGACCATGTAAAGGCTTGTTCTTCAATAGAATTCACTATAACATTGTCAAGCACAAGATTTGAGCATTTTGAGATGAAGTATTGAAACAATTTAGTTGAAAAGCACCAAATCACATGAAAATCCATATAATTAAATGGACATTGGTCTCTACATGCGCTTTAAGCGCATGTAAAGGCACAAACACCCTTTACATGCGCTTTAAGCGCATGTAAAGGCACTACTGAAGTGCAAAACATGGAGTCATGCATAAGAGGTCCTCCTCAGACCTCATAAGGTGTCCCTACTTGTAGACTTAGTGTTTCAAGGCTCCATTACCACTTTTGGGTGGTGAAACACCCTTTACATGCGCTTTAAGCGCATGTAGAGGTAGAAAAACCCTTTACATGCGCTTAAAGCGCATGTACAGGGTGTCTCTACCTCTACATGCGCTTTAAGCGCATGTAGAGCCTCTACATGCGCTTAAAGCGCATGTAAAGGCTTGTTCTTCAATGGAATTCACTATAACATTGTCAAGCACAAGATTTGAGCATTTTGAGATGAAGTATTGAAACAATTTAGTTGAAAAGCACCAAATCATATGAAAATCCATATAATTAAATGGAATTTGGTCTTTACATGCGCTTTAAACGCATGTATAAGCCATAAAATATTATTATAACAAAGGAAAGAAAATACATGCGCTTAAAGAGCATGTTGTAACATCCTAAAATTTTTCTAAATTATAAAATAAATTAATAAGTACCCAAAAAAAAGGAAAAAAAATTAATCTTGCAAATGAATTTAGAAAATTCAACATTTTTGCTTTTAGGAAATCTGTTAAGATTAAGAAAGAAAATAATAGAGGATTAAATTTAAATTAGAAATCTTTATGATGGTTATTTCAATAAGGCATCGATTTAGGAAATTTTATTTAACATAAATAATTATGATAAAGTTAAATTTAAGTAATTAGAGTGTTGGAATTAATTTATAGTTGAAACATTAAATTAGAAATTATAAAGACATTATTAATAAATTATAATAGTTATATATAACTTTTACATTTTCAATATGTTAATACTATTGATTTCAATATTGTTAATTTAACTTTCCAAATAAAAGGAATGAGACATATTTCTATATTGTTTGGCCAAGACATATTTCAATATGCTAAACTTATAGGGTCATTTTGGTAATTATATTGTAAACCCAAAACCCTAATAATCCCTTCCTATATAAACCCATCTCTCACCTTCTCTTCCCTTTTCATTCTCTCTCTGCCGTTTCCTCACCCCCCAATACAAATCATCTCCTTCTTCATTCTCATACTCTTCCTCTTTCTCCATAACCATTGTCTCTTCCTCCCATCCTTACTTCTCCAATTTGTCACTCTCTCTCCCAAACCGGTCAAATCATGTTTGTTGTTGTCCACAAGGTCCTTGTTCGTTTTCCTCGTTCCAGCGCCCTCCACCTCCGTTCTTCTGCGTTTTCCGGCGAGCACAGCGGCGGACGGCGACGGAAAAGGTTAGCCTTCGCCGTTTCTTGTGCTCTTCAACTCATTTCTTCCATTCAAGGCTGGTTCTCACTCTTTTTTTTCTTCTATTTCGATTTCTGGTTCTTTCTCACTACTTCAACATTCTTTCCGGCGAGAAAAACGGTGGAGATAACCGCCGTCCATAACTACATCGTCACATTCAAGCTTAGGTAAATTTCAGTTTTTCCATTTCATACCTATTCTTCTCTGACTTCGTGTGAGGCTGTAAGAGTTCGAATGGGTTTAGGAGTTTGGGTCTAGAAATGAATTAAAGCAATGTTTAAGCTTTGGTTTATGGTGGTTAAGAATATATTTGGGTGTTCATTTGAAGTTTGAATAATTTTTGTAAAATCCCTTGATTGGGGTTCCCAAATCTGTTAGGTTATGGTGTTTAAAGATGCATGTTTAAAATGATATTAGTTGTTTTGCAATCTGTGGAGCTTTTCTCTGTTTTGATTGAATTAGACACCTAGAATCTAGAATTTATTATGCGTACTGTTCTTTTCTGTTTTGGGATGATTTTGATCAGCTATAAAAATGTCCAGGGAAGTAGATTGTTACTTGAAATTGATTTGGTATTAATGTCTTAACATTGGGTTCAAATGATCAAATTGTTTCTCTATATTAAGTTTTATGTCTTAGCATTGCTTTACCCTTTAGTATGCTCTCATGAAATCTGAAATCTGAATTTATTTATTATGGATTTATCGGTATTAAGACGGTGCTTTAATTTGAAATTAATACATGGCTGGCAATAGGCTCCTCACTGATAGGCCACATCGTGATGGTAATTTCATTCACATCATTCCTTTTTTTTTCACACAATTGTTCAACTTTTCATTGCTGTGGGAAACTCTATGATCTGTTTCTTTCTAGCATTGAGGTTTTAGGGATGGTGGTGAGTCAGATTGAATGTTGAAAATGATGCTTGATTTAGAAGAGAAGTTTTTGAACTGAAAAGTTCATTCAGCATAGCTTCATCTTTTGTTTTCACATACCTTGTGTTATTCATTAAGGCAGGCTAGTACTGACTAAAGTGACTATTATGGCTATTTTAATTTTAGTTTGGTTATGGTCTTTTAATCCCATGTATGTCTTTCCTTTTTGGAGCTTAAGAATCGGGGTTACTGCTGTCATTTGGTCAGAGTTCTCACTTAATGATAATTAAGATATCTATAATTTTGCTATGGCTCTCACTCTATGCTTCATTTCCTGTCTGAGACATGATTAACATGGTGGATCTATCTTTATATGGTCAGTCATGTGTTTTGCTCCTTTTGATTTCTTCATTCTGCTTACGGTCAGAAGCAGTTGCACTTGAAGTTATTGCTTATGTTGTGTGTGTGTCTCCACTTCTCACTCTACTTTACTTGGTGGGCTTTAGTGTTTACTCTTAACTTTAATAAAACAACTATGATGCACATAGTTCTTTTTGCTTATGTATATATAAAAAATGAATCATACATTGTTATTGTTTTGATATTGATATATAATTCATTTTTGAAGATATTAAGTAATTGACTTTTTCTGGTCAATTCTTGTGATATAATGCTAGTTCCCATTGTTGAATGACTAAAATAGGAATGGTGTGGAGTGCAAGAAGTAGCTTAAGTTACAAAATTTCCCTATGAAACTAATGAAGTTCCGGTCCTAAATATTTCATTGTGAGTTAAGGTCCTATATCTAGGTCTCATTTATTGTTTCCCAAACCCTTCCAAAAGTGTATATAGTAGATCATGGAAAAAATATTGAAAGGGCCATGTTAACCCAATGAAATATTGAGAATGGAAGGGTTTGTGAAGTGAAATGAGACTTGTTGTGTGTCCTTTTGTTCCCAAATAATGTGTGTTTGGGAACAAAACCTACAAGGCACCTTCACATGTCACATGTCTCAATTTTGTTCTCCTATATGCAACTCATAACCTCTCCAACTCTTGAAAACCACTCTACATGTTTCATTCATAATTTATTTTATATGCATTTGTTTTAGTGTAGATAGTAGATCATTAGCTTATTTTACCTATAAGCTAATGGATAAATATTGAAAGGGCCATGTTAACCCAATGAAATATTGAGAATGGAAGGGTTTGTGAAGTGAAATGAGACTTGTTGTGTGTCCTTTTGTTCCCAAATAATGTGTGTTTGTTTTTGTGTAAGGGCAATACATAACTTAAAACTCTTTCCCCAATACATCATCACATTCATTGGAAGACAAAACCTACAAGGCACCTTCACATGTCACATGTCTCAATTTTGTTCTCCTATATGCAACTCATAACCTCTCCAACTCTTGAAAACCACTCTACATGTTTCATTCATAATTTATTTTATATGCATTTGTTTTAGTGTAGATAGTAGATCATTAGCTTATTTTACCTATAAGCTAATGGATAATCTAAAATAAGTCAACTAGGTCCTATATTTAGGACCGGAGAGAGTACTCTCTTTAGTCATTATTAAAATCCCCCCTATACATGCAATATAATCTGTACTGCTAAGCTGAAGAAAAATCTATAAATTTGAAAGGAGAAATAGATTAAAGTACTACCTCTAGTCCTATTATAAGACTTATTTGAATTGTTTTTGGAGAAATTAAGAAAACAAAATTTTCATTTTATATTCTAATTACATGTGGCAAATGTTACTCCCTCCGTTCCTAAATATAAGACCTAGATAACTTTTTTTTGGAAAAATTAAGGTTGCGAAATAGGTTATTAAATGATGACATATTTGATATCTTTTTAGATTATCCATTAGCTTATAGGTAAAATAAACTAGTTTAAGAGAAAAAATTAGGTAAATTAATTTATAATTAACTTATTTTTTGCTTTTTTTAGGATTTTTCAAAAAAGTCATCTAGGTCCTATATTTAGGAACGGAGGGAGTATAATTTAGTGGTATATATAATTTGTTTCTTTAACTTTTAAAAAAAGTAAAATGGTTGGGTTTGGAGGGAGTATTAACTTTAAAATCTTAGTAAACCTATCAATAAACTCATAATTTAGAACGGAAGGAGTTTAATCAATCATTCTGTAACTATAAAACAAGAAATAAAACAATATGACTATATTTGAATGAAAAAGATTGATAGGTAAATATTGAAAGGGCCATGTTAACCCAATGAAATATTGAGAATGGAAGGGTTTGTGAAGTGAAATGAGACTTGTTGTGTGTCCTTTTGTTCCCAAATAATGTGTGTTTGTTTTTGTGTAAGGGCAATACATAACTTAAAACTCTTTCCCCAATACATCATCACATTCATTGGAAGACAAAACCTACAAGGCACCTTCACATGTCACATGTCTCAATTTTGTTCTCCTATATGCAACTCATAACCTCTCCAACTCTTGAAAACCACTCTACATGTTTCATTCATAATTTATTTTATATGCATTTGTTTTAGTGTAGATAGTAGAGCATTTTGGCCAAAAAAAGTGTATATAGTAGATCATGGAAAAAATCTATTGACAATAGAACAAATATTATATACTAAAAGAACATTATGCCTTTCAACATTTCAAATTCAGTCTGTTTTTGTCCTCAATGTTGATGATTTTTAGTTCATCGTTAACAATGTTAGCTATGTACTCAATGCTCACTTATAAACAATAAACTATTATGCCTAAACTAGGATCTAGCAAGATAACTAATCAATAATTAATTATTTATAAAAAGCGCATTGATTTTTATAAAGTACCTAGTTTTATCCCTTAAATGGGATACTATTTACTTGTTGAAAAATCTCATTATTATGTGCAAACAATAGAAAGAGTTAAGGAAACAATTATAAATATGAAAAACTAAATGGACTGATGTGTTACTTTTAATAGTAGAATAAACTCTTTTACTAGCTCATAAATTTAAGATAATAGGAAGTATATATATTAGCTGAATTTTATTTATTTTAAAACAGAAAAGAAATATCAACAGTTTTTATGGATGTTAAGTATGACTCTCATACCCCATGACGAAGTATTATCATGTATCACTATTGGCTGGCAAAAAAAAAAATGTATCACTATTGGAATGATAATTAATTAATAGGCCATTTCATAAGTATCTTTGCAAGCACTTAATTCTAAGGCGTATTTTGATATCAACAAGTCTCCAAGATTCAAAACAGATTAAATAATATATATTACATTCGATCCATGGTTTAAGTCTAGTTAGCAGTGAAATTGATTGATCTTATTATATAAAGGATAAGAAGTAATTTTAAGATATATTACGTAAAAGGTAATTTAAGTAATACTCCCTCCGGTCCTAAATATAAGACCTAGTTTATTTTTTTGAAAAAACCTAAAAAAGCAAAATATAAGTCAATTATAAATAGATTTACCTAATTTTCCCCTTAAACTAATTTATTTAACCTATAAACTAATGACTAATATAAAAATATATCAAATATGTCATAATTTAATACTCCGTCCGGTCCTAAATATAAGACCTATATGACTTTTTTGAAAAATCATAAAAAAAAGCAAAATAAGTTAATTATAAATTGATTTATCTAATTTTTTTCCCTTAAACTAGTTTATTTTACTTACAAACTAATGGATCATCTAAAAATATATCAAATATGTCATGATTTAATAGAATATTTTGCAACCTTAACCTCTCCAAAAAAAGTTATCTAGGTCCTATATTTAGGACCGGAGGTAGTAACATATTTTGTAATCTTAACATCTCCAAAAAAAAAGTCATCTAGGTCTTATATTTAGAACCGGAGAGAGTATTACTTTTTTCTGTATTACCTTGAAATAATTCAACCTGATTTTACAAACTCCATTTTGTATGCAAGTGTCCCTCTAAAAAATCATTTGGTATAAAAAATGGTTGTTTATAAGTTTTCATAATTTCCTTTCTATCCTTTAAACAGAATAACCTCTTTCCAGAGGAGTATAATTCATCTAAAGTTATACACCCTCCATTCCTAAGTGTCAGAGATCCATTTGGAGGAAAGATGGGAATGTTTTTAAATATAAAATCTATTGTTTTATCATTTTTTCCTAATTTTTTTATTGAGACTCCTCAATAATAAACAAGCAAGAGAGTTAGGGAAGCAATAAATGTAGGTGGTTCATATATTTTGGCAATATCATCTGATTTTAATTAGTTTAATTAACATCCTTACTATAGTCAAATTAAGTAAATATGTTTTATATTTAGTAACAGTCGGAGTAACTTGTACTCCCTCAGATTCTAATTATAAAAACACTTCATGTTGACTTTTGTTTTTTGGAGAATTCAAGTATGTAAAGTTAATCATTTTAAAACATTTATAATTATTTTTTCCCTCAAAAGTAATTTATTCGACTTATAAACTAACCTATAATTTAATTACATGTGACATATGTTATAATTATTTTTTACTAAACCCTTATGCCCGTGTAATATATATTTGTACCACCGCTCTTTTATTGTGATCTTTGGCATAATAGAAATAATCAAGTTCCACTTTGAATATTTTAAACAAGAAACCTTTTGACGAGGAGCTACAATACACAATGAAATGAAGCCTCATAGTTTACCAAAATAAATAGATACTCACTTTTTCTAGGATAGCCTCATTGTTCAGACAAGTGTTTAGATACTTGCACTTTTGTGAGAAATAACTGCATTTTAACCAATACCTATAAATTATTCCCATAAAAAAACAATGGCTTTGAGGATTTCACTCTGGATTCTTGAAACAACTGTACATTTTTTTCCCAACCAAATATCATCCCTATTGAGTGAAAGCACACCAATAATTGCAACATAGTCAACAGATCACCTAGTCCCCAAACCTGCCAATTACGAAAACCATTTTTTTCAGATCTTAATAGTTTCCCAACGTAATACATGACGTTCTTAACCTTTCCTAATGATGGCCATGAAG
This sequence comes from Mimosa pudica, assembly GCA_029929735.1. Taxonomy (NCBI): domain Eukaryota; kingdom Viridiplantae; phylum Streptophyta; class Magnoliopsida; order Fabales; family Fabaceae; genus Mimosa; species Mimosa pudica. The sequence continues at coordinate 5,366,258 of JAKELP010000012.1, read as the reverse complement.
ACTAATTTTTCATTAATATTTTCAGTAATGAAGTTCCAGTCAAACTTGCAGTAAAGTACTTTCTTGAACAAACAATTAGCTTTGTCGGACAAATAGTACAGGTTGACATAATTAGTGGTTACAACAACGAGATGATGTCTGCTGATTATTTTAGACTTTAGAAAGGAGAGAGACGTTATCACATGATAGTGGAAGACACTAAAACTTTGACTATATTTCCACCATCTCACTCATTAGCTTCTTTACTCTAACTACTTTTTTATCTTTGAATAAATAAAACAAAGTTTACCTGTTATATTTGTTTGATTACGTTTTCCACTTTTGGTTTCACTGGTCCTGCAGCACTTAGACATCTCATATTACATCAGAAACAGTTCTATGTGAATTTTTCTTCCAAAAAAATGTTCAAGGAAAGAAATTTTTGGATCGCCTTGCAAATAATTGTAGAAATATCACAAACAAGTATCTTAACTAAAATCCCATTGTTGAATGACTAAAATAGGAATGGTGTGGAGTGCAAGAAGTAGCTTAAGTTACAAAATTTCCCTATGAAACTAAGAAAAATTATATAAACAATTAGCCATCAAGAACTAAATTTAAATTACATATGGATCAAACAGGATGGAATCTGCGATCTAGCACCGCCCTAGGGTGAATGTCATGCCACTAAACAGGAAGGCCATTGGCATTTAGGAGTAGCTTTTGTGACAAGAGAAAGAATAGGTGTAACAACTAAGATATTGATTTTGGGCAACTTATTAACATCTGGGAATTGAAACCCATCTGATTTAATGAAAACAGAATCACATAACACTATAAATCGCTTTTATATTCACTCCATAACCGGAAGTCATCATCATTATCACTTTCAACAGATTTTTCAGCACTATGAAATGGCCCATTATCTTTCTGATGATCTCGCACAACTTCATCCTTCTCAGTTTTTGCATCTTGCCCTTCCTGCATGCAAGTTAAACAGTTGTAAATTCGCAAGGATTATTATGATGAGGATAGGTCCCACAAAACATTAAATGAATAATTTTACAAATTGTTTTCAAGTGTAGGACCAGTACAGCTTAGACAAATGACTATCACTATAATTCCCGTCTTGGCATTATATGGGTTATGCTAGCCAATGTGACATGGATTATGATCTCATCCTGGATCATTGAGCAGGCTTCAAGCTTTAACTAGAAGTTTATTGGGCTTCGGAATATTAAAGATCATTTAAAAGGTCAGAGTGGGTCCAGGACTGAGTGCAGCCCAGCCCATTATTAGATTGCACTACAAATTGTTTTCCTAAGCCACTTTGGATTTGAGACCAATCTCTTTCGTGGCTTAAAGCACAAAGGGTGTTCGCCTCTCCTAACCAAAGTGAAAAACTGTTCTAACACTGAAATTTTTCATGTTTCCATTTAAAGGATGTTGTTGAAATAAAACTGACAATGAAAAGAGGCAGAAAATATTTGCACCAAAAAAGGGAAATGTCAGAAGATAAATCAAATGGACCAAAGAACATACACTAGGATTATGATCGGATGCCAAGTCCTCCATTTCTTCAGTCATGTCAACTGCAGCGTCTGTTGTGTCTTGTTCTGTCTTAGCAGAAGCTTCTTGCAGCCGCTCAAAAACTGCTTTGAAGTGAAAAAGATCTGCAAAAGATAAGAAAATAGTTTTGCTCCTGTTACAACAATGAGTTTAAAGGCAGCTAACCATTGAATTACTACTTACCCAGATTAAGTCAATAAACAATATTCATAACAAACATTTTAAGCATCATTTCTGGAAAATTTTATAGCAGACAGTCATCAAAGCACAGAAACCAAACGAAAAAGAAATCAATAAAGCAACCAAGAGAAAACAAATTATCTTGCCCACCAAATATTGGTATGTGTGGTTTCCAGGTTACAAAAAAATCATAAAACAAGGGGGTTATTAAAGAAAGAGTCAACCCAGTTCTAGTCTCCACTTGGTGAGGGTGCTAAGGAAGGAAATATACTAGGTAGCCTTACCCCTGATTTGCAAAGAGGCTGATTTGAGCCCAAGACCTTAGATTGAGCCATTACTTTCACTTCTTAGACCCTATTGCAATAAAAACTTAATATGCCATTACTTTTCCTTGAAGCCATAAACTTGTAAAGGAGAAGTTATGATTTGATCAAGCAATTTAAAATTCAATTAGTAAATCAAATCAAATAAACAGTGTCATACCATGTATAAAACTTTTACGAAAATTTTAGTCTTAAACCATTGAAGTACTATTATATATCAATAAGTGATAACCCCTCCATCTCTACATGATGGATAGTTGGATTTAAGTAACACAATTAAAATGGAAAGTGTAGACAAAGTTATTGAATAATTAACTTGTATATTACTGAATAGGCCTAAGGGCATTAATGAACTTACTAATTAGGAAATAATTAAGAATTCTAATCATAACAATATTTCCTAACAGGAACAACTATTAAAGATAGCAAATAATAAACTCAGAAATGTGGAATCACCATTAATAGGGGAAATCTTCGGCAAAATGCACATATAGCACAGAAAAAAATGAAATCATCATGCAAGAAAATAGTAGCCCAAAATTGTTAAACAAAGGTCTTAACCTTTTGCACGATTATTTACAGCATCAGATAGAAGTAAAGGATGCTGGCGTTCTTCCTGTTTGTACTTCAACTTAATTTGATGTCGAGTTCGATCTGGGAAAAGCTGCTGTATCATAGAAAAATCTGTGCCAAACTGGCGGACAGCCTAAAATTAAAAAACAAATTATAGTTTAGTCAATGTTGTCCTCAAGGGATGCCCAGCAGCCACGACATTGAACCTCACATAAAAAAATCTTTTAGTTGAGACATCTTAGAGTAACCCATGAAACTGGATTAGCATCAAATTTGGCACCTTTTATCACAATTTTAATCAACAAACATTGAACACCAAGAATTGAATTCCAATAAGAAATTAAATGCAAATTGGCTTCCACAAATACCTCATAGAACAGTTGAGTGTCTTGCTTTGACCATTTTCCTCTAGGTTTCTTGTCCATGAAAGACTGGTAATTATATAAAGTGGGAGCTGATGAATGAATGCTTTCCTTAGCTTGATCATAATCTGAGCCTCTTCCATATTCCGAACCTAACATATCTTCACTGTGAGCAGAATCCTGATGAAGGGAGTCTCCATTTCTGCAGATGATTATTTCCAAATAGATATCTTTATTACGCTGTATTTTACTGATTTGTAACAGTTTTAGCAAGCAATATTTACCCAGGGAACTTCCTATAAGCTGTTTTCCCTCCCAAAGAAGGGTCGGTGAACACAAAAATGCAAGCAACATAAAACCTTACAGCACTTCCATTTAAAAAAACCTAATAAATATGCAAGCCTAGTATGACAGGCTAGGGGTGTCTCCATTTAATCTCCTCTCCATTTCTCCCTCATTAAAACTAAAATTAGTGTTTTATTAAAATAACAAAATCTCAACCATCATTTTTATCCATTCAATCTCAGCCATTGTTACAAATCCCATCTGATAATCAAAGGGGGCTAGGGCTTTAGGACCTTTTTGTTAGAGAATCTCTTTGATATTGTTTGAAGAATCTGTTTGATATGCATAATCTCTTTGATATGCATTTATGTTTGATTGATTGTATTTTCCATTTTCATATTCTCTCCTCTCCTATATAATGTCTCACCACCATTGTACAACCTATCAATAAGAGAAATCATTTCTTCTTCCAAATCTCTTCTCTCCTTTTATCATGGTATCAGAGCCTTGTTCGAATCTGAGGAGAATGGTTCGTTCCCGCTGAGATCGCAGAGAGAGAGAGAGAGAAAATATTCGGCCGGTGTAGATCTGGAGCAATCCATGGCGCGTCGCACGACACCGCCACCACCGCTGAGTTTGCGAGGCCGAGTTCGGCCAAAATCTCTGTCCTGCCGTCATTCTGAGCGGCGTGTGGCCTTCACGCGCCGCCACAGCAGCGGCGCGTGGCTCCCACGCGCCACCACACCTCTGGCGCGTGAAATTCACGCGCCACCGTACACGGCCGCCGGAGCTTCGAAAATTCCAGAAACGTGTTTTCGGCCTGTTTTTCCACCACTGTCAGCCGCATTAGCTCCTTCAAAATTTGACAAATCAGATTCTCATCCTATAGCTCTAATGGGTAGCTCCTCAAAAGGTTCAGTGAAGCCTGAAGAAGCACCAGAACTTATGTCAGAGCCTCAGGTGATGATTATCGATTACAAATCAAATGTAAACCTTGTTCAGTCAGGTAATTCCATAATAGCCCTTAATACTACTATGACTGCTGATGATACATGGATTGTTGACTCAGGAGCTACAGATCATATGAGTGGAAACAGAGGTTTATTCAAAACTCTTAGATTATATCCGGAAAATCTTAGAGTTAAAGTTGCAAATGGAGTTGTTACAAAAGTTGCAGGAATTGGTTCTGTTTTGTTGACAGAACACTTAGAAGTTCACAATGTTCTCTTTGTTCCTGCGCTTACTTGTAATCTGATATCTGTGAGTTAAATTAATTAAAGGCAAGAGATGTAGAGTGATCTTTGATGAAAGTGGGTGTACTTTTCAGGATTTAAACTCGAGGAGGACGATTGGCAATTCTAAGGAATGGGATGGACTCTATTATCTTGAAGGCTCTAACCGAAGGAAACGAGAAGCAAATAAGGCACTTGTTAGCTCGCATTCCAATAATTAAGATATTCTGTTGTGACACCAAAGGTTAAGCCATCCAAGTTTTGATTATATGAAGCATTTGTTTCCAAGTCTATTCAATAAAAATTCAGTACCATTTTCTTGTGAAACTTGCCAACTCGCAAAGCAAAAACGATCCACCTATCCTCAACTATCCTATAAGCCGACCACACCCTTCACAATAATCCATAGTGACATTTGGGGGCCTGCTAAAACCAAAACCCAAGCCAATGCCAGATGGTTCGTAACCTTTATTGATGATCACACTAGAACTACATGGGTTTACCTAATGAAAGAAAAATCTGAAGTGAACCAAATATTCCAAAGTTTCTACTCTTATGTAAAAAACCAATTCCACACCTCTATCCAAATTTTAAGGAGTGATAATGCTAAGGAATACTTAAGTAGTTCTATGAAAGAGTTTCTAACCAAGCAAGGTATTCACCACCAAACCTCTTCTTGTGTGTACACCCCTCAGCAGAATGGAGTGGCTGAAAGGAAGAATAGACACCTCCTAGAAGTAACTAGAGCTATTATGATAGAAAGAAATGTCCCTAAAATATTCTGGGGAGATGCCATCCTTACCGCTGCCTACCTTATCAATCGTATGCCATCCAAAGTTCTCAACTTCTCCACTCCTATACAGAAACTCCTTGAAACCTACCCCAACTCTCCACTCATTCATACCTTACCTCCAAAAACTTTAGGGTGTGTCGTGTTTGTTCACAAACAGACTGAAGGCAAACTTGATCCTAGAGCAGAAAAATGTATATTTGTTGGGTATTCTCCAAGTCAAAAAGGTTATAAATGCTACAGTCCAATCACCCGAAAAACCATTGTCTCAAAGGATGTAGTGTTTTACGAGAGTGAGGCATACTATCCCAAATTACCCATTCAGGGGGAGAGTGATGGTACAAAATGGCTAATTGTGAATCCCACACCTAAGTCAAGCCTTGAACAAGAGATCTTAGTTTACCCTGAAATGTCATCCAACCCAGTAGACTCTGAAAGAGCCATAACCATCCCAGAAATAGAAATCACCCAGGACAACCTTAGTGAACACAATTCTCAACCCAGAGTGGAAAACAATGCTGAAATCAATACTGAGATGGTCTCTAAAGATCAACATGATGAGGAATTACAATCAGGCAATGAAGCAACTGATAGTAGAGTTCCTTCCACTCCGAGGAATGACCATGAATCTGACTCGAGAATAGATCCTGAAGTGATGGGCTGGCCTATTGCTCTGCGAAAGGGGGTAAGATCTTGTACTCAACATCCTATTCAGAAATTTGTTTCTTATGGTAATCTGTCTGCAAAGATGCAGAGCTTTGTAATTAACACTGCTCACGTGAAAATCCCACACACTTTCCAGCAAGCTATGACTGATCCTAATTGGAAATTAGCTACAGAAGAGGAGTTGAGGGCTCTCAAAGAGAATAAAACATGGGAGATTACAAATCTTCCGAGAGGGAAGAAGGCAGTTGGATGCAGGTGGATATTTACTCCAAAATTTAATCCTGATGGGAGCATCGACAAGTATAAGGCCAGATTAGTTGCAAAGGGGTACACTCAGACATATGGCATTGATTACGAGGAGACGTTTGCTCCAGTTGCCAAGTTTAGTACCATCAACATACTTCTTTCTATTGCAGCCAACCTGGATTGGTCATTACATCAATTAGACATTAAAAATGCCTTTTTAAATGGTGACTTAGAGGAAGAAGTGTACATGGAAGTTCCAGAGGGTGTCAAAGCTCCTAATAACACTGTGTGCAAGTTGAAGAAGTCTTTGTATGGATTGAAACAGTCTCCAAGAGCCTGGTTTGACAGATTCTCTAGAGTGCTGAAGAAGATGACCTTTGTTCAGGGGCAAGCAGATCACACCTTGTTCACTAAACATAATGGTGAAAAAGTGACAATTTTAATTGTTTATGTTGATGACATTGTTATTACAGGAAACGATGAAAGCTCCATAGTTCAGCTGAAACAAGCTCTAGCAAGTGAATTTCAAGTGAAGGATCTTGGTCAGATGAGATACTTCCTTGGCATGGAGATAACCAGAAGCAGGAAAGGCATTAATGTGTCCCAGCGCAAGTACACACTAGACTTGCTACATGAGACCGGGATGCTAGGCGCAAAACCGGAGGAGACACCTATGGATGACCAATGCAAACTAGAAATAAAGGAAAAGGGAGTTCCTGCTAACACTGAGAGATATCGGGGATTTGTTGGGAAATTGATATACTTGACTCATACACGTCCGGATATCAGTTTTGCTGTGGGAATGGTAAGTCAATTCATGCACCAACCACAAAAGGAGCATATGGATGCGGTTATGAGAATACTTGGGTACTTGAAGGGAAATCCAGGTAGAGGAATATTCTTTAAGAAAGGAACAGCTACGAACTTGGAGATTTATACTGATGCAAGTCTTGCAAGAGACCTAGAAACTGGAAGATCTATCACAGGTTATTGCTCATATCTCTGGGGAAACTTAGTTACTTGGAGAAGCAAGAAGCAGACCATTGTATCACGAAGTAGTTGTGAAGCTGAGTTAAGAGCTGCATGTCTTGGTGTATCCGAAGGAATCTGGATCATCAGATGACTACATGAATTGAGAATTCCTTTTGATGGCCCACTGCAAATATGGTGTGATAACAAGTCCAGCATTGAAATGACCAGGAATCCTGTTTATCATGATTGAACTAAACATGTCGAAATTGATAGACATTACATTAAGGAGAAAGTAGAGGCGGGGATCATGACATTGACGTATGTCAGTTCTTCTGAGCAGATTGGTGATATGATGACTAAAACACTTGACCGACCTACATTTGAGAGATTCCAAAGCAAGCTGGGAATGCTTGACATATACTCTCCAGCTTGAGGGGGAGTGTTAGAGAATCTCTTTGATATTGTTTGAAGAATCTGTTTGATATGCATAATCTCTTTGATATGCATTTATGTTTGATTGATTGTATTTTCCATTTTCATATTCTCTCCTCTTCTATATAATGTCTCACCACCATTGTACAACCTATCAATAAGAGAAATCATTTCTTGTAGGAGAAGTTTATGGTCCTTTTAGGAAACTTTTATATTATAAGTATGTAAGCACATCAATGAAATAATAAGAAGACTTTTATTTTTGTGAAACCCTTTTAGTTTTCAACAATAATCAATGAATTAATGTCATTGACCTGCAATTGTACATTCAAAACCATTTTGACTCTTGCTAAAAAACACTTAACAAAAAGGTTGGAAGAGAAAACATCAGTAAAGTATATGATGAAAGAAAGTGCAAGGTAGCTGCACATATCTTTATTAAAATAGGGAAGGGAGGAGTTTCCATTATCTGATAATATTTTCCACGTGTCAGATGCTCTGATTAAAAGTATATGAATGCATGACATTGAGAAGAATATACCGCAGTAAATAAGACCCTCCAAACAATACATATTTTAAAATACGCAGAACTTGCTACTTATATTTATTTCACATAAACAAGGAAACAGAGGTTGATATTGGGCACCTTCCATTAATTGAAGATGTTTTTGATGCAGCTGCCTTCTTTTTCTGCATAGAGAAACAATATGCAACTATTGGTGAATTATCCTATTTAAGTCATAGTAGCAACAAGTATAAAGCATGGTGATATTTAGAAGTTAGAATACATACCGCTTGTCGCTCCCTATATTCTGCAAGTAGTATAATATCCTTCATACGTAATGTTTTTGGGTCAAGTTCATCCTCAGGAATTTCCAGCAAAGCCTTATCCACTATCAAAAAGTAATACCACAATAAGCATCAAATGTATCAAGCTATTATTACCATTGAGAAAATTGAAGACAAGGTAGCTTAATTAGTTACCACATCTTCTTCTTCGTTGTGTTGAATGAGAGAATTTTTTACGAGGCACTTTAGCAGCTTTATCTGAATCCTCATTGGCCCTTTTACATTTCTGACGTGGTTTTGCATTTTTTGTCACGGATTTCCTCTTTTTCTTCGTGCATCCATTATTCATTCCATATTCATCATGTTCTTCAACCTCATCAGTGTTGGAGTAGGTAGGATCGAGCTCATCCTCCTCGTCAGAATCTCCATTCTCTGCTGTATCAACATGTTGATGATTGACTCGCTTTCTCAACTGCCTCCGAGGTTTATCAACGTTATCCTCCTCACCTACTACAGACGACTTCATATGATTTTTTGGGGAACTGGGCATTGTGGTATCATTTTCTTTATAACTAACATCCTGAACCCCATCATAAATAATCCAGAAAGTACTATGCAATCAGATCCACAGATCAGAAAAACGGGAAAAAACATAATTAAAGGGATGCATGTCCATGAAAATTAATAATAACTATTATACATTTTCTCCAGGAGCATCTTCCATATGCAAAAGGTCATCATAGGTAGGATTATCTGCGGAATTCATTGGTTCTTCATGTGGTTCTTCGCACACTGGAATTTCAAGAGTTGGATCTGAGCTGTTATTCATGAATGAATAATCAAGGATATCATCAAGAGAGTGAGCAGGAATTGATCCCCCTACTTCCTGAGACCAATGCAAAATAATAATCATTGATTAATCAACACGAGGACGAGAAATTAGCACATATGTGTAATCAAATCTTTACCTCTGCTCCCAACCTCCCATTGCTCGTGTGAGAATCACCTTCATTTAGGACTGCAGCTTCCTTATAGCTCAATGAATCGTGAGTGGTCTTATAGTCAGGAAACTCTTGAATTTGGGGTATATCACATGACTGATTGACCACATCCTCTGTTCCCTTTTCATTAAAAGAATGAAGAGCTGGATTTCCTACAAAAGAAAGAAAGCATCCTGTTATCCTAATAGCCTAAGAACTATGAAACTGAACCAAAAGAACCAGAAATTGAACCAAGAACCAATGTATAAAATCACAGAACCAGCAAAAATGAAAGAGAGAACCAAAACAGAACCCAAAATGTATTTTATTCATAAAAGCCAAAACTGATTATAAATGATAGGGAATAGGATATTTATGTTAGTTACCTGTCCCTCTCTCTAAGATACATGTTGCTGCTATCACTTCATAACTAACTAGCTGACTTGTCAATATTACAACTAACCCAAACTAACTCTTATTCTTATTGTTATTCCATAACACATCCCCATTACCACTGAAAGATCAATGTCTGCTATATCATAGGATGAAATTCGACCAATTATAACAATGGGGGGATTTGATTTCAGCAAAAAAGCTTAAATATTGAACTCTTAAAAGTTGAGATACTTTGATAGATGACAAGACATTCATTAGACCCAGTGTAATCAAATAAAGTGTTGAAAGACTTTTTGATTATTTACCTGTACTGGAGCCATCTTGTCTGCAAGAGTCGTCAAGGCTCTCCAATGCAGAAAATATGTCTATAGTCTGAAAGTCAAGGATTTTTCCTTTATCAACATGAAAAAATAAGTAACTTTGAAAAAACAATATTAATTCTTCCATTACCTCTCCCATAGGCTTTCCACTGTTACTATGCCAATCGCTAGGCCCATTATGAACAGCATTCTCCGAAAGCATGGCAGTAGAAGGCTCTGATTGTGAAGGGCCTGTTACCAGGCATGAATTATCAGCATCACGTGATATATTGATTGCACTAAGGATATCTGATATGAGTAAAGTCAAGTCAGTTGACTGTGTTTAGTTTGTTTGTGCAATAAGCAAGTAATGTAATAGAATTTTCCATCATACCATCAGACGAAGAAGCAACAACTGCAGTGCGTACCCTAGGCTGAGGCTTAATCTTAGGTCGAAACTTGCGAGCTGTAATGAGAACAAATAAAAACAATTTATCGTTGTCATAGATTGATTGTACACAACCATTGCAAATAGATAAGAGCAGGAGGATTACTAACCATTCTTAAGACCAGGATCAGGTAGAGTATCGCTGAAAAGATCCAATTCAGATCCCGCAGACTCTACCTAAACAGAAGTTCCACTGTGAGTATTTAATAACACCATTTCAAGAAATAGAATGTGAGGAAATTTCTACCTCTCCTACTCTCTCAAGTTTAGAATTGGAATGCCTTGTCTCCAATGTTACAACTTTACAATCTGAAGCACTTTGGGACCCCACATCAAGACCAGCTTTCCATGAATAATCATTGGGTTCCAAACTTTTGTTACCATCAAGAAATGGACCTTCACCTTCCCAGTATGTAGGTATTTCATTCTCATCAATAGTTGAGTTAGCTGCAGATAGATCAATCACATTTCTAAATAGATCTGCTTGAACTTTAGCATATGAAAGTAGTTATTTATGCTGTAAGCCACATGAAGAGATATGAAACCAAGAGGGGTTCAATGTTTAATTAACATTTGTCAAAGTATTTAAACTCCTAAAAATCAATTTATGAACCAAATTCAATCCTCTACTTACAGATTCACTCGCAACTCACAATCTTAACAACATGTAATTGATACAGGCTAAGGTTTCATACAAGTTACAAACTATGAGTCTATAATTAGCTCCGATCACAGCAATCAATAAAGATTTTCACTAAAATACAAGTATTTGTCAAAAGCATAACTTACCATTATGGAGGTTGGTCACAGGAACAGGGTCAGCTACAAGACCCACATCAAAACCAACAGGGTCTGCCTGAAAATTACAGAAATTTCAAGATCAAAAAAAGGTTACAGATACTCCAGACACCATGAATCAAGATAGCAATCAAACACAGTATTTACCTCTATAGCTATTTTTGGAAAATCAGTAGGGCAATCACTATTAACTTCAGATGCTGTAGTAATTGTTGATGGCTGAGCTTCCACCAATACTGCATCGCATCCATTAACATTAATTTGTTGAGAACTCTCCAGGTCAGGATTACTACTATCTAAAACTGGGATTTCTACTGGTGAAGTATGACTGGATTTCAGCAGTTCATTAGCTGATTTACCGGGAGTCAAATCAACACTGGGATTACTATTTTTTGTTGGAACATTTCCTACTGTGTCCGAGCTCATGGATGATGAGGCAACATGCTCATTCTTTCGATCATTAGACGAGGAAGCTTGATTTGATGTAGATATTTCCTTTCGAGCCACTGGTTTAGCTTTGGCCTTCGGAACAAACCTGTTACCCACCCTAACTACAGAAAATTGCGATTAAATACCAAATTGAAACAATCCGGAAACACAAACTCTCAGAACCTTATTGAAAGACTTACCACGTGAAACAGGAGCTTCTGATAAAAAATCATCAAAATCCATGGCCACAAAACCAAATAAGCTGCAACAGCCAATACAATGTCCCCTAACAAGGCTTCAATCAATCTGAGAAAGCCAACAACCCTCCAAATAAGTAAAGGCATCAGCTGGAAAACTAAATAACAAAGAACTACCCCAATCCTATTTATAAGACATTTCCAATATATTTCACACAGACCAACGAAAACCTCAAAATCTTATTAATTCCATCTTAAAATTTGACAACTTCCAAACTCTATCCACATTTACTACGACTCCACAACATGAAAACAAAGTCTAACACATAATTAATGAAGCTAAAGCTGTAAATTCACAGACAAAATTAAATGACACCCCCATAAATATAACCAAATAAAACTTTCTCAATGATTTTAAGAACAGATATAGATGATTTTAAGAATAAAAACAGAGGAGAGTATCCAATAAGCAGCAGATAAAGGTTCATGATTTTAAGAATTATACTTTCTCAATGTAAAATAAACCCACAAGCTATAAAGGATATAATACAATCCATAAGAGCAGCCATTCAAGAAAGCACAATGAGTAAATCATGATTCAGAAGCCAAGAAAAGTAATAAAATCAAAAGGCGAGGCATTGGTAAAACTCTTGCAATGTATGATACCGCAATTTAATAAAAAATCAATCTTTTTTGTTCAAAAACAATGCAAGAAAAACGTACAATGGCATCCAAGACACAGAGAAGCCATAAAAAAGAGAAATGAAAATTGTAGATTAAACAAATAAATATTACCAGATTTTTGTGGAAGAGATTAAGTTCCTACTTTTTCTTCACTTTAAGAAGAGTGCGTATGGGTCTGAAAAAAAGAAGAATGAATTTGATGGTGAAAAAAGTTGATAGATAGAGGAGCGAGATTAACCTACGAGCTACGAACGATGTTAACTACTAGACTACTTTTGATTGAATCTTTCATGTTTGGATCTTGTGATGGTTGTTTACCATGTATAATCAATAATCAATAATTATTAGGTCTAAATTAGGGATTAATTTTTTATTTTTTTATTGCTTGTTAATATACTCCTATAAACATAAGGGGATTAATTATATGTCTGACATAATATAAGAGTCCCATTAAATTGGAGAAATTAAAGTACAATCTGAGAAATTCTCATGTGAAACTGATGCACCATGTCATTTGTGGTCTAATTAATCACAATAAGACATATATGGTCTGACATGAAATTTTTAATTTGATGTGTGGCGTGTCACCCTAAAAAAATATGAACTAAGTCATTAAAAAATTTAAATCTATTTTTTAAATGTTTTTTATTTTATAGTGTCAATAGAAGCAAGTTAATTGAGTTTTTTTAAGGTACTTCTAAAATTGAGACGTGGTGGTGCACCGGATTTATTGAATTTCTCAGTCCTTAGAAACTTATCAATACATGTGGGCCCACACTTAATAATAGTAAAAAAATCTCCCCCATATCTCTCTCCTCTTTCCTTCCTTCTCCTCCCACCGCTCATCCGACAACATTAATAAAACTGAAGTTTAATCCACGTACTAATTTCTTAACAACAAAAGAGAGAAAAATGAATGAATGGTTCAAGAAGTGCAATTCACTTATTCATCAACGACAGCAATTTGAGATAAAATATGAGATAAAATAAGAGGAATGAAAAGAATGGAATACAAACGAGGATTTGGGCGTTGGAGGAGGCGCATGAATGTTGCCAGATTTAGGTTGCTGTATGTATGCGTGTCATCTTATTGGTTCAATTAATGTGCTTACGAATGACGAATACATGCTGATGCAATAGGGAATTAGTATATCGAAGGGACTTTTTTATTTTTTAAAAAATATAAAAAACTCAATTAAATCTTAGGGTTAATAGGGTTAATAGGCAAATTTACCTCGAAGTATACCAAAAGTTACAGATTCACCCTGATATATTTTTCGATGCAATTTTACCTTTGAAGTAAAAATTTTGTGCAATTTAACCCTTCCGTTAGGCAATCACTTTAACACCGTAAATTTTAATACCCGTGGCAAATAAGTTGTCACTCTAGCGCTTACATGGATGCCACATAATAAAAACAAATATCATAAAATAATAATAAAAAACAAATTTAAAAGGAAAAAGAAAAAAGAAAAATCACTCACCCCTAGGCACCACCACAACCTCATCCCCATCCTCATCCCATCCCATCCCATCCCATCCCAACCCCACCACACCCCTCCCTCCAAATCTGCCCACACCACCGCCCCCGCCGCCGTCGCCGCCCTGCCGCCGCCACCGAGTCACCACCCGCCTCCACCGCCGCATCACCCACTTCCCCTCCACTCTCTTTTCCTTCCATTTCCCTCCACCCACAACTCACCATCACTACCACTCTCTCTTCCTCAAACTCACAAGTCACAACCTTTCGTCTTTCCTCAAACTCACTCACAAACCCTTCAATTATGATTACATAGATGAGTGAATAGTTTAAGGATTATTTCATTGATATAATAACATATTAATAATTTATAATACAAAAATATCCTTAAAATAATAATAAACTTCCCCTACAAGTTTACCTAATAATATTCCTAATAATAACAAACATCTTTCTACTCTAATTATTTTCTAATACTATAGTTCACAATTATAACTAAAATATAGAAATAGTCTACTAATACAAAATAGGAAATATAAATATCAAATTTAATTATATTTAAGAATAAAAATTTAGGGTTACACGTGTCAAGGGAGACTAACCCACCAAGTTTGTGTGAATTTCTTTTTGAATAAAGCTGGATACTACTAAATTACATGATGAAACAACAAACTAATATATTATTGGCTAAAGTATACTTTTGGTCCCTTATGTTTGCATCAAGTTTCAATTTAGTCCTTTATGTTTGGAAAGTACACTTTTAGTCCTTTTTTGTTAACGCCGTTAGTTTAACTTAACGGAAAATGCTAACTTAACAATTTTAAATGGTTATTAAATATTGAAAAAAATGTTTAGATTAAAATATTTGAGAGTAAATATTCTTATATTTTAAAAATTTATCATTTTCAGTCCAATTTCATTATAAAATAATCATTTAAAATTGTTAAGTTAGCATTTTCCGTTAAGTTAAACTAACAGTGTTAACAAAAAAGGACTAAAAGTGTAGTTTCCAAATATAAAGGACTAAATTGAAACTCGATGCAAACATAAGGGACCAAAAGTATACTTTAGCCTATATTATTTTAGAAGAGGATTATTTTCTTCTCTTCCTTCTCATTTTCTAGAAATGGAAAGGGTAAGATGGAAAGTAGGGGTAATGATGAGAGAGTAAAGTTTGTGGATCCCAGGATAAGTGTGAGATGAAGAGAGAAAACTTGTGGACCCTGAGATATATATGAATAACTATATTACCCCTTAACTTTTCAATTATTTAATACCCACTTTCTTGGTTTCTTGCAACCAAACAAGTTAATGGAGAATGTAGGCAGATTTTGATAAAAAAAAATGAAAAAAGAAATGTAGGCAGAGAGAAAATCCTAATCCTAACTCCTTGTAAAAGACTATAAACTTCACTTGCCTCTCAGTCCACAAACTCGGTCACTAGTGAACGAGAAAGTGGCGCCTTTCTCTCACAGATCTAACTAACCTCCATCATCATCATCATCATCGTCATCATCGTCATCATCATCATCATCATCATCCGATTCTCGTCTTCATCCTCTCGCGCAGGCAATATTCTAGTACCTTTTATTTTCTCCTTATTCCTTATATATTCGTTCTCACAAAAAATCTGCCTTCAAAGTATGCTTTTTCCTCTTCTCTTATGGAAAAATTTGAAATTTACCATGATTGTTATTTAATTATGTGGGTGTCATTTCAAAGCAATGAAAAAAAATTGTGGGGTTTAGGAATAGTCCAACAATGATAAACTCTGGAATTTAATAGCTACCCACTTATTATTTATTGCATGTATATCGTGATTATCGCTTCAAAAGCATGTTCTCATATCTTTGTACACACCCACGTGTTATTTTTTTCGGGGAATTTTAGGTTTTTCTGCTATTTGGAAGTAGTATTATACTATGATGGGTGATTGTTATGATGTGTTACTGTGGTAGTTTTGAACTTTGATAGGGTTTTATAGATAGTTATCATTGGAAAGCTACGAATCGAGCAAAGCATGTTCTCATTATTTAGGTTTTCACAAATTTTTGCTATTTGGAAATACTCCCTCTGTTCCTAATTATAAGATCACTTTGTCTAATTTGATTTGATTGAGGATGCTACTTAAGTTAGCTATTTGTACATGATATTACTAATATACCTTAATTATATACCTTCACTCTCACTCTCACTCTCACTCTCTTGCTTGTTTATTATAGATAAACATTTTTAGGGTTTATTTGTGAAAAAGTTATGAAAAATTAGAAATTTGCTTGTATTTAGGAACAAATTGAAATTTGAAAGTGATCTTATGTTTAGGAACGGATGGAGTATTATACTATGGATGTGTGATGGGTAATTGTTATTATGTGTTACTGTGGTAGTTGTGAACTTTGCTAGGGTTTTATAGTTAGTTATAATTGAGTGAGATTCTCTAGGGTTTTTATTTAGTGCATCATTGTATATGGCAGAGACTAGAATTAATTTAGGTTTATATAATAGCTTTAGTTGTTTTGTCTTGGCATTTTTATGGTTGTGTTGCGAATCCTAGCTGATCTTGTTTTGGAAAATTTGATTGGTGTGATATTGAAATTTTAGTGCTATGATACAGATTTCTGTTTGCGAAAATGCTTCAATCGTGTTATTGTCTCTGCTTTTGGTATTATTTCTGGAGGAGAATGGGTTTACTTGATTGTTAGGAAGCATTTGGTAAATCAGAATGTGTGGCTATGTTTAACTCTGGGAGCAAGAAATAGTATGATTTTTTATCACTTTAGCATCATTCCGATTTAGGATAGCAACTGTGAAATGAGTCCTTGACTATTAATGGATTGGGACAGTCTAGACATGGAAAAAGGTTTTGGGAACTGTCACTCAAAGTACCATTAAGTTTGCATTTTTCCTTTTGGTTTTTCATTTTGGGGATGTATAAATAAACAGATATTTTCTTCGTTGTTATGGAAGCGTGGCTAATGCAAGAGATTTGTTTAATTACTTGAGACACATGTTAGTTTGTTGTAACTACTACTTGCATTCTATATTTACCATGATACGTTTAACTTTCAATTTAGGTGGTGTTGACTCCGAGAAGCATATTGCAACTGAGCTCTTATTTCACTTCTCCTTCTCCCCTTTATGTTCAAACTGTCTTCTATTAGCAGACAGAATAGAAAGTATTATTGATTTCCATGTGTGGTAAGAATTTATATGCTTCTTCAATTATTCTGAATTGAGTTTGCAACTTTTTTTTTTATATCAATTTTTTAGGAAGGGTTTGGGCTCAATCCAATCAAAGGGCAGGACACTTAGACAGAGGCTACGCGGACTGAGTGAGAACAGAGTCATCTATTAACTCTCCTGCCGGTTCCCCCTCTGGTTACAGAGATGTCTCCCCATGCACCATGATGGAGACATAACTAAATGTCACTCCCAGGAATTGAATTGTGCCAAAGTGGACAACTAGGCACTTTAAGTCCAACCCTTTCACCACTGAACCCCCGGACGATGGGTTGAGTTTGCAACTTCTGTATTATCATAAGTGCTACTCATATTATGTGATATGAACCAACTTGTTCTCTTCACTGTTTTTTATCTAGCCAGCTTCAGTTTGTGTTATTTTATATTGGTGGGAATTTTGATGGATCTTTGAGGAAGAGAAATCTTATCTTTTAGTTGTGATTGAATAGTTGCTGTAAGGTTTTTCCTGGTTTTCTATCATACTTATTGTTTACATTTTATGGACCGTCTCCTGTTGACTAGTTTGCTAATGGTGTTTGAAGTGCTACTGAAATGACCTTAGTTTATATCTTGCAGGTTGTCTACCTTGAATCTCCAGTTCAGTTGAAGTCTTTTTGTATCATCGGGGATTGTTATTAGGAAGATAGGTAAGTAACTTACCAAATGGGGACACAACCTCAGCAGCCGTGTCGAGAGGAAGAGGAGGATGAGCTGCAAGGTCATGGAGCAACACTTTCTGGCCAATCAATGTCCACAAGTCAAAGTATAGGGTCACCATCCAATCGGAGTGAGCAGGCAATGGCTACACCATCCAGTGAAAAAACTTTTCTGAAGTTAAATCAGCTTGACATCCATGGTGATGATACTGGGTCTCAGGGAGCAGTTGGGTGAGTTCTATGTCATTCTATGAGTTGTAGTAAACGTGTTCTAGTTTTTATAATGCCATATGTTCTGGAACTACAACACATGTATTGGCACATTTCCTTTAATTTTGGTGTTAGATATTGGATAAGAGTTTAAGTTATACTTACAAGATTCAATTATTTGCTTGCGGTTTTACAAATATGTGTATGCTTTTTAGTTTTTTGTTGCACAGTTATTCTATAACTTTTTTTTTTACGAAGTTATTCTATTCTTCTTCTGTCAAACAGTTATCCTATTCTTACTTGTTCTTGGTTTTGAAATTGTAGCAAGAAGAAAAAGAGAGGCCAGCGTGCTGTTGGCGGTGACAAGAGTGGAAGAGGGCTTCGCCAATTTAGCATGAAAGGTTTAATAATCCATGCATCATAAGTTCATCACAAGTTCTTATTCCTGCTTATAATGTTGGCCCTGTTGTGTTGCATTTTGTGCGCTTTAATAACTGCAAACTTGTAATAGTTTATGGGCTTCTGCTTTTAACACTGAGAATTTCAGACATTAAGTTTGAGCAGTTGCTGTCCAAGTTTAGTAAGTAATTTATTTTTTTCCCTGCAGTTTGCGAGAAGGTGGAAAGTAAGGGAAGAACCACTTACAATGAGGTCTGTTTATTACTTCAGTATCTGTTACATGTATTAACTGTATTGCTTCTATTCTATTCCGTTGATTGTATAATGAATCTGCTATTGATGATTCAAAAAAAAAAATTGTTATTTGTGAAGCCTTATTATTACCATAAGGCAGTGGGATATTAGTAAGTAGTCATATCTAGTTTATTGAATATATTGGCTATGGGAAATTTCTGTGGATTTTCTGGTATGTTGTTGGGGATTTTTGGAGAATTCAACAAGAAATGGAGAAGAATAATGCGATAATGTTTTTCAACATGTTACATGAAGTCATGAACTGATTGAGTTAGACTATTTGTTTGTTATGATTTAATATATCTGAAGATCACTGTTATTCTTACAGGTTGCAGATGAACTTGTGGCTGAATTTTCTGAACCAAGCAGTAGCATTTCAGTTCCTGATCAGGTTTAATCTTAATACTATCAATTGCAATATACTGAATGAAAACTTAATTTAGATGTTTTGGACCAACTAAGGGTAAATATTTGACAGCAACAGTATGAAGAGAAAAACATTCGGCGAAGGGTTTATGATGCTTTGAATGTTCTCATGGCAATGGACATAATTTCTAAGGATAAAAAGGAAATTCAATGGAAGGGTCTCCCTCGTACAAGTCTAAATGATATTGAAGAATTAAAGGTTTGCATGCATTTCGCATGATCTTTTACGGATCAACTGGTTCATACTTTCTTGTAATTTTTTTAGAAAAACAGAAGAAGGTTTATGATACTTGTAATGTAATTTAATCCAGAAAGAGCGCCTTCAGCTTAGGAATCGGATTGAAAAGAAAGCTGCCTATCTTCAGGAGCTGGAGGATCAAGTAAGACAGTGCTCACTTATGGACTTGATTTTTTGTGTGAAATACCAATTGTTTGTTCAAGGAATTTGTATCTTTTACCCTTGGAATGTGTTGTTGGTTATATGTATTTGACAAATGTCTTCTTCCTCTAGTCCTTTTCACAAAATACAATGTTTGATTTGGTGTAGTCCTTTCTATAAAGATCTAGTTTGGGTTGTTTGAACATTAAATATATTTTTATTAGTTTTTCCCCTTATTTATTCTAACATCTTTCACCATGTTTTTCCGATACATTCTCTTTTTTCCTTTTTCTCATTAGTTCTCACGATTACACTCTCATAAGGGCATATTTGTAAAGAAAATGCACTGCTTATGTATCTATTACTTTTAGTTAATTTTAACAGAATTTTTGAAGCCACACAGTTTGGTTATTTGAATCTTAGTAATAGGACTGGAGGTGTTTTGATTAGTTTGTTTGCTGACCCCTTGTCTTATTTGATTAAGTACATAGGCCTTCAGAATCTCATACAACGAAATGAGCAATTATGTGGCTCAGGAAATGCTCCCAGTG
Source organism: Mimosa pudica (assembly GCA_029929735.1). Taxonomy (NCBI): domain Eukaryota; kingdom Viridiplantae; phylum Streptophyta; class Magnoliopsida; order Fabales; family Fabaceae; genus Mimosa; species Mimosa pudica. The sequence goes on along the minus strand of JAKELP010000012.1, from coordinate 5,345,994 downwards.
GAGGTGTTGCCTTGCCTTTTATTCTTGTACAGGTATGTTATCTTCTCATTATCTTCTGATTTTTAATGGTGAACCTGTTCTATTGATTTGCTGCTCAGTTTTTCTTGGCTTAAAAATTCTATATGTGACATGGTTTTTGTGGGTAAACTCTCATCACGTTAGCTAGCACTTTAACTCTCAGACCTTCTGTTATATTTTCATAATTTTATGTTATGGATCATAGTAGGAACTATAGTTGAAATTAGGAGACTGCTCCCTTGTTTTAAGAAAAGGGCCAACCCAGTTTGATCTCCACTCGGTGAGGGTCCTGGAGAAGGGAATATACTAGGCAGCCCTATCCGTACTTTTATGTAAAGAGGCTGATTTGAATCCCCAACCCCAAATTCCATGCACCCTTGTTATGTAATGGTACTTTAAAATGAGGGCGATAGTGACCAAACAAACACTTTGTGGAAACAAAGATGACTGAATAGTCTGATAATAATTTCATTGATAGGATATTATATTTATAATATGGAACCTAAAAGAAAATAATATTCTCCTACAAGTATTACCTAATACTATTTCCTCAAAGAAAATTATTGGGTTCGGTAGTTGTAATTAAGGCTTTTGAGTTAAATAGTTGTGTTTTTTCTTCCTCTCTATTTCACTGTTCTCCATGTCCCCCCCCCCCCCAAAAGAAAATCTCTCTTTTCATTTATTTATAACATCAGTGTCAAATTTTGAGGGAGGGCAGAAACTTTGAATAAAAATTTTCATAGTAATATTGCTTGACTCTGAAATTATTCCTTGCAGTCTTTCTGATACTTGTTTCCCTAATTTCTTTTAATTGTAGACTCGCCCCCATGCCACTGTTGAAGTGGAGATATCAGAAGATATGCAGCTTGTACATTTTGATTTCAATAGGTGAGTAAACTTGATAGGATATTGTTATATTGTTTTTGAAAGCATTTGTGGCTTTGTCTGATCGCTTACGTAGTAACCTCCTCCCAAGACCATGAACACAAGCCTGATAATTCTCATGAACTATAATGGGAAACAATAATCAAGAATTATTTCTTACAAGAGGTTGTAAAATATGGTCAAGGGTTTAAGACTCTTGAGATTGTATATTTGAACAAGCAAGTAAATGATTATAAACTCAGGGTGTATAAATGCTTTGCCCAACTTGCCTAATTTGGTAATGCCCCAAAAAATAAGAGGCTTCATTTGGGAAGGATTACCTCGGTTGTCCATTTCATGCCATAAAGGCATTTTCCCTTTGAAGGTTCATGAAGATCTTGCAGTTAATTCTTCATACCGATAATCAAAACACTCAAGCAACAACTTTACTAGAATGAGTGGCAAACCATATATCACAGCTTCACATAAATCCCTCAGAATGGAAACTTTGAAAAAAGAAAAGGCTAAAATAATTTTTTTATCCATTGTCTAATTTGAAGTCCCGACTTGGCTCAATGGTAAGCTCGCTTGTCATGAGGTCTAAGATCGTGGGTTTGAATCAGGCACTTTGCAAAAAGCAAAGGTTAGACTGCTTAATATATTCCCTTCCTCAGCACCCTCACCAAATGAGAACTAGAACTGAGTTGGTCATTTTTTTTTAACCATTGTTTAATTTCCATCTATAGAAATGTCATAATGCCTCAGTTACACCATCAATGATAAAAGCTTTTCCATCCATAGTGAGAATTGCACAAGGCACCTGCTTTTTTCTTCTATATCTGAACTGTTTTGAATTTCTCTCTTTTAATCTGTGCATACTTTCTCCACTCCATCTACAGCACTCCTTTTGAGCTGCATGATGACAACTATGTCCTCAAGGAAATGAATTTTTGCGAAAGACCCCAAAGTGATGATATGACGCCGAATATTGCAAACGGGATTGAAGATTCTGGCATGTTAGGCTTGTATCAGGCGCAGGTCACTCCTTCAGCATCAAACCAACCAGTTATAACTCCCACCTCTCCGCCTCTCCCTGGAATATTGAAGGCTAGAGTGAAGCATGAGCATTGATATGCATTTATTTCTGTCCCTCATGCATTATCTTAACGTGTCTATATGCTTTTGTAAAGTAGTCTCCTGTCAATCTATACGCCAACTTAATGGTTAAGAATACAGCCAGTTGATTCTTTCTGTAGGTTAGTCATAGATAGAGTCACCTGTGCCTTTTAAATTCGTAGTTATCCAGGCTAATTTTTTTACCAGTGTCCACCGTATGTACCAGAATATCATTAATTTTTCAACTTACTGTGGTGTAAATTTTAACTTCTTTTGTCAATCTTTGGTTGTTATATTTTTTTTTACTTGAGGCCGTTTGCACTTACATTCTAGATAAGTTGAAATGCTTAGCAGCACAAGCTCTTGGAAGGTTTTCAAACTGGATAATTGACCATATATTTCATTAAAAATTTGTATGTATGCCACTAAGATTTAGATGAGTTTAATTTAGATCTATTCACCAATCTTATCATCCAGTCATACCCTCTATTTGAGCTCTACATTTAATCATTTTTTGACTTGAGCTCAAAAACTATTAGTATGTGTGGGAATTGAATAAAACAGTGATCGATCTTAAACGTCTTGAGATAAATATTGGACAGTAACATTTTAATCATATCATGGCATACACTTTGGTAATGATACTATATTACTATCATGTGATACAATTCAGGGGATTTCTATGGCATTCAAAGTTCTATAATGGGATTTCTTTCATTTCATGTGTTTGAAGTTTAAATTCAGGCATGATAAATTTGACTAGTTTGATTTTTCAATTTCAACGTCTAAGGAAATAAAAAGGATAAAAGTGTAAAATATACATGATAAATTATAAAAGGGGCACTTAGCACTATGATAATATTGAGGGTGCAAAAGTATACATGACAATCTCAAATGGATCACCCCATCATTGGTGTGCCTCACTTCACTCTAATGGTGTTGGATGCCCTTTTACTAGTTACACGTGCGTCATTTTTGTTTACCATGTATATTTTTGCACCCTTAAAATTACCATGGTGTTGTGTCTTTTTTTTTGGTGAGTAATTTTTAGGAAAGGGTTTGGGTTCAACACAGTGCAAGGGCAGAGCAACTAACTCTCCAAGCGTCGCGATGGAGACATAACAAAGTGTCACTCCCCCAGGAATCGAACTCTTGAATAGGTGGACAACCTGACGCTCATTATTCTATCCTTTCGCCATTGGACCCACAGACGATGGGTTGGCGTAATATGTCTTTTTTACAATTTACCATACATAAATATGTCTTTTTTACAATTTACCATACATAAATATGTCTTTTTTACAATTTACCATACATATTTTTACGCCTTCGCCCATATGAAAAACTTGGGTTTCAAAAGTTGAAGGTGGTGAATCCCTTCTCTCATTTGACTTACTATTGAACACACACGTGTTCAAAGCCTTTTAAATTGGGCCGATGAAAGCCCAAGCCCAGATTGAAGCCCAGTGAAAGTTTCACAACCATCCCTTAATCCGAACACGAACGTAATATTTCCCTTGTTAATTGTTCACTCTTTCGCTTCAATCATTTCCTCTGTTTGGTTGATTTTGTTGATTTTCGATCTATTTTTCCAGCTAGGGTTTCATTTTTCCCGCTTTGTATTTTCTTCTTGAAATGGCGTCGACTTTGTTCAAGACGCTTGTTCAATCCACCAAATTATCATTCACCACACGAAGTTTAAGCCTTGTGAGTGGTCAAGTCAGCAACCACACCGCCAAATGGATGCAGGTAATCACTAATTCTGAATTCTCTAATCAGAATTTTTTTAGGTTGTTTTTTGTTATTATTATCATTTTCTATATTTTTGTGTATTTGTGGTTTATTGATGTCTGAAAGTCCTCATAGTTCACGTGGTTTCTTTTAATATTCCCTCCGTTCCTAAATATAAGATCACTTTCACATTTCAATTTGTTCCTAAATATAAGTGACTTTTTAATTTTTCCTAAATAAATCCTAATAATGCAAGCAAGAGAGGTAGAGTGAGAATAAATGTAAATGGTTAGGGTAGATTAGTAATATTATGTGATGATAACTAACTTAACTAGTATTCTTAGTCTAATCGAATTAGGGAATGTGATCTTATATTTAGGAACGGATGGATTATCATATAATGGTTTTAATTATGCGTCTTGGAGAGTGGAGATCCATTAAGTTTGATTTCCAAAGTGTCAATATTTTTGGTGCTGATTTGATGCTTTTTATGGATGTGTGTGGCTGTTAGTAATGGTGTAATGGTGTGTTTCAGAGTGAGTGGAGGTGGTGGTTATTGGATTTTTTCTTTCACTTTTCAGCTCTTTTTTTTTTAACAAATTAAACAATGGGCTTGTGATTATGAGGATCATAAGGAGTATTTTGGCCTTCTCTTGGGAAAAGAATTCTCTGAAGGCCAGAAAAACAATGCAGACTGAATTCTAGAAAGTCACAATTGTGCATGTTTGTGGTTGAAGTTGAACGATCTTGGAAGTGAAACAATTTTAAGATACATACATAAAGTTTACTAAATGTATTATTTGAGGAGTTCAGGTTCCCTACAAGTTTCCATATCCATGGCTATAAAACTTTATTTTGATGGTCTAGCACTATTAATGTAATTGATTGACTTAATATTCATTGAATTGATAAATGATTACAGCAGGATTAACATATATAAAGGGTCATTTGATTAGGAAAGAAAATAATATTGGAGGAATTGTTAAGCTTGGGTGGAAAAAATTTACGAAGGGCAGAAGGTGAGAGATGTGTGTGGCTTCTTGGAGTTTTGGGAATAAAGTTTGTTGGATGAAGAGGGGTCCGTAGGGGTGAAAGTCTTCCATCAGTTTTTGTGTATTATCATCTCCTCTGGTTCTGCTTTATTGTGTGTCTGGCTACCATTTTTCTGTTATGTTGGGGCAATTCTATTACATTTTTCAATCCTTTCTTGCTATTTTCTCAGTCATGAGACTAAATATAAACATTTTCTTGAGTTCTCTATATGAATTCTGTCAAAAATATCTTTTATGAAACTAAAACGGTTCTAACATTCAGCTTTGTGCTTTAATGTACCACAACTCTGTCCGGAAATTGCCTCAACTGATGTTTGTAGATTAAAAAAGTTTATTCTTTGTTGATTGCTCTAGTATTTCTATCAATTGTGAAATTATTTGCTGCCCTTTTGACATATACTCTCTCTACTAGATAGGAGGGAGACCTTTCTTCTATAGGTTTTGGTGTAGCTCATAGAATGAACTTATTTTAATTAGATTTAAAGTTAATTTCTCTAGTATGCCTATCAATTGGGCAATTATTTGCTGCCTTCATGGCATATACACTCTCTATTAGGTAGGAGGGAAACCTTTCTTCTGGAGGTTACGATGTAGCTGACAGAATGAACTTATTTTAATTATAACAAAAAGAGTGTGAGCTATGTTTCTCAGCTTCAGTGCTCATATAGTTTGGTAAAACAATATCACTTGAATTGGTAGTTAAAGAAAATGTGAAAGCGGAGAAGATCAATTTTTGAATGGGTGTTTAATTCATTGATGATTAAAGGAGTAGAAAATGGAAAATTTTATACACATCCATAATGTTTAGTGCATTTTGGGGGTTGAGATGAGAAATTATATACATCCATAATGATGGGAACTACTTATAATGAATTCGTTGTAAATTCTAGAATAGAGTAAAATGTTGAAAAAAATGAAAGCACAGAAAGTAGTTATAATAACTTTGTAACTCTGAAAATTACGGTGCTAAAATCAAGACTAATGAAATTTTTCTGACATGATCGAATTACTTTGTGCTTGCTAGTAAGTTGTCCCTCCATGAGGAAATGGTGAGATATTTGCTATATCTAGCTGCATCAGTTGAGTGTTAAGTGAGTTATGTTGTGGAGATCAGGGAAAGAAAGTTTGCTAGTAAGTTGCTATATTTATGCAGAATCCGTTTTTGTCGGGAAAGAAAGTTTTTTTTTTTTCGTTATCATGTGGAGATCAGGGCTATTGCATGAAACTTTTCTTTTTGGGTTTCAAAACTATTATTGGAATCCCGATGTTCTGTCTCACAAACAATATTTGAAGCAGAGACAAGTTGGAAACTTGAGATTGTTGCCCACTCAATGTTATGGAATATGCAGTTGAATTAATTTTATTTTACAGCAGCATTTCCTTTCAAGTGACTCCAATTGTGTTTGTGTTTTTAAGCTTTGGTACTTGACTTAAATTTCCAGCATTGAATACATTACTTGCTTTCTGAATGAGCTCTGAGAGTTTTAATACTTACTTTTGTTGCCTTCTTAAATAGGATAAGAGCAAGAAATCTCCAATGGAGCTGATTAATGAAGTTCCACCTATCAAGGTCGAAGGCAGAATAGTTGCTTGTGAAGGAGGTGAAGACTTTTGCGAATTCTGATATCCTCTTTTCTATAAATTGACACTCCTGTGGAACATGCAGGGAAAATTACATATAATTTAAATCTTCACATATCTAGGTGAAAAGAAGTAAAAAAAATCTCAAGTGGTTTCGAAGACTAAAGTTTCTACTAGGTTTTTCAGCTCTTACTATCAAGTTTTAAGAAATTGTCTATCAGATTTTAGGAATGATATTGTTTGATGTTGCTTCATTATGATTTCCGTAAAAATCAGTAGTTACATTTTTAGCATCTGGCGTGGAACCTGATTGTTACTAGTTTGATTATGTTTCTTAAGATCTTTTAACCAAAGATTGTTAAACTTTGGGTCGTATGATATAATTTTTTAGTGTGTATTATATATATTGCAGTCCTTGCTCACTGCAGTTAAATCATCACACCCAAAGTAGGAAGATAACTAATATGGATACTGCTGTTCATGGTTGCAGATACCAATCCTGCACTCGGACACCCAATTGAGTTTATATGCCTTGACTTGGATGAACCAGCTATCTGCAAGTATTGTGGCCTACGTTATGTTCAGGACCATCACCACCATTAGGACCTGTGATTGGCAAGCATTATTATAGGTCTGCATTTCGTGATATTGTTCGTGGTTGGAATTCATATTGTCTTTGACCAAAATATTTCTGACTAATATGAAATGATGCTGTAATGATGGACGATGTTGATACTCCTTTGTTAGCATCTTCTGAATAATAACTAGACAATGGTGTTCATGCGTTTACCACTTGCCTACAACTGGATGTGGGATTATCTGTGGATTACCTACACTGTATAGTTTAACTTCCAGCAATGAAGTGTTGCATCGTTCTGAGTAAACTGTTTTTCTTCATTATTCCCAGCCAGAAAGTTATTACTTCTAGAACGCATCTCCAAGTTCTTAAAAGCCGATTTTTTATCCAGTTGTATGTGTTTTCTTTTTGCCAATCTAATACTTCAATCTTCCTTCTCCAATGGATATGCATAGGCCTTTGAGAATGTAAATGATTGTCATGCCAAATTTTCCTAAGATTTCAATACTTTGTTTCATTTATTTGTTCTTTAAAATTGCTTTTGAACTTACGATTTTGAATAATAATTTATTAAAATAAAAAATTCACACAACCATTTATTTCTCCTCCTTAACATGTATAAGAAATAAAAGAACCATTTTGGTAATTAAGTGGACACTTTAAAGAAAACAATTTCGAGGTGTTGGATGGACTCCGACAAAAATGGATATTTTTGCGTCTTTAATTTTCAAAAACTTGACATTGTTAGTGTATATTGACAGAATGGGTATTTTGACCCATTTTGTTAATTACCCATGTATTTTTAGCCCTAAAAAACTTGGCAATATCATATACACTTAAGATCAAATTATATAAATATTTTTACACCTTTACCCAAATCCTTTCCGGGCAAAAATGTTTATCAACAAGTCAACAATAATCATTTATCCTTAATTTGATGAGCATCATGATGTGATGTTGAATATGATATGTTTCCAACGTTATCTATTAACACCTCAATGAGTTCATGACAATATTGCAGTATTTTTCCCACTTTTGAGGTGACATTGGTGCTGAAAAACTCTTGAGGTGAAATCATGACCAAGAGAATACTTTCAAAACAAATTCAGTATTTTAGAAGAAAATATCAAGTATTATCCATTCAATAATTCAATACTTAACACAACTACAAAGACAATTAAATAAACACCAAGTCATAAATAGTTAAATTATGTTCACCAATTTCAATTAAATACATTATTACATAATGTCCATACACCATAATTTAATAAACTATTACATAAAGTCAACATACCACAATAAAAAGGTTGTATATTAAGTACGAAATAAAAAGTGAAAGCCACAAATTACACTACGTATTAAGAATTAGTGTCATTGTCATTTTATTCCCATAATCACTATCGCTATGATTCATTTGTCCGGTGGAAGGATATCTTGATCGTCGATAAAAAAACATAGATTTTTCAATCTAAAATGCAATTCTAAAAAAAGTTAAAAGTATTAGCTTGGCTAAAACAAAATAGTACTCTCTCCGATCCTAAATATAAGACCTAGTTTACTTTTTTGAAAAATCCTAAAAAAGCAAAATATAACTCAATTATAAATTGATTTACCTAATTTTTCCGCTTAAACTAGTTTATTTAACCTATAAACTAATACTAATCTAAAAATATATCAAATATGTCATAATGTAATAACATATTTTGTAACCTTAACATCTCCAAAAAGAAGTTATCTAGGTCTTAGGATTAGGACCAGAGGAAGTATATATTTTAACCATAAAAAACTATTCTAAATATGCTTTGTGTGTTTTAATTCCATACACTAGTCATAACCAAACATATGTTGAAAGAGTTAATGGAGGCACACCCTTGTATATACTAGGTTGAAACAAACTTTAACATGCAAGAGCAAGAGTTTCGTAGGACCTGAACTCACTCACATTCTTAACATGTGACCGCCTTTTGGCGCACGAAACCCTTAGAACTTAAAACCCTACCAAAACCTCAACTTCACTTCACTTCACTTCTCTTCTCTTTTCCCATGGAACCTAAACCCTTCAAATCTGCATTCCTCTCTTTCTAGCTCCACTTTCTTTTACCATTAATTTCCATTTCATTCTTCCCATCAACATCAACAACCATACAACACAGTAATGGCCAAAACTTATTTACTCTCAGCCATGGCGGCGGCAGCAGCAGCAGCAGCCACCATATCTCAAAACAATGAAACCCATTTTGCCTATGCTGATGGCCCTTTCAAATTCCCTTCCTTTTCTGGCTTCCCATCTTCCAACAATGCTAATCAACCTTCTTCTTCTTCTTCTTCTGACATCAAGTTTCCTGAGGCTGATCAGGATAAGAGCATTTCGCCGCCGCCGCCCCCGAATGCCCGCAACGACCAGCCCAGGACTTCGTCTGCCGGGTTCGATCCCGAGGCGCTGGAGAGAGGAGTGGATGCGCTTGATAAGATATCCAAATCTCCTCATGGCAAAAAGGTTGCCTTTTTATTTTTTGTAATGTTCATGAATGGAATGGTGGATTCATTGAATTGTTTTACTTTGATGATAGGATTTGTCTTGAGTAGCTGTAGTTATGTGATTGGATTTATTGTGCTTTTTGGGTAATTGTGTTTTGATTTTTTTTTTAAAGTTCTGTTTTGTCATGTCGATGAATGGAATGCTGGCTTCCTTGAATTATGCTCATTTGATGATAGGATTTGTCATGAGTAGCTATAACAATGTAGTTGAATTTCTTATGGTTTTTGGGTGATTGGGTTTTGGTTTTTCTAAAGTTGTGTTAAGAAAATTGGGTGCTTGAAAGGTACAGAGGGATTTGTTCATTTAATCGTCATGTATGGCCTGTTTTTGTCAATTGAATATTGGATCAGTGCAAATACTCCTTCCATTTTTAAATATAAGACCGATTTATGAAATTTGTTTAGATTGAGGGTGGTAGTTAAAGTTTGTCAACATAATCTCATTCCTTGATTCCTACACTCCCTCTTTTGAAGAGTATTAACAGGGTTAGTTTATGGAAAATGTGAGAAAAATTAGAAAGAAGTCTTATATTTAGGAACAAGCTCATCTCACCATGCAAATCATATATTTAAGAATGGAGGGAGTATTTATTTGTGTGTGCTATAAATAAACATACAACAACCACAAAGCCTTATTCCGCTACCGTGGGTTCGGCTAAAAAGAGCCGTGAGAATAAGCTAATCTTAAGTATGGACAAGCATTGAATAATATTGGCTCTTCAAATTTTGATTCTTAGGGGACCTTGTATAGTTGACATTTGCAGAGATCAAGAACACTTGTTGTTTGGATGGGTAAAATGAGGGATGATGCATTAGTTTTTTTTATTTGATCTATTAAATTAAGGATATGTGGTAAATATTGATTTTCGGTGTTTTGTTTTCTAAAGGTATTTGACGTTATAAAAAAGCAAGAGGAGACAAAGCAAGCAGAACTGGCTGCAAAGGTTGCAGAGTTTAAGCAAATTCAAGCACAGCATGAAATTGTAAGTGGATCCTGAATTTAGATAATTAAGGCTTCCACTTGAATTTGTGGTTCATCAAAGAGCTAGCTACTCATCACAACTGATTTTGCAAATTTATGGTCTGTCATACATGTAACAACGATATTCTACTGGATGGAATTAGAATACCTAATGCATATCTTGTCTATGAATTTAAATTTACTGAACATGTATTTTGTTTAAATTTCATTTGTTGGACCTTGAGCTATAATATTCTCTTAACTGAACAACCTCCTCCAACCCCCCACCCCCAGCCCCCAAAAAAAAAAACCACACACACAAAAGCTGTGATATTCTCTCTTATATTTTTCAGAAAACCCTAATAGGTGTTTTAGAAAGATGATTTGTGTCATAATACCTTCTAGTTTTGAAGTTGTTACCTGTAACTTCTGTCTGTCTTTTAAACTCATAGTTTAAAATTGTTAATTTTGAATTCAAGATCATAGCCCATGAGTGATATTTGTGAGCTTACCAATGTTTTATAAATTTATCAACCTTACAGCTGAAGAACTACTCAGTTTTTTATTTTTGATAATTTCAAATCCTAGTTTAATAGACTAGTATTTCATGCATTAAATATAGATTATTCTTTGAATATCTATAACACAGCCAGCTGAAGTAGTCGGTGATGTGTCTCATGGCTTTTTCAAAGTAAGGAGTGTATTTTTTATGTTTACGATTAAAAATTTCATGTGCTTTGACCAACTCAGGTGAGGGGCAATCATTGGCTTTTTAGCTTAAAGTTTATTACTATGAATTTTAAGAACAGGGCTTGGCTTTACTCTGACTTAGAGACATTGCATCATATCTGGTCTCCGTAATGAAACTTCATCAGGATCTCCAATATGTGACTTCCTAAGTGCCACACATGAATGAAACTTCTACTTCATGTTTCATCAAGATGTTGTGGGTATTACTTGTGCTCTTCCTTCTGACTTACCAATTGTTTCACAGATTATGTCTACTTTGCCTGGCAGGAAAGACAAAGGATAATATATGATGAACAAAAAAAGCTTGCTCAGCATCAGGCACAAACAAAATCCCAAATGGCTCGTTATGAGGATGAATTGGCAAGAAAAAGGATGCAGGTATTTTACCGCTTGACTTTGGTGTTCAATGTTGCAATTTTATGGAATGATTCTCATTTTTTTTATTTTATCAGGCAGAAAACGAATACCAGAGAGCCAGGAACCAAGAGCTAGTAAAAATGCAAGAAGAATCATCAATCAGACAGGAGCAAGCTCGGCGTGCAACAGAGGAGCAAATTCAAGCACAGCGCAGACAAACAGAACGAGAGAAAGCTGAGATTGAACGGGAAACAATTAGAGTAAGGGCTATGGCAGAAGCAGAGGGAAGAGCCCATGAAGCAAAGCTAGCTGAAGATGTTAATAGGCGAATGCAGTTTGATCGTGCTAATGCAGAGAGAGAGAAGTGGGTTGCTGCTATAAATACTACTTTTGAACATATTGGAGGTATATCATGCAATACACAGCTACGTAAATCATTTGGCTATGGATTGGGGCCCAGCTTCCTATATCGTTGCACATATATATTCATGGGTTGTTGACATTGCACTTCTTTGATATGTGTTGTTAATTAGTTTGTACAGGTTAACTGCATATGGTTCTTTAGTGAATGAATTTGTATATATGTTTTGCAGGGGGGTTGAGAGCCATTCTAACCGATCAAAATAAGTTGGTTGTAGCAGTTGGTGGAATCACGGCTCTTGCTGCAGGAATCTACACCACTAGGTATAAAATGTTCAACGATTTTCTGTAAGCAGCTTCAAAGTGTAGGTTTACCTTTTAAATGTCATGTTTGACATGCATCGCACTTAGGACCATCGAACAGACCAACTTGACCCTGTCAGTGATGAATTTGATCTTGCATGAGCTTGGAATGAGAAATCCATATTCGATGTGTATGCACCCAATTGTTGACCTTTCTCACTTCTCCCTTTTGTTTTAGCTGTATTCTTTAGCTTCACATGAATCCATCTATGTACTCTACTAAATGCTTGTATAATATATTTTTCCAGCCATTTAACTTTGGAGAAGGCATTGGAGTTACTATTGCTTGAATGGTTGTCTTTGAATTTCACTTCTGTTTTCATGCCATAGTCATTTACTTTTGTTTTCAAGAGTATGATTTTCCACTTCCACATAGCTTCTCGTCACCGGATGTCAAATGCTGCAAACTCATCAGTTTAGCTAGTACCTACTGGAATACATCACTTCCTTTGGAATCAACGTCAACTATGTGTGGTATTCAACAGTTACAATTTCCTATTACAAGCTAAACCTTGAAGTTTATGGGTTCCAAAAATTTTGGTTCAAGCACAACTCCACAGCTTTTCACATTAAGGATTTTCAACTTTCAGTATATCCTCTGTGTGTATGATAGTTGTCTTCCTTCTTTATCTCTTGCTCTCTCTCTCTCGCACACATACACTCACATTTATCATTCACGAAATTTGTGCTGCTTTATTGTCAGTTGACTTTTGAGATGCTTTTAAGTTGCTATCAGAAAAGATGTCTTATGGAAGTCTCTTTTTGGTCTAATGCAGAGAAGGTGCACGTGTTATTTGGGGATATGTGGATAGAATATTGGGGCAGCCATCATTGATCCGAGAATCCTCCAGAGGAAAGTATCCCTGGTCAGGCATTTTTTCTCGTTTCAAGAGTACTACTTTGTCGAGTGCAAACTCTGGATCTACTTCAAAAAATGGAAATGGATTTGGTGATGTAGTTTTGCATCCCACTCTTAAGAAAAGAATTGAGCAGTTGGCATCTGCGACTGCAAATACAAAGGCACATCAGGCACCATTTAGAAACATGCTTTTTTATGGACCTCCAGGAACGGGGAAGACAATGGCTGCTCGAGAGTTGGCTCGTAAATCTGTATGATTTTGAACTTCTCATTTTAGTTTTCAGTTACTACATGTTATTCACTTTGCAAATAGTTTGGTTAGTTGCATGGAGCATAATACTTTTTTGGTAGGTCAAGTTCATGGTGTTTATTGTCAGTGGTGTAAATGCAGGGCTAGGGCTACAGCTGATTCTTCAAAGTTATCTTGCATTTTGAATCAGTTGTTTTTTAGATTGTTTTGGGTATAAATTGCATATTATTGAATCCTCTATGTTTACGCAGGGATTAGACTATGCATTGATGACTGGAGGAGATGTTGCTCCACTGGGACCACAGGCTGTTACAAAGATTCATCAGTTGTTTGATTGGGCTAAGAAGTCGAACAAGGGGTTGTTACTTTTCATTGATGAAGCAGATGCATTTCTGTGCGAGTAAGCAATGTTTTTACCAATCACTCATTGATGTTGAATATGCTTTTGTTAATTCTTCTCTCAGATGTGCATCTCCTGCAGTCAATCTGTTCTGTCAGTATTAAATTATTAATCATGACAACATTTTTTGGCCAGATGTCCTTGAACTTTAAAGGTCCTGTTCCGTTGTGCTTGAATCTTCCATATAACCAATAAAACCATCAAAAATTCATTTTCACCACTATTGATCATTGTGCCCAAACAATGACGAGTTTGGTCCATTAGAGATTGTACTACTTGCAACTTGTAATTGCCCTAATTATACCTTTCCATGTCCCAATGTTGGTCCAAAACAATAACCTTGTTGAGCATTAGAGCTTGCACTAGACGATATATTGTCACATGTCAAGGAAAGCCTCATATCCATGATATATGATCTACATAGAACTTGTCTTTTCTATTACATGCCATGGAATAAAAAAACTTTGATTTAATTATGATTCAGGGTATAATTTCCCGTATATATATATTCAGAATTTTCCTGGATCATGTTGATTCTACATGATATATAAGCAACATATTGGAGCCTAAATTGTGCAAGCCATGTTGATTGCATTGGATGATTTTTGCAGGCGGAATAAGACTTATATGAGTGAAGCTCAGAGAAGTGCACTGAATGCGCTTCTCTTTCGTACTGGTGATCAGTCTAAAGATATCGTCCTTGCTCTTGCCACGAACCGTCCCGGTGATCTTGATTCAGCTGTGGCAGATCGTATAGACGAGGTTCTTGAATTCCCATTGCCCGGGGAAGATGAACGTTTCAAACTCCTCAAACTCTATCTTGATAAGTATATAGTCCAGGCTGGATCAGAAAAATCTGGGTTGAAAAATTTATTTAAAACAAAACAACAGCCAATAGAGATAAAGGGACTGACTGATGACATCATAAGAGAAGCAGCAGCAAAAACCGAAGGATTTTCCGGAAGGGAAATAGCGAAGCTGATGGCAAGTGTTCAAGCCGCAGTTTACGGGAGCGAGAACTGTGTGCTTGATCCTTCTTTGTTCCGTGAAGTGGTAGACTATAAAGTTGCAGAGCATCAACAGAGAAGTAAATTGGCTGCTTCAGATAAAGGTAGTGCATGAGGATCTTTGTAGGCAGTTACAACCAACCAGAATTTGTGTTTTTGTTTGGTAAGCTACAAAGTGCTGTTATTCATTTTTTCTCCTGGTTTGATGGGGGGATTTTGGAATTGATCATAGCAGTTACTAATAATTATGGTTCAATATCAGCAATTGTAATAGTCAGATTTAGTATATACACCCTTCCCTCATTTTTTTTAAAAAAATTTTTGTCATGATACATCATCATTGAATTTTGAATTGCGTTTAGTTCATTGTTGAGGGGGTAATTTACTCCAGTAACATGCTTTCTCTCTTTTTTGAAGATTTTTTCCATTGCTGTTATGAACATAGAGAAGGCAAAACCTTCTCTTCCAATGTTTTTAACTCAAGTGGAGAGGACGTGTAATCCTTTTGCCATCACAAGGCTGTCTCTAAGGGTCTGTTTGGTACGAGGGGAGGGGAGGGGAGGGGAAATTCTTGTAAGATGAAGTTTTAAATATTGTAGAAGTGGGGTTATGGTATTTTGATAAAGATAAGATGTTAAATATAAGAGTTATATATATTAATTCTAAATTTAAAATCTCACTTCTCAAATATTTATAAATTCATATCACAAAAATTTTCCTTCTGCCCATTTTCTTTCCCCTCTCCTTATCAAACAGACCCTAATTGTATTCAACATGATTGAATACCCCTTGTTTTGGAAGGCATAGGAGACCAATGCTATGTTGGATGACACTACAATACTTCGTTTCTGTAAACGAGCAATTGGAGTACCTACAACCTTGGATCATTAGGCACATGAACAAAATCAACCAAAATTGTTTCTATAGGTGCCAAACAAAGCATTGGGAAACTCAAAGGAACATGAATGAAATCAATATAATTCGGGAAAGACAGAAAGCAAGATAAATTCTGTGCAGTAAACCATTTTTCAATTACTAAAGACTTGGTTGATTTGGACAAAGCCTTCTATCATCAATCAAATCAAATATATATAGTAATTTCGCGTGGAGAATCTTGCTTGCTTTCACACTACAAACTGGTTCCCATTGGGTTTGACCTAAGTTAATATTGAAATTTTATACTATATCCATTGTTACTGTTATACACCGTTACACCATAATGGACTTGGGCCTTAACAGAGGCCCAATAAAGAGATAGACGCTCTCAGAGCGTCGAGGATAACATCACCAGCGACAGCCAAGGACCAGTAACAAGGTAGAAGCCCTATGGGCGTCGAGGACAATATCACCAACGGCAGTGAAGCGGATTGACTTGGTCGCCCACCTTTTTCGGAGCAGTCGCCCACCTTTTTCGGAGCACGTGCAACGTCTCTTATCCATAACGGCCGCCTATAATTTCGCAACCACTAGGACTGAGCTTCAACTATAAGAAGGCCACGAACTCATTCTGAAGGCCACAAGCAATTCTCTGCAATCACTCTCTCTCTCTCTCTCTTTCTCTGTATTCTTCTCTCTTTGATTATCATTGTACTCTGAGTTAAGTCTTTGCGATCAAGGCATTTACGCCCAAATTTGTAACCACCGTTGCCGGTGACCCCGTTATTTGTACTCAATCATATTATCAATAAAGAGGTTCGATTATTCATTCATATTCAATAGTTCCCCTATATTGTGCATCAACATTTTGGCGCCGACCGTGGGGACTCCGGCAACAATTTTTCTAAAAGCTTCACGTTCTCTGAGTGAGCGAGTAAAACTTTATGATGGAACAGCAACCAAAAACTGTTTCTAAGCCAACTAGCTCTTCCACTGACCTCCAAAAGGTCCTAGAAGCCTTGACCTCTCAGTCTGAACAAATGAAGCGTCTCGAACAATCTGCAGGAATTCAATCTGAGAGGATGAAACGTTTGGAGGAAGAAAACAATGAATTAAAGTTGCACCTAGCAGGCCTAGAGTCCAGGAAAAACAAAAGAAGGCAGAGCGGACCTGAAAGGGAGATTCGCCAAGTGCCAAACCCAAATGATCATGAGCGCAATCCGAACGGTGATAAAGGTAATAAAGGTAAGAATACTGACAATAATGATATTCCTAATGATGAAACAGGTCGAGACGACGAAGAGGGATATGATGATTCTCAGTCTTATGATAGTCGAGAACAAGGTGAGCAGTCCGCTCAGAAATCACAGGCGAGGATCCCTCACAATCATCCACAAGGAGGACAAAAGAGGGAAGATGAAATTCTCTCTTTTGCTCTTCGAATGGAGAAGGAGGTCACTGAGATAAAGAAAAAGATGTACTCGATTCCAGGTGTTCAAAAGCCACTTGATGCAGCCCGTCTAGGGAGTTACTCAGAATCGCCCTTTATAGACGACATCGCATTTGCTGATTTGCCTAAAAGATTTGCTTTTCCTACTATGCCAAAGTATGATGGCAAGTCGGATCCTGACCAACACTTGGCTCAATACAGGCAGATTATGCTAGCAGCAGTCCTCCCAGCCGATAAACGACATGCAGCTATGTGTCGTGGATTCGGGATAAGTTTGGTTGGCCCTGCCCTGATGTGGTGGACCAATCTCCCTCAAGGTAAAATAACTTCATTTAGTCATTTAACTGACATTTTTGTTGAACAATTTGCAAGCAGCAGAGTCATGGTTAAGACGTTAGACGACTTGTATCGAATTGTCATGAGGCCGGACGAGTCATACAGAGATCTTCTGAAAAGGTTTACGGCAGAGATGGTAAGTATCCCAAATTGTGATCCTAACATTGCTGTGCAGGCGTTTAAGAGAGCATTGCCACCCACTTGCGGCCTCTATCAAGAACTGGTGTTGAAACGAGTGACGACTTGGCCAGAAGTCCAATCATACGTGTGGTCCCATATTAATCTTCAAGAGGACGACGCCAGTAGAAATCATGCCCTTAAAATGAATCAAGGACTGGCGACAACCAGTCTCCCCGCCAATTCAGTGATTGCCACAAACGCGGATAAGCCGGCTAATCAACAACAAAATAACTTGGGATCCACAGACCGCCGTTCTAAACGGCAACGAGGTAGAAATTTTCGTTTTCACCCTTATACTAACAATAATGAGCAGGGCGACAAACAGAAGAGGGACCCACCTCCTCCTAGATATGAAGAGTTCAACATGTCCATTGGACCAGCTGAAATGGTAAGTGCACTTGAAAAGATGGATAGGGTGAAATGGCCTAAACCTATGACGACGCCTATCAATGAGAGAGACACCACTAGATACTGTGACTACCACAAAGACGTCGGCCATCGAACAGAGGATTGTTGGAGGTTCAGAAAAGAAGTAGCCTTCCAACTTAAGCACAGTAACTTACAACATCTCCTTAAGAATAATACTACTAACAATGCAGGTAGAGATCAAAGGCAAAACGCCCCAGCTCAACCCCCGCAGGCCGTCAGAACGATTAACACAATCATTGGGGGGTCGACAATAAGTGGGATGTCTTACTCTGCTGGAAAACGACATGCGAGGTCTTTGCCAAAAGAATTGGAGTGGGTTAATGGTAATGTGAGTAATGATCAGGTGGTTGAGGGTCCAATAACCTTCAACGACGCTGATATTCAGAACGTCCAGATGCATGACGACGCCCTGGTAATATCTTTACTAATAGCTAATTGTTTGACCAAAAGAATATTAGTAGATGCAGGTAGTTCCGTTAATATTATTTATTTGCAAACTGTCAAAGAATTACAATTAGAATCCCATATAATTAAGGCTCCAACCGTCTTGGTATTTGGAACTGGAACGCCAGATAGGACGATTGGAGAAATATCTTTGATGACTTTTGCTGCTGGAATTAATGCTTTAGTCAAGTTTCAGGTAATGGACTGCCCGTCCACTTACAATTCTTTGTTGGGACGTCCTTGGATTCATCAGATGGAGGCAGTCCCTTCGACGTTACACCAGTCAATCAAGTTCTCTACACCTTGGGGTGTGAAAGAGATCAAAGGCGATCAAAGGATGACAAGAGAATGTTACCAAGCAGCATTGAAAGGCTTGGAACAATCTCCCCCATCGGCATAGCAACTACAGGCGTTCATTCCTATGGACAGGGCGACAAAGGAGGAAGATGATAACTTAGAAAAAATAATTTTAGATCCTGAAAACCCTGAAAAGTTTTTGTTCATAGGAATGGACCTTGTTCCTGAGGTAAGAAGGGAACTAATTTCTTTTCTAACAAATAACTTAGATTGTTTTGCTTGGTCCTATGATGAGATGACAGGAATAAGCCCGGACGTCATTGAACACCAATTGAACGTCGACCCCACATTCAAGCCGGTCAGACAGAAGAGACAGAAATTTGCACCAGAGCGGAATAGAATTGTTAATGAGGAGGTTCAGAAATTATTGAAAATTGGGTCTATTCGAGAAGTGAATTACCCTGATTGGTTAGCTAATGTTGTAGTCGTCCCAAAGAAAAATGGTAAGCATAGAGTGTGTATCGACTTCACAGACTTGAACAAAGCTTGCCCAAAGGATTCCTTTCCATTGCCACACATTGACAGCCTAGTAGACGCAACATCAGGACATGAACTGTTAAGTTTTATGGACGCCTTTTCCGGGTACAATCAGATATTGATGCATCCAAACGACCAGGAGAAGACTTCGTTTATCACAGATCGTGGAACTTATTGTTACAAGGTAATGCCTTTTGGTTTGAAAAACACTGGTGCAACATACCAAAGGTTAGTCAATCGCATGTTCGCCGCCCAACTTGGGAAGACAATGGAAGTTTACATAGACGACATGCTAGTCAAATCTTTGAAAGCGGAAGATCATATTAACCATTTGCAGCAGACGTTCGATCTTCTGAGGAAATATAACATGAAACTCAACCCTGAAAAATGCACTTTTGGGGTGCAATCTGGTAAGTTTTTAGGATATTTGGTGTCAAAGAGAGGGATAGAAGCAAACCCATCACAAATCAAAGATGTGTTGGACATCCCATCGCCCAAATGTGTGAAGGACGTCCAGCGTTTGACGGGCAATATAGCCGCTCTAACCAGATTTATATCTAAATCTTCTGAAAGGTGCCAACCATTCTTTGATATATTGAAGAAAAATAAGGAGTTTGTATGGAATGACGCCGCTGAAAAGGCACTTCAGGATTTGAAAGAATATCTCACGAGCCCCCCTTTGCTTTCCAAGCCGAGCCCAGGTGAAACCTTATATTTATACTTGTCTGTCGCCTCTAATGCTGTGAGTTCAGTGCTTGTTAGGGAAGAAGATAGGCGACAGAGCCCAGTATATTATGTTAGCAGAGCTTTGTTAGATACGGAGACACGATATTCAATGATGGAAAAACTTGCTTTGGCTCTAGTAGCGTCTTCCAAGAAGTTGAGGCCGTATTTTCAGTGCCACCCAATTGTGGTCGTCACCACCTACCCTTTGCGGAACGTCCTCCACAAGCCCGACTTGTCTGGAAGATTGGTGAAATGGGCAATTGAGCTGAGCGAATTTGACATCTCTTATGCCCCAAGAACAGCTATCAAATCACAAATCCTAGCCGACTTTTTGGCGGAATTTAGCCCCAACCTCCAGGTAACAGCTAACAATGAATCTTTTTCTGTTAAGAAACAGGTGAACTTGTCGCCCTGGACCCTCCATGTAGATGGGTCTTCCAATGTGAAAGGAAGTGGACTAGGCATCGCACTTGAAACCCCCGACGGTGAACAGATTGTCCAGGCGATAAGATGTGGCTTCAAGGCGACGAATAATGAAGCTGAGTATGAAGCCCTCATAGCTGGACTTAAGCTAGCATTAGAGTTGAGTGCAAAAGTTCTGGAAGTGAAGAGTGATTCGCAGTTAGTTTCGAAACAAATCAATGGTTCTTATCAGGCAAAAGACCAAAGAATGAAGAAATATCTAGATATAGTGTCTGATTTGACCACACGGTTTGACGCTATGAAAATCACCCAAATAGGTAGGGAAGACAACCGGAAGGCCGACGCCCTTGCCAACATTGGGTCGTCCATAGAAGTTGTGGAGACAAAACAAATCCCACTTTTTAATCTGAAAACACCGGCAATCGAGGTAAATAACAGAATTGTATTGAATAACAGTTTGACGTGGGATTGGCGATCCCCTTTGCTTTCATATCTGTTGCAGGGTAAATTGCCTTCAGATAAGAATGAAGCGTGACGAATAGTTGTTAGAGCTGCCAGATTCACTACCATAGGCGATGATCTTTATAGACATACTTTCACTGGTGGACCTTTGCTGAAATGTGTCTCTCCGTCTGAGGCAAATTATGTGTTAAGAGAAATCCATGAAGGTGAATGTGGAGACCATAGTGGAAGTCGATCATTGATAAGAAAGGTGACCAGGGCAGGTTATTTTTTGCCGACTTTGCAGAAAGATGCAGTAAGTTTGGTGACTAAGTGTGAACGCTGCCAAAAATTTTGCACCGTTGCAAGACAACCCCCTGAACAATTGCATGTAATAGTGCCTTCGTGGCCTTTCCTTAAGTGAGGAATGGATATTGTAGGCAAGTTTACTTCAGCACCTGGACGACTAGTTTTCTTGTTGGTCGCCACAGATTACTTCACAAAATGGGTAGAGGCCGTCGCCCTGAGCCAGGTACAAGAACCCCAGGTAATTGATTTTGTTTGGAAAAATATAGTATGTAGATTTGGTCTGCCCTAGGAAATTGTATGTGATAATGGATCTCAATTTATAGGAAGAAAATTTAGAAAATTTTGCGATAAGTGGCATATTAAACTTAAGTTTTCCACCCCTAGAAATCCACAATCAAACGGGCAGGCTGAAGCTAGTAACAAAACCATAGTGACGTCTTTAAAAAAGAGGTTAGATAAAGCTAAAGGCAGGTGGGCTGAAGAGCTGCCCGCCGTCCTATGGGCGTACCGAACGACGTCCCGGACGTCGACTGGTGAAACGCCTTTCTCTCTAGTTTATGGATCTGAAGCTATGATACCAGTAGAGGTAGGAATACCATCTTTAAGAAGACAATGGACTAGAGAAGAATCTAACAATGAACATTTAGCCCAAGATTTAGATCTATTAGATGAACGTAGGGAACAAGCTCTTATTAGAGTTGCCGCCTATCAGCAAAGGGCAACTAAATTTTGGAACAAAGGTGTTAAGGAGCGTCATTTCCAAGTAGGAGATTGGGTTCTTCGAAAAATTTTTCCTAATACACCTGAGCATAAAGATGGAAAGTTAAATGCTTCATATGAAGGCCCCTATAAAGTGGTAGAAATCACTGGTCCTGGAGCTTATAAGTTGGTCGACGTCCATGGTAAAGACGTCCCAAGGAGTTGGAACGTCATCCATCTAAAAAGGTATTATTTCTAAGTTATTTGATTATTTGATTTAAAGAACGATGATACTGACACGATTATTTGAGAAAGAATGCAAATGATGAGAAACGCCTGTAGGCGACGAGCCCAACTAAAAGACCTAGTGTCTGATGATTTGTTCAGCTGTGGTCGTGATAATCTGATGCAATTTAACAATATCTTTTGAGATGTTTTGTTGTGAGATGTCATTTCCCAGATAATGTGATGAATTGACACCAAAAGAACATGGTGATAAGACGACGCCGTGGCGGCACGATGACATGACGCCCTGAGAGGCTGATAAGAAGTTGATTTGAAAAAGGTATATATTACCCGAATCATTTGGAGTGTTTCTCAATTGATTGATTGATAGTCGGCGTTAGACTAATGTTTGATAATTCCTTGGCAGGGTCGCTAACGTTTGATTAAGGTACGAGTGACCATGTTTTGAATTGATATTTGATGAATATAATTTAAGAGATTCCTTTGTTAATGGATTCTTTTTGTCTTGGTAGGTTATTACCCATACCCGTTGCAGGTATGGATGTTTAACGGAGGAAATAATAATGTTATGACGAGAAATAAATGAAGTGATGCAAAGAATACTAAGTGCGAAGATAAAAGACAAGGTTTGCATTATGTTAAAGGAATAGTGCAAATTATACACAATGAAAATAAAGAAAGTTTCCAAAAGTAAAAGATTTTTAGGCGTCGCCGCCACCATGCTCTTTGCCAGTTTGGTCGCCGCCACTTTGAACGCCCTCATCTTGGTTGACGCCCTGAGCCCTCATCTCGTTGATCGTCCGATTATCCTCTTGAGAAGGATTGGACTCGGACTCTTCTTCAGGAAAAAGCTGATAGTAGTCGTCATTGACGTCGTCAGGCTTCCAGTTTACATGCTCGCCGCTCTTGTATTCTTTCATGAGTTTCATCCGAGCACGAGCATCAACTTCCAAGATATGAGTCTCATAGTTTTCAGCCATTTGACGCATATCTTGTTCTTGCTGGCGATAGGCAGCTTCCCATTTATCTTTGGCCGACCGGAGAGCTTTCATCTCTTCATCTTTAGCCGACGACTCAGCTCTGGCCTGGTTGATGTAATCCTTAAGATTCTCTACATCCTTGAAGTGCTCAGCCTTTAACTTTTCTATGGTGGCTTTTAGCTCTTCTTGTTTGGCGTCAGAGCGTTTCATTATGTCCTCAGCCTTCCTCCTATCTTCATGAGCTTGTTTTTTAAAGGCGAGGGCCGACTTTAAATCGGCTACCAATTGCTCTCTGTCAGCTAAAGCGGCGTCCCTCTGGGCGACGAGCGTCGCCTTATCATCGTCGTTCTCCTCAGCATGGTGGAGAAGGACTTGTAAGGACTGAAAATATAAGGGACGAGCATAGTTAGAGACGCCTAGCATTAAAAAGATAGAATAGACTTAATAAAAAGTTAAGTGATATTACCTTCATTTGGTGGCGAACGGCCTTCTTGAAAGCCTCTTTCCTCCCAAGAGATTCTATGGCGGCCTTGTCGTACTCGAATTCCAGTTTACTTAATTCAGAGTAGACGTCGTCCCATCCCTCTTTGTTTCTGACAGATGAGTTGGGAGGAAAAGTTAGGGCGACTTCGCCTGAATCCTCTTTGTCGCCCTTGACCTTGGCAGATTTAGAGGACTTGGAAACCCTAGATCTTTTGGTGACGGGCTCTTTGGCGGGTACCTCTGCAGGTCTCTTACCCAGTGAAACAGTTTCTTTGGGCGCAGGAGAGACAGGCTTATTATTTTTCGGTTGACGAGGTTGAGGAGAAGGAGCTGCTGTAGTGGATTCAGGATTTGGGGGAGGGGCGCCACGAGGGTCGTGTCCTCCTTTTCTTGCCTCGGCTTCATACTCCCCCCTCTTCGCTTTGAGCTTCTCCAAACGCTCAGCCCTGGCTCTAAGAAGAGCCTCCTTATTTATTTTTTGCTCCGATGCTTTGGGAATGATCTTCTTTCCTGGTTGACACAAAGAAAATGGAATAAGATAATGGAGACGAAATCACTTGAATGAAAAGCAGAGCGACGAGAAACTTACTTTCCATCATGACTTTGAAATTCCGTTGGTCAGCTGGAATTTGAAGGATTTTCTTTATTTTCTTTTTGGTGTCGTCGTTGA
This sequence comes from Mimosa pudica, assembly GCA_029929735.1. Taxonomy (NCBI): domain Eukaryota; kingdom Viridiplantae; phylum Streptophyta; class Magnoliopsida; order Fabales; family Fabaceae; genus Mimosa; species Mimosa pudica. The sequence continues at coordinate 5,321,684 of JAKELP010000012.1, read as the reverse complement.
AACGCGGAGAGATCCTCAACTCGTATGCACCTACCAAAAAATGTAAAACATTATAAATCAGATAACAAGTGCAATGAGAAAAACATTATTGAGACGACGACTTACTTAAACGACGCCACATTGGAGACACATAATCTTCCCGGGCGACAGATTGGAAGGGTACCATTACAAATCTTGCATCCCATTGACGATCATTGGGCAATTACCCATGCGTCCAAGTTGGGAGCCCTTCCTTGGCTTGGATGAAAGAGTAGACGTTCATCCTAATTTCTTGGAGTTTATAGGAGCCGAATAGATCAAACATATCTAAGTCGACTCCTATCTCATGGTACATTAACTCTGCCATGGCGATGAGACGCCAGGCGTGAGGCGAAAGTTGAGAGGGAGAAATTTCATAGAAAGCACATAATTCTAAGGCTATGTTAGGCAAAGGAAAGGGATTGACATAGCGAAAACTTTCAAAACTTGAAGAAATGGTATCACTAGACCAGGAATCAAGAGCTTCCCCGACTTCAGGCAACCTAAAGGGTACCCTAGGGTCAAAATAATAAAGTGATGGCATCTTCGAAATTTCTAAGACCCTAAGGTGAGTTTCTTTGACGTCATTAAGGATGTTGGCCCTAGACGTCGGTAAGCCCCCCAGTTTTGCAAGCATACGGGGCATTTTTGATTTGGGGGTTAGATTTCCTCCCAGAACTAGTTGAGGGTGATGAACCAGCATCGACCCATTCTTGATATCGACTATCATAAATCTTTAAATATTTACCAGATGAAGCAGATTTTCTACTACGTAATGGTTTTTTTCCCTTCGGAAGGATCTACAGAAGGAATGATATCTAGGCGATTGCTATCAGGAATTTCTGTTTCTAAATCTATTACATTATCTGGGTTCCTAGAAGACGAAGAGGCGCTAGAATGAGAATTTTCAGAAATATAAACTTGTCCAGAAACAGTTTTTTCAGAATCAGAAGGCGATGACATAACTACGAATTTACTCATGATAATAGTAAAAAGATAAGATCTTTTGTAAGAAGATACCTTCGCAGAAAGTAGGATGACGCGTTGATGTAAGCAATGAACAAAGTTTTGATTTTTTCGAAGTGTTGGAGGAATGGAGAAGAAGAACGTCTGCGAAGTGAAATAGGAAAATGAACAGTCGAAATGGAGTATATGTGAACCGTTTGACGTCGTTAAGTTACGGTGTTATTTTAGCAAAACCATCCAGGTCGTTGGTTTAAGAGGGAAAATATAAGCGAAGATCTGAGCCGTTAGACGTGGGATAACCGCTACTTCCCAATACTTGATGACATCAGCATTGAGAAGTGGGGGACTAATGTTATACACCGTTACACTATAATGGACTTGGGCCTTAACAGAGGCCCAATAAAGAGATAGACGCCCTCAGAGTGTCGAGGATAACATCACCAGCGACAGCTAAGGACCAGTAACAAGGTAGACGCCCTATGGGCGTCGAGGACAATATCACCAACGGCAGTGAAGCGGATTGACTTGGTCGCCCACCTTTTTCGGAGCAGTCGCCCACCTTTTTCGGAGCACGTGCAACGTCTCTTATCCATAACGGCCGCCTATAATTTCGCAACCACTAGGACTGAGCTTCAACTATAAGAAGGCCACGAACTCATTCTGAAGGCCACAAGCAATTCTCTGCAATCACTCTCTCTCTCTCTTTCTCTGTATTCTTCTCTCTTTGATTATCATTGTACTCTGAATTAAGTCTTTGCGATCAAGGCATTTACGCCCAAATTTGTAACCACCGTTGCAGGTGACCCCGTTATTTGTACTCAATCATATTATCAATAAAGAGGTTCGATTATTCATTCATATTCAATAGTTCCCCTATATTGTGCATCAACAGTTACTATAGGCTACCATTCAGTGTGTAGTGTGTGTATATGTTGCGTGTAACCACAAGGGGCTGTTGAAGGGTCAGGCAAGTAACTTCACATTTATTGCACATCACATCAGTCTTTCCACGCTACTTCTTTTGTTTTCTCGAAGTGTTTCGTTTGGTTTCTTTTCTTTTTACATCTTTGGTATATATATATATATACTACTTCTGATCCTAAATATAAGACCTAGATGACTTTTTTTGGAGAGATCAATGTTGCGAAATAGGTTATTAAATTATGATATATTTGATATATTTTTAGATTATTCATTAGTTTATAGGTAAAATATACTAGTCTAAGGGAAAAATTAGGTAAATCACCAATTTATAGTTAACTTATTTTGCTTTTCTAGGATTTTCTAAAAAAGTCAATTAGGTCTTATATTTAGGACCAGGGGAATAAATAGTAGTTACCTGTAGGAAACCTACACTTATTTTGTTATAGAGTACGCTTGTATATTTGATGTACTGAAGTGTTTCAAGTGTTAAGATGTGTATTAAAATGTGTAAGTGTGTTTTAATGACTATTTATTTTCTGGCCCTTCACAATACTCTAAATAGTGTGTTTTAATGATTCCGATTAATTTCCATAATCTCAAATGCAATGAATCTCATCTATCAACAGTCTCTCTCCATGACCTTCACCTTCACCTTCACCTTCACCTTCACCTTCACCTTCACCACTCTCTCTTCCTTACCGTCGCCCCTCCTCAATTTCTCTTTTTTCTCTTCTTCTTGTAGCCATCGACGAAGACGGTGAAGACGGTGGTCTTTTGCGAAGAAGGATCCAAAACACATGTAATGTCGATTAGCCGTAGGTAGGTCTCCTTTCTTCCATTTTCCCTCTTCTTTGCCCGATTCAAGTGCGATTTTTTAGAGGGGATGAATTTAGGATTTGGGTAAAATCACAGATTAAATCAAAGCTTTAGTTTTGGTTGATGGTGCATGTATTTTTTTAATTATAAATGGTTTTTTATCTTTGCTAGGATTTAACACAGATTCAAAGCTTCAGACTCATTACAATGGTTTTGAGGAAAGTTTAAATATTCTTCATTCAAAGGTTTGTGGAAATTCTACTGGGTTCTACCTTTTTATTGCTCTTTAATGATAAAGAAAGTAGGAATAGGAAAAAGTAGTTCTTATGAATTTATTCTGACAATATGTTTGGTTACTCCTGCACGAACCCATAAGATTAGGTGGATATCATATTAAATTGACAATATGATATCCACCTATTTGACAATATGTTTGTTATTTTTTAAAAAAAAATTTGATCAAGTGGATATCATGAATCTTTAATTGATTACTTAATCTATGATTTTCTTTACCTCTGGTTGCCATTCTTTATAATGAACTCATCTATGATTCTCTTGAATAGACATAGATTTGATAGGCTGCTTTTTAATCGGAACATAAAAAAAAGGGCGAATGGGCAAAAATAGCCACCGTAATTTTCAAAATGGACAACTTTGGCACCCGTAATTTCGATGGTGCAAAACAGGACATTATAAATCAAAATAGGACAAATCTAGCACTCTTAAACATAGATGTTAAGTTTGACCGTTAGTTGACTGGAAATGATGATATGACATAATGACGTGATACCATGAGACATTATGTGTCACCCTCATGCTGATATGTATATGACATGGCAAAAATGAAAAGAAATGGCATTGCCCCTTCGCCCTACTTATAATCTGATTGTATATTAGATTAATAAAATGAAAAATAAGAAAAATCTCAACCCCTCTTCATCTTTCTTGCTTCAGCGCACCCCCTTGCAACTTCCCAGTTCCCATAATCATCCTTCCTCTCTCATATTCCATCCCATAATATCTGTACTTCTAAAATTTTTATTCATCACTCTCATCAAAGCCTCCATTGCAGCAACTAAATGGAAGAAGATGAAATTTGAGCAGAAAAACGAAGATGGGCTGGTGATGAAGACTGAGGGAAGCAAAACGTGAGTTTCAATACTGAAAATCGGAGAAGAAGCTCTCCAGCTCAGCTTACAAATTTGGTTATAACCGAATATGTTTTCCCCTTTTCATTTTCAGATTCGTTTCCTTTTTTTTCAGTTTCTATTTCTCTCGCTTTTCTTCTTCAATTTCTTTTTTACCCGTTCTCGTAGTCTATCGCCGTCAAAGGCTTCTAGAAGTTCGACGACCTAGAAGTCCATCACCATCGAAGCCTCTGACTCAGAGAAGAAGACAATCTCTGAATTGATTTGAGAATTTAGTTTAGTTTTTTTATTAGTTAAATATCCAGTCAGATTATAAGTATGACTGGATATACATATCAGATTAATTTTTTTTTTCATTTTTGCCATGTCATATACATATCAGCATGAGGGTGACACATAATGTCTCATTGTGCCACGTCATTATGCCATATCATCATTCCCAGTCAACTAACGGTCAAACTTAACACTTATGTTTAAGAGTGCTAGATTTGTCCCATTTAAGTTTATAATGTCCGGTTTTGCACCATCAAAATTACGGGTGTCAAAGTTGTCCATTTTGAAAATTACGGTGACTATTTTTGCCCATTCGCCCTAAAACAAACTAGAGTTTTCATCTCAAAACCTTCCTCTCCTAGACATCAGCTTTAGATTCAATGGTTTTTAAAGGAGAGTTTAAATACATGTTCTTATGAATTTATTACTGTACCACACTATCTTTTTTTGATATATGTTTTGGTTATTTTGACTGGCTGCTAAAAAGTCTTGGAGCTCCTAAGAATGCAGGAATCTATTAGGCTGAAGGGCAACCATTGGGTGGAAAAGAAGCTTTGCTTCCATTAATCGAAGAGTTTCTACACTTTTACAATAAGTATGACCTTGCTTTTCCAGAAGAACTCGAACTGTTCTCCATAAAGCGTCTCTAATGGCTGCCATAGATTACATAGTTTCCGGGAAAATCAGAGTGATGTCTTCTTGCCATCCCATGGAGGAAACCTGGGTCATATGCTTCAGGTCATTATTGCTCCTACTTTCAAATTAATGATATATAGCCTTGAGGCAAGTCCTATCAAAGTAACGTAAGCTATTACATATATCTTAATCAATAACTTAATTAAAGTCAGTTATTGGTCTAATGGTATGAAACTTTAAATCCCTAATCGGTGATTGTTAGTACTACAAAAATACCTTTTCACGTCGCTTTTTTAGGGTCTTTCACGTCGCTTTTTTAAGCGACGTCAATACCAGCGACGTGAAAATTGGGCTTTTCACGTCGCACAAAAAAGTGTTGTGAAATGTCCCTTTTTTATGTCACTTATTTAAACATGCGACGTCGAAAACTAGGGTTATCGTGTCGCATTTCATAAACAACCGACATCTAAAGGTGTATCCACGTCGCTTATTTAGAAGCTAGCGACGTGAATAACACTAAATTTTTAAAAAGCGACGTAAATAAGAATCTATTTACGTCACTTTTCTGAAACAAACGACGTTGAAAGTCCTTTTTTATTAAAAAAAAATAGGGTGTTTTTTGTGTCAAATCGCCCACAATCCAAAAGTGCAAGATGCCTCAATGGGATGCAATACAAATCATATGAACTTCCAATCCAGATTTTAAGCAACAATTTCAAGTCTTGAATATTGGAAAAAATAAATGATTAAGTTATTCATTTGATACTTACAATTCTTATAATATCTAATACATTCAAAGCAACAATACAAAGTCCTACTCGTATAATTATCAGAGTAGCTCTTCTTCAAGAGGATTAAACCACCATCAATTAATCCAATAGGCACATAAATCTTCAAGTCCACATCACCTCATACTGACTTTACCCTATGCAGCAGCACCAGAAAGACAAATATCAGACAGTAATTATTTAAAATCAAAATTCCATCTATCATGTGTCACCTCTCACACAATGCAAATTAAATCATATCAGAAGTTAAGACTAACAACTTTTGGGCACAATTCCAGCATTAACAGACTAGCATTCTAATTATTATCAATTTTGATTTTCTACATTAAGCATTCAAGAAAATCTTCAAGAAAAAAAGACACAATGAAGTAGGAATATATTCCATACCTTGATGAGGGTAACATTTGCTCCAAGCCATATATCACCTACCACTTTTAAACTGTCAAGATTAACAATGTCAGGAATTGACTTGAACTAGACTCAAAAAGTTGTTAACTCGCCAATAAAACTGGGAAAATCAATACAATTGTAACCAACAAAGAATTATTAGCAGTGTTACAAGAATAGATAGATTTAAAGTACCTTGTTGATGTTCTCCAACATTATATTTTTAACCTCTGAAACTTGAGCCCTTACTTTGATTAGTTTTTCAATCTACTCAGCATGGTGAATGATATACTTCACATGCTCTTTCATAGCTGGTCTGGAATTGTACCTTCATTCATGATCTTGTTCATCTTTGGAAACAAACTTTTATTGTCATGCTCCAAGCTCTAAGCTCTAAGATATGAATAAAGGGCGTAGGAAGAAGTGTGGATGCCCGAACTCCTTGTTGAAACTTTTGCTGACAGCCGTATAAGCTTTTTCACCACCAATCCACCATATAGCCTTTTAAAGTCTGCTCTAACACATACTAGAAATAGAGCAGCAATAATATACTTCAGCAGATTATGCCACATTAACAATTCAGCATGCCACAAGAAATACCATTTTCATATTAGCATTACAAGCCATTCACCACCAATCCACTATATAGCTTTTTAAAGTCTGCCCTAACAAATACTAGAATAGAACAGCATTAATATACTTTAGCAGGTTATGCCACATTAACAATTTAGCATGCCACAAGAAATACATTTTTCATATTAGCATTACAAGCCACTATAGCACATCAAATTAAAAAAGAGGCAAGTACCTAGTCAGCTTTCTTATCTTGTAAATGGTACTTCTCAGGGAGAAACAGAGCAGCATACAGGGTTAATCTCCTTTGTTCATCCTAAAACATACAGCAAAACATTGTTTAACATCATGATAAACTAAAAGGAAAAGGAATGGCCTTGAATACAACTTACTGGAAAGCCGACGTCAATAGTTTTCTTTTAACATCGCTTTCTTTAAACCAGCGACATTAAAAGTACTCACGTCGGCTTTTAACAAATTGAGACGTTAAACGTTTCTATTTAATCACAAAACTGCCACCGCCTCACTTTTCATGTCGGTTACTCAAAAAAGCGACTTTAATTAGCGACGCGAATAATCATTTTTCTAATAGTTATTTGTGATTTTACAGGGTCACAGGGCATACCAAGAGCATAAGAAATTTGTCAGCCCAATTAAGAGACAGATGCTGCCTCATTTTTTGAACTCTTCCCTACCAGAAACAGAGTTTAATAGGATAATCAAAGAGCTTCATCACGAGTCCTTAGGGCAGTCGGAGTTCCGAAATCTTGGGAAGGAAGTCAATAAGTTATCACTTCCTGAATGCATGTGTCAAGACTGGCAATCTCACTTATAATCTAATACAAAGCTTATTACTACGGGAAAAATGTATGCTTATCAGTATGCGGAAAGAGCCTTGACATGAAGCAAATTGTTAACTCTTAGATATTCATGACATTTCAGCAAGTTTACTTCAATTTTAGGCCCTAGTTTGCATATTTATGCATGTTTTGGGTTTTGAATGAATAATTTGTGAATTTGATCTTGGAGTGCACTTTCTTGCTCAAATATATATTTTGGATTACATTTTAGTGTTAGAATCAATTTTTGTTGAAAGAATAGGGAAACATCAAGTGGAGATAAGATGCATTAGTAAGGATGACAAAAGAAGCTTCTTGGAGCCTGAGCTAAATTTTGAAGCCTACGCTAAATCGCTTCCATGAATCAGACAAGTCACATGGCCTGGGCTAAATTCTGAAGCCCAGGCGAAATCACTTCCTGGAACCAGAGGAAATCACGAAGGTCTGCAGAGCCTAGGCTAAATTCTGAAGCCTAGGCGAAATATCTCTCTGGACAAGAACAACAAATTCGCGAACATCACAGAGCCTAGGCCAAATTTTGTGGCCTGGGCGAAATTTTCATCAGATTACAAAACGCAAAGTTTTGGTGAAATTAGGTTTCAGAGGTATTTAAGGTGGAAATTGGAACTCTTCAACATCTTTTCGACCTGGGCTCTCATGGGGGACTCTTGGAGGCAACTCTTTTGCTAGGGTTTGGTGGTTTGAAGGAGATTCAAGTGGAGATTGAAGATTTTGAAGAGATTCAACCTCATTTCCCTTGGTTTTTCTTCTTCCCCTTTCTTCCCTCTTGAACTTCATGTTATGGCTTCCTCTAGTTTTGGAATTTGTAATTTTCTTCCATTTATGAGTAGCTAAACTCTCATTCTAGGATTATTTTGAATCTTTATATGGATTAACATTAGATTCTTCCTCTTATTTTGTGATTAATGACATATGTGTTTATTTTACTCTTTACCTAATGCTTCTAAGTGCTTGATCACCATTTAGATGTTGAGTTCACTTGATTAATGCTTGAGAGGGCTAGGTTGAGTGTAGAACTTGGGTAAAATAGTGCAAGAACTTGAAGTTTACTTGATGAATGGATGGTTTTGTTGATAAGATAGAAATATACTTATTGACCTTGCATAGTCACATTAGGGTTGGAACATAGAAATTGAGTTTTATTAATTGTAACAAGAGATTGAGCAATTTAATAGAATTAAACACCTGTTCTTGACTCGACGGAGCGTTTACAAGTACCTTTTGAACCCTAGATTAGCACATGTGTTAATTAATAACATCTATAAGAGGAGGTGAATCTAAAGTTGAGAAATACAAGGGGAATAAATAATCCTAGACCCCATTTGATTGTTTGAGTCAAAAGATCAATTGTTTATATTAGTTTTAGAAATAGGTTTCTTTTATTTCACTTAAACAACCACCGTTGTTTTCTTGGTTCAACTTGATTGAATTCACTTAGTCTTTTGCTTGGTTGGGATTTTAGTCCAAATCCTCGTGAGAACGATACTTTTCTTATCACTTTATTACTTGGCGCGACCCGTGTACTTGCGGTGCGAATAAGTTTTTGGCGCCATTGCCGGGTATTTGGCAACAAATCTCTCGGCCAACCTTGGGCTAGTGATATTAAATTTCGCTTGAACTTGTAAAAATTGTTTATAGTCTTATTTTCTATGTTATTTTCTTATTAGCTTAATCTTGTGTTTTGTGTATATTTGTGTATGTCTATATTTGCTCATTTGGTGTGTCTTTGATTTTTGTTAGATTTTTTTTGGGCAAAGGTGCAAAAATATGACTAAACTTTACCCTAAATTGCATTTCTATGACTAAAGTTTCGCAAGGAGCAAAAATACCACTAAACTTGGGATCGAGGTGCAAAACTATGATTTCCGTCAATTATGACGGTGTGGACCGTTAGTCTTCGACTTGTAGGATGCTGAGTGTGCAATAATGACCATGCGGCATGCTGAATAGACTCTTTATTGGTGTTATGTAGAATAAGGGGTAAATGTATTTAAAATAATGCAAAAAATATGATTATTTTATTCTAACAATAGGCCCATATTTGCACTCAAAGTACATTTACTTTAAATACATTTACCCCTTATTCCACATAACACCAATAAAGAGTCTATTCAGCATGTCATATAGTCATTATTGCACACTTAGCATCCTACAAGTCGAAGACTAACAGTCAACACCGTCATAGTTGACGGAAATCGTAGTTTTGCACCTTGATCCCAAGTTTGGTGGTATTTTTGCTCCTTGCAAAACTTTAATCATAGAAATGCAACTTAGGGTAAAATTTAGTCATATTTTTGCACCTTTGCCCATTTTTTTTTAGAACTTTGTGTATGGACCATCCTTGGTGGACTAATGGGGGAAGTGATAAATTTGAACATGATAATGGTTATTCAAATTCTTCTTATGACCCTTACAAATGTCAAACTCAATATGAGTACATGTGTTGCAATTATTGTGGAGATAACCATTATAATGAGCAATGCCCCCATTTATCAACCTTGGATTTTGTAGAGGATGATTTTCCTAAGGTTCAAACTAAGTTGCATGATAATTCTTTTAACCTTAGTTGGAATCATGAACATTCATTGTCTAGGGATCCAAACTATTCTTTCCCTTCATATGTACCACAATGTCAAACATCATCCAATCTTGTAGATGAATCCATTCCCATTCATGAGAAGAAGTCAAGGATAATGGATATGCTTCAACGTTATATTGATAATGAAAATGAGTATAGAGCTAAGGATGATGAAAAATGGAGGGAACAAACATTAGCTCTAGAAAGTTTAGCAATCAAATTAGGTGAACTAACTTCTCAATTTGAGTCTTTAAGGCAAAGAGGTGTTTTCATTGATACATCAAATAACTCTTGTGTAGAAAATATGGTTTCAAATGGAGATATGAGCATGGGAAGTGATGATGTGATATCAATGGTTTGTGACAATTGTGGGGGTGATTGTGAGTTTAAAGTTAAAAAGAGAGAGAATAATGTTGAGTGTCTAATTGAGGTTCCAAGTTTGGAGCTTAATCCTTATTGTTGTGAACAAGTAGAAATTCCTACAATCTTTGTTCAAAATCCTCAGAGTGATTTCTTGACTCTTACTTATGAGAGTCAAGTGGATTTTATTGGGTTTTCAAAATATTTGGGGGCGAGTGATGATAATTTTGAAACAATTGAATTAGAGTCTACCATGTGCCATATTGAAACATGTTTCTTAAAATCACTTTTGATTGAGAGATCATGTAATTCTTGCATGAATGAATTCCCAATGCCATTGAAGCCTTGTCATTTGAAAATAAATGAAGACAAGGTAATTTTAGTTTTTGATACTTATGACTAGCAATTTGTGTTGGAAAGTCTGGCTGAAGACTATAAATTTAGCGCTTCTTAGGAGGCAACCCAAGTTCTCAACTCTTTTTTTTTTAATTTTCATGTTATTTAGTTTATTTTGGTAGATTTGCACTTGTTTTTCTCTTTTTGTAGGAAGAAATATTTCTCTTGACACTTGGATTGCTTTTGATGGGGATTGCTGGAGCTTATAATGTTGGGAGGCAGGAAGAGTTCTACAGGGGGGAGTATTCTATTTCTCACTTTTTGACTGGTCTGATTTTGATTTGATTCATTGGTTGTGGTTAATTTGGGTGTTAGTTTGGATGCTATGAGGCTTGAATTATAAGACTTGATGTGACTTTTGTGATAGAGATAGTGATGGAAGGAAAATCATTTTTTGTTGATGTTCAATGACATTTGTGGTGGTAAATGATTTTGTGAAGTGTGATTCAACTTGTTGTGAATGTGATGAAGTCCAGGCCTAAATGAAATGGCCTAGGTGTTCTTAACTTAATCAGAATAATCAAACATTTCATTCCCTTCCTAATCCTTCAATCAACAAGCATATCTTAGTTTACTGCTACATTGTCTAGCTGTAACACATCTCATTTGGTGATTCTTGATTGATGTTTTGGTTTGAATGCATACTTGACCACTATTTTGTGACTACTTGATGTGGATATCTCTGAAGGCTCATTCTTTTGTTCCTCTCATGCAACCTCTCTTCCTTTTGTTCAGTTGCATGAGGGAAGACCTTTAATTCCCCTATTGACAGTGAGGACACTGTTAATTTTAAGTTTGGGGGTGAAGGTATTTTTGATCAAGTGATACTTGCAGATATGTCATGATTTCTAAACAGACTTGGAATTTTCACTTGTCATTTTTGTTCCACTACTTGGTTTAGATTGATTAATTATCTTCTAAGTTGAATGTATGGTCCAATGATAGAAGGTTGCTTAGATTATATGCCTAGTAAGAAAGTCTGGTTAAGACATTTGGATGTGTGATTTGACATTTAGGACACAATTTGATTTTCTAAAAATTTTTCAAACATTTTCAAATAAAATTTTACACAAAGTTGGAGATAATTGGAATGCCTAAGTGTGAAGATTTTTAGCATTTCAGTATGTATTTTCTTTCTCAATTGAGAAACTCTAGAACCTATCTTGGAATCTCTTGAGACTGTTTGATAACTTCTGCATGCTTTTGAAAAATGATATGGGCCTTCGTAAAAATGCGTTTGAGCCTTTCAAGCCTACCTATGCAATTTTCCCATTTGCTTCCCCCTTTTGAGCCTTTAATTGAAAAACCATGTGAATATTTTTTTTTTGGAAACCCCAATAGACCCTAACCTTTAAAGCCTGAAAAACCATGTGAATATTTTTTTTTTGGAAACCCCAATAGACCCCTAACCTTTAAAGCTTGAAAAACCATGAATTACCTTGATCTTGAGATTATTGATTATTGCATTACTGTGATTGATGGTAAGGAATGGTATGATGATTCGGGTGTGAACATGATAGTAAAAGTGAGATGAGGAATGCAATGAAATGTATGATATTCAATAGGTTGTACTCCAAAGTCATTTTAAATTCAGCTCCTTCCCTATTCAAAAAAAAAAGAAAAAAAAAAGAAGAAAAAGAAAAAAAAGTATATAGAAAGACAAAAAAAAGAGAGGAAACAAACAAAAGAGAGGAAACAAAGGGAAGAAAGTTCCAATTCCAATAAGATTTGGAGAGCAGCCAAACTAATTTGTGATAAGTTTGGGGGGATTGGTTGACAATGTGGAGCAAAGTGTAAAAGAAAAAAAAGGGGGAGAGAGAGATGATCACAAATACATATAATTAATGATCTCAAGATATTTGAAATCCCTTATCCGTTCTTTTTGTAGCTCAACCCCTGGCCACATTACAACCCTATAAAGTCCCATGGATTTTAAATTTATGTGGAAAATCTTGGTGGAGAGAGAGGAAGAGATTAGGCATATGAAGTTTAGAAATTGATATAGTTAAATACATATTGAAATGTTACAAAATCTTTTATACATTGGCTGAAAAATTTGTTCTTTGACTTCACACACACACTCACTTTGAGAACTGCTCCTAATGTATGAATCCTACATCCCTATGTATTCCCTTCTTTTCCTATTTTGCATATCTCGGTAGCAATCAATGAGGGCAATATCATACATGCACAAAATGGATAATTTAGCAATCTAAATGTTTTACTACTTGTTTACTCGAGGACGAGTAAAAGTCTAAGTTTGGGGGTGTGTTAACTCTTAGATATTCATGACATTTCAACAAGTTTACTTCAATTTTAGGCTCTAGTTTGCATATTTATGCATGTTTTGGGTTTTTAATGAATAATTTGTGCATTTGATCTTGGAGTGCACTTTCTTGCTCAAATATATATTTTGGATTACATTTTAGTGTTAGAATCAATTTTTGTTGAAAGAATAGGGAAACATCAAGTGGAGATAAGATGCATTAGTAAGGATGACAAAAGAATCTTCTTGGAGCCTGAGCTAAATTTTGAAGCCTAGACTAAATCGCTTCCATGAATCAGACAAGTCACATGGCCTGGGCTAAATTCTGAAGCCCAGACGAAATCACTTCCTGGAACCAGAGGAAATCACGAAGGTCTGCAGAGCCTAGGCTAAATTCTGAAGCCTAGGCGAAATATCTCTCTGGACAAGAACAACAAATTCGCGAACATCACAGAGCCTAGGCCAAATTTTGTGGCCTGGGCGAAATTTTCATCAGATTACAAAACGCAAAGTTTTGGTGAAATTAGGTTTCAGAGGTATTTAAGGTGGGAAATTGGAACTCTTCAACATCTTTTCGACCTGGGCTCTCATGGGGAACTCTTGGAGGCAACTCTTTTGCTAGGGTTTGGTGGTTTGAAGGAGATTCAAGTGGAGATTGAAGATTTTGAAGAGATTCAACCTCATTTCCCTTGGTTTTTCTTCTTCCCCTTTCTTCCCTCTTGAACTTCATGTTATGGCTTCCTCGAGTTTTGGAATTTGTAATTTTCTTCCATTTATGAGTAGCTAAACTCTCATTCTAGGATTATTTTGAACCTTTGTATGGATTAACATTAGATTCTTCCTCTTATTTTGTGATTAATGACATATGTGTTTATTTTACTCTTTACCTAATGCTTCTAAGTGCTTGATCATCATTTAGATGTTGAGTTCACTTGATTAATGCTTGAGAGGGCTAGGTTGAGTGTAGAACTTGGGTAAAATAGTGCAAGAACTTGAAGTTTACTTGATGAATGGATGGTTTTGTTGATAAGATAGAAATATACTTATTGACCTTGCATAGTCACATTAGGGTTGGAGCATAGAAATTGGGTTTTATTAATTGTAACAAGAGATTGAGCAATTTAATAGAATTAAACACCTGTTCTTGACTCGACGGAGCGTTTACAAGTACCTTTTGAACCCTAGATTAGCACATGTGTTAATTAATAACATCTATAAGAGGAGGTGAATCTAAAGTTGAGAAATACAAGGGGAATAAATAATCCTAGACCCCATTTGATTGTTTGAGTCAAAAGATCAATTGTTTATATTAGTTTTAGAAATAGGTTTCTTTTATTTCACTTAAACAACCACCGTTGTTTTCTTGGTTCAACTTGATTGAATTCACTTAGTCTTTTGCTTGGTTGGGATTTTAGTCCAAATCCTCGTGGGAACGATACTTTTCTTATCACTTTATTACTTGGCGCGACCCGTGCACTTGCGGTGCGAACACAAATCAAGTCTAATTTCGGTAGATCCAACAATTTTCATATGCAAGATTTCTGATCTATCGGGCTTTCATTGGGTTCAACCACTATTTGTTTGTGAAGCATGTCAATCTCTTCAGGTGTACAAATATGAGTTATTGCTAAAATATATGCTTGATGCAAAGGGAATCCATGAATCAATGATAAAACATATACAACATAAAAGATCATTTATTCTGTAATTCTTTTATACTCACGAGTTTGTATACTATACACAATTTTCCCTTGCTTTTGTATAATTCTTTGAACCATATTACAGATGTATGCATATATTGTATAAATCAAAGCTGATCTTATCATAAACTGCATTATTTTTGCTTTATAGAATGAGCAGGACATTTTTTTTATAAAAAAAAAAAAATTGAGCAGGACATCCTGTAATGCGCATTTATTTTGTAGGATATATGGTTACCATCACTTTAAACAATTTTTAGATACTTCTAAATGTCATGTTGTGACGTATAAAGGTATTATGAACTTTTGTAATTAGAATTTCATTTTTTTCCTCCTTTAACTTTGGTTATGACATTGATAAGTTACATCTACAGAGAAATGACATGCAACTTTTTTTAGTTTTATCTATTTCTCGGTTGAAGCGATTTGGCTTGTAGGGAGATATGCTGAGAGTTTGACATATTTTCAAGCAAATAATTGAATAGTCTAACTTGTTTATGACAATTATAGCAAATAATTGAATATTCTAACGTTATAATTGATTAATAATAATGTAATGTGTAATTTTGTGCATACAGGAGATGATATTGAGAGGGACAGACACAGTGGCTATTTTGTTAGAATGGATCATGGCTACAATGGTGGTGCACCCAGAGGTGCAACGTAAGGCTCAGCATGAAATAGATTTGGTGATGGGCACCACAGGGTGTTGCGTGAGGGACCAAGACCTCGCTCATCTCTCCTACGTGAGGGCCATAGTGAAGGAGACATTTAAAATGCTAAGTTCATTTCTGTTTGTTTTTCTCAAGTATACATGCAAGTCATTTGTTCCCTTAATTAAATGTTAGCGCTTCTACTGATTTTCTATTAATGGTCCTTAATAGGAAGCATTTGCTCACTCTAGGCTAGATGAACATTTGATTTTTCAACTTTTAAAACTCTAGCAGATGTTACTGATAATGGATGTGCTAACTTTCAGTTCACAATGACTATATAGTTTGTTACCTAAAAAACTCCATCATTACTTTTAACATTCCTACTAAATTGGAACATTTACATAGCTTCACATTACTACAAGGAATTTGATTTAATCAAAACAAACCTAGTTATATTCTGTTACATCCAAGGAGAACTCTGAATTTTGAGAAGCCAGACAATCTCCTCAACGCACACTCAATGTTCCAAAATTAACCAAAATTGTTTCTTAGTTCCCTAATAATGCAATTGATAAACCCAAAGGAACATGAATAATATCAACAAAGTTCAGGAAGGCATAGAAAGCGAGATACATTCTGAGCAATCAAACCCACCATCATTTCAGAGTTACAAAAGACTTCATTGATTTGGACAAAGCCCTATTCCCTTCTATTACATCCAAATTTTGCAAGCAATAAAAGCTAACTAAGGACCATGATGAAGCACACAACCAAACCAAGGAGAACTTCTATGTATTTTGGGAGGCCAGACACTCTTCTCACCCTCAAAATATCAACTAAGTTCTAAAATGGCACTCCAGGCAAACACAAAACATTATACTTTGAAAAAGTAACCCACTCATACCTCTACTTAGGCAATACAATTAGCTTATACCACTAAACTAGAGGCTCCTCATTATCTGGAGCCTCAGAATAGTTTTTTGAATAATTTAAGAAAATTTCTTTTATCCTTAGTGATTAGCTCAATTTCCTTTTGTAGGAAAATATATGCTAATATGTTAAAGGTTTATGATTAACATAATGAACATAGCTAGGAGAAAATAGTAAAGAAGCAGAAAGATATACACATAGCTCAATTTCCTTTTGTAGGAAAATATATGCTAATATATCTAAAGTTGTTAACTTAAGACAACGAGAATATCGATTGAGAATAAGGTACAGGATCCAACCTTGGTAAAAAAATTGTATACCAACATCCAAGAGACTTACTACTACAATTGAAATTATGTCCCTCAAGCAATATCTTACACCAAATAATAAGAAAACTATCCAAGAGAACTGTGGTGTCAAATTAACCCTATAAACATAAAAAATATTAATTCTATTATGAATTTTTTAAGGTTGATTCCATTGATAGTAATTCTTAAAGTTTAATCCAATTGTGGTTTTCCATACCAATAACTTCATAAAAACTTGGTCTAACATTGTTAAGTTTGTGGACTATTACGAATACTTGTTATGAGTATAAGAACAAACATCCAAACACATCAAAAGTATAAGCACCACAAAAACTCGGATTGGTTCCTCTAATTTCAAATACTAGAGCGTTTTTGGGTCCCTATACATTCCGGAAGTCACACCAAATCTTTCTGAGACCATGATGATAAAGAACAATTTGAAACAAAAATATGAAACATTAGAAAACACATAATTCAATTATAATGAAAAGAAGAAACCAACTCTGACTGCATACATTAATACAAAAACATGACTAATATCCATAAGTAATTATCGCAGAGGTATAGAAACAAAACAGAATTAAGGAAAAAACACATGACAGAATAGAAAATAGAAAAAACTTATATAGAGAATAGCTAGCATTCAGAAAGAAGGAAGACACGGAAGAATCTCCAGAACCAAATTATGCCAAAATCTTTGTGCACCATTCCATAATGGCTTCTTTTATCTTATCTCAAAACCTTGTCCAAGTCGAGAAGATTCTTATACTTTTTCTTCAGTCTCAAACTCCTTCTGGGCGCAACTGATCCACAGTCCTGTGTTGAACCTCCACTTCCATTTTGTCCTAAGATCATTTCAGCTGGGTCTGTTATAGAGAACAAAAGTATGCATAGGTCTGACTATATAAACCGATGATATCAACCCATTTTTTATATAAACAACTGATAGTGTTAAAATATTTAGTTTCTTATATAACTCCCATTTCGTTCAATGCTAAAGAATATTAATTAAGAACATTAGAATGCCAAAGGCAAAATTAATTGAAGATCTTAATCTTAATCATACTGTAAAGTCGATTTCAAAAAGAACACAGACCTCTTCAAGATTCCAAACTTCTCCATACACAAAAAAAAAGCATTAGATTTTCCCCATGCACGCACTCTAACAACTAAATTGTATATCCATCTTTCAAAGAAAACGCGGCAACCAGATATTTTAAATGGGTAAAAATTGAATGAAGCATATGGTATTACATGTAAGCTTTCATAGTAATAATTGTACATAGGTAGCATCTCTAAATGCATCAAGCGTATAAACACAAAATTATTCAAATAGATGTGAGATAATTTCAACAAATTTGCCTAACTAAACTGAATCTACAATATACTTCACATGTTCATAAATATAGGACGTATTGGGGATGGTGGGTTTATTTCTAAGTATAAAACTTCTTTCTAACTTTTTTTCAACTTTTCTCAAATTATTCCTATTAATGATGCTTCAATGTTAATTAAACTATCAAGAGGTTAAGGGTGGGTATAAGTTAGATGGATTTGATGCTTTGATAATTTCACCTTTTTTAATTAACCGAACTAATTTTCTTAATCAAATCAAATGATGTGATTATATCATATGCTTAATAATGGATGGAGTAACAATTAAGTTTCAATGCTAAAGAATATTAATTAAAAACATATTAGAACGCCAAAGGGAAATTTAATTGAAGTGCATAATCTCAATCATACTGTAAAGTCAATTTCAAAAAGAACACAGTCCTCTAGCTAGCAAGATTCCAAAATACTCCTTACACAAAAAAAAAACATTAGATTTTCCCAATGCATGCACTCTAACAACTAAATTGTATATCCATCTTCCAAAGAAAACTCAGCAAACCAGATATTTTAAATTAAATGGGTAAAAATTGAATGAAACATATGATATTACATGTAAGCTTTCATAGTAAGAATACATAGGTAGCGTATCTAAAGGCATCAAGCGTATAAACATAAAATGATTTAAATAGATGTGAGATAATTTCAACGAATTTGCCTAACTAAAGTGTATCTACAATATACTTCCCATGTTCCTAAATATAGGATCTATTGGGGATGGTGAGCTTATTTCTAAGTATAAAACTTTCAAATATTTTTTTCCAATTTTTCTAAAATTATTCCTTTTAATGATCTTCATTGTTAAACTATCCAGAGGTTAAGGGTGGATTTAAGTTAGATGGATAGATATGATGCTTTGGTAATTCACGTTTTTTTAACTGACTGAACTAACTTAATAAAATCAAATCATGTGATTATATCACATGCTTAGTAATGGAGAGAGTAACAATTTAGTTTCAGGATCAATGTATTTAAATTTTAATCTATTGGTAGAATTACTAAACAAAAGGTACTGACAATCCACATCATCAAAAAATAAATCAAGTGTAAACCTTTGAAAAAGATTAAACACCCAAAACTTATATAAATACCTGCATCCATCAATCTAAATAATATCTCCAAATGACAAATGATCAAGAGAAGTTATATTCATTGATATGGCTTCATTTCCATTAAAGGTGGTTAGATAAAGTAAATAGGAAATATAATAACTAAGAGCTACGAAAATGAATGTTGCTACCTGATATAATGCTTTCTGTATGATTCCAAATCGTATCACTAAAGGAAAATTTTCCAAATTCCTTGAATTCATTTGTACGGAGATTGCAGAAAACAAGTATTGCTTCATCATCACCTGATAGAGCTGTTTCCCTCCAAATGGACCTATCCATTTTGTAGACTTTGCAAACAATATCATTACCCCACATAGTCACTGGATGTATTATGTTTGGATAGATATTGCTTGTATATATCTTAGTCCAAATACTTTTCTCCCCTGATTCATCGACACACTTGTCCATCACCCATAAGTCTAATGAATATGATTCAATGTTTGCAAAGTAATTTTGCGAAAGCATAGCTAGTTTGTTCTCATATGTAGTAAGAAAACTGTACTTTGACGGACAGCACTAGGACATGATATCATTTTGAAAACTTCCGTTGATATATCAAATGTGAGTACACTAAGATCATACACATAACAAAGCCAAAATATTGTTCCATCCAACGTGAGACCATCAAAATGTATTTTACAAATTGCATCTATTAATTTCCCAACTTCAACTTTTTTCCATGACCTTGTACTCAGTGAAAAAACTTCCACTTTACTATGGGCACAATCACTAATACTAAAAAATATTCTGACTATCTTGAAATCATTAAAAGTTGAGCTAAAACCAAATCCTAGAGTGGAAATCCCACCGCGACCGAGAGTAAGAGGTCTGGCCACGTGGTGGACCTCTCTTGTTGCTGGATTCCACACACAAAAAGATTTAGATTTATTAATTTCCAGAAGGACCAAACCATTATTGCTAGATGGAATGAACCTGCACATTGAGGAATTTCTTAGAGTTGGAGTTTGATAGTGAAGGAGTTGCATATCTTGATTGATCAAGCATCCACTCGACGGATTATCACATCGGAAAAGAATACATGGATTTTTGAAGGAATGGTCTAGATGTTCTTTGATGAAAGATGGGTTTTTGAAGAGATTCTTCCAGTCCTTACAAACACATTGGAATCTAATCAGAGTTTTTGGAGGAAGTCGTTTGAGAATATTTGTAATAATTTCTCTTGGAAGATATGGTGTGCTGCTATCCATTGCTATTTTCCCCTTCATTGCTATCATTTACCACAATAGCTATTAGCGAAATGGGGGAGACGACAATCATAGAAAAATGAGACAAAGAGGGTGAGGGTGGCGGTGAGGGTTTGTGGCAAAGGATACAAATGATCGAATTGGTTAATTTTGTGAACTTTTATTTCATTAGGGATATTGTGTAATTTTTATTTCATTAGGGATATTTTGTATTGAAAATTTTACATTCCCGAGTTAGGGTTTTCAGTTCCGGGCGAGGTGGGTTATTAAAACTTATAATTATATGATTTTCAGTATTTAATTTAGAGGATTGTTGCACTTTTTAGGTCATCATATGTCAAATTGGGCATTATTTCATGCATTGAATTAAGTCTACTTGTGGGAAATTTGGTCATAAGTTGATAATTATTCATGTTTTTGTTTCTTTGACCTTTTGATGTTACCTTGTCTTGAATTTTCTTATAAGGAATTCTTCAAGAGAGTGGACTAATTAAAAAAAAGGGTTAACATAACTTTTGGTCCCTCAAGTTTCACCCAACTTTGGTTTTAGTCCCTCAAGTTTTAAACCCGTCCTTTTAGTCCCTCAAGTTTTTACCATTAATAACAGTTAGTCCCTCAACTTCTAAAACGACCTAAAAATGCATTAACACCGTTAAGTTAGTCCTATGTGGCTCTAACCAGCGTGGCGCCCACATGAGTAGATTAACGGTCAAACATGATCGACCGTCCACTCGTGGTATTTTTTAAACACTTTGGTTACTTTAAGTGTAAATATGGGTCTGTTGTTAGTTCAGGGTGCCCAGTGCTCCTGGGTGGTTATTTGGAGAGTAGATTAGGTCCATTACCCTATAATATATTATATATTACATACATTTCCCTTACGCCCATGGGGACAACATGTATTCTAATTTTAATATAAGAATGTAAATATATGCAATTGTTTTTAATATATAAGAAATGTTGCGCTCAAGGGCTTGAAATATGACTAGTGATGTGTGACATGAGAATCATATATATAAACTCCACTTTTTCGCATAAATTTTCATCTTCTCTACTTTCTTCTTTCATACCTCTCCAATTTCATTCTTCGTCCTTCCCATTTTTTTGTAGGTTAATTAGTTGTTTAAACATTATAACTTCAATCCGCCACTATTTAATTTGCCTATCAGGTATATTATTTCATTAACTAATATTTCAATAACCCTTTACTCTTTCCCTACAATAATCAACAACAATGTGTGTGTGTATTTTCGTTTACTTCCTTTGTTCTGACCGATTTTCTACTATATGTTTGGTTGTTGAAGAAGAAATAATAGAACTTATACTTAATAATGTTGCATGTTAAATTTTCCGTTTTGGATGGGGTTGCAGAAAATTTATTTATGCACTCTTTCTATATTGGCTGATTCTATTGCTTCCTTCTCTGTTTTATTCGACTATAAACTATATGGAAACTGCTGATTATGCGATTTTGTTTGAAAATGTGATTGGGGATTGTTAGTTTTTTTAACTGTTTTCCAAATATTGGTACATAAATCTGTGGTTAAAATGTGGTTTTTTGCTATTAGTTTTATGAATTGCTATTAGAGAATGTGTTGAGAAATGTAAATAATGATACCCCACTTGTTGGGTATTTGAAATATATATATATATATATATATATATATATATATATATATATATATATATATATATATATAAATTTATGCTTGAGAGTGATTGTAATGATATTTTCGGTATGATAGATGATGGGATGTTGGTGTGTTTTGCCTTATATTTTTAAGATGTGGGAATTGATGATTGTTTGGTTTATCATTTCTGGTTTGGGAAATCTATTTCCTAATACACGCACTAGTTTTGTGGTTAGGCTTTGATGTTGTTATTTTTTGTTTCTATTCAATATAGAAATGAAAACGATTTGGGAGTTATGTGTTCGGGTAAGTACTTGTCTCTTGTGTTATACTACATGTGTGTGTTGGTTGCTCAATTATATTATTATTGTTGGCTTCTGTGATTATAATATTTTAAAGTTGAAGTTATAGTTTCTTTAGTCACTTTCTAAGTTATCTGTGTGTGTGGGTTGCTCAATTATATTCTGTGATCTAGAAAGTTTTTCTTATCTTAAATGTCATAGAAGTATTATTTCGTAGCTTTTATAACAAAATTTAACAGACAGACAGAACGGTGCCTACCACTTGAGACTAAATTCTTGTTTCATGGGTGATGATGTGACTCAGATTGAAAGTTCTTAAATACCCTGAAAGTTTTCTCGAAGGAGCATCATGTTTCCTGAAGTTTTGATTTTGGATTTTAAATACCTTGCAAGTATTATTTTGTAACTTTATTACCCATTTTTGGAGTGCCCAGTTAACCACGTTAACTTGTCCTCGTTAAAATTGGATAACAAAACTACAAAGGACGAAGGCTCAAAAATGATACTCCCTCCGTTCCTAAATATAAGATCACTTTGGTTAATTAGAAGAGATTAAGGAAGACAATAAAATGACATGATCTTCCCAAAATCCCCTCAATTACTTAACTATAAAAGGAGGAGGGGTTTCAATGAAAAGATGGAGTATAAGGGTAGTTTGGGCAAAACTTGAGATAAAATAGGAAGTGATCTTATATTTAGGAACTTATCCACTTCCCCAAAGTGATCTTATATTTAGGAACGGAGGGAGTACTCAACTATTGGGTAAGGAACAAAAATAGTACATAACTATTTCAAGGTAGAAAAATGATACTCAACTTTTACCATGGAACCAAAAATGATATTTTCACTAATAATACAATAATATTATACATGAAATGTCCAAAATGCCCTTATAATTAAATAAACTTTTATTGGGCTACGATTAATTTATAAGGGTATTTTGGACTTTTCATGTCTAATATTATTGTCATATTAATGAAAATATCATTTTTGATCCATGGTAAAAGTTGAGTATCATTTTTGTACCTTCGAATAGTTATGTATTATTTTTGTTCCTTAACCAATAGTTGTATATCATTTTTAGGCCTTCGCCCAACTACAAAATGATACTTCCACGATATTTTATTTTGTTAATAACCGCCCGGTTTAATTCGGACTCGAGGGGTAGGAGTGTTGCCCACATAGGCAAGGTTGTCCCCTCTCTCAATGAGAGAGCTTCCCGGGATTCGAACACGTGTTCTCATCCTTACGGGGTTGTAGCCCATTTACTAGCTCAATCAACTACCCATTGGTTACTTCCATGGTATTTTGAGATAAAAGCTTCTTGCTGCTAGTAGATCCTTGGGTAAAAATCCTCTGTATTTAAGAGCCATAACCCACCAAAAAATGAGAAGTTTGGTCCATGGAGATATTGTACTATTTATAATCGCCCTGGATATTGTACTACTGTAATTGATAGTCAGATTAGGAATATACACCCTTCGTTTTTTAAATTATTTTCAAGATACATCAAGTATACGCCAAGATGGTGAAATTGATGGTGACGTAAATCATAAAATACAAGCTGAGTGGTGTAAGTGAAAGAAAGTCACTGAAGTTATTTGTGAGATGAAAGTACCTATAAAGTAAAATACTGTTATAAAATTAACAGTGTTATATGGTAATGAATGTTGGATTGTGACAAGATAAAATGAACATAAAATTGGAATAGTTGAAATGAAGATTTTGAGATGGATGTGTGGTTATACAAGAAAGATCTCACATAATGGGATAAGAGTTTATTGTAGTTGTATTGTTAAAATGCATCATAAGATACATCATGAAATCGCGTTCATTTCACAATATTGAGGGGTAGTATAATGTAGTATTCCATCCGGTCCTAAATATAAGACCTAATTGACTTTTTTGAAAAATCCTAAAAAAGCAAAATAAGTTAATTATAAAATTAATTTACCTGATTTTTCCCCTTAAACTAGTTTATTTTACTTATAAACTAATGGATAATCTAAAAATATATCAAATATGTCATGATTTAATAGACTATTTTGCAACCTTAACCTCTAAAAAAAAGTCATCTAGGTCTTATATTTAGGACCGAAGGTAGTAATATGTTCTCTCTTTCGAGATCTTTTCCAAAATTAACCAAAATTGTTTCGTAGTTTCTTAACAACGCAATTGATGAACTCAAAGGAAGATGAATAAAATCAATTAAGTTCGGGAAGGCATAGAAAGCAAGATACATTCTGAGAAATTGAACCCACCACCATTTCAGAGTTACAAAGGACTTCTTCACTGATTTGGACAAAGCCTTATTCCCTTACGTGACATCCAAATGCTGCAAGCAATAACAGCTAACGAAGGATCATGATGAAGCACACAACCAAACCAAGTAGAACTTCTGTATATATTGGGAGGCCAAACACTTCTCACCACACCCTCAAAATACCAACTAATAAGTTCTAAAATGGCACTCCAATCAAACACAAAACATATAATTTCAAAAAGTAATCCACTCATACCTCTACTTATTTGGTTAATATAGTTAGCTCATATATATTACGAGACTAGAGGCTCCTCATTTTCTGGAGCCTCAGAATAATTTTTTGAATAATTTGAAAATTTTTCTTTTATTCTTAGTGATTAGCTCAACTTCCATTTGTAGGAAAGTATATACCATTGGAATCCAAGAGATTTGTGAATTAAGTTGTTAACTTTAGACAATGAGAATATGGAAAGAAAAAAGGTACAGGATCCAAACCTTGTGTAAATCTTACTGTATACCAACATCCGAGCGACTTACACTAAAAAAAAAAAAAACACTCATTGCAATGGTCAAACCTGTTGGAAATTTACCAATAAGACATATAGCAGCTTAGACTCGTTATAATGTTGGTATCATTTTTTTAAAAAATATACAGCACTTTAACGAGTGGACACCCGTTGCAATGCAGGTTTTATTTAAAATAAATATTAAATGCAATGCAACAGGTGGAAACCCTTTGCAATGCAGTGTTTTTTTTAAAAAATAAAATCCTTTCCACAGGGTTCGGCTCTTTATTTAAAAAATATAAAATGCATTGCTACGTGTGCTCAGCTGTTGCAATGCATTAATTTTTTATTTTAAAGTATGTTTTTGACCCTTTTCTATAAGCTTATGTTTTAATCCCTTAACTTTGAAAAGTGTGTTTTGGTCCCTTAACTTTGGAGAAAGTCATCTTTTAGTTCTTTAATTTTGAAAAGTGTGTTTTTGTCCTTAACTATGGACAAAGTGATGCTTTTAATCCTTTGAAAAAAGACTTAAGTATGTATTCGTCCATTCCCTTTTCAAAGTTAAAGGATTAAAACATGATTTTGTGCAAAGTTAAGGGACAAAAACATATTCTGATCTAATTTTGAAAGAGCTAAAAACACGTTTTTCAAAGTTAAATGCTAAAAGATGACTTAAATTTCTTCAAAATAAGCGACCAAAAACACACTTTGTAGTAAAGTTAATGACTAAAATATGACTTTCTCCAAAGTTAAGTTAAGGGAACAAAAACATATTTTAGCCTAAAAAATTAATCATATCATTAATTTTTAAGGGTTAATTCCATGAGTAGTATTTCTTATAGTTTGACCAATTTTGATTCTACTCCTTGTAGTTTCAAATTATGGTTTTCGATACCAATAACTTCATAAAAACTTGGTCTGACATCGTTAAGTTTGTGGACTATTACGGACATTTGTTAAAAGTATAGGAACAAGAATCCAAACACGTCAAAAGTATAAGCACCACAAAAACTTGGGTTGGTTCTTGTAATTTTAATTACTTAGTGTTTTTTGGTCCCTATACATAACGGTGATAAGTCACACCAAATCTGAAACAAAATACGCAACATTAGAAAACAGATAATGCAATTATAATGAAAAGATGAAACCAACTCTGACCGTATACATTAATTTTTGTTTTGATACAACTGACTGTATACCAAACATATAACTAATATTCATAAGTAATTATAGCAGATCATAAAAACAAAATGGAATTGAGGAAGAAACACATGACGAAATAGGGAATAGCTAAAATTTATCCAAGAATAGCTAGCATTCATAGAGAAGGAAGAAGACACAGAAGAATCTCCAGAACCAAATTATGCTAAAATCTGTGCACCCTTCAATAATTATTTTATCTTATCTCAAATCCTGTCCATGTCAAGAAGATTTTGATGCCGTTTCTTCAGTCTCAAACTCCTTCTGGGTGCAACTGGTCCACAGTCCTGTGTTGAACCTCCAATTCCATTTTGTCTTAAGATCATTTCAGCTGGATCTGTCATAGAGAACAAAAGTATACATTGATCAGACTATAAAACTGATGATATTAACCCATTTTTTTATGCTCCTATAGTTTTTTATATGAGGAACTGATAATGTTAAAATATTTAGTTTGTTCTATAACTCCCATTTCGTTGAATTCCTTAATTTTTCAATGCTATAGAATTTTAATTAATTAACCCAATATTAGAACCCAGAGGCAAAATTAATTGAAGAGCAAAATCTTAATCATTAACACAGACCTTTTGCAAGATTCTAAACTACTCATTACACGAAAAAAAAATTAGATTTTCCCCATGCATGCACTCTAACAACTAAATTGAATATCCATCTTTTAAAGAAAACTCAGCAACCAGATATTTTAAATGGGTAAAATTGAATGAAACATAAGATATTACATGTAAGCTTTCACAGAGTATATAATTGTACATAGGTTGCATCTCGAAAGGCATCAAGCGTCTAAATATAAAAATATTTAAATAGATGTGAGATAATTTCAACGAATTTATCTTACTAAACTGAAACTACAATATACTTCCCATGTTCCTAAATATAGGACAAATTGGGGATGTGAACTTATTTCTAAATATAAAGCTTCTCTCTAACTTCTTTTTCAACTTTTCTCATTATTCCAATTAATGATCTTCAATGTTAAACTATCAAGAGGTTAAGGATACCGTGGGTATAAGTTATTAGATGGATTTAATGCTTTGGCAATAATTCACGTTTTTCTAACTAACTGAACTAACTTTCTCAATCATCAAATCAAATCATTTGATTATATCATATGCCTATAATGGATGGAGTAATAATTAAGTTACAGGATCAATGCTATTTAAATTAAAATCCATTGGTATAATTACTAAACAAAAGGTACTGACAGTACACAACATCAAAAAATAAATCTAGTGTAAACCTTTGAAAAAGATTGAACACCCAAAAAAAATTATATAAAAATACCTGCACCATCATTCTAAATAACATCTCTTGTTATTTTAGGGTTGATTCCATCATATTAGCAGTAGATCTTATAGTTTGATTCAATCTTGATTCTACACCATGTAGTTTCAAATTATAATTTTCGATGCCAATAACTTCATAAAACATGGTCTAACATTGTTTAGTTTGTGGACTATTACGAATATTTGTTAAAAGTATAGGAACAAGCATCCAAACACATCAAAAGTATAAGCACCACAAAAATGCATAAGCACCACAAAAACTTGGGTTGGTTCCAATAATTTTAATTACTGAAGCATTTTTTGGTCCCTATACATAACGGTGATAAGTCACATCACCAAATCTTTCTGAAACCATATTGCTAAAGAAAAATTTGAAACAAAAATATGCAACATTAGAAAACACATAATGCAATTATAAAGAAAAGATGAAACCAACTCTGACTGCAAAGGTTAATACAAAAACATAACTAATATCCATAAGTAATTATAGCATAGGTAGAAAAACAAAACGAAATTAAGGTAGAAACACATGATGGAATAGAAAATAGCGAACACTTATACAGAGAATTGCTTGCATTCAGAAAGAAGGAAGACACAGAAGAATCTCTAGAACCAAATTATGCCAAAATCTTTGTGCACTCTTCTATAATGGCTTCTTTTATCTTATCTCTAAACCTTGTCCAAGTCGAGAAGATTCTGATGTCTTTTCTTCAGTCTCAAACTCCTTCTGGGCGCAACTGTTCCATAGTCCTGTGTTGAACCTCCAATTCCATTTTTTCCTAAGATCATTTCAGCTGGGTCTGTTATAGAAGACAAAAGTATACATCAGACTATAACACTGATGATATTAACCCATTATTTGATGCTCCTATAGTTTTTTATATGCAGAACTGAAAATAAAAAAATTTAGATTCTTCTTTAACACCCATTTAATTGATTTCCTTCATTTTTCAATGCTAAAGAATATTAATTAAGAGCATATTAGAACGCCAAAGGAAAAATTAATTGAAGAGCATATTCTTAATCATATTGTAAAGTCAATTTCAAAAAGAACACAGACGTCTTCAAGATTAGATTTTCCCCATGCATGCACTCTAACAACTAAATTTTATATCCATCTCTCAAAGAAACCGCAGCAACTAAATATTTTAAATGGGTGAAAATTGAATAAAACATATGATATTAGATGTAAGCTTTCATAGTATATAATTGTACATAGGTAGCATCTCTAAAGGCATCAAGCGTATAAACACAAAATGATTTAATAAATAGATGTGAGATAATTTCAACGAATTTGCCTAATTAAACTGAATCTACAATATACTTCACATGTTCATAAATATAGGACCTATTGGGGATGTTGAGCTTATTTCTAAATATAAAACTTCGTTCCAACATTTTCAATTTTTCTAAAATTATTCATATTAAAATATCAAGAGGTTAAGGATGGGTATAAGTTAGATGGATTTGGTGCTTTGATAATTTCACATTTTTTTAACTAACTGAATTAACTTTTTTAATCAAATCAAATCATGTAATTATATCATATGCTTAGTAATGAATGAAGTAACAATTAAGTTTCAGGATCAATGTATTTAAATTTAAATCCATTAGTATATATAATTACTAAACAAAAGGTACTGACAATCCACTACCTAAAAACATAAATCAAGTGTAAACCTTTGAAAAATATTGAACACTCAAAAACTATAAAAACACCTGCATCCATCATTCTAAATAAGATCTCCAAATGAAAAATGATCAAGAGAAGTTATATTCATTGATATGGATTCATTTCCATTGAAGGTGGTTAGATAAAGTAAATAAGAAATGTATAACTAAGATCTAGAAAACGAATGTTGCTACCTGATATAATGCTTTCTGTTTGATTCCAAATCGTACCACTAAAGGAAAATTTTCCAAATTCATTGAATTCATTAGTACGGAGATTGCAGAAAACAAGTATTGCTTCATCATCACCCAATCGAGCTTTTTCTCTCCAAGTTGACCTATCCATTTTGTAGACTTTGCAAACAATTTCATTTCCCCACATAGTCACTGGATGTATTATGTTTGGATAGATATTGCTTGTATATATCTTAGTCCAAATACTTTTCTCCCCTGATTCATCCACACGCTTGTCCATCACCCATAAGTCTATGGAATATGATTCAAATTCTGCAAAGTAATTTTGTGAAAGCATAGCCAGTTTGTTCTGATATGTAGTAAGCAAAATGTAGTTTGATTCACCGGCAGCACTAGGACACGATATCAATTTGAAAACTTCCGTTGATATATCAAATGAGAGTACACTAAGCTCATCCATATAGCAAAGCCAAAATATTGCGCCATCCAAAGTGAGACCATCAAAATGTATTCTAGAAATTGCATCTATTAATTTCCCAACTTCAACTTTTTTCCATGACCTTGTACTCAGTGAAAAAACTTCCAGTTTACTATGGGCACAATCACTAATACTATAAAATATTCTCACTATCTTGAAATCATTAAAGTTTGGGCTAAAACCAAATCCTAAGCTGGAAATCCCACCGCGACCGAGGGTAAGAGGTCTTGCCACGAGGTGGACCTCTCTTGTTGCTGGATTCCACACACAAAAAGATTTAGATTTATTCATTTGAAGAAGGACCAAACCATTATTGCTAGATGAAATGAACCTGCACATTGAGGAATTTTTGAAAGTTGGAGTTTGATAGTGAACAAGTTGCATATCTCGATTGATCAAGCATCCATGTGGAGGATTATCACATCGGAAAAGAATATATGGATTTTTGTGGGCGGAATGGTCTAGGTGTTCTTTAATGAAAGATGATGTTTCGAAGAGATTCTTCCAATCTTTACAAACACATTGGAATCGAATTAAAGATTTTGGAGGAAGTCGTTTGAGAATATTTGTAGTAATTTCTCTTGGAAGATATGGTGTGCCGCTATCAATTGCTATTTTCCCCTTCATTGCTATCATTTACCACGATAGCTATTAGGGGATATGGGGGAGACGACTATCATAGAAAAAGGAGAGAAAGAGGGTGAGGGTGGCGGTGAGGGTTTGTGGCAATGGACCTTGATGATCGAAATGGTTAATTTTGTCTAACTTTTATTTCATCCAGGATAGTTTTGTATTGAAAATTTTACATTCACGAGTTAGCATTTTTTATTACCGGGAGGTGAGTTATTAAAACTTTTAATTATATAATTTTGAGTACTAAATTTAGAGGATTATTGCACTTTTTAGGTCATCATATGTCAAATTGGGCATTATTTCATGCATTCAATTAAGTCTACTTATGGGAAATTTGGTCGTCATAAGTATATAATTATATTCATGTTGTTATTGTTTCCTTGACCTTTATTTGATGGTACCTTGTCTTGAATTTTCTTATAGGGCAAAAGCGCTGATTTAATAATTAACTGTTTTAGTGCATAAACAATAAACAACTTTGTAACCTGGTGCAAAAATGATAAAACCGGTGCTATATGTTATTTTTTAATTATGAGGAATCTTATTGATATTATTTTTCAAAGTGAAATACCATTTCACCCCTCCCAATTAAACTTATACCTACTGCATTCTTCCTTCTTCCTCTTTCCTTTCTCAAAAACCGCATCATTGCCACCCTCTTCCTCAACCGCTACCACTACCAAGACCACCATTCGCAAAAACCTCCTTCCCCTCTTAACTATATTATTCATGTGTGTTTATATTATTCTGGCATTGCTCTATTTTGTAATTTCAATGTTACGGCGAGGAGATTGAAGAGCTTCGGTGGGAGCTTTGGATGGTTGAAAAGGCCTTGTGGTGTTATGGTGGGAGACGACGACCGTAAACTGAAAAGGGTCGGCAGTGATGGTTAACAGAGATTTGGTGGTGATCAATGTTGGTGGAGGAGTGGTTCAGTGGAGGCAATGGCTTGGGGTGTGAAGAAGGTGAATTCCCAGTGTTGCCCTCTACAGGAACATCATATACAACAGCTCTCTTTGTGGGATTGGAAGAATTCGTAGCATTGTGTGAAGCTCTCTTGCCCCTCCCCTTGTTCAATTTTCCATCCATTTTGTTCTCTTGAATCCAATAATAGCCATGTCAATGCATCTACAACAGGAACAAAGAGATACTCCCTCCGGTCCTAAATATAAGACCTAGTTTACTTTTTTGGAAAATCCTAAAAAAGCAAAATAAGTCAATTATAAATTGATTTTTACCTAATTGTTTCCCTTAAACTAGTTTATTTAATTTATAAACTAATGGCTAATCTAAAAACATATCAAATATGTCATAATTTAATAACATATTTTGTAACGTTAACATTTCCAAACAAAAAGTCAATTAGGTCTTATATTTAGGCCCGGAGGGAGTACTATATATGCCTTCATTATATCCCTTCTTATCAGCCCATGAACAGTATAAAACCCACAAATATAAGTCAACTTTCCAATAAGGATATCATCTAAAATAACTATTTAGTCCAATAAAATCATTTCAATGAGCTACAATACAAGCACCATTTCAATAAATGAATAAAAAAACAAAATATACATTCAGGTGCACCAATAACTTCAATGACAATTGAAAACATAAATTAAGATTATTCTGAGCTGATTGTTTGCAAGGAATGAAAGAATTTTGTAGAGAAATTATGGGTTTGCGATGCTTCTTGATGGTGGTAGTGGTTGAGGAAGAGGGTGGCAATGATGGATGTTTTTGGGAAGGGAAAAAGGAAGGGGAGGAGGACGGAAGAAGGCGGATTGAGTTTAATTGAGAGGGGTAAAATTGTTTTTTTACTTTGAAAAAAAAATATTAATAAGGTCCCACATAATTACAAAATAACACATAGCACCGGTTTTATCATTTTTGCACCAGGTCAAAAAATTGGTTATTATTTATGCACCGCGAAATAGTCGCTTATTATTTTTGCCCAAACTAAAATAGTTAATTATTATATCAGCGTTTTTTCCCTTTCTTATAACTAATTCTTCAAGAGAGTGGGCTAATTAAAAACATGTAATTGACTTCCGAAATTTAATGAATTACTGTTTAGTCCTCCAACCGTAGAAATGACAGCTGTGTGACATGATATAGTATTTCTCAATTATTGGCTAATGATAAGTTAAGCAATTTGGGAGCTTGAAGTGGTGCAAAGATAAAATTAAAGTTGCTTGATTTGTTTTCCAATTTTTTTATTTAGAGATTAAATGAGTTATGGTTATGTTTGGGAGCTTATTTGGTGATTCAGCCTAAACCTTTGGATATAAGGCTTCTATTTCATGAAGCATTACAGGCATTTAAACTAAAATGCTCATGAAACCGGAAGCTCACTGGTCCATCACGAGGCAAAGGTTTCAATTTTAAATTTAATTTTAATTTGGGAATTTTAAGTAAACTTATGGTGGGAGAAAATCTATAATTTCATACAAAGTTTAATTTTTGAAGTTATTTTTAAGAAGAACTAAGATGATGAAGGTATGAAAAATTCAAACATTAGAGACCAAAACGAAAAGAAAATGGAAGTGTTGAATTATAATTTTCCCGCCCCTCCACCCTTCATTCCTTCCTCCTATGAGAGCCCCTCCATAATTATCACCATCGGTGACAGCGTTTTATGGTGGAGTTGAACTCCGGTAGTCTCTTCTTTCCATTCTCACCCTTGTTTCTTCGTTTTGCGCTGTTTTTGAGTACGGATCCGTATAGGTTCTAGGATATTGTTAGAATCTTAAGTTTTGATGAGGACTAAAATATGAAAGAATAGGCCAAGTACTTAGAAAGCAATAGGTTAACATAGGATCCCAAGTAAGAGTGCAACCGGATGTGGATTTACTTCCGGATAGACTAGGACTTAAGCACGCGGATGAATGTTTCATCCCCCAGCGGCAGCGAGTAACTCACTAGGGAATTAACTTAGTCCATGAACGCTAGATATACAAAACCTTAAGACTAAGCTGTGATTCAACCGGAAGTGAAATTGCTTCCTGTTAGACTTAGACTGGCGCAGACTGATAGAACAGATATAACCCTAAGCGTCAGTGAGTTTACCACGTCAAGTGAAAGTGCTTCCGATAGCTTAGTGACTAGCGCTGACTGTTGGAATGAAATACACTGAGCAAGAGTAAGTGATAGTGAGCTAAATCCTTCATCAAGTGGAATTACTTCCGGATGTAGAAGTGCTTCCGGATACACCTTAGACTTAGGGAACACCCACTGCATGTGACTATGTGCTTATATTGCTAAACTAACGTTCAAGTGCAGCACACTAAGTAAGGTTGCTTCCGGATGTGATTTTGCTTCCGCAAGCAATCAGAATGTCAGAACGTTCAGAGATGCAGTGTCAGAATGCTTTTGTCAGAGCAGAGGTGTCAGGACTACTTTTCAGAGATAAAGCAAGTCAACCCTGCTATGCATTGATGAAGCATTTATTGGGCAAACGGTAACATGGGAAAAACGGCCATATTCAAACGGCTAGCCCACCTACCAAGAATTCAAAATGTTTGAAGACTATATAAGGGAGCTCAACTTCATTTATGAAGTAATCAATTATCTTTGAATATTCTTGAGAGAAGTTAGAGCGAGAAACTAAGAACACCTTCAAGCATTCAAAGCTGCCCAGAAAAGTAAAGAGCATTTAACACATCGAGTGATCCTTTTCATCTACATATTCTGTACTCTTTGTTGTTAAGTCTCTTCCTGTTATAAGAACATTGATTGTACTTAAGTGTGTAACACCATCCGTTCTTTGAGAGAACTTAGTCAGAAAAATCCTTTAAGTATAAAGGTTAACCCCTTGCTTGGTGTGAGGGGGAGCTAGTTAGAAAGGTTACAAGTGAGCCTGTGTAAAACTTGTAGTTGTAAGGTTGCAAGTGATCCCGTGCAAAACTTGCGGTTGTAAGGTTTCAGGTGAACCCGATTTAAAACCTGAGATATAGTGAAACTCGGCCTGGGTGGTTGAGGACTGGACGTAGGTCAGGTAGACCGAACCAGTATAACTCTTGTGTTGTTTTATTTGAGCATTTATTTTTGAAGCACAATTCACCCCCCTCTTGTGCATCCATTACTTTCATTTGGTATCAGAGCGGGTCTTTCTCACTCGATTCCAACGAATCCAGAAAGCAAAGATCCAGTAATGGATACAGACTATTCTCTACCAGATGTCTCTGTTCAACCCAACAAGCCCCCAGGCTTCGATGGGTACAACTATCCATTCTGGAAGTTTAAAATGGAGACTTATATCAAGTCAAGTGACATTAGACTCTGGGACGTAATCGAACGTGGGGATCAAACTCCCTTAGATGAGGATGGATTTGCTATGGTTAGAGCCAGATACACTCCTGAGGACTATGCTCTAGTCCAACTGAACCATAGGGCCATGCACTACATCCAGTGTGCTCTCAGCCCCAAAGAGTTTCACAGGATCAGCCACCACAAAAATGCTAAAGATATGTGGGAGGCTCTTGAGGCTGCTCACTCTGGAACCAGGGGAGTAAAAGCAAGACGTGTTGAGATGCTGGTGGAAGAATTTCACAAGTTCGCCATGCTAAGTCCCACTGAGCCTATCAGAGAGCTGGAGCTCAGGTTCACCCATCTCATCAACAATTTGGCCTCGCTGGGTAAGAATATTCCTGAAAGAGAGCAAGTAAGCAAGATCCTAAAGATCTTGAAGGGTGACTGGATCACCAAAGTAACTATCTTGCAAGAAGTGCAAGGAGAATCAACCAGCTCCATCACCGCACTATTTGGCTCTCTTGCTGAATACGAACCTACCTTGCTGGCTATGAGAGCTCCTCAAGCCTCATCCAAGAACAAGAACGTTGCTCTTGTTGCTCCCAGCAAGGAGATCAATGATGATGATGAGGATGATGAGGAGGAAATGGACGATGAGGAGATGGCTATGATGGTGAGGAAATTCAGAAAGTTCTTCAGAAAGAAAGGAGGCTATCAGAGAGGTGACTCCAGCCAGAAGAGGGGATACAAGAAAGAAAAGGTCCCTGTGTGCTTTGAATGCAAGAAGCCTGGTCACTTCAAGGCTGAGTGTCCCAGCCTGCAGAGGTCAAAAGGCAAAGACAAAAGAAAGGCCTTCGTCTCCTCCATTTGGGTGAATAGCTCAGATGAGGAAGCAAGTGATGAAGAAGAAGTTGCCAACCTCTGCCTGATAGCTAGAGAAGATGATGAGGAAGCATCTTCAGATCTTGACCTCACCAACGAAGATCATGAGGTAACTCTTTCTGAATTACAAGAGGCTTACAATGAGGTTCATGAAGAATTCTCTAGACTATGTAAAGCCTATAAAGTGTTGAAAACTAAAAAGGAATCACTTGAGTCCAAGGTGGACTCACTAAGTGAAGAGCTACCGGAAGCTAGAAGGCTTCCGGTAGTGGATGGCCAGGGTTCTCCCCAAGTAGAACCCAACGCCCCAACACTTGAGAGCTGCCCTAATTGCAGCAAAACCTCAGCTGAGAAAGACAAGCTGCAAAATGCCCTGCAGAAGTTTACCAATGGTTCAGAAATGTTAAATATAATCTTAATGAATCAAAAGGCATATAGGGATAGAACTGGCTTAGGATATACCCCTAGAGGGAAAAAGTGGGTAGAACCAAAAGTAAAGCCTTACTTAAAGTTCTTCCATAAAGCCACTAGTCATAGCTCCTCACCCTTCAGCTTCTGTAACTACTGCAACAGGAAAGGACACTCCATGTCCACCTGTAATGCCAAGAAGCATGGAGCAAGTAGTTCTTACAAATGGGTCCCTAAAGGAACCAAGGCTACAAAGGATCCTCCACCTGCAAAGGAAACCAAGAGAGGACAAGGATCCCGAGCCTGGAACCATTCCCAAGAGCCAAGAGCCAGCACTAGGCCAGAGGCTCCAAATGATCATAAGCCCAAGGTTAAGGCCAACACTAGACCAAGGGCACTAAAAACTAATGATAGAGGACCCAAGAGAGGTTGGGTACCTAAGGTTGTTTGATTATTTCAGGTGTGTCTCAAGGCATCCAAGAACAGAAAATGGTACATCGATAGCGGATGCTCGAGACATATGACTGGAGACAGAGACAAGTTCAAATCTCTGGTGATCAAAGATGGAGCCACAGTGACCTTTGGAGGAAATCAAAGTGGTAAGATCACTGGAGTTGGAGAAGTTGGACCAGTCAAAGATGTCTATCTAGTGGACGGTCTCTGTCACAACCTGCTGAGCGTAAGCCAGAGCACTGACAAAGGAAATTGGGTAATCTTTGATTCAAACGAGTGCTTAATAGTTGATAAGCAGGATCTGAATTTAGACAAGGCCAATTTAAAATGCAAACTTAAGGCAAATAGAAACGGAAACCTATATACCCTGGACTTATGTCAACAGCTAGAAGAAAAATGTTTAATATCTAGTGACGAAAATAGTTGGCTTTGGCATAAGAGGTTAGCTCATGTTAATTTTACTCAACTTGATATGCTAATTAAAAATGAGCTAGCTATAGGTATTCCTTCCTTTAAAGTTAAGCATGATTTTATTTGTGAATCCTGCCAACGAGGGAAGCAAACAAAGTCCTCGTTTAAAACCAAGAAGAGAGTCTCCACCAGCAGGCCCTTGGAACTAATCCATATGGATTTGGTTGGGCCAGCGAGAGTGAAGAGCTTGGGTGGAAACCTATATGCTCTAGTGGTGGTGGATGACTATTCAAGGTTCACGTGGACTATGTTTCTTGCCTCTAAGCAAGATGCTTTTGATGCTTTTGTTGTCCTGGCTAAGAAAGTGCAGAATGAGAGAGAGCTCAAAATCACAGTCATAAGGACAGACCATGGAGGAGAATTTGAGAACCATAGCTTCTCTGAGCTATGTGAACAAAATGGCATAGAACACAACTTCTCAGCTCCTAGGACTCCTCAACAGAACGGAGTTGTAGAGAAAGAACAGGGTTCTGACAGAGATGGCTAGAAGCATGCTCAATGAGAAAGAGGTTTCTCAAGTGTTCTGGGCGGACGCTATGAGCACTGCTTGCTATATCTCCAACAGAGCCTATGTTCGCAAGGGCTTGGACAAGACTCCATACGAGCTATACAAAGGGAGGAAGCCCAACATCAGCCACCTCAGAATATTTGGATCAAAATGCTATGTGCATAACAATGGAAAGGTAAATTTGGGTAAGTTTGATCCAAAGGCTGATGTAGGTATATTCATAGGATATTCCCTTAGGAGTAAAGCATATAGAATATACAACATGAAAACTAAAACTATAGAAGAATCCATGCATGTTGTATTTGATGAAACTCCTACATGGGGACAATCCACAGAGGATGATGGAATACTTAATCTTCCAAAACTACCATCATCTTCCTCACCACAAAAAGAAACACCAACAAGCAATCCCAAAGAAGAAGATGAACCCAGTGATGAACCTGGAGTGCAACCCGTGCCTGAGGAGGCACAGTTGCCAATAGCTAGGAGACATCACAGGGATCATCCTCTTGATCAAGTGCTTGGTGATGTTTCTTCTGGTGTCAGAACTAGAAGACAAATTCAAAATGAAGTTGAGTTTGGAGCATTCCTATCTCAAATCGAACCAACTTCAGTTGAACAAGCTCTTGAGGACTGCGACTGGATTATTGCCATGCAGGAAGAGCTAAATCAATTTGAGAGAAGTCAAGTTTGGGAACTAGTCCCAAGGCCGTCTCATCAATCCATAGTAGGGACCAAGTGGGTCTTCAAAAACAAGCTAGATGAGACAGGTCAAATCACAAGAAACAAAGCCAGACTAGTAGCCAAAGGATACAACCAAGAAGAAGACATTGACTATGAAGAAACTTTTGCTCTAGTCGCTAGACTTGAAGCAATAAGGATTCTTCTAGCCTTTGCATCCATGAAAAGCTTTAGGTTATATCAAATGGATGTAAAGAGTGCATTTCTTAATGGTTATATTAAAGAAGAGGTTTATGTAGAACAACCTCCTGGCTTTGAGGACCATAAGCACCCCAAACATGTGTATAGACTAAAGAAAGCTTTATATGGCCTGAAACAAGCTCCTCGAGCTTGGTATGAGAGACTCGGCAGCTTTTTGCTGGGCAAGGGTTTCTCAAGGGGCAAATTAGATAATACACTGTTTGTCCTTT
Organism: Mimosa pudica; assembly: GCA_029929735.1. Lineage (NCBI taxonomy): Eukaryota > Viridiplantae > Streptophyta > Magnoliopsida > Fabales > Fabaceae > Mimosa > Mimosa pudica. The sequence goes on along the minus strand of JAKELP010000012.1, from coordinate 5,283,088 downwards.
ACAAAGATAGAGATATGCTAATTGTCCAAATTTATGTTGATGATATTATTTTTGGAGCAACTAATGAAAAGCTTTGTGAAGATTTCTCTAAGACTATGCAGGGTGAATTTGAAATGTCAATGATGGGAGAACTTACGTTCTTCCTAGGCCTGCAAATCAAACAGAAGAAAAATGGAATCTTCATCTCCCAAGCTAAGTATTGCAGAGAGCTACTCAAAAAGTTTGGGATGGATGAATGCAAGGAGTATGACACTCCTATGAGCACCACTGCCGCACTCGACGCTGACGCAAAGGGTAAATCTGTCAGCCTGCCCATGTATAGGGGAATGATAGGTTCCCTCTTATACTTAACAGCCAGCAGGCCTGACATTCAATTTAGTGTAGGCATGTGTGCTAGGTTTCAAGCCAACCCCAAGGAGTCACACTTAACATGTGTTAAACGTATTCTGAGATACCTTGAGGGAACACAAGAACTTGGTCTTTGGTATCCCAGAGGTAACCAAGAGTTCTTGTGGGCTTATTCTGACTCTGACCATGCAGGTTATAAAACAGATAGGAAGAGCACCAGTAGACAATGCGCCTTCCTTGGTGGTTGTCTGGTGTCTTGGGCCAGCAAAAAGCAAACCTGTGTGTCCTTGTCATCCACTGAGGCAGAATACATTGCTGCAGCAAGTTGTTGTGTTCAAGTGCTGTGGCTGAAGAACCAACTCAGAGATCTTGGCTTGGAGTTCCCTGAGGCACCTATCCTCTGTGACAACACAAGCACAATCAGCCTGGCCAAGAATCCGGTTCAGCACACAAGGACAAAGCACATTGATGTCAGACATCACTTCATCAGAGATCATGTTCAAAAGAAGGATGTCAAGGTGCAGTTTGTCCCCACACAACAACAGCTTGCTGACATCTTCACCAAACCTCTGGGGGTTGACCAATTTACTTTCATAAGAGGTGATTTGGGAATGGTAAACCCAAATGAGGTGTAACTTCTATTTATTATACTTTGTTGTTTTAAAACTTACAAAAATACTAACTTAGGCATCGGAGTGCCAATATGTGTTTTTGCAAGCTCACAATGTTAAATCTTAAGCAAGTACAACCGGAAGCAAAACTACTTCCGGATGCTCTCGTGCTGACACTGAATGATGAAACCAAGTGAGAGCCAGCACCCGTTCAAGGGACACGTTACTTCAGAAAACGTTTCAACTTCCCCAATGAGACGTTATGTCTTCTCTGATAATATGAAGCGACACGTGTCATCAGGTGTGTCGTTCCAACTTAAATTGTTTACGTTACCCAATGTGTGAAAATCTGAAGAGACATGACCATTTTACCCTCAGTAACTTTTCCTATAAATAGGGTGTCATTTTTCACTTTCACTTTTTACTTGCATCATTTTTCACTTTCACCATTTTCTCTGAAATTCTCTTCATCTTCTTCATCGTGTTCTTCATTTTCTTTTGCACACCTCTTCGCATTTCATCCCTTTTTACCACAAATTCATTCAAAAATGGCCGGATCTCATGAATCTAACCCAGTTACCAAGAAACATTCTTCATCCAAGAAACACAAGTCAAAATCTGGGAAATCTCGTCATGAACATTCTCGGAAATCTGGGCAAAATGATGAACATCATGAAGAACATCATGAAAACCGTGAAGTTTCTGGGCAAACACTGGGGCAGGATGAAAATATTCAGGGTCAGCCTGAAACTTCTGGTAGAGTGGCAGAACAGTTAGTGGTTTCTGAGCAAGAGAGGGAAGCCCAGAGAAAAGGAAAGAAGAAGAAGGTGCAATTTGCTGAAGAGCCTTCTTCCAAAAGGCAGAGGGTTGAAGAAGATGACCCTACAATGTATAGAGATGGGGCATTGGAAACTGTGGCCGCCAAGTTTGAGACATCCATTTCAATCTTCAACCAAGGCCTATTCATCGATCTGAACAAGATTGATGAACTAGGATTCCCACATCTGCGTCCTTACCTCGAGAGGTACTTGCCCTGGCTGGGGATCAACCAGGACTACAACGTCAACGTCCTGCGTGTCTTCTGTCAATCCCTCACTGGCAAGGCTAGGTTCAAGAAGGTTGATGGGAAAGAGCAAATTCACAAACTCTCCTTCACTGCCACTGTAAGGGGGAGAACCTTCAGGTTCACGTGGAAGACCCTGAATGAGATAATGGGGATCACAGACGAGAGCATGAATGAGTGGCTATACTCTGAGTCACTAAAGCTCAGCAAGGAGGCTCTCGAGAAGTTGTATGGAACCTCAGGGAAAAAGGTATCCAAGATGTCTGACTCTTACAGGCTCTTGTACTACATCTACTCCCGAATGATGACACATAAGGGAGGCAACTTCAACGAGTTCACACTGCTGGACAACCCTTGGTTCCCCAGACTCCTCTCCCACCAGCCAATCAACCCTGGCCAGTTGATCTGCCTTGAGCTTCAGCGCTGGATCGCTAATGACAAGTCTGGCTATCTTCCCTATCCCACTATCATTGCCTTCCTCCTAGAGAAACATCTGATCAAGGCCACATCTGCTGTGGAGGAAGAAAATGTCAAGTGCAAACCTGTGGGAGCTACCAACATCGCGAAGATGGGCATCAAGTATATCAAGCCTGCTAAGCCCACTCGCTCAGGATCACAGGCCGAGAGTGCCTCTCAGACTTCAGTCTCCTCTACATCTGGTGCAGGGGATCAAGAAGTGGACTCCCATGCTGGGCCAAGCCGTGCTGCAAGAGTGCCAGCCTCTGTCAGAGCCTTTGCGGAGGAAGTTAAGGAAGAGCTTCTCTTTAGGCTTCCTGACTCCTTGGTAGGCCCTCTCCGTGCTGAGTGTGACTCTGGCTTCCAGCAGCAAGGGGAGCGCATCCAGCGGCTTGAGGACAGAGTGGGCCAGATCGAGAATCATCTTGCCAGGGTGGATGCAAAACTAGATCTCATCCTCCAGCATCTACAAATTCCCCAACCATCACAAGGTAACCTACCACCCCCTCCTCCTCCTCAAAACCCACCTCCTCCTCCTCCTCCTAATCACCCTCAACTTCCCCCTCCTCCTCCACCTAACACTCAACAACCTCAGCCACCACCACAAAATGACCAACAACCCCCACCATCACCGCACAATGACCACCAATCCCAACCTTCACCTACTCATGACTAACAAACCCAAGACTCACCCCAACACTCTCCACGCCAATCCCCACTAAAGTCTCCATCTCCACCTCCTTCACCCATTCTCACACGACCTGGCTCTCCTACACGCTCTCCACTCCGCTTCTCCAACGAACCTTCCCCCCATTCTAATCCTATTAACCCCAACTCTAGACCAAGATCCAACCCCCTGGCCAAGCACCTTGGATTTCACACTGCCATTCACCCCCTCAGCCAAATCTATATAAGAGATTATCCTCGCCTTCAACCACTCTCTGATGACCATTTACCATTTACCCCAGCCTCCACCAACTACCAAGAATACTCCTCCACTCATCCCTACGAAGGTCTCTTTGTCACCCCCAATTGGTTCCCCGACACTACCTCATCCCCAGAAATTACCCAACCTACCTCCTCCCCAGAGACCTCACCCCAAAAACCTCCACCCTCCTCTTCCTCAACTCCATCCCTGGTCCTCACCCTCTTTGATGATGCCAAAAGGGGGAGAGATGTGATGTCCACTCTGCGCCTGTCCATGAACACAAGGGATGTCCTCAGCCAGCCATCTCTCTGGATTGATGAAGATATAGCAGCAGCCCTTCGCCGTGCTATGGAATCCCAAAGGCTGGGTGGTGCAGAAAGCCTTATAAGAGGAGAGGCCATCCGGTTCATGCAGCAGAAGAGAACGGCTAAGCAAGGACCACATTTGGAGATGGTTGTCTTTGGGCAGAATGAACAATCCTCACAACCTGAGTCATCATCCGAGCCTCCTCCAACTAAAACAAGTAGAAAGATTGTTGAGGAGATCATGATGAAGTGGGGACTGAAGAGAACCAACCATCCTCCCATTGTGATAGCCAAGCCTGTTCCTGCATCCTCTGGGCAAGCGTCTGAGAGTTCTTCATCTGAGCGATCATCTGCCCCTCCTCCCTCATCTGAGCCAGCAGTCAGAGTCAGTGAGCCCAGAAAGAAGGCCGTTGCTAGAAGACGTGCCAGGAAGATAATTGCCTCCACTGAATCTGATGAGACTGAGGAAGAGACTCCATCTGACCTACCTGAGCAAGGAACTTCATCTGCCCAGGTTGAGCAAGAAACTCCAGTGGTTCAAGCAGTTCCAATTCTGAAGGAAGTCAAGTTGGAAATTGAAGACATGACTCCTGAGGAATTTGAGAAGTTTGGATTCACAGACAAGCTATCTTTTGGTCAGATGGCCTGCCTCGATGCTGACAGAGCAAGTGCCATGCCCACTCCTCCAATTAGCAAGAGCAAAGGGAAGAGTAAAGGGAAAGGGAAAAGGAAAGCCCAGGAAGTTGAGGAGGATCCCAACTTCCCTGTATGGAACGTGAAAATCCGGGCTGTTCACTATCCCAATGGAGAGGTCACCTACTTCGACGATGCTACAGGGTTCCCTGGGTATGAAGAAGTAGAGAACATGAAAAGGGCATTCGAGGAGTCTATTGAATCAGAGAGGCTCAGAAGGGAAAGAGATGAAGAAGAGCTTCAGCAGATCATTGCCCAGATAGACCAGAATGTGCATGAGGCCGAGTTAGCCAAACTGCAAAGGGAGAATGAGGAGAGACAAAAAGAGAGGGAGAGGAAAAAGAAACACAAACCCTGAATCCCCAATCCAAACATTTTTTTTTAACTTAGAAATTTTTTCCTTTTTTGTTCTCATGCATATTTTCATACTTGCCTAGTGTAATTTACTTGTATATGTTCTTTACTTGTATATGTTATTTGATTGTATACTCTGACGTGTAACTTCTGCTTATCAATAATATTTGCCTAAGTTACTTGTTCTTATCTATTGCTTTTATTCTTCTGATAATCCTTTCATATAAATTTAATCGATAAAACTAAGTCTGTCATCATCAAAAAGGGGGAGAATGTTAGAATCTTAAGTTTTGATGAGGACTAAAATATGAAAGAATAGGCCAAGTACTTAGAAAGCAATAGGTTAACATAGGATCCCAAGTAAGAGTGCAACCGGATGTGGATTTACTTCCGGATAGACTAGGACTTAAGCACGCGGATGAATGTTTCATCCCCCAGCGGCAGCGAGTAACTCACTAGGGAATTAACTTAGTCCATGAACGCTAGATATACAAAACCTTAAGACTAAGCTGTGATTCAACCGGAAGTGAAATTGCTTCCTGTTAGACTTAGACTGGCGCAGACTGATAGAACAGATATAACCCTAAGCGTCAGTGAGTTTACCACGTCAAGTGAAAGTGCTTCCGATAGCTTAGTGACTAGCGCTGACTGTTGGAATGAAATACACTGAGCAAGAGTAAGTGATAGTGAGCTAAATCCTTCATCAAGTGGAATTACTTCCGGATGTAGAAGTGCTTCCGGATACACCTTAGACTTAGGGAACACCCACTGCATGTGACTATGTGCTTATATTGCTAAACTAACGTTCAAGTGCAGCACACTAAGTAAGGTTGCTTCCGGATGTGATTTTGCTTCCGCAAGCAATCAGAATGTCAGAACGTTCAGAGATGCAGTGTCAGAATGCTTTTGTCAGAGCAGAGGTGTCAGGACTACTTTTCAGAGATAAAGCAAGTCAACCCTGCTATGCATTGATGAAGCATTTATTGGGCAAACGGTAACATGGGAAAAACGGCCATATTCAAACGGCTAGCCCACCTACCAAGAATTCAAAATGTTTGAAGACTATATAAGGGAGCTCAACTTCATTTATGAAGTAATCAATTATCTTTGAATATTCTTGAGAGAAGTTAGAGCGAGAAACTAAGAACACCTTCAAGCATTCAAAGCTGCCCAGAAAAGTAAAGAGCATTTAACACATCGAGTGATCCTTTTCATCTACATATTCTGTACTCTTTGTTGTTAAGTCTCTTCCTGTTATAAGAGCATTGATTGTACTTAAGTGTGTAACACCATCCGTTCTTTGAGAGAACTTAGTCAGAAAAATCCTTTAAGTATAAAGGTTAACCCCTTGCTTGGTGTGAGGGGGAGCTAGTTAGAAAGGTTACAAGTGAGCCTGTGTAAAACTTGTAGTTGTAAGGTTGCAAGTGATCCCGTGCAAAACTTGCGGTTGTAAGGTTTCAGGTGAACCCGATTTAAAACCTGAGATTTAGTGAAACTCGGCCTGGGTGGTTGAGGACTGGACGTAGGTCAGGTAGACCGAACCAGTATAACTCTTGTGTTGTTTTATTTGAGCATTTATTTTTGAAGCACAATTCACCCCCCCTCTTGTGCATCCATTACTTTCAGATATGAATGGTTTAAATTGGTCTAAAGGACCGATGTTACTGATAAACTCCATAATTTCACAGATTTTCATCTCTATTTCCTTCTAGTTCACACTCTTTTTGATGATACATAGACAACAAAACACACAAATACCAATAGAAAGTGATGCAAATATGAAATCATTCATTTGTGTGAAATTTGGAGTTTAATGATTGTATATGTGAGACATAGAAACTCTTCAACCCTCTTTCTAGCTTGTGTAGGAAGAGGTGGACAGGTGTTAGAAGCTCTATGAAACCCAAGTGCTACAACAAAAAGGAAAAAGGAGCAAGAAAAAGCCAATTTTCAATTTTAGGGAAGCTGCACGCCAGTGGCGCGCCAACTGGCGAGCCGCTGGTGAGCCACAAAGCCAACTGGCAAGCCAGCGACATGTAGTCTCTGAAATCTCGCCAGTGGCACGCCAACCGGCGAGCAACTGGCAAGAGTACGTCACTGCTGCGCGTTTTAGCCAAAATTCTCAGCATATAAAAGGGAAAAATGAGGGCATTTGAAGCAAGACGGGAAAACACGATTTGGACACCTCTAGGGCACTTCTTGGAGGCTTGAAGAGCTTGAAGAACCTTGGGATCTCTTGGGAATCAAGTGGGGAGCTTGGAGAGATTTGAGTATTCCTCATTTGTGGTTGTATCTTTCTCCCTATTCTTCACCACTCTTCAATGCACTCTTTCATAGTTTTAGGGTTTATTTTATTTGCATTTATGTGTAACTAAAACCCTAATCTAAGGTTGTTATGAACCTATTTATGGATTGAACCATCTACACTCTCTTTCTTTAAGTAATTAATGAAGTATATGTGTAGTTTTTATCTTGCTCTCTATTTGTTTCAAGTGCTTGATCACCACTTAATTAGTTAAATGAAATATGACTTGGGAAAGTGTATTTTGTTTTAGAATTTGGATAAGAACATGTTAGACTTGAAGTTTATGGTTTTAAATGGAAGGTTTGTTGATAACATAGAGATATAGTTATTGACCTAACATAGTCATAATTAGGGTGGTTAAGGAAAAGAGCTAGCATTTATTGTGACAAGAGATTGTGCAATAAATGCTAGCATAAATTTGATCTTGACTTGGGAAAGCTTTTTCAAATGATTTTGAACCCTAGACTTGCACATATTTTCATTTAATCACTTAAAGAGGAGAGGGAAACTTTGGTTCATGAAGTAAATAGGGGATTAGCAACCCTAGGCCTTAATTATCATTGTTAAATCGTGTTTGAAAATCCAACTCTTTCTATATTTATATTTAAACTCTTTTCTCACTTGAACAACAAACTCTCAATATGTTTTTACTTAAGGTAATTGAGCATGCAATTAGTGTTAATCACGTTTAAACTATAATCTCTGTGGAACGACACTTTTACTATACTACACTTGACGACCCGTATGCTTACGGAAGCGCATCAAATCCGCGTTAAGTCAATGGCGCCGCAGCCGGGGATTGTAGTTTAAGCAAAAGTTTATTCTCTTGTGTTGATTAGCTTAATTGTGTGATTAATTGCTTTTAAGTAACCTCTTTCCTTATCTTGTGGTAACTTGGTGTTTTGTTGTTTCTAGCTACCTTGAGTGTTAGAAATAGCTTTTCCTTGGTTGCCTTGCTTATTTTCACTTTTGGTTACTTTGATATTTGTGATCTTGTAGTGCTTGTAGGTGCTCCTTTTTGTAGGTACTCATTTTTTGGTGCATGCAACATATTGAGTTTGGTGACTTGGAAGTAGTACTTGAAGGGGTAATTAATCTTGAGCAAGAGGTTGAGGTTGAAACTGCAACTATGGCGGAGGATGAGTATGATCATGCCACGGTTAATGACTTTGCTAGTCGGAACTTGAGAGGAACTCAATCTTGCATTCGGATTCCGGATGTGCAAGTAAGGAACTTTGAGATCAAGCCGGTGATGATCACAATGCTTCAAATGCAAGGGATGTTTCATGGTCTTTACAATGAGGATGATAACAAACATTTGATATATTTCTTGGAAGTGTGTGATTCATTCAAGCAAAATGGGGTTCCAGCTGATATTCTTCGACTGCGATTGTTCCCTTTCTCTTTGCAAGGCAAGGCCAGAGAGTGGTTCAACAACCTATTAGAAGGTTCTATCACCTCTTGGAATGAGCTTGAAACCAAGTTTCGTGCTCGATTTTTCTCTGATGACAAGTCTGTTGAGGCTAGGGATGCATTCTTGAGTTTCAGGCAATACGATGATGAGACTCTCTATGCTGCTTGGGAGAGGTATAAGATGTTAATGAAGCAATGCCCTAATCATGGAGTGGACAAGTGGGTGATTGTTCAAATTTTCTGCACTCGCCTTAATCCTCAGTCTAAAGCAATGGTTGACTCCATGACTAATGGTGGGTATCGGAACGTGCCAGTGAATGAAGTATTTCGGTTGTTAGATCAGCTATCGGCCAACAATTCTCAAGGTACATATAGGAGGATTCCTCAATCTTTCATTGCTCCTAAGGAGGATACCGCTACCGCTCAGTTTGCATCTATCCTCTCCGCACTCAACAAGCGGTTTGATGTTTTAGAAACTCAGATTAGGAAGAGTAGTGCTCAAGAGGTGCAAGCAATTCAGTCTAGTCCGGTTGTCTGTGAACAGTGTTATGATGTGCATCTACCGGATCATTGTCCTCTCTACGCCACTCCAGAATCTGTGAATTATATGAGAAGAGGACAGAATGCTCAGAACAATCCTTACTCTCAGACTTACAATCCAGGGTGGAGAAATCATCCCAACTTTTCCTGGAACCAAGGGCAAAATGTGAATGCATCATCGTCCTCTGGTGCAAAGGCCCCTTACCCACCTGGTTTTCAAAATCAACCTAGACAAATACCTCCTAAGGAGGAAGAATCTAAGGTAGAGAAAATGTTTGCCCAGATCATAGCCGGACTAGACGCACAAAGGGTGTATAATGCTCAAAATGATACCAAGATGGCTAGTCATGAGACTTCAATCAGGAATATTGAAATACAAATAGGCCAAATTGCCTCTCAACTGAATGCTTCACAAAGAGGAACTCTACCGAGTGACACCATTCCTAATCCAAGAAGGGATGACAAGGAGGAGTGCAAAGCAATATTTTTCAGAAGTGAAGGGCAAGTGCCTAATATGCCTCAATCTTGTGAAAAGAGCAAAGAAGTCTCTGAAGTTGTTGCTCTTAGGAGTGATGACAGATTTGAGCAAGATCTTGTAGTTGTGGATGATGAAAGTAAGAAAAGAAGGCAAGTTGAAAAAGCTATTGATGATGGAGAAAAAGACAAGAAGAGAGAATGTGAAAAGAGGCAAGACAAAAAGCCCAAGATAAATGGTCCTCCTCCGTATGTACCTCCGGTCCCATTTCCTCAAAAACTAAAGAAGAAAGAAGGGGATGCACAATTTAAGAAATTTTTGGAGACGTTCAAGCAATTGCACATTAACATCCCTTTTGCAGACGCGCTTGAGAAAATGCCTAAATATGCCAAGTTTTTGAAGGATGTGTTGTCTAAGAAGAGGAGATTCAATGAATTTGAAACTGTGGCCATGAATGAAGATTGTAGTGCTATCCTACAAAGAAAGCTTCCGCCAAAGATGAAAGATCCGGGGAGTTTCTACATTCCATGCCATATCGGGAAGAGCTTCCAAGGAAAAGCCCTTTGTGATTTGGGAGCGAGTGTGAATTTGATGCCCTCTGCTATTTTTAATCAGTTGGGTTTGGGTGACGCAAGGCCTACTACGGTATCACTACTCCTTGCTGATAGGAGTGTATCTCGGCCTAAAGGGATCATTGAAAATGTTTTGGTTAAAGTAGACAAATTCATTTTTCCAGTTGATTTCATCGTTATTGACTGTGAGGTAGATCCAAACATTCCTATCATATTTGGGAGACCATTTCTTGCTACAGCTAGAACCCTTGTTGATGTGGAAAAAGGTGAGATCACTTTGAGAGTTGATGATGAACAAGTAAGCTTCAACATGAACAAGGATGTAGAATATTTTGATGATCCTTATCAATGCTCTTTTGTGGATATACTTGGTTCTGGTTGTCAAGACAAGTTTGATGCTTCAGTGAGTAAAGGTGATGTGAAATCATTGTTAGTGGAAGAGAAAAGACTTGAAGATATGCATAATGTCAGTTCAAGAAATTTGTGTGATATGGATGCTCATTGGCATGAAAAATGTGAGCTGTGTGAAAATGCTGATGTATTTCCTCCAAATGATTTTCAACATGGTCAGAGAGTTTTGTTATATAATTGCAAGATCAAATTATTTTCAAGGAAGGTGAAATTTCGTTGGTCTGGACCATTCACCGTTGTACAAGCCTATGATTTTGGTGCTGTGGAGTTAGAGAACAAAAAGGGTGAAAGATTCAAAGTGTTTGGGCACCGGTTGAAGCATTATTGGGGTGGAGAGATTGATCGTCAAACCACCTCGATTCCACTCTCTCAGTCCACATGATGTTGCAAAAAGTCGAGCTAAGGACTATAAACTAAGCGCTTCTTGGGAGGCAACCCAAGTTTTCAACTTTAGTATTTCATTTTGATGTTTTACCTAACTTTAGGTTGTTTGGTAGTTTTGTTCTTGTTTTTCGTGTTTGTAGGAAGAAGGTCCTCGCTGATACTTGGACTACCACTTGACATGGAGAGTTGGAGCTTAAATTTTGGAAGATAAGAAGAGGTTTACAAAGGGGAGTAAATCTGAATTCCAAACTTAAAAGCAATTTTGAGCATTATTGTTGTTGATTGCATGGAGTTATTTTGCTGTCCTGAAAGTTTGATGCTAGTTGTGCCACTTGGTCAATTTGAGGCTCATGAGTTGAATTGTGATAAAATTAATGCTGGTTGGTACTGTGAAAACCCTCATGGGGTTTTTGTGATTGATTTGTGTCTATGATATGAAAGTGACCTTTTGATTGGATCTATGTCTGTGTTTTGAACTTTGCTTTGATTGTTCATAAAAAGGTTCACTTTGTGTCATAAGAGCATCTTGAGGTGTCTGGTGATTGAAGCATATTTTGTGTGATGAGTTCCTGTGATTTTAATCATGTGGTGCTTGTTTGATTATGGGTGTGTAGTGAAATTGAGGCATGGAGTGTTGGTGAGTTTTAAATATGTCAAGTGAATAATTGTTAGTGCAAAATGTGGTCTTTTAGATGGACATTTATTTTGGCATGTGGATAAGTAGTTTTGTTGATCATGGAATGATTTAAGGGCATATAAGCTAGTTGAAATAGGCATAGGGCATGTTGTACTGGGATTCTAAGGTTTGGGCAAATTCTGCAAACACAATGATTCTGCTATCAAATTCTCGCCAGTCTGCTCGCCAACTGGCGAGCAACTGGCGAGCAGCACTGCGAGCAACGGCATGACGCCTCTGGAAACTCGCCGGTCACTCGCCAACTGGCGAGCGGCTGGCGAGCAGTGCATCTGTGAGCGTCTTTGTATTCTCGCCAGTGGCATGCCAACTGGCGAGCCGCTGGCGAGAAATCTAAAAAAATAAAAAAAATATTGAAACTTAATTTTCCTCCTTCTGCTACTCAAAGCTACGCCTGAACCCCCACTCCCTCTCCAAAAGTTGACGCCCCACCGCTTTGTGTAACCTCTGACACTTGGTTTTCTGGACTTGAAGTGAATATTGAGAATAATGGTATAGTGGACTAAGCCTAGGTTTGAAAGTTGTGGAGAGGTTTGATGACTAGTTTACTCCAAGTTTGGGGGAGCATCTTAGGATTTTTTTTCTCTCTCTCTGTTAGGTAGTTCGTTTGTGTTAGGATTTTTAAGAATTTTCTTCAACAACCTTGTTTCTATGGTGTGTTAAGTGTCTTGACTTGTTTTTGCCCTTGATGCCCCAATGTTTTACTGCATGGTATTGTGGGTGATTTCAATGATATATGCAGGTTCATGTTCCACTTTTGATGTGTTTATCTCCTAGTTGTTTGTGTGTGTATTATGTCTGACTCTTCCCTTTTGTAAAACAACAGTGAGGACACTGTCTGGTTTAAGTTTGGGGGAGAGCTAATCACTTTTGAAACTTTTTGGCACTATGAATAAATTCTTTTGTAAATAATTAGTGCACAGGGAATAGTTTTAGTTTTGGATGATGAAATTGTGAGATTTGCATACCATGCTTAAGTTGTTGCTTTAGTTTTTGATGAGTGGACTATAAGTTCTCTTGAAATCTGCTAGAAAGTTCAATGATCGCAATTAGTTGAATAACTGTGGGGTAGAAGGAAAAATAGATATGTATGCATTGCATAACATGAGTTGTTACATTAAGGCAAATCTTTTCATGATTTTAATGAGTAATTTGCGCACATTGGAGGTTAGGGTGTATTTGGAAGGATTTGAGGAAGGAAGATTTGCAATAACACAAATCTATGCATCTGTTTTCATTTGAAAAATTTCAAAATTCCTTTTGGAAAACTTCAACATTTTTCACAAATTGCACATAACTTTGAAAAATGATTGAGGCAGTTCTTAAATGCGATTGAGCCTTTCAAGCCATCCTTGATAATTTCTATCCCATTTGCACCCCTTTTTGAGCCTTATAAAGAAAAACCATGTGAATTTCTTTTTGAAACCCACATTGGACTTAACCCTTATAGCCCGAAAAACCATGAACTACCTGAATCTTGAGATAATGTGCATTTCATTAGTAGTGAGGATTTGTACGGGTGCTAAAGGTGTGTAAATGTGAGTACATTGTGAGAAGGGAAATATTAGTTGTGAAAGGAAAGTTTGTACTCCTAAGTCAAGAAATGATGAATGAATTGCGAAAAAAAAAGAAAAAGAAAAAGAAAAAGAAAAAGAGAAAAGTAGAAAAAAAAAACAAAAATTTGTTGCAATAAGACTAGGAGTACAAAGAATCAAATTGAGAGGAGTTTGGGGAACTTTAAGCTTTTTGGAAGAAATTTTTGTGTATGAGTGAATCTAATGAAATGTATTCATTTATCTTAAGATATTTGAATTCCTTTTTCCCATTCTTTCAAATAGCCAAACACTTAAAACCCCTAGCCCCATTATAAGCCATGAAAAGTCCTCTTGATTTTGATTTTATGTGCTAAAAGTGTAAAGTGGAGAAGAGAGAAGAAAAGAATGAGAAATTTGAAAAATGACAGCATATTCATGGTTTGAGGTTACTGCAAAAGGACTGGAGAACTTGGAAGGATTCCCTTAACCTCATCACACACACACCTACTCATTGAATCTTGAAAAGCTTGTTTTAATGTAGCGAGACATTTATCATTGCATTCATCCTATGTTTTCCATACATCAAATAGTGATGGCAACATATGAGAACAAGTATTTCAATCAAAGTAAAGTGAACTTATAGTCAACTCTGGAATTGTTTTGAAAATTTGCTTGAGGACAAGCAAGAACTTAAGTTTGGGGGAGTGATAAACTCCATAATTTCACAGATTTTCATCTCTATTTCCTTCTAGTTCACACTCTTTTTGATGATACATAGACAACAAAACACACAAATACCAATAGAAAGTGATGCAAATAGGAAATCATTCATTTGTGTGAAATTTGGAGTTTAATGATTGTATATGTGAGACATAGAAACTCTTCAACCCTCTTTCTAGCTTGTGTAGGAAGAGGTGGACAGGTGTTAGAAGCTCTATGAAACCCAAGTGCTACAACAAAAAGGAAAAAGGAGCAAGGAAAAGCCAATTTTCAATTTTAGGGAAGCTGCACGCCAGTGGCGCGCCAACTGGCGAGCCGCTGGCGAGCCACAAAGCCAACTGGCAAGCCAGCGGCATGTAGTCTCTGGAATCTCGCCAGTGGCACGCCAACCGGCGAGCAACTGGCGAGAGTACGTCACTGCTGCGCGTTTTAGCCAAAATTCTCAGCATATAAAGGGAAAAATGAGGGCATTTGAAGCAAGACAGGAAAACACGATTTGGACACCTCTAGGGCACTTCTTGGAGGCTTGAAGAGCTTGAAGAACCTTGGGATCTCTTGGGAATCAAGTGGGGAGCTTGGAGAGATTTGAGTATTTCTCATTTGTGGTTGTATCTTTCTCCCTATTCTTCACCACTCTTCAATGCACTCTTTCATAGTTTTAGGGTTTATTTTATTTGCATTTATGTGTAACTAAAACCCTAATCTAGGGTTGTTATGAACCTATTTATGGATTGAACCATTTGCACTCTCTTTCTTTAAGTAATTAATGAAGTATATGTGTAGTTTTTATCTTACTCTCTATTTGTTTTAAGTGCTTGATCACCACTTAATTAGTTAAATGAAATATGACTTGGGAAAGTGTATTTTGTTTTAGAACTTGGATAAGAACATGTTAGACTTGAAGTTTATGGTTTTAAATGGAAGGTTTGTTGATAACATAGAGATATAGTTATTGACCTAACATAGTCATAATTAGGGTGGTTAAGGAAAAGAGCTAGCATTTATTGTGACAAGAGATTGTGCAATAAATGCTAGCATAAATTTGATCTTGACTTGGGAAAGCTTTTTCAAATGATTTTGAACCCTAGACTTGCACATATTTTCATTTAATCACTTAAAGAGGAGAGGGAAACTTTGGTTCATGAAGTAAATAGGGGATTAGCAACCCTAGGCATTAATTATCATTGTTAAATCGTGTTTGAAAATCCAACTCTTTCTATATTTATATTTAAACTCTTTTCTCACTTGAACAACAAACTCTCAATATGTTTTTACTTAAGGTAATTGAGCATGCAATTAGTGTTAATCACGTTGTTTAAACTATAATCTCTGCGGAACGACACTTTTACTATTTACACTTGACGACCCGTATGCTTACGGAAGCGCATCAAATCCGCGTTAAGTCAGTTACGTTTCACTTACTTCCTTTGTTCTGACTGATGTTTTACTGTGTATTTGTTGGTGTAGAAGAAATAATACTACCTCCGGTCCTAAATATAGGACCTAGATAACTTTTTTTGGAGAGATTAAGGTTGCGAAATATGTTATTAAATGATGACATATTTAATATATTTTTAGATAATCCATTAGTTTATAGGTAAAATAAACTAGTCTAAGAGAAAACATTAGGTAAATCAATTTATAATTAACTTATTTTTTGCTTTTTTAGGATTTTCCGAAAAAGTCACCTAGGTCTTATATTTAGGACCGGAGGGAGTAGAACCTATACTTAATGTTGCATGTTAGGTTTTCGGGTTTGGATGGGGTTGCAGAAAATTTGATGTACTCTCCATATATTGGCTGATTCTTTTGCTTTCTTTTGTGTTTTGTGCTGATTTTGTTCGACTATGAACTATGAACTATATCTATTGTGCTGATTTTGTTCGACTATGAACTATATATATACACTACAAAAAACGGGGCCCATATCGGCGTTTTATAGGGCCTCGGATCGGCGGAATTTTCCGGTGAAAACGCGCTACGGCGTTTTGGCAAAACGCCTAAAAATGTGCCTTCGAAATGCGACTTATCGGCATTTTTCGAAACGCCTATGCGAGGGGCAAAACGCCGGTATGAGGGTTAAACAAATAATATAATATTACCTCGTACCGGCGTTTGGCAAAACGCCTATGCGCGTATTATTTTATTATTATCTCATATAGGCGGATACCAAAACGCCTATACGCGGACTATTTATTTTTTTTTGTTCACACGCATACCGGCGTTTTGGCCAACGCCTATGTGCGACATGACCACACTTTTTAGAATTCATGCACCTTGGCGTTTTGTCGAAACGCCGGTAAACAAAATATTATTTTTTATTATACCGCACATCGGCGTTTTACAACACGCCTATGTGCGGTATTATAAAATAATATTTCATACCGGCGCGTTACGAAACGCCGGTATGAGTATTCCGAAAAAAAAATAAAAACATTTTTCTTCCTGATTGTTTAGAACCAGGAAGAAAAATGTTCATATATAAAGAATAATATGATAATCCCAAACTTACATACACATATAGAATATTATATATAAAATAACAAGAGTAATTCATAAAACAAGATACACAAATATATAAAATCAAAACAACAAGTAATATGTGAAATAAAAGCAATACAAGCATGATAACATTATAACCAAATATCACCATAAAAAACGAAATAAAAAACCAAATCAGCAATACTAGGCAAAAAAACAAAGAATCAAGCCAAATAAACAAAGCAACAGAACATGAAACAGAGACGAAGCGAAGAAAAATATAGAAGAGAACGAGAGAAAATGAGCAATTTCGCTGAAGGAGGGAGGTGCTATTTATAGGGAACGGAGGTGCATATAGGCGTTTTCGAAAACGCCTAGAGGCGTTCTAATGCATATAGGCGTTTTCACAAACGCCTATATGCGTCCTAATGCATATAGGCGTTTTCACAAACGCCTATATGCGTCCTAATGCATATAGGCGTGTATAGGAAACGCCTATATGCATTATTTTTATATATAATACTGCATATAGGCATTTTCCCAAAACGCCTATATGCATGTTTATATTAAATTAATGCATATAGGCGTTTCAGGGACACGCCTATATGCATTATTTTAATATTAAATATGCATATGGGCGTTTTGCAAAACGCCGGTATGAATTATTTAATCTTAAAATGCATATGGGCGTGTTGCAAACCGCCGGTACGGCATTTTTTAAAAAAAAAAACTCCTCCGACAACCTACATTTCTTAAATGCGGAAAAGTAAGATATATTGGTTATAAATATGCGTCTAGAGCATTAGTCAGTTGCCACATTCTTTCTCAAACCTCTCATTCTTACATATATCTGTGGTTTTGTTGTGAAACAGCAAAAGCAATAATGTTGGATAAATCGTGGATCTCTTTACCCAGATCGTCTCCGCAATACTTGGTGGGGTTGAATCAATTTCTGGATTATGCTTTTATGCACAGTAGTGTTCGGGGTAAGATACGGTGTCCGTGTGAAAAGTGTAAGTTCGACAAATGGAAGACTCGAGATGAGGTAGTTATTCACTGTCTAGATAAGCAGTTTCCTAGATATTATGTCACCTGGGCGTTTCATGGAGAGGATGGATTACACGACACTACCGGTGATCTAGAAGTCGGTTCGAGTTCTCACGTTGGCCGAATGCAAGGCGAAGACAGTGACGATGACTGTGAAGGAGGCGGCCAGCCAACAAATCCGGGTAACAACACTGTGAGGGAAGCATTTGGTATACAGGAAGCAGCAGACGCTGGCGGGGATGAAGTGGTGGACGGACCAGTCGCGGAGTACTTACTCACTGAGGTGGCCAGAGATTTCTTTGAGCTCATGACGGAAGGTGACAAACCGTTGTACCCAGGTATGTATAAATGTTTAATCTATTCTAACCGTTTATTATATATGTATGTATTGTATGTGCGATGACAAAAGATGTGTTTGCACAGGGAATGAAAGATACTCTAAACTGTCGTTTTTGACCAAGTTGTACAGTATTAAGTGTAAACGTGGCGCATCTGATGCGACCATGTCGGACGTGATTGAGCTGCTTTCAGACGCCTTTTATAACATTGGAGCCGAGCTACCGTCGTCGTTCTACGAGGCAAAGAAAACAGTCAGGAAGATGGGGTTAGATTACATTAAAATTGATGCGTGTCTGTATGACTGTATGTTGTTTTGGGGTCCTGACGCAACGTTAGATAAATGCAGACGATGTGGTACTGCCCGATATAAGGTGGAGGGTGAAGGGCATAATAAGAAGAAGAGGCGAAGTGCCATTAAGAGCATGAGATATTTTCCACTCCGTCCAAGGCTTCAAAGGCTATTCATGTCCCCGAAGATGGCTGAGCAAATGCGGTGGCACGCGACAGAAGCTAACCCAGACGGCAAGATGAGGCATCCTCGAGACGGTGATGCATGGAAAGCTTTTGACGGCGCATTCCCTGATTTCGCCTCGGAGCCAAGAAATGTCAGGTTAGGCCTCGCTTCTGATGGTTTCAACCCATTCGGCTCCTTCAACCAACATTACAGCGTGTGGCCAGTTGTTTTGATGCCATATAACCTCCCCCTGTGGTTGTGCATGAAGTCCAGCTCGTTCATTCTATCAACAATTATTCCAGGGCCGACATCTCCTGGAAACGATATCGATGTGTACCTTCAGCCGCTGATACAGGAGCTGAACGAGTTATGGAGCGATGGGGTCGAGACGTTTGACGCCGCAAGCAAGATGATGTTCACACTGCGCGCCGCTGTGATGTGGACTGTTAGCGATTTTCCCGGACTCGGCATGTTATCTGGCTGGAACACGTATACAGCGATGACATGTCCCTTCTGCAACTTGGACCAGGTGCCCCGCAGACTGCCGCACAGCAGGAAGTCATGTTTCATTGGTCATCGACGGTTCCTTCCTCCGGATCATCCCTTCAGGCGGCAGAGAAAGAAATTCGACGGGACACAGGAACGGAGAGATCCCCCTCTACAAATGTCTGGATTTGAGATCTTTGAGCAGATATGCGATGTGCAATGCGAATTTGGCAAGGATCATCCCTTCTTGGACTTCAGCAGGTACAACTTGTTTCTCTCATCCTTCCAATTATCCCCGACCACCCCTATCGCGAATTTCTTGAGGTTCAAGCTGTCGGGGACCCACCACTTACTCTGCAAAAAGAAATTTTTTCATATTATTTAATAATAAGTATAATAACAATTATATACGTATTATAATATTTTGAAATACGTATTACCTTAATAATCTCCCAAGCCTCCTCTTTCCGGCTCTGCGGAACTTTCCTCCAGCTGGTCGGGTCGATCGGGAAGCGCCGGAAGTCCTTGCCGAGGAGTCGGCAATGGCGGCGGAATAGAATGGCAGCATCTGTTGTTGGCTGCCCGGTGGTGCTGTAATATGGCAGCTCAATCTTCTCATTCGGCGGAAGCGCATGCGTCAGCTTCGCTGTCAGCCTCCTCCTGGTGACAGTGCCAGTGGTATCTGTAGGTAAGAAAAATATATTAGATTATATATATTGTATAAATTAAATTTGTAACTATTAATTAATATCAAATTCAATTACCTCTGACATCCACCAGTTGACCAGTACTCGAAGACTTCCTCCCGCGCGACATTTTGATCATAATTTCCGGCACCGGGATGTCCCGCTCCGCCCTCTCCCTCTCACTCTCTGCCCTCTCCCTATCCTCATTCAAAATGTCCTGCATCTCTTCGTAGCTGATCTGGACGTTCAAGTCTCTCCAGAGGTCGTCCTGCGTGACTTCCGGGTTACCACCAAACCCGTAAGGAGTCCAAGGTGGCGCCCGAAGAGGGCTGTCAATAGGCGGGGGGCTGGCGTACTGCAACACCTCTGGTGGAGTAGGCTGCTGCTCAATCTGTAACCGGCGCTCTTCTATACGCCTGGCTTCTGCTTCGTCCGTCAATCGCTGTTGTTCATCTCGCAATCGCTGATCCTCTTCGGGGTCTATTGGAGCTTTACCGGTACGATGAGACATGATCTATCGAAGAGGAATATTTATAGGAAAAGATAAAGAAAAAAGATAGTTTCTGTGGGACCCTTACACTTTTTCACGTTTTCGAAAACGCCAAAATGAACATCGGCGGTTCTTTTATAGCCGTTCACACATCGGCGTTTTCGGACACCCTATAGGCATTTTGGCAATCGCCTATCGGCGATTAAAGTATTAATTTAATCGCATATATGCGTTTCCCAAAACGCCTATATGCGATTAAATGATAGTTTAATCGCAAATAGGCGTTTGTCAAAACGCCTATCGGCATTAAGTGCATTAAAAATGCACTTAATGCGCAGATAGGCGTTTCGCCAAACGTCGGTCTGCGCTTATGCACATAGGCGTTTTGCCAAACGCCTATGTGCGAGTTAAAAAATATTTTAAACGCACATAGGCGTTTGTCAAAACGCCGAGGTGCGGTTGTTTGAAAAAAAAAACAAAAAAAACCAACCAACCGCTTTTTTTTATATTTAAAAACCATACCGGCGTATCCTATACTCCAAAACGCCGATATGGAAACGCGGGAAATATGGCGGGAAGAGCGCGCCAAACGAAGCGGCGTTTTCAGATAGGCGTTTGGGACAAAAACGCAGGTATGCGTCTCATATAGGCGTTTTGGACCAAAACGCCGGTAAGCTTGCGCCGTAATGGCCCGTTTTTTTTTTTGTAGTGATACTCCCTCCGTTCCTAAATATAAGATCACTTTGGGGAGGTATGTTTATTCCTAAATATAAGATCACTTTTTTTAGTTTGTCTCAAATTTTCCCTAAATTGCTCCTATAATCTATTTACAAATAAATTAACCTCTTTTATCTCTCCAAATTAAACGACAATCATTGAGTGTGAATCATACTGATTATGTCACAAAGTAGAAAAACAGAACATAGTGTAAGACGAAGGATGAAGAATCGTAAATGCAGAGAATGTTTCTTATTGTCTGAGTAAATGAATTAGAAGAAACTGGAAATGAAATACTTTTCAAAGAAGAAGATCATAATTTCGAAAGGAAAAAGAAAAATCGCGAGTCGTTGGCGCTGCCTCACCGAATGTACGGTAGAAAATTCTCAAATATTTTCAGGTTTGAAGAACATCTAGAAATTGGGAATGAAAAATCTGAAAACCTAGTTCGAGTGTTTTGGAAGAGTTTCATGTTAACAGTGATCAGTGAAGAGTTTGGTCGAGAGAATCAAGTGTCCAAGAGGGTATCTATTGTAACGAGCACAAGTCCTTGGGAGAACTACACCCCAAAAGCTAGCTGTTGAGGTTGGGGAGCCAAGGACTTATAAGGTCTCCCTTGTGAGGAAATCTCCCAATGTGGGACTTGTGACAATACACCCCCCTCAAGAGCCGACGTCCCGGCGGCTCCACTCTACGACACTTCACTCGGCGCTTCACTCGGTCTCTTTGCCGGTCAGCCCCTCCGGTCAGAACCCTTCGTAGGTAGCCCTCTCCGGTCTTTCGGCTGAGTCGGCATCTCGGCGGCTCCACTCTACGGCACTTCACTCGGCGCTTCACTCAACTCTTTGTTGGTCAGCCCCTCCGGTCAGAACCCTCCGCAGGTAACCCTTTCCGTTTGGCCGACTCTCAATGAAAGCACCATTGTAACGAGCACAAGTCTTTGGGAGAACCACACCCCAAAAGCTAGTTGTTGAGGTTGTGGAGTCAACGACTTATAAGGTCTCCCTTGTGAGGAAACCTCCCCAATGTGGGACTTGTGACATGTATGTCTTTCAAATTTTATGTATGGGTATTTTTGGAACTATCAGCTTAAATTATCTAGTTAAACTAGTTTCCTTAATATCTCCAAAAAAGTGAAAGTGGTCTAATAATTAGGAACGGAAGGAGTATTATTTATGCTTGACGGTTATTGTAATGAAATTTTCTGTATGATAGTGGGATGTTGGCATTCGCCTTATATTTTTAGGATGTGGTCCTTGATTTTGTTTGGCTATTATTTCTGGTTTGGGAAATCTGTTTCCTAACACACACTAGTTTTGTGGTCATGGCTATGACGTGGTTTTTTTGTGTCTATTCAATATAGAAATTAAAACGATTTGGGAGTTATGTGTTTGGTTTAGTTTTTGTCTCTTGTGTTTTATATATATGTGGGTTGCTCAATTATATTATTATTGTTGGGTTCTGTGATTGTGATATTTTAAAATTGAAGTTGAAGTTTTATTTAGTCTCTTTCTAAGCGAATTACCATCAGAAATGTGTCATTCATGACATCATTTAATTTGCATCCAATATTTTGCAACAGCATTATTTGTTCTTAATTTCCTTTTAAATTTCTAATAAGGGTGCATATGCCTTGACTTTCCAATGCTTTATGTTCAATTTTGAAGGATGTACTAAGTAAGTCAACTACGATTTCTGCGACCAAACATTATTTTCTAGTGAATGATGTCTTTTGGTAAAAAAAAGTGAATGATGTATCATTGCTAGAATAAAAGGATAACAGATATAATTAAAATAAAATTTACTATGAATTATAAAATGTAATACCAAAGCTCAAATTCCGATTATACAATTACAAATATGAATATGATTGAAACTGTATATAAGATCATTAAGACTACAACTTACTTAGTCAAATCATTTTAAAACAATTGATATCAAATTTGATCTTTCCTAGGGCTTCAACATAACAGATAACAAGCATGTATATATAGTCCAACTGGGTAACTAACCAAATACAACATGAGTACACGAGGCAAGCGCAATACGAGGCTATGAGGTAAGTGGCGAACAAAACCCACGAATAACAAGTGTGATAATGAATCTCGCGATTATCTAGCGTGAGTATTATTCACATGAATGTCAAAAAGCTTGGGGTTAATCATGTTGTGTAAAGGACTAACGGTGCGGCTGTTAGTAACTAGTGTTCTGTAATCTGTATTCCATCTTTTAAAAATATTTTCAAGCATGCTGGAATTGAATTGTTATCAACTACCAAAATCGTTTGTCAATTATTCTTGTTTCATTTTATATTTCTTAATATAGAAAATCTCAACGTATGTATTCAATATAATTTCTTTAAAAAGTGGGTAAATGTGCAAAGAATTACATTGTAAATTGTATAAGGGACACCTAACACATGGTAATTTTAAGGGCTCAAAAATATACACAGTACATAAAAATCGGGCACCCATCATCCTTTTCATCACTCTCATGGTGCTGGTTTCCCTTTTTATATATTGTCATGTGGTGGTGGGTGTCCCATTTTGGTTTACCATTTACATCTTTGCACCATCAAAATTATGATGGTACTGGGTGCCTCTTACAATTTACAATGTATATTTTTGCAATTTCACCCAAAACAGTTGTGCTGCATGTGCACCATCAAATTTTGTGTTAAGGTCCTCTTTCTATCAGGGATAATTTATTGTTTTTTAAAAAATTATTTTTCTAATTAGGATAGGGTTGCTTCATTGTGTGAGAAATACTTTTCCTATAGTAGTAAGCATTGATCATTACTAAATAGATTGGTTTTTGCTAATTAATACTATATTAGTATCTTGGATTCAACAACTTAGATTTAACAGGTCTTCTTCCGTTTGTGGGCTGCGTTATGGGCCAATTTTTATTTTTTAAAAACATTCAGATTTTCGTTGCGATTTTGTTTTTTCATTATGGGCCTTTATTTATATTGTTTTCGACCAGAATCCATTTAATTGCATTTTGGGATGCGAAAATAGTACTCCCTCCGGTCCCTAATGTAAGAGCCCAAAATTTGAATGGTTTTGGTCTTTAATGTAAGAGCTCACCCCACATTCTCTCCTCATTTAATGCATTTTTTCCTACTTTACCCCTAACTCTCTTTCATATTTATTAATGTTTATGTATTTCTCTCTCTTAAAAGTACCATAATAAATATGGGCAATTTTGGAAAAGAAGCATTAACTCCAGACATCCAACTAACATTTACATGTTTTCTTAAGAAGCATTTTTTTGGCGGCTAGCTCTTACATTAGGGACCGGAGGGAGTATATTTTAACCCATTTTAATCTTGTTTTATTTTTTTAAATTACCATTCAATTAAATTTAAAAGACAAATATGGACAAATAGTGAAACCACACGACCAAGGTTGTCAAACTCGTGAGTTTAAAGTAAACTCGTGGAAAGAAGGTAAAATCGGATTGTAGATTCAAATCGTAAACTCGTAAGAGTCAGCTTTTATTAATAAACTGTGTTTCTTGTAAAAATTAACAATAATTTGATTCAATATATTTTAAATATAAATAGTTGATATTAAATATAATGACATTCATACTTAATGAACTTTAATGGAGAAATTTATATTTAATTTATATAAAAATTCATTGAATTCAGTCAAATAAAAATAATTAAAATAAGTTTATAAGCAAGTTAACACAATATTTTGTAAGGTAGAAACGTAAAAACGGTAAATTTAACATGCAAATATGTAAATCTCTACCGAATTTATTCCCAGTTAAAATTTAAGTCACTCATGATATGTTTTGGTCAAGTAGAGCAGTAAAAGCGGTAAAATCGAAGTGTCAAATTGCGAGTTTGACAACAATGCACACGACCTCTCCCCATGCCTATCCACCACCCCTCCACCTTCTAATTGAGGATCTTCCTTTAATTATCTTCCACGACTTCAAACTTCCCCTTTTCTCCATTTACCATTATTCTCTACATCTTTGATTTAATTCCATTTTGATTAATCCTTAATTGCATTGTTAATCCTAGTATCCCTCCAGGATCGACCTAATTATTAATTTCCAATTATTAATTTCCAAATCATTACAAGGTCAGATTCCTTTTCAATTTCCCTCAATCCCTATCTATACTTTCCAGAGTTTTCTTTTTTCGATCAAAATACTTGAATTTCTAGGGTTTTCAATCCACATTTTAATATATATTTGATGAAAGTTGCTTCATTGATCGATTGGCTGATTAGAATTTATTTGCATGTCTTGATTTATAATATGGCGGATGTCAGAAACGAGTATTCCGATGTGGTCCTCAGCGATGTCGAGGAGGACATTGATTCAAGTTCAATTAGGATAAAGAAATATGTTGTGATCGGACATTTTGTATGTATAGGGGCAATTCAGGGTAAAATTGAGACAAATTTAAAAGTGATATTTTATATTTAGAAACAAACCTACCTTACTAAAGTGATATTTATATTTAGTAACAGATGGAGTAAATATTATTGAAAACAATGTGACATTTTGTGGTCAAACTATAATTTTGCGGTAAAAATTAAAGTACGTTAAGCATAATATGATCATTAGCAAATAAAGCTTTTGGGATAACAATATCTATTTTGTTATTATGCTAACAATATCCATTCCAATGCATCAATTTCCCTATTAAAAAATATGAAAGAAATTGATAAAAAATTATTATCACTTGAAGACAACAAAAAAAATAAGTAACAAAAATGCAACTCATAAATACGAATCTAGTGAACAAAATCTAGAAATGTTAATAAGGAGAAACCATCTTTTGGCTTGAGAGATAACTCCGCTAAAGAAACTTTATATGGAATTCAAGAAAGAAATATGTGAAGAAAAAATTAATCACTAGATTATATAAATATGAATCAAATAAACAAACTATGAAAGGGTTGACAAGATCAAAAGAGGAGAACCCATGATCCTTCGCCCTAGGAGATACATGGTGAAAGGATAAGTTACACTCATTATCATCTAATCAAACTGATGATTTGTGTTACAATCCTCAAATGGTACAGTCAAACAATCGTAGTACATACTTGAAAAAAGAAAAATTAATTTTCAATGATATGTGAGGCCAAAATCAACCCAAGGGAGTAAATGGACAAATATGAGATATTTATGTAAATTACTGAAAAACCTCTCACTTTCACTTTCCTTACTTTCCTTCTTTTTGCCAAACGGTTTAAGATCTTTTTTTCTTTTCTATAGATGAGAATATGAGATTGTAAGATTTTTAACTACTTATAAATTACTACTATTTGAACACATATAATTGCAACGAACATGATCCACGTGTCGCTTTTAAGATAATAATCAGATACCTTAGCGATGACGACAGTGTTTCTTCCCCCATAAAGCCGTTCAATGTCTCATGCATTTCTCATAATTGATTTCTTATTCTTATATTCTTCAGTCCACTTCACCATTGACGCTTACATATATGATTATTCACAAGAGAAACCAAGCTTCGATCTTCATCTATACAAAAAGATCTTTATAGCCTCAATTTCTTCTATTCATAATTTCCATATTCACATATAAGAGAAAAACTGAGAAGATAGAGAGTCCTCTTCTTTATTTATCAAGGTTAAGAAATCTGGTTTCTTGGCTTGCTTTTTACGCTGGTAATTACCAGTTGAAGTTAACACTAGTTAATTATCAGAGATGAGATACATACTGTCTTCTCAATTGTTCTTCTCATCAACCTTCATTTTTGGACCAAACATTGAAAGTGATAGTAGCGAAAGGTACGTAGAGTTCTTATATTAATCTTCGTGCATCGTCATGATTTAACGTTGATCATTATTAGTAGAATTTTAATGTTGCTTTTAGATAAGAGATGTGTCATCATTTGCCTTGATGTTCCAAAATTTGGGATTTGCTAATTTAGTTGTGTTCTTGTTTGCTTTTCTTAATTTGAGGCTTAATAATATATTTTTGTTATGATTTTTTACGTTTTTTATTAGAATATTTTTATTACGTTTGAAAGTCATTATTCTGTTTGTTTTCAACTCTTTTGATTCTAAATAGTGCGTCGCTTTGTTGTCCTTAAATCTCCACTGGATTTCTGGTGAAAATAAAAATCGCCACTGGACTGAGCCAGCCGGTTTTTCTAATTTCTAATTTGCCTTATTCATTCATTCATGAACCATTCATTTATTTGTTAGTTTAGTTTTAATTTGGTTAAATTAGACGCCACAAGCCGACTAGACTTACCTGACCTTTGCTATATATGCCTATGTTTTGCTTTTCTTTTTTTTATTGTTTTTGAAAAATAAGTTATAAAAAATAAACTCTACACAAAAGAAGCTAATCCTGTTTATCGATTTCTCCGTTTTTTCTCCATTCTCAAATTTTTAGGTGTATTTTTTTTATTAATGTTTAATTAAAATTTGATATTTTATGGACAAAACATGGTCTAGTTTTCAATTTTTTTGATTTTGCTAAAACATATAATGTTTTAACTTTAAAAAACTATAGAATCTCACGGTATGGACATGTAAAATTTTTTCATAAAAAAAAAAAAAGAATCGAGGAAAACGTCCACAGAAAATTTTACAACCACTACTGGAAATTCCTTCCTAGTACATGAGGAACCAAGATTTGGAGAGGGCGAAGCGAAATTAGTTCCCGTCTATATCCTATAACAATCTACAATGTTATCATTCTACTTTTCTAAGCAAGCTGTAAAAATTACAAGCAAGACATGTATTCCAATTCCTTGTTTCCTTGTGCAATTGAATTGTGAAGTTATACAAATTAATCCAAAATATTTTTAAAGCTATTCTAGTCCTATCATATATAATTTTTATTTGTGTTTTCTTTATTAACATGATAGAAATAGAATAGTAAAGTAAACATGTCAATGAAGTGTGAAAATAAGACAATATTATTAGAGTGATCTCTCTTCCATGTATCCGCGCCAAACCTTCCTTGCTTCATGAATTAAAGGAGTGTCATGGTGTGTAAAATTACAGGAGTGCCACTTAACAATGAAAATGAGTTCACTAACTAAGCCAATCAAATTCATCATAAAAGCAACACATGAATTGATTCAAATTGCTTGCATGCATCAAGCAAGTAGTCTCCAACTAGGATCCTATGAATCATTCATCCTAATTTAACAACCTAAACAACTAGATAGGTAAATGAAATCAAAGACTATAGAGAATTGGGCATTGACATAAGCAACTTCAATTTGAAAATCATACACAAGTCATCTTCCAAATATGGAAATTAAGAACAAAACCAAAAGTTCCTACATGAATGATTTAACCTATTAGTCGCCTTTTAGGTCAATCAAAGATTTTCTAAACTCATCAAATCCACTAAGTGACTAGTGGTGAGTATTAGGTCTTTTCCACAATTCAAGTTGAATTTAGCAAATTCTAGGCTACTTTTGTCACGCAAATTAAAAGGCAATGAGAGGTTGATTTTATGTTTAACAAACTACAATTTAAAGCTAAAAAGAGAAGTAATGCCGAATTAAAAGAGTGAAGAAATGAGTTAAGAAGTCACCTCCCTCTCCAAGTACTTTGTGCCTTTGATGAATTAAGCTTCATAACCTTGTCACACTTAATTAAACTAGTTAAATCCTTAAGACTTTTTTAATCAAAGAAATCTACAAGCATTTAACTAACTTAATCAAGCCTAAAGCTCTTTTAAGCCAAGAACATACCAAAAGCAACATTAAGTACTAAATCTAGTACTTAAGAAACACATTCATTCCACACATGACATAGGTTGCAAATCACACACATATACATACATGGAATTACAAAATCTAAGCTTAGGTTTTCATGTTCTCAACACAAAAGAGAGGTTTCAAACTACAATAATGTAAAACATCTCAAATCAAGATGTTCTAACCTATACAAGCCTAGATCTAGGACATACATAGGCAAAAATGTAAAACTAGCTTGAAACCTAAAAGAGAAAATTACAAGATCATGAAGCCAAATGTGAGTTCTTCAAGCACTTTTCCTTGGAGAGGAGAGGAGAAGAAGCTTAGTTACACATGGAGATGTGGAAATGAAGGTGAAGTTGCGCGGGATTCATGGAGGATATGAAGATGGCCGTGAGGTTAGATGGAAGGAAGAAGAGGAAGTTGAGAGAAAATGTTGATGAGAGAGAAAATGAAAGTGGAAAAATGTGTCAAAATGAGGTTATGGTTTTATTTAATGAAGTGAAGTTTGGGTTAATGAGAGTGATTAGGAGTTGATGAGTTGGCAAATGAGGGTGGTGAGTTGTCAAAAAGATATTTTGATGGTGGAAGGAAGGGTTATGGCCGTGGGTTATGTTTATGAAGGGAGGAGGGGTATTTTTGGTATTTGGTGAAAAGTGAGGATGAATGTGGTCTTGAACTTGGCTAGATGCATTGTCAAAAATTCCTCCCTTTTCTCCTTCTCAATGTGCTTCCAATTTTGCCCTTAATGAGGCCTTTAACTTTGAATTTGAATTTTTGGCTCCATATTACCCCTTTTAGTAAGTTGTAAATCCCTTGTTTTTGACAAAAGGGGTAACTTTTGTCTTATGCCTTTGCCTTTTGACTCCAAGTCAATTCCTTGCACTCCAAGCAACTCCAAAGGGTTGTGGGGCCCACGTGGGACCCCCCTACAAGAGAAAAGCACCACATAGTCAAAAATGACCAAAATACCCTTGGTTACTTAAAATGCAAGTAATTAAGCTAGAATTTTCCATATAATCACCTATAAGCATGTGCACATAAAATTACCAATAATGACAAATATAACAATTAAATCTCCCTAATTAAGCTCAAATGCACATGCTTAAACATATAAATTTCGGTCCAATCAATGAACTCAACTAGATGGACATAAAAGAACAAAAGATTCAAGTGAAGATGATTGAAACTCCCTCTTGTAGATCATAAAACTCGGATTTGATGGCTTCAATGCTTTGGAGAAATCTGAGTTAGCTTTTCATTGCTTGAATATGCGCTTTAGTTCGTAAAGATTCATCAAGGTACATGGCTGGAACTAAGTTGATCAAGAACAGAATGTAGAAGCTTAGAAAGATGGTGAAGTAAAATGGGAGTATTAAGCGCATTTTAGTTTTTCTGAATGTATACATATTCTGGTCCAAGACCATTCTTTTCCTTTCAGCTCCAAAACTGATTTAAAATACCTTATCAAATCGATACAGCAGAGGGAGTATTAAGCCCAGCAATTTCCCCCTTGTACCTAGCCCGATTTCTCACTCAAATGTAGAATTGGTAATATGGGTTTGAGCCTAGCTCCAAAATTGCCAGTGAGAAAATGAGTGGGGCCTAAAAACCATGTTTAAATGGTCCGGGCATAAAAAAGCCCAGCCCATATTATACGTGCTTGGGTTACCTATATTAAGCACATTTTTAAATTAATTTTCCATGATTTTTCTGTCGTTGTCGTCTCTGATGTTGTTGTCTTTGCATTATCAGAAGTGTGGTATTACCATAGTAATTAGTGATGCCATTGTTTCTGTCGTCGTCTGTGACTTCATTGTTTCTGCCATTGTCAGAGTCGTCTTTAATTTCATTGTTATAAGTAACTTCATAGTTTCTATAATCGTCAGTGATAGTTATTTCTGAGGTTAGTGGCGTCACTGTTTCCTTGGTAGTTTCCATAGTCGTCAGTGAGTGATGTCACCGTTTCCTTTATCATCTATGACTCTGCATTTTCTATTTTCGTTAGTGACATTGTTGACTCCGTTGTTAGTAACTTCACAATTTTTAAGTCAAATGCATGAAAAATCCAACCACATTTATCTAGGTTCACCTCAGCTCTTTGCATCAATTTGCTGCCACATTGGCACCCCTGAAATAACTGAATTGATTCCATCTTGAAGTTCCAAAAATCGTTCAAACAGCTACATTAGTTTCTCTTCTTGCACTCCAAATCAGTCTCGCACCATAGCTGTTCGCATTAGTCTGATGGAGAGTTTCCTTTCCATTTGTTATAGAAACAATTTCCATTAAAATTTCAATAGGATAATCAATGCCTTGGGGGCTTGGGACTTTTTTCGACTTGGAGTGTATTATATTTTGACAAAATATGGCTATTGATAACACAGTTAATTTTTTCTCAAAGGAGAAAAATAGAGCACAATGGTATCATATAGTCCACGTAGCTAACCTCACATAGCCCAAATAGTTGGATAAAGTGTTTTTTGTTCCTGTTGGATGTATTATTTTGGGAAAATTAATTATAGGTCCCCCTGGTAAGAGACATAATATTGAAAAAGTCCCAAAAATTGAAAACATTAAAGTACAGTCTCAACTTTAGTGTTGTTAAGATTTCTCCCTAATTTATAATCTTTTCTTAAATATCTCCTATAAATTCTCTCAATTTTTGGGACTGTACTCTAATTTTTTCAATTTTAGGACTTTTTCCATATTATGTCCCCTACCAGAGACCTATAATTAATTTTCCCTATTATTTTTATGTTTTAAGTGTAAAATGCTAGTGGATAAACTCACAAATGATAACATCAAAATATGTGATTTCGATTGTTTGTATTTGTATAAAAGTAACGAAGAGACGGGTTTGATTTGTGGTCAACTTTTATCCTTCTAGAAAATCGAATGTGTAAAAAGAGTCTTCATAGGAAAAATAGGTAATATGCAATCAGCTGTTTTGGGCTTGACTCTTTCTTTGATACAAAAACAAAAAAAAATTGCAACCACCAATGACAACTTTTGTGGGGCCAATATAATTTACTATTGTATGCATTTAAAAACGCTTTATATTTTCATACTTTCATTAATAAAACGCATCATATTTTAATTTGCCTTGTTCAAATCTTAGAAAGATATTTCTTTTCAATTTGGTAACTTGGGTAATTTTTGGAATTTGCAAACTTCAGATGTTTATGTTGGATAATTTAAATTAGTTTTTGGCAAACGAAATTATGTCGTCATCATCAATGCCTGATTTGAAAATTAATATTTAGGAAATTAATTTGTCACATTCAAATACAACAATGTCAATTAGTTATTTTTAGGGACAAATGCAACTAATTCTAAGTAAGATGTTTAATTTCTTAGAGGTCTCAAGGAGTTGTTAATTACCACTATTAATAATTTTAATAACCTTATTTAAAAAATGAATAAGTTGTCAATGGACCTATCTAAAATTGAATCTTATCAAATTAATGAATTTTCATTCTGGTATTATTATTTATGTCATATATGATTTAATTTCATAATGTAATTATGTATAACAAATGTTTCATTTCTTAACGGAAACTTTCTTTGAACTTATGGGGTTATGACTGATGATGTAGCTGCTGTCCATGTATGGTGAAACTAAAAAGGGAACTCTCCAGTTCCATAAGAATCCATAGTTAAACGATTTAGTCTTCACACTTGACTGCATTTATGTATGATTTTCTTTATGCCTTTCTTTATCTCCCTACTATATTTTCAGGAGGAAGATGGAAGACTTTTGGAGAATCTTTTGTGAAGAATCAAGTTGTTTGAAAAGAAGGGGGACACATTGCAGCTATGATTTTGAACTTCTGAAAGATCCTTCAACATGCATGAACCATTTAATGATCATCTGCCTCAATGTGTTACTGCTGATTATGCTTTTATTCTCAGTAATACTTAAGTCATCAAAAAGGGCATTTCATGGTTCTGTTCAAGTACAAAGGTTCTCAAACTTGCAGCTAGCTTCTGCAATAGTGAGTGGCTGTCTTGGGTTGGTTCATTTGTGCCTAGGAATTTGGATTTTAGAGGACAAATTGAGGAAAACTCACACTGCTTTTCCTATGCATTGGTGGAGTTTAGAGTTCTGCCAAGGGATCACATGGTTGATTGTGGGTTTGACAATAAGTCTCAAGTTGAGAGAACTATCACAACCATGGTCAAGACTTGTATCTATCTTTCTCTTCCTTATTTCTGGAACCTTTTGTTTCATTTCCATTACTTTTGTCATTGGTAGAAGAGAAGTGTCCCTTAAGATAGCTTTAGATGTTCTATCTTTTCCTGGAGCAATTTTGTTGCTCATATGCTCATATAAGGGACATGCATATGGTGAGAGAAATAACAATGAAAGCCTTTATGCTCCTTTGAATGGTGAAGCCACTGACATTGGCAAAGCTAGTTCTGCAAATTATGTGACCCCACTTGCAAAAGCTGGATTCTTGAGCAAAATGTCATTTTGGTGGTTGAATCCATTGATTAAAATGGGCAAGGAGAAAACTATCCAAGAAGAAGATATACCGAAATTGCGAGAGGAAGATCAAGCTGAAAGCTGTTATTTGTTGTTTCTTGATCAATTGAACAAACAAAAACAGAAAGACCCATCAAAACAACCATCTGTGTTCTATACAATAATTATGTGCCACTGGAAAGATATCATCATATCTGGGTTTTTTGCATTGCTTACGGTTCTCACCATCTCAGTCGGTCCACTGCTTCTGAATTCCTTTATACTAGTTGCTGAGGGAAAAGAAAGTTTTAAATATGAAGGTTACATATTGGCCATATCACTTTTCTTTACAAAGATCATAGAGTCATTGTCACAAAGGCAGTGGTACTTCCAAAGCAGACTCATCGGTTTACGAGTTAGATCGCTGCTTACTGCAGCCATTTATAAAAAGCAATTAAGGCTATCTAATTCTTCAAGGGTGGTACATTCAAGTGGGGAGATTATGAATTATGTAATTGTAGATGCTTATAGAATTGGGGAATTTCCCTTTTGGTTTCACCAAATTTGGACAACTAGTGTTCAATTATGTATTGCACTAGTAATTCTTTTTAATGCTGTGGGGATAGCAACCATTGCTTCCTTGGTTGTCATAGTTCTCACTGTTCTTTGCAATACTCCATTAGCAAAGCTACAACATAAGTTTCAGGCCAAACTTATGGTGGCACAAGATGAGAGATTGAAGGCTAGTTCTGAGGCTCTTGTGAATATGAAAGTGCTGAAGCTATATGCATGGAAAACCCATTTTAGGAATGTTATTGAAAGCTTGAGGAAAGTTGAGCTCAATTGTTTGACTTCTGTGCAGAAGCAAAGGGCATACAATATCTTTTTCTTTTGGTCATCACCTGTTTTGGTCTCTGTTGCTACTTTTGGGGCATGCTACTTATTAAAAATTCCTCTACATGCAAATAATGTTTTCACTTTTATTGCAACTTTACGTCTTGTTCAAGATCCAATTTTCACCATCCCTGATGTTATTGGTGTGGTCATTCAAGCTAAGGTAGCATTTGCTCGGATTGTGAAATTCCTTGATTCCCCGGAATTGCAAAGTGCAAATGTTGGAAAGATTAGCCCTAATAACAATCTTAAAGGCTCAATTTGCTTCAATTCAGCTGAATTTTCATGGGAAGATAATGTTTCAAAGCCTACTTTAAGAAACATAAATATAGATGTTAAACATGGGGAAAAGGTTGCTATTTGTGGAGAAGTTGGCTCTGGAAAATCAACCTTATTGGCTGCAATTCTTGATGAAGTTTCCAAAACTCATGGAACTGTAAGTTCTTACTCCTAAATCATTTCATTCTTTTTTTCTTGGCCTATAAATTGTAGATTGCATTTTCACATCTAAGAATTCATACCACTAAGTGTACTTTCATTTTTATGACTTATCTTGTTGGCATTAATGCATTACAGGTTGAAGTACATGGGAAGTTTGCTTATGTATCTCAAGTCGCATGGATTCAAACAGGCACAATAAGGGAAAATATATTGTTTGGAGCAGCCTTGGATGCTCCAAGGTATCATTTAACTCTTGAAAGGTCATCATTAGTGAAGGATCTTGAGTTGTTTCCACATGGTGATCTCACAGAAATAGGGGAGCGAGGTTGGAACCTTAGTGGAGGTCAAAAACAACGAATTCAACTAGCTCGTGCTCTTTATCAAAATGCTGATATATACCTGTTGGATGATCCATTCAGTGCTGTTGATGCACATACAGCCACAAATTTATTTAATGTAATAATCATTATGCCATTTTCTCCTACCTCTACATTTTTGTGTTTGAGTTTACTATGATATTCTGCTTTTTACTCAAATATGATTTTCAAATTGGTAGGAATATGTCATGGAAGCACTTAGAGAGAAGACAGTCATGCTTGTAACTCATCAAGTAGACTTCCTTCCAGCATTTGATTCTATTTTGGTAAATTCCCTTTGGCTCATGGCTTTCTTTGTGAAAAACATTATTCATTCATAACTATAACGACTTAAATTTTATGAATTATGTGATCTTTGGTCCCACTTCATTTCTAGAAAATTGAAATTGAAATTTCTTCAAAAGCATTTAATTTTGTTAATTTGACTTTAATTTCTTTAATTTGTTGTAATTTATTTGAAAAAATTGTATAGTTTAATGAATGTTCTTATATGATGGAGTGACCAATAAGGTCGAATGATATTAAAAAGTAGTTATAGTTTAGTTTTTCAAAATCATATGATGCCCGGCCCTTAATAAGTTTCCTACTATATTTAAGATGGTTTGAACCTTATATTATTATTTACATGCTTTGAGTAAAACAATAGGGGGATTTTCAAAATTTTATAAAATACTCACACACAAAGCAAGGGTGAGGTTGCCAAATATTCTCTTCCCCAACACCCCCACTTGGTGGGACTTGAATTGGGTTGATCTTTTTTATAGATTTCTTAAAACTTTAGTGTATATTGAAATATCACTTTGCAATTCTTTCAATGTATGAGAGAGTTCTCTTTACTTGCATGAGTTCTCCTTACTTGTATGAAAGACATTATGTTTCATTATTTTGATGATAGTAATATTGTAGTTCTTTGTTCATACAGCTCATGAGTGATGGGGAAATTTTAGAAGCAGCTTCTTATCAATATCTTCTATCTTCAAGCCAATACTT
This sequence comes from Mimosa pudica, assembly GCA_029929735.1. Lineage (NCBI taxonomy): Eukaryota > Viridiplantae > Streptophyta > Magnoliopsida > Fabales > Fabaceae > Mimosa > Mimosa pudica. The sequence continues at coordinate 5,247,691 of JAKELP010000012.1, read as the reverse complement.
TCAAGACCTAGTTAATGCACACAAGGAGACTTCTGGTACTGAAAGGATTTCTAATATTACTTCATCTCATGAACATGTGCATCACAGCAATGAGATTAACAAGTCATATTCAGAGAATCAGATTAAGGATGAAAAAGGTGATCGATTAATTAAGCAAGAAGAAAGAGAAGTTGGAGATACAGGTCTAAAGCCTTATTTACAATATTTGAATCAAAACAAGGGCTATATATACTTCTCCATCGCTTCACTTATGCACCTTTTATTTTTGATTGGTCAAGTACTACAGAACACATGGATGGCTGCTAATGTTGACAATCCTCACGTTAGCATGTTGAAATTGATCGTTGTGTACTTGTTTATTGGAGTTGCTTCCACCTTTATCTTGCTAGCTAGAAGTCTGGCATTTGTTGCTTTAGGCATTCAATCATCTAAGTCTTTGTTTTCACAACTACTGAAATCACTTTTCCATGCGCCTATGTCATTTTATGACTCCACACCACTAGGAAGGATACTTAGTAGGGTAAGCTTATTTAATCATTCTACTTGTTATAAAGAAAGTTGATTGATGAATGTAATTGTGACCTAAGTATGAATTTTATTGTGTAGGTCTCGTCTGATTTGAGCATTGTCGATCTTGATGTTCCATTCAGCCTTATGTTAGCCTTTGGAGCCGCCGCAAATTTTTATACAAATCTTGTGGTTTTAACGGTTGTTACTTGGCAAGTTCTGTTTGTCTCTATACCAATGGTTTATATTGCAATTTGTCTGCAGGTAATATATCAATTCTTCTCAAATTTTTCTATTTTACCTATTGCTTTTATGGTGCTCACATTTGACACATGAATATGTGATGTGCAGAAGTGTGTGTGGTTGTATGTGTATAGAAGTTATGGATGTTCTCTTTCGATTTAAATACAAAAATATGTTAACACATTATTTGATAGCCAAATAAATAAAGGAATTGAATTGGAACATAATTTTACATATATGAGACAAGTTGTTTAGAGTTTATTGCATCGATCCTAATTTTGCCATACCTTTCAAACTTTAGAAATAGATGTTCATGTTCATTAGAAAAGAAATATTTTGCTAGCTCTAAAAGTTCTTCACTTTAAAGGTAAATTCCTACATAAAATAAAGTAAATTGTTTATATAGGGAAACCTTCTTACATTTAAGTATTTTGTTGATATAGAGATACTACTTTGCCTCTGCGAAAGAGTTGATGCGATTGAATGGCACCACAAAATCCTATGTAGCAAATCATGTAGCAGAATCTGTTGCTGGTGTTATGACAATTAGGGCTTTTGAGGAGGAAGATCGTTTCTTTGCCAAGATTCTAGAATTAATCGATGTCAATGCCTCACCATTCTTCCATAGCTTTTCTGCAAATGAGTGGTTGATTCAGCGTTTAGAAATAGTTAGCGCGTTTGTCCTGGTCTGCTTGTCACTTTGCATTGTAGTACTTCCACCTGGGACTTTCTCATCTGGTAAGACTTCATTCACTATATTACTCCATTCATTTCAAAATATAAGATCACTTTCCCTAGTTTGATTAGATTAAGGATGCTAATAAAGTTAGTTATTAACACATGATATTACTAATATACCATAACTATATACCTTTATTCTCACTCTCCCTCTCTTATTTGTTTATTATAGATTATAGATAAGGAGATTTGCTTGGAAAAAGTTGAGAAAAATTAGAAAGTTGCTTATTTTTAGGAATAAATTGTAATCTGAAAGTGATCTTATATTTAGAAATGGAGAGAATACATGCAAAATATTCTTAGTGGAGTGATAGTAAAATCTTAAAAGATGATCTTAGTGATATTTAGGTCCCAAAAATTGTTAATAAATTAATTGTAAATGACAATTCATGTATATATTAGTTGCAACAATTTGACTCCATATTCCCAACTCTTCCTACAAAAGTTTTTTGGGACCTAATTAACTGTTATTAAGTTGAGCTTTTGGGTTCTTGCTTTCATTTCCTTAATATTTCCATTTTTTGTTCCTACATCTTAACATTCACATGAAAAATTTTGCTTTATAGGATTTATTGGCATGGCTATTTCTTATGGGCTTTCATTGAATGTCGCCCTTGTATACTCAATTCGAAACCAGTGCACAATGGAAAACTTTATAATATCGGTAGAGAGGTTGAATCAATACATGTATATACCAAGTGAAGCTCCAGAAGTGATAGAAGGAAATTGCCCTCCAATGAATTGGCCTATGGTAGGAAAAGTAGAAATGAATAACCTACAGGTAAAAATGGCAATTGCTTTAGAATTCTTAAAAGCAATATGGGAATCGATCTCAGTAGTGCATAATTTTCTTTATTTTTTGAAACAGATAAGGTATAGGCCTGATTCACCACTAGTACTCCGAGGCATCACATGCACATTTGAAGGAGGGCACAAGATTGGAATTGTTGGTAGGACAGGTAGTGGAAAGTCCACTCTTATAAGTGCTTTGTTTCGCCTCGTGGAACCAACCAGTGGAAAGATCATTGTTGATGGCATAGACATATGTACCATTGGCCTCCATGATTTGAGATCACGTTTTGGTGTCATACCCCAAGATCCTACTCTTTTTAATGGCACTATTAGATATAACTTGGACCCCTTGTCCCAACACTCTGATCAAGAGATATGGGAGGTAATGATAATGTCTTTTTTTTATGCCTTCAACATGATTATTAGTGTAATTTAGTTGTATGTGTGAGTGGAAATTAGTAGGGGTGTTCACGGGACGAGATCGGGACACCACCGTCCCGTGTCCCGTCCCGAAAAAGGCTTGGGATGAAGTTTTTGTCTCGTGTCTTGTCCCGTCCCAATTGGGATCAGGATGAGATGGGAAAATCCTGGAATTTTTTTTAAATTACTTTATTAAAAATATCTACTTGTAAAGAATATAATAACACTTTGTATTTATAGAAAACAAATAAATTAGTTCAATATTGTTTTTACAATACATTTTATAATAAAGAAAATTTTTATTAAGGTCATATTATTCATAAAAACATCATTTATAGTCACATACATGATATAAATGCACATGTATTTTTTGAAAAACAATTATATAAAAACACCCATATATATTCGGGATTGGACGGGATCGGGACAACCCCATCACATGTCCCGTCCCGTCCCGAAAAAGGGTCGCGACAGGATTTTTGTCCCGTGTCCTGTCCCGTCTCGATTGAGATTGTGACGGGACAGTTGGGTCGGGATGGATAAATCTTGCACCCCTAGAAATCAGTTTGTTTTTGTTTTGGTCAAAACATGAATTTGATTCTAGAAAAGTGAGTGACTTATTCTCGAATGTTACAAACTCTCCTTAAAATTTTCTCTTTTTTTGTCATTATGGTGAAAACACTAAGGATATATTTATTCCCTTTAAAGGTTCTTGGAAAATGTCAATTGCGAGAGGCGGTGGAAGAGAAAGAAAATGGGTTAGATTCATCAGGTGAAATACCATGTTTCATTGTTGCAGTAATGAAGGATGCATATTTTCCCATTTTCCTCAAATTTCTAATGACTATTAATTGTTGAAATGTGTTATGTAGTTATGGAGGCTGGATCAAACTGGAGCATGGGACAGAGGCAACTATTCTGTTTGGGACGAGCTGTTTTATGGAAAAATCGAATTTTGGTGCTCGATGAAGCTACTGCATCAGTTGATAATGCCACCGATTTAATTTTGCAGAAAACTATAAGGAGTGAGTTCAGAGATTGCACTGTAATCACAATTGCTCATAGGATACCGACAGTGATGGATTGCACTAAAGTTTTATCCATATGTGATGGTAAGTATATATGTTAGATATAAGTGATGGTAAGTATAAATATGTTAGCTATAGTTAATATCATAATTCTTGTTCACTACTACTTTTCATGCATGCTTGCATATTAATATGTCTAGTTAAAAACAAAAAGAAATACAGATTTTTTTGGTTGAGAAAGAGATTATTTTTGGGTTTACCAATGTTTGACATTTACGGAATTGATTATTTCCAGGAAAATTGATAGAATATGATGAGCCAATGAAGTTGATGAAGAGGGAAGATTCTTTGTTTGGGCAGCTTGTGAAAGAATATTGGTCTCACCTTGATTCTGCAGAATCATGTTGATCTTATAAACCAGAAGCCAACTATGAAATGCAAGTTTTCTTTTCCGTGTCCTTTTATTTTTTTTTTTCTTTTCCTACTTTGAATTAACCTGCATAAAATCAAGAATGTGTAACTAATAAGCTGTAAAGTATTGGGCCAGTTTTTCTCAGAGCTGATCTAAATAGCAAATGCAAAATCAACTTTTTACATTTAATTTTTTGCTTAACTTAATCCACCAATTAATCAAACATTGATTGCCATAAGAATCCATAAATAATTAATGAATCATTAGTTTTCCTGTAAAAAAATTCTGTCCACTGAATTCAATGAAACATTAAAAGAAATATAATGGAATATTTTTTTTCTTAACTGAGAATATATGTAATGGAATGCTGATTTCACATAAATATGTGCATATGTGTAAGGTGACCTTCTTGGCCAAAAAAAAACAGATTGTGTATGGTAACCACAGTAATACTCTATATTATAAACTAATTTTAGTTTGGAGAAGTAACATATCTAAATTCTATTTTTTTTATCATCTTGTCTACTAATCACCCATATAAGAAGTGAAACTTTAGTAAAACTATGGAAACAATTCGTGAATCAACAAAATCACTAATAGTTAACATTTATATTTATCTTAGATCTTAATATTCGTAGATGTTTTGAAAGATAAATTGAAAATACATATTATATTGCATATATATATATATATGCTAATATGTCAAAGGTTTATGATTTACGACCATCATGTCAAAGGTTTATGATTTACGACCATCATGTAAAAGCATATGATAGGGTGTCAAGTGATTTACTTTGGAAAGTTTTAGAAAAGAAAGAAGTACAAGTTGGGTATATAAGAGTCATTCAAGATATGTATGAAGGAGTAATGACTAGAGTCAGAACACCTACAGGAGAAACAATTGATTTCCCAATAAGAATTGGTTTGCATCAAGGTTCGGCATTGAGTCCGTATTTGTTCAACCTTGTTATGGATGCCTTAACTGCAAGTATACAAGAAGAAATTCCTAAGTGCATGTTTTTCGAGGATGATATAGTCAGTTTAGGGGATTCAAAAGATGAAATTAATTGGAAATTAGAGTTATGGAGGATGACTCTAGAGTCAAAAGGTTTTCGAATAAGTAGGGGCAAGACGGAATATATGTACTGTAGTTTTGGCAATAGACAAACTCATGAGGACATAGAAATTACATTGGGAGATCATGTTATACAACAGGTAGATAAGTTTAAATATTTGGGATCAAATTATACAAGAAGATTGTGAAGTAGATGGAGATGTTAATAATAGAATTCAAGCTGATTGGTTTAAATGGAGAAAAGCTTCTGGGGTTATATGTGATCGTAAGGTTCAAGATAAAGTAAAAGGAAAATTTTATCGAACAACTAGTAGACTGGCAATGTTATATGGTAGTGAATGTTGGGCACTTAAAAGACAACAAGAACATAAGATGGATGTGGCAGAAATGAGAATGTTGAGATGAATGAGTGAGTATACAATAAAAGATAGGATTAGTAATGATCACATTTGTGAAAGAATTGAGGTAGCACCAATTTCTGAGAAAATGGTAGAAAATCGTTTAAGGTGGTTCAGACATGTTCAGAGAAGAGAATTAGATGAGTCAGTAAGAATATTTGATCAGATGGTATGAGATCCCTATATAAGAAAGAGAGGGAGATCAAAGAGAACTCTCAACAAAGTTATTTAAAGAGATCTTTTAGTGAAAGGTTTATCACCAGGTATGACTAGTGATCGTGCAAAAAATGGCGTCGTGTGATCCATGTAGCCGACCCCACTTAAGTGGGATAAGACTTTGTTGTTGTTGTATGTGAATTGGTCATCTATTTACATCGGTTGTCTTCTTTTGGTGTATAACATGTTGTGACATTCCTCAGAAGAATGCATACATACTTAGAGAAAACTATGTAAGAAGAAGAACATATTTCCATAGGAACAAAAGAGATTTATGAATTAAGTAATTAGCTTCTAACAACAACAATTATTTTTTTTAAAAAAAAACTATACAATCCTTCCTCTAATAACCATTGTTTTTTATACATCGGAAAATTAAAAAAAGATAAAGAAAAAACTGAACAACACACTCAAGTAATTCCTTGTAAAACCATCATAGCACCGACTTCTTCATGTGTCAAGAGATGAAGTCTTGGCCAAATCTGCAACGCCTATTTAGGCAAAAGGTCTACATAAATATTCTCCCTACTTCTCCATTCTACACATGTACCGTTCAGTCTTTAACCAGCAGCATCTTGAGCTCACGGATGAACTCCACACTCTCATGCCTCTCATACTCATTAATATTGATCAGCTCTATGACTTCCAATGCATTTGTCCATAGCCTGCAAAATTTAATATCTAGGTTCCAAGCTCTCCTTAATCCACAAACACATCCCCACAATTCCACTTCCAATCTATTTCTAGCTTTAATACCACACATATAAAAACTTCTAGTACACCAACATCTTACTCAAATATAATTCATCCACAAACTGATAAGCTAGATGACCTGGAAAAAGCTTAATCTACACACACATCATAAGTCCTACTCATCCCATTTCTCCTCCACTCTACATTCACATTAGTCTAGAAAAACGTGTTAGGCACTCAGTTCCAATGAATTGCTTTTAGCATGCAGCGAGCAACCCCAAGAATCTCCGCCAGTGCATCCGCTACCGTGAGGATATTTTCATCATGAACTCTTTCATTCCTTCTTCTCCATAAAAGCCAACACGTAATACAAAAGACAACATTACATTCACATTGTTTACGTGCTTTTCTTCTTTAATATTCATCTTTATTCAATCATTCGTTATACTGCTCTAGAAAGCATGATATAATCTCTGAATACCCAGTTCAATTCATATTTCTCGTGCATAAGAGCAATCACGAGAAACATGAATTATATCTTCATATTCTCCAACACATGCTGCACAGTCCCCTCATGTGTAGCCCACATGTTTTCTTATACCCATTTGTAGCTAGCCGATTTTGAGAAAGCAACCAGACATGCACATTTTTTAGGGGCCTTAACTTTCCAAAGTTTCCAACAAACTACTATAGACTCATTCCTTTTGTAATAATAAAAAGGTATTTTCAATTTATCTTTCAAAACAATATCTTATATCATATTATACGCACTTCTGGTAGAAAAGACTCCACTTGAGTAACCGTTGTTTTGTACCAACATCAAGGCAACTAACTTATTCGTAAATTTGAAATTATCCAAGGGAAAGGTAGTGCTAAAGTTATCTAAAATTTTTTAGGATTAATTTTAATACTTGTAGTTTCAAATATGATTTTCAATTCCTAAAATTTATAAGGTCATGACCTAAATAGAATTTATGACAGTAGTATGTGTAACATCTCAAATTCTTAATGTCCAATATAAGTAGGTAAATAAGAATAAGAGATTTAATTATAAGATAAAAACTCTTATAAAAGAAATTAAGGGGAATGAGAAAAAATAAAGGGAAAATTAATTACAGGTCTCTTGTAAGGGACTTAATACTAAAAAAATCCCACTAACTTGAGAAATCAAAGTAGAGTCCCTTGAGACTCTATTTTAATTAATTATGAGTAAATGAGCCCCATAGAAAATATTAAAATATTCCTACCCCACCATCCCTCCTCTCTCCTCTCCTCTCCTCTCCTCATCTACTTCTCCTTCCCCGCCGGCACTCCCCCCCCACACACACACAAATATCAAACCAACCCTCCCCTACCCTCCATCCCCACTTTCCTTTTCATTTCCTCCACTAAAAAACCTCACCACTCTCGCCCTCCACGGGCTAGGTTTGCATCTTACTTCTCTTTCTTTTTGTATTCAACGAGGCTGGGGCCAATGGTGGCAGATCCGGCGGCAGAGACGGGGACGAACATGGTGATGCCGGCGCCGCCCCCGTAGGCCTGGAACTCCTGCATGACGCCAGAGACGGCCAGCATGGAGGCATCCACGTCAGATCTCCCTTCCTCAATAGCTCCACTGCCATCGCCGCCATCGTCTTCTTCTCCTTCTTCATATCCGAACATTTCGATTCATGAGAGGTTGTTGACCGAATTAGTCTTCCGGCGTGGATGACGGTGGCGGAGGAGGAGAATGAGGTAGGAGACTGGGGATTGGCGGCGTGGACGGAGGTGGAGCACACAAGAGGAAGTGAAAAGGAGAGTGGGGATGGAGGGTGGGTGGAGGGTTGGTGAGATTTTTGTGTGTGTGTGTGTCGGGGGGGGTCGGCGGGGAAGGAGAAGTAGGTGAGGAGAGGAGAGGAGAAGAGAGGAGGGATGATGGGGTAGGAATATTTTAATATTTCCTGTGAGACCCATTTACTCGGAGTCCCTTGAAACTCTACTTTAATTTCCCAAGTTTGTAGGACTTTTTTAGTATTAAGTCCCTTACAAGGGAATGTAATTATTTTCAAATTAAGAATGTAATTATTTTCAAATTAATCTTGTTGAGGAAGGTTAGGAAAATAAATAGGACTTTACAAAAGGTTAAATGAGCATTGTAAATAGTATTTTTTAAGGGCAGAAAATGTTATGTAATTAAAAGAAAAAGAGGGTAGAAGACAAAAATATCCCTCTCTTGATTAACCAAATATATACACACGTGTACCCCCTTCTCATTAATAAACACGCACAGACACACACGACTTCCACAGAAACACACACACAAACACACGCACACACTCATCTTCACTTCTCTTCCAACGCCCCAGCAGAAACTTTGGGCCAAATTTCATCCGATTTTGACCAAAACTTACATGAAACTGGTGCTAGAGATTCAGGTGAGAATTCCTCACATTCCCATATAATTTTTCTGCGATTTGGTGAGGATTTGGAGAAGATGAACAGTGGAGAATGGGGATTTAAATTTCTGGGTTTATTAGTAAACTAATGATTTCTTTAAGTTTCAATTCGTAGTGTGAGTTTCCTTGATTTATAAAGATTGAAAATTTTCATTTCCTCTTCATTTTCAGTGACGGAATAAATTTTCTGGTTTAAGAGTTGGAATGAACGAAATTTAATGGTTAATAGGAGTATTTGAGTTAGTTTTTGTACATGTATATTAGTAACCAATTGATATGTCAAGATTAAGCATGATTTTGGGGTTTGTTGGGGTAAATAAATTTTGTGGCTTTTTTGATTTGATTTTTTGCTACTGTCATGGGTATGGAAAAGAGTTTAAATTGTCATGCATGTTTGTTTTTATCATGGGTGCTGTTGAAATGGTGTATGGGTAAGAGTGTTGATGATGGGGAATAGAGTGTTGATGATGGGGAATTTAATAACTAATGTGTGTATATCATTGCACTAAAGGTGTTTGTTAAAATGCTTAGTAGCGTAAAGAAATTGATTTTAGCTCACTAATTTTTTTTGTCACAGATTATTCTTCTCTGTTTTTAATTATCATTGGGAAATGAAGAAATTAGGTGAATTATAATGTATGTGTGTATGATTTGTGAAGTTGTCTAATGATGTTTAGTGCTTGCATGCTCAATAGTGAATTTTGCTCTTATTTTCTTAATTGGCTGAATGAATCATGAAATAATAAAGTAATAATGAAGGGTGTGGTTGTAAAATTATTATACAATGAAGTTTGATTAATAGAGATAAGATGGATGGTATATGCATGGGTGCATGTTGACATGTTTTTCCTCATTTCTAATTGTTATGGCCGATTGGTCTTTGGGAAAAATGGAAGAAGTTGCAATCTGTATGTGGATTAATGATTTTCTGCACTTGGTTGTTGTTGGATGTATAATTTGATGTTTGCACGTTGATTTGGGGATTCTTGTTCTTGTTTTCTGCATTGCTGAACTCATGTTAGAATTTTTGTTTCTTTGGCCTAAAATGTTATATGTTTTGAAGCATTAAATTGATTTGCATATAAATCATTGTTTGGGTTGTTAGTCTCTATGTTTTTGATTAAGGATTTGCAAGAATGAAGCGACGAAATCGATGGTAATGCATGGATATTTAAATGATGTTTGTGGCTGAATTTAACTTATTGCATGTGTTGTTAGATTTCTGCATCCTTTAAATGTTATGACAGAACTGATTTGTAGGGTACAAATGTTTAAACAATTGGGAATTGTTGCGAAGTGATTGGTGTGTTGCATGTGAACTTGGAAGATGTTTTCTTTGCTACATTGATTGAAAAAGTGTTGGTGTTTGCAAGATTAATGTGTATATATGCTGAATTCTTTGTTTTTCTTTTCTGCAGAATTTGTGAACTGATAGGGAGGTATAAATAATTGAATTTTAATACAAAGAAGGGCTGAAAAATAAAAGTCAAGTAACTGGGTTTGTATGCTATGTTTCAAAGTAGAAATTGTGATATTAGGCAATAAAAATTCTGATTTTTCTATTGTAGCTTATCAACCTGACTTTTTATTTAATATGTTGTACATTCATACATCAAATTTAATGACTTAAAGGGATGTTCATTTACTGTTTTGATTGTGATTGAATTAGGTGAATACTTATGATTGATAATTGATATTAGACAATAGTAAAAAAATAGAGTTCTTATTTTAGTAATATAATTAAGAAGAGTCATTGGTAGTATTATTAGGACTAAGAGGGAAGAAATACTTCATCACCTAAAGTAACTACTTAATCTTACTTTTACATGATGTACTCATAGGAGAATCCAATGGCGCTCGTGCTGGGAAGCAAAGTCCTAAAGAAGGGAGGAATGATACGTAACAGTTGGAGTACATGTAGCAGTTTACTTCATATATATATATAATGGAAGTTCTTAGATATGTGAATTATAGTATTATTTTTCAAAGTATGATAATATTAACCCAAAGAGGAGGAAGAAGTATATTTATCTCATAAAGATAAATAAGAAAGTAGAGTACTTTAGGCATCAGGAGGATCACACCCTCTAAGCCAAATATTTCAAGTAAACCCTGCAGGTATAAAATACCTCCATTAATAGACAAATATATCGTTAATAGTGGTTGGTATAGAGAGGGAGACAAGTTCCAACCAACAAATGGTTGGAAAGGTGAGGACATTATCATGAATATATTTATGTTGACAATTATGTGTTTGTATAGAAGTAAATTGCATTGTACTTTTTTATCACAGGTAGCTGGAGGGGCATATTTTGGAAACGTAGTGGGGAAGAGGAATAGGAATGCCTGTTTGACTTTTGTACTTGAAACTATATTTTGGGAGCTTATGTTTTTGGAAGTTTCCCTAAATATTGATCAGGGTAGGATTAGGGTGACTTAGTACAGTTTGAAGAATCATCTCTATTAATATTTTTTTGTATATAAGGAAATGGTGAAATGGAACATCCTATCTTTACCTTAGAAATAAACATAGTTGTTTTCCATTATTATCTCATCCAACTTATGTTATAACTAAACCTAATCTTAGACACACCCTCAGCATATTATAGTGGTAAGTAATCTTAGTAATTAGTAAATGTTTTCTTTTTGTAATAAAAAAAGTAAATGTTTTCTTTTAATTGTTTTATAACCACTTATCCTATATCCACTTGATATATTTAAAGTTTCTTTTAGATAAAATGCTTATTAAAAATCCTTTTTGAAGAAAAGTTTTAATTCACTCATATTTTCAAGCACATGTTTTCTTAAAAAGGGTTATTCAAGTGGTTGTAATTCAATTAAATCTTTTAACATAATGGTAGAAAATTTAGGCATGAGAGTATGTGAACTGAATATTTGTTAAGTGTACTATAACCACAATCAAAACTCATCAAAAGTACAAGTACCATATGAATTTCCGTGTCCATTCCCTACTTTTAACTACTCCTAACTGGCATCCACTCCCTATTCATAGTGATAATAAATCATACAAAGTCCTTATAGAGCTATACTAATTAAAAGAAACAACCATTTGAAACAAAACAAAGCAATTATAATGATATGGAAGAAATCAATTGACCATACTCATATAACTAATATTATAGGCCAATTCCAGAAGAGGTATAGAAACATAAAGATACTAAAAAAAATAGCAAAAAGTTATGTTAGAACCGGCATCGAAAAGGAAGGTGCAAAAAAATATTCAAAATAAGCTAAAACCTTAAACACCCTTCCATAATTGCTTTTATTATCTTAAATCAAAATATTGTCTAATTCTAGAACCGTTCGAGGCCTTTTCATCAGCCTTAGGCTCCTTCTGGGGGCGATTGGTCCAGATTTTTGCGTTGATGAGCCACCAGATTCATTTTGTCTCAAGATCATTTCAGCCGGATCTGTTATATGGTAACAAAAGCCGAATTTGGTCAAACCATAGGAACATTAACAATAAAGTCTTAATCCTATTACATGACATTGGCTATATGAATCTCACAATATGTTTGTGTTTTATAAAAAGTCAAATTGTAACATATAATAATACTAGTGACCATTTTTTATAATAGTTTCTTTTAGTTTCTACAACTTCCATTCTTTGAATTCCCCCCCCCCCCTCCAATACCGAATACAATTTATTATCATATCCAAACGCCCAGGAAAAATTAATTGGCGTGTAACAAATTGCTCATCTTGTAGAGTCCCTTTGAAAAAGAACACAAACTTCTTACAAAATTTGAAACTACTTATATAAAATCATTACATTTAAAATCAATCATAGCCTCAAATTTTTCCCATGCACTATGGAAACTAAATTGTACATTCATCTTTTATCTTTTGAATAAAAAACAGCAACAATATCATATATGGGTCAAACATTGAATAAAACATATGATATTACATGTGAGATTTTATATATAATAAACAGGCAACAAATCTAAAGGCATAAAGACTATAATACAAAATAATCTAAAAAGATAAAAGATATGATTCCCCGAATTCGTCAAAATTATAAAGTGAATCCTCAGTACAACAATTAAGATTTAGGATAGTTGCATACAATGGATTTAAATTTAAATCCATTGTATAATGACAAAACAAAAGCCACAGAATATTCCACAAAACTAATAAAAAATCATGTATCAACTTGCTTACTAAAAACATCATGTATCAACATTTGAGAAAAAAAAATAAACAATGAAAACTTATAATAATATAAGAATACATCATTATATAAATAAATCTCCAAATGACACTATCTAAAAAGATATATTTCAATGTATTCATGTTCACTAAATCTCTTATATATCGGGGTGAAAATAGGTCAGCCCTTAAACAGGCGGCCTACAACTTGGCCTATTTAGGGCCTAGTTAGGCCTGACATATTTATTAAGGGTAATGACTCTATTTTGTTCATCAAGTAACCACTCTGAACCATTGAACACTCTAAACTAGCATTTGGTACAAGTTTACCCTTGAAGTAACCAAAGTGGTCCAATTTTACCTTCCAGCGAATGTAATGTTGACATGTGGAATGTAATGTTCACACGTGGGCGACATGTGTCAACATTACATTTGTTTGAGGGTAAAATTAGACCACTTTGGATACTTCAAAGGTAAAATTGTACCCGATTTTAGTTTAGAGTGTCCAGTGGTCTAGGGTGATTACTTGAATGACAAAATAGGGTCATTGCTCATTTATTAAATAGGCCAGACTAAGGCATTTTTAAGGCCTTTTTATGTAAAAAGGCCAAGTCTTCTTCAATAAAGTCTGGTCCAAAAGCCTTCAAACTTAGCCTATTTAATAATTTAAAAATTTATTAAATAGGTATACTAGGTTTGAAGGCTTAAAGCCTATTTATGGCCTTTTAAGTTTGATGTGTAGGCCTTAAAAAGGCTTTAGGCCTTTTAAAGGCTAAATTCGATGTAGGCTTTTAACAGGTTTACATTGTAAGTAGACCTTTAAAAAGGCTTTTAGACCATGACCATATTTCGCATGCCTAGGTTTTTTCCTGAAAAAAAGCCTCCATCCAGGCGCAAGCCCAGACCCAGGCCTATGATTTCTTGTTGCATTACAGGACTAGACCTATTTAGGCAAGGTCTAGCTCGTCTCGACTCATTTCCACCCCTACTTATATATAGTAAACAAGTAATGAAAGAATAAGAATTTAGAAAATAGAATATGCTGCTACCTGGTATAATGCTTTCTACATAATTCCAAGTTGGGCAATAACGGGATAATATGCCAAATTCCTTAAATTCATTAGTTTGAAGATTGCATAAAACAAGACTTGGTTCACCATCATTTACCAATACAACGTTGTTTCCCCTAATGGATTCATGCCATTTGTAGACTATACAAACAATTTCATTTCCCCACACAGTCATCGGATATAATGAGTATGGATAGATATTGCTTGTATATATTTTATTCCAAACACATTTCTCCAGAGCAGATCCATCTACACACTTTTCCATCACCGACAAATTAATCGAATATGATTCACGAGAAATGTGGTTTTGTGAAAGCAGAGCCAATTTGTTCTGATATGTAGTGAGCATACCAAAATATGGTTCGGAGTTAGAATTAGGAGGTACAATTAACTCGAACAATTCTGTGGATAGATCAAATGAAACTACACTAGTTCCATTTCTATAGCCAGGCCAAAATATTATTCCATCAAAAGTGAAACCACAAGAACGTATGGTAGAAATTATACCTACTAATCTCCCAACTTCAAGTTTTTTCCATGACCTTGTATTTAGTGAAAACACTTCCACCTTACTATGATCACGATCACCGATACCAACAAAAACTCTCACTATCTTGTAATCATTCAATGTTGGAGTAAAACCTGAACCAAAGTAGGAAATCCCACCGCGATCTTGGCTGGGCAATCTGGCAATATGGTGGACCTCTCTTGTTGCTGGATTCCACACACAAAACGATCTAGATCTCTTGAGTTGGAGGAGGACCAAACCATTATCAATAGATGGGAAAATTCTGTAGATAGAGGAATTTGTGAAAGGTGGAATGCGATATTCAAGGACTTCCAAATCATGATTGATCAAATATGTACGTGAAGGATTAATATGCTTGAAAAGAATATAGTGGTTTTTGTGAGTTGAATGGTGGAGGTGTTCTTTGATAAAAGATGGGGTTTTGAAGAGATTATTCCATTCTTTGCACACACTTTGAAATCGAATTAGGGATTTCACAGGAAGTCGTTTGAGAATATCTCGTATAATTTCTTCAGGAAGATATGGTGCTTCGTTATCCATTTCTATGTCCATCATCTACCTATCATTCAAAGAGCAGTTGTTAGGAATATTGCACAACCTGAAAATTTTGGTATAACCGACACATAATATGGAAAAAAGTCACATCTCTTAAGCATTCAAATGCATAAAAGTCTCTTGCTATCTATTGAAATTATACTATAATGGGTAATGGAGAGTAGATTAGGTCCATTACCCTACTACAATCTCCTTCACAATTAGAACATGCTTAAAGATATACAAAAACACATTTCCAAGGAAAAATAAATTTGTCTGCAAAAAAGTATAAACCACGTTTATCATCCATTCAACAAAAATAAAGTACGATAATAACAAATTTATTTTCAATAATAAAACAATAATGAACAAGTTTTCTATTCTAAAACCTTGTTTTGCCCATAGGCCATAAGACAAGCATAGCAGCACTGAGGCTACGAATAATAAGCGCAGCCCGTAAGCCACGAGGCGATATCTTGAAAGCTACGAAACAAGCGTAACACATAGGCTACGAATTACAAGCACAACTCAAGGCTACGAAAATAAGCGTGAACACACAGTCCATGAGGGTAAATAATCAAACACAACCAAAAGCCACGAGAATAACCGCAAGTTGACAAGACCCATGAGAGCAAGTGTGGACACACAGTCCATGAAGGTAAGTAACCAAACACGGTGGCAAGCCACAAGAACAAACGCTTTATGTCTAGTTCCTCTACCAAAAGTATTCACATTGTTAAGAAAATTTTCTTTTTAATAGGGAAAAATCCTTATGAACATTACGGGATAATGATCTTATAACGTAAGATTAACAAATTGTGCACAATCTATATGATAAACCTTCCCTAAACACATTTTTAACCACTTTAAAAAATAAATAACTTTTGTTTTAAAGTGTATATGATCATGAGCAATATATATTAAAGTACTTAACAATAATCTTAAGTCAATTTTTAATATACCTAATTATTCAATAGTTCAAATCAACCTCTAAGAACTCACAAGTAGCACCCATATAACTAAAGTGATTGGGATGAGTTGTTTTCACTGAATTTAACACGTGAAACAACTCATCCCAATCACTTTATTTCATAAAGCACTCACTTTCTCTATCTACTATCATATTCATAACAAATATCATCTTCATATATCTTTGCGCTTACAACTTCTAAATTTATTACTACTCAAATATTTTATAAAACACTTGTGAAATCAATCTAACTATCAACGGATATATGAGTCATTCTATTGCAAGAACCCAACTTTCATTCATTCAAATTATATGTCATTTTTTATATAATAACTAAATAAAAAAAACCATAATTTCCCAATATACTCATAACACAATCAATCACCAACAACTAAAAGTCTATACCAACAGAAAAATATTGAAACAGATGAGTTTTTCCTTTATCCTCTAGTAAGGTGCAAAGCAAAACAATAAACTCTACACGATAAAATACATGATAGGTTAGAATAAAAGTGACGATTTCAATCAGAAAAACTCTATACCACCAAAATCTATCAAATACAAATCATCAAATGAAAAGGTAACAATAAATCTCTTAATTACAATTCCCACATAAAACCATCAATGAGACAAATATTCTTATATTAGACCTATTTGGAGACTCAATCTTGATCGTAAATATAAGACCTAATTATAATCATAGTCCATTTCTCCTAAATTTCCCTTAATCTCGACTTTCTCCTCCCTATCACATTCCTAAATGTCTTAACCAACATTCTTAATTTAAGCAAAATCAGATAAATAATAAACATAATTATAATGTGTGTAAAAGTCTACAAAGGTAGCATAGTTTATAGGTTTACCAAACCTTATAAATCTCCTCGTTCCCTAAATCAAGCAATCATCCATAGAATAGAAAGTAACTCCGATCCGATGTTGAATCAGAGGCTAATAAGATTAACACCACGACGACGGAGGATTGTAGTTTTAAAAAGAACTGGTCCATTGCTTGTGGTTCTCTTCAACACTGTATCACCTTCAATGATAATGATGAAGAGATGATGAAGGGGAAAAGCACGCAAATGTTATTATCTTTGGGTGTGGGTGGGAGGTGTTTTACCAATTAATTTTGAAATAGTGACATTATTTGGAAAAATGTAACATTTCATCCTTAATCATACATTCAATCACCTATTTGAATATACAAATCAATTTACCCTTTCTTAATTCCAAAACTGTTTGAAACCTAACTATGTTAGAAAAGGAATCAACTTCACAAAATATATAACATAGTTAGAAAACAACTTCTTTTATTTTCCATAAAATATAAGTTAATAGAATATGATAAGAAAATTATTCAGTCAGACAAATAATAATTAAGAAAAAGATTTAATATAATTTCAAAAGTAGAAATTAAAATAACTTTTATAATGAAATATAGTTTAAAATTAAACTTGTTTAGTTAAGAAATTATCAAAATTGATCTATCCATGTTAGATAAAAATTGACTAACATGAAAAGTTAAATACATGATACATCTAATAATACTTGATTAAATTTTATCACAATCATTTTGAAACAAGCACACAACCCTGTAATAAGAAATATTTACAGTTATCCAACGATTATAAACAGTAATCCAAGGAAAATAAATTCAAAAGATTAGTAAATCATGAAAATATGTGAAAGAACAAATGAGCCTAATCCTTAGTTCATACGTCTTCAGATTCTTTCCCCCATGACTCCTGTCCTGATCTAACACCTATAAAAATGATAACAACAGGGGTAGACCTTATATTGCAATTGTTGGAAAAAGTACGCCCTTTTATGGGCACATCAAATATTCTAGAATTAAATATAGAATTTATTTAATAAATCAATTGAATAAAATTATATTTATTAAATAAAACAAAAAGTTTTATTGATTAATTCCATTATAAATATGGATAGGAGTATCCTTAACATAAATGATGGAGAAAAAGGCTCTCATGTGTTGAGAATCAGATTGAGAGAATGAGTTCTCTATCTCCAACGTTCCTCTCTCATACGTTTTTCTTGAGAGGGCGATTAGCTGTGCAAATCTGATCCGGGTTCTAGTAACCCGGTTCTGCGTGAGCTGAATCCTTTGGGATTCTTGGCTCCATGTTTCTATAAGAGCTTTGTTTGTTCTTATTGTTACAGGAATTCTAGAGTTCAGGTTTGAGTTTGAAGCTCCGGGATCCGGGAACACTCAGGATCGGGTAATAAATTCCTTCAGCTACTATAACTACTTGCCTACATGCATGTGCGTGCCAGCAAGGTAGTGTGATCTAATGTCATGCAAAGTGGTGTGTGCTATATACAGTGTTGCATGTACATGTAACCTATCTCAGTTGCAAGCAACTATTGAATACCGCATATCACACAACATGAATATTCATTTGCAAACCATATCAGATAACAGAACGAAGCAACTTTACTCGTAATCTAACATTTAAATTTATTATACAACTAAGTATAATATCACATCACAAAATCAAAACACCAATAATAATAATAATCACAATCAAAAGGGACTCACAAGCGCTCTCCCCATAACATTTTTCTCTTTCATTGCTCTTTTCTTTTTATTCATTTTAGTCCCTTGGATCAGCAGGGGACCTCATCCCGAGATTGCTTAATTATATTAACCAATGTACAAAAAACAAAACAGAGTTCAAACCAAAGTACACAATAATCATCACATCAACGATAATCACATATTTATCAACTAACCTACAAGCTTACTAACACACATATGCAAACAAGTAGAAGCAATTACCTGCAACACTTAGCACTTTGTTGCCTTTCCTTTTCCTTGTGGATTTCCTCTAATTACCTCCCTTACTAGATTCTCTTAATATCATACTATATAATAAAGAATCAGGAGTTTGAGAATGACAAAGTGGAGGGGAGTGAGGGATCGAATTTGAGAATAAGGAGAAGAGTAATAGTGAATTGGAAGGAAAGGAAAACGAAGTTGTTGAAGAAGGGAAGAAGATGAATTTTGGAGAATAAGGAGTTTGAGAATAACGAAGTGGAGGGGAGTGAGGGATCGAATTTGAGAATAAGGAGAAGAGTAATAGTGAATTGGAAGGAAAGGGAAAACGAAGTTGTTGAAGAAGGGAAGAAGATGAATTTTGGATGGTAATGGAGAAGAGCAAGAAGAATTGTATATAAAAAATAAGAGCAAGAAGATGAAAAATTACTTTCTTGGAGATCGAGTGGTTCCTAAGAGAAAGAGAGGACACTGGAAAATTTAGAATAGCTTCAACTTCGGTTGTCTTCACTATCTTGGTACTAAAAGATAAGTTCTTGGAAGGACCTAGAAAATACTTCTCGCCAGAAAAAGGTTTGGCAGCCATGAGAGCACTTGATGATGAATCTTTAATTTATTCTGCCATCATGGTTATGGATTTCTTGTGTTCTAATTCATGTATTTTTGGGAACTCTTCTTGGGATTCAATTTTCTTCAAGTTGTCTTCTTTTAAGGCTTTTCTTGCTTTCTCTGCTTGTATTTGCAAGAGTATTTCTTTGGTTCTTGCAAATAATCTAGCTTGATACATGTTTCTTGGGTTGTAGAAATAAACAAGTCCCCTTAATTCTTACTTAACTGCCACTACATAAGCTACTACAAGATAATCTTCAGGCAAATTCAATTTGGCAGTAATCAAATCAAAATAGGCATTAAATGAAGTCAAATCACCAGTTTGACGCAAATAAATCAAATCCTCCACAAGTGTCTTCAAAGGAGTTCCTACATAATCTTGAAGCATGACAATGTACTCCTCCCATGGTAAACGACCCCACAGCCTCCGTTTAAGAGAACAATGTCATTGTTAAAAAGTCCTATCGTCCAGATAAGTCGAAGCCAATTTCACCTTTTGTTCTCCAGGTGTTTGATGAATTTCAAAGAATCTATCACACCAAAACAACGAAGAAAGAATGTCTTGCCCATCAAATTGAGGGAATTCTATGAAGGTTTATTGTTGCAACTCCATATGCATATTATCTAGGCGACGATGAATCCAAGAAATCAATTCTTGAATTTTACAGAGGGCCAAAAATTTTTCATCTAATATATTTTTTTCCAACATGAAAATCCAAATTAACAGACATATACAGAAGCTTGGTTGAATTCGCTCACTGCAGCAATAAATTTGGCCCATTTCCTATAGTTAGGTATTTGTCTTGCATGGTTTGTTGCGTCAACCTGTTTTCTTTTGTAGCTTTTGAACACCATTTGGAAAAACCAAGACTGCTCAAACTTGTTGGTGCCGCAACATTTCTGCCTACCTTGCTCTCATCTAGCCTACTCACATCTAGCACTTCAGCCTTGTCTTTTATTTGAACAGTTTCTTGAGTGATATTTGAACAAGACCCATCAACTAAAGAGACATTCTTGGATGTTGTGGGTGATGATTCTTGCACCAACAAAGAACTTGTATAGTGTCGCGAGGTTCTGCTGCCCATTTACTTAGACACTTCTTGCACTACGATAAATTGTTTGATCTTTTCTTGATTGTCCAAAATTGCCCTCAATTGCTCTATCACCGTCTGAAATTGAGTAGATTGAGAAGTCACTTGATTTTGAATTTCATTCAATTGTTCTTGAAGTGTGTCCATCCTAGAAGCTTGTTCCTCCAAGTTCTTTACCACGTCTTCCATAGAAACAGAACTAGAGGTTGAGGACTGAGGCTTAGGACTCATTTTTCTTCAAATTTGTGCAAGAAAACAGAGAAATATGAAGAAAAGATGAGCTCTAGTACCACTGGTATGATATTTATAGAAATATTGAGAAAAATTGTAATAATTGAGAGGAAGAACAGGTCAGGGAAGAGAGAGAACTGAGAGGGAGAACACTACAAAACATGGGTTGCTTACCGGCGTTTTTTTGCCTCTTTCTGATGTTTCTTTCCGGCAAATCGACGCTACAGCATTTTTGTGAAACGCCAGAATAAAACCGTCGAAAAGCTGCAAACCGGCGTTTTACGAAACGCCGGAAAACGTCAATAGAAAATTAATATTATATGTAGACATACCGGCGTTTTCGGAAACGCCAGTATGTATTATTTTAATATAAAACATACCGGCGTTTTGTCTAAACGCCGGTATGTCTATTTTATTTTTTTTTAAAAAAAAAACACACTTACTGGCGTTCTAGAAAACGCAGGTAAGTGTTTATTTATTTATAAAAAAAACCTCTATTTTTAGCCCTAATTTATTAAAATTAGGCAGAAAATAAATGGAAAAAATAAATTCAAAAATAAGTTAATAACAACACTATCTAAAATGAGAATCATCAATTAATAAATAAATATAATTGCCGAATATGTTGTTTTTAAAAAACGCCAATATGTTGTTTATTACCCGTGTTTTTTGTAAAAACGTCGGAATGCTTGCGCGGGTAATTGCCGAATTTTTTGTAGTGAAAGGGAAAAGACCTTAGCCCATCACATTATGCCAAAGTAAAACAAATCACAACAACTCTATTACAATTGAGAGTAAGGGTCTTATTTATAGGCTTATAATGTAAACTAACACTAATGACTCTATTGTAAGTTTGTAACTAACTTCTAACTAACTTTTGCCTTTATTTATTACTCCCTCCTGTACTAAATATAAGACCTAATTAACTTTTTTAGAAAATCCTATAAAAAAGCAAAATAAGTTAATTATAAATTGATTTACCTAATTTTTTCCCTTAAATTAGTTTATTTTACGTATAAACTAATGTATAATCTAAAAATATATCAAATATGTCATGATTTAATAGCCTATTTCGCAACCTTAACCTCTCCAAAAAATAGTCAATTAGATCTTATATTCAGGACCAGAGGTAGTATTTCATAACAATCCAAGCATATCGTGCGAATTTCAATCCAAGACAATTAATAAAGCCCAGAACATTAAGCAAATTAGATTTACTATTCTACTAGACATGTGACTAAAAAGGGCTAGCCTAGTTCGATCCCACTAGGTGAGGATGCTAAGGAAGAAAATATACTAGGTATTCTTACCTTTGCTTAAATGCAAAGAGATTGATTCGAACTCAACTTCAAACAGCAAGACAATCAAGCTTACCGTTGAGTCAAGCCGACTCTACTAGACATACAACTAAACATAATTATATTGACAATTAATACAACTGCCTTTTACATTGCTAACACAACGGAACGGGAAAAAACCTTAACTTTAAGAATTAGGCTGGGTAATCGAGAATATGCAGGAAATTGTCATACAACTTTAACTACTATCTCATTCACAAGAAATAAAAATGGAAAAAATGACTGTAGAAAAATAAGGAGATGCTCATCCATCTATAAGCTACTTAAAAATAATCCTAGATAAATAATCCAGTTCAATTTTTGGAGAATCCTAAGAAAGATAAATGAGTTACTTAAAAAATTGAGTTAACTAATTTTTTCTCTAAAATTGTTTATTTGACTTTTGAACAAACATAGAATCAAATAATATACAAATTACGTCATTGTTAAGAGGTCCATTTAGCTGTCTCTAGAAAGGGTGTATTGTTAGGAACAAAACGTATCAAGCTACATTGATCAGGGGAACCCGATACATACCAGAATCTTGAGAAACACCTGCTATAATCGGCTGTTGACTAGATGGAGAAAGTCTAGAATTGAATGGCAGCTGTAATGAGGTGGAAGTAATGCCACTGAGACCTGATGCCTGCTGCAGAAGACGATAAATGAAGATGAAAAATTGTTTATGCGCGTGAAGGAGTGAGCGGCCGATCAATTGAGTGAATAAGAGAGAGATAAATAAACAAAGAGTAGTAAAAATTAGGGTTTCTTTTCATAAAAAAAAAAAGCAAAAAAATAGGGTTTCTAACTAATAGGCGCATGAAGTTAAATCAACATCTTCCAAGGGTATTTTATTTTATTTTTTATCAGAATCAAGGGTATTTTATGGGAGAAAAGTAATATAAATAAAATAATGAATAGAGTTATTTGATAATATTTTAAGGGACTGATTAAATAAATTATTTAAGGAGGTTTGAAAAAATGCATTTAGTAGAAAAATAAATTATTTAAAAATTGTTCCTATTTTCATTATTTTCTCCCCTTCAATTTCTATTTATAAACTATTTCGATAAAATAAATTTCTAACTTACCCTATTTTTTCTTTTTCTGATAAAAAACAAATTTCCCCTATTTTCTCTCCTTAATTGTTTTCCCTATTAGATTGACTTCATTTAACATCCTTCTTGTAAGTTGTAACCTCCCTAATTTGTTTTGTCAAATTTTGTTTTTTCAAATTGTTCCTTTATTATATTTTTTAGGGCAAAAGAGCTAATCTAGTAATTAACTATTTCACTTTGGGCAAAAATAATAAATGACTGTTTCGCGGTGCATAAATAATAACCAACTTTGTGACCCGGTGCAAAAATAATAAAACCGGTACTAAATGTTAATTTGTTGTTTTGTGGAACCTTTCTGATATTATTTTCTAAAGTAAAAATACCATTTTACCCTCTCACAATTAAAACTTAACCCTTCTTTCTTCTGCCCTTCATCTTCCTATGCTAATTAGTATCGGCAATGTTTTAATTGGGAGGGGAAAAATGTATTTTTCACTTTCAAAATAATATCAGAAAGGTCCCACATAACTACAAATTAACATTCAGAACCGGTTTTATCATTTTTGCACCGGGTCACAAAGTTAAATATTATTTATGCACCGCGAAATAGTCATTTATTAGTTTTGCCCAAACTGAAAGAGTTAATTATTAGATCAGCACTTTTGCCCTATTTTTTATTTAGATTAACTTCATTTAATATTCTTCATATTTTCCATACAGAATATCATATATTTTAGAGAATGTTAGAGTATGAATTAAAATCATGAACCAATAAAATTACATAATGTTTAAGTCAATAAGCATAGTGCTGAAAATTCATACAAAAGAAAATGGGCTTAAGTGCAAAAATGTCCACGTAATTGTCACGAAAGTGTAAAAATACCTATTTAAAGTTTTTTTGAGCAACTACCCATGAAATTTCAAAAGCAGGGCAATGGTTCATCTTGTTAAATAATGTAACTTTCGGGCCACAAAATTTGTTATTATTTTTTTTTAATCACCGTCCGATTTAATCCGGACTCGAAGGGTATGAGTGTTGTCCCTCTCCCAATGAGAGCACTTCCTGGGATTCGAACACGTATTCTTATCCTTACGGGGATTGTAGCCCACTTACCAGCTCAACCAACTACCTATTGGTAAAGTAGTTTATTATTTATGCACCGTGAAATAGTCACTTTTTATTTTTACCCAAATTGAAATAGTTAATATCAAATCAACGCTTTTTCCGTTCAAGTAAATTCCTACAATTTAGCTCTAATGACCTTTAAGTGCACTACAATATATATCATATGTAATTGAAAAATGAGAAGTCAAGGGTCAATTTCTCATCTTAAATAAGTTAAAAACCTTATTTTACCACAATAAAATCATATAATTATATCATATGTAATTGAAAAATGAGAAGTCAAGGGTATATTTCTCATCTTAAATAAGTTAAAAACCTTATTTTACCACAATAAAATCATATAATTATTAGGATTTGTTCATCATCATTATCATCATTGTCTCTATTGTCATTAATTATGGCTAATTCTAAGAACTCAAATTTTTTTTAGTATGACACATTTGAGGCAAAGAAGATCATGGAAAAGGAGAAAAGAGGGGAAAGACGGTGTTTTAGCCGTCTATAAACCTTTTATTCAAACAAAATTTTTTTTATTTTTTTGTTTTAGCCATCTATAAACCTTTTATCTATCCAGCATATGGCCCTATACTCGGGTCACATTTACCCTAAGTTAGTAGAGATTTCTTACAGATTCCCTGAAGGGTTTCCCTCTGAGGATTCTGTAAAGGTCTCGCTCAAGTTGTTACTTATTTAGCAAGAATAATCCCTGAGGCTTGTCCCTGAAGGTTAAACTTGTTAAGTAGGGTTTTCACCTTTTTGGTGGATGCAACTTGGGAATCTTATATAAGTTAGAGACTCACCTTTAAACCTAAAAGACATGTTACCTTGTTACACCAATGAGTTTCAAGAACTATACATCATTAGGACATCCTTTTGAATATGATACCATATATGAATATAATACTCATTATGATTACGAAAAATATGATGAAAAAGAGTATTATATTGATGAAGAATGGTATGATGATAGCATTAACTTCTACCCGAATGAGTTACAAGTTGACGAAAATTATATATGGGTGGAAGAACGCTCCGATGATTTAGATATGTATGTGGCTTTATGCCAACGCCTCGAGTTTATTGAGAACTGTAATAAGGCTAATGGAGTGCATAATGAAGAATTTGAACAAGAACATTCCATGATATTGGATGCATTGGAGACTATACGCTAACGTATGAGAAATCCTTACATTCAGGAGAAAAGTCAAACAAACCAAGCAACTAAGTCAACTGAGGTAGTAGAAGGTTCTCCTTTAGAATTAGAAGAGTTCTCTTCAAATGTGGAAATCACCCATGCTAATGAGGTTACCTTACTAGAACTTATTCCACAACAGAAAACAGAGGTAGAAGATTCTCCTTTAGAACTAGAAGAGTTCTCTTCAACTGTGGAAATCACTCATGAGGTTACTCTACCAGAACTTATTTCACAACAAACACTACCAGGAACTATTTCAACTAAGGTGGATCATTTTCAGATTTTAACCATTAAGGATTAAATTAATCATATGATTGGTAACACTAATCATGTTGATTTCAACTGTGAAGAGTTTATTTTTGGTGAACCAATGAAGATAGATCTTTCCTTAATTGGGACTATGAGAATGCAAGATTATCAAACTAAAGTGTAACATCCCAAAAATTGAAAATTTATGTTAAAGATAATTAGCAATTATTTAATGCCTTGGGAAGTAACTTAGGAATAAAAAAAAAGCTTTGAAAATAAAATAAACACGGATGAATATATTTTAAGATATTTAATTATTTGATAAAAATAACTCTTACAAAAGAATTTAAGGGGAAGTAAAAAAAAGGGCGAAGACCCAAAAATGATACACAACTATTGGCCAAGGAACAAAAATAGTACATAACTATTTCAAGGTACAAAAATGATACCCAACTTTTACCATGGGATTAAAAATGATATTTTCATTAATATGACAATAATATTAGACATGAAAAGTCCAAAATGCCCTTATAATCAAATAAATTTTTACTGGGCAGCGATTAATTTATAAGGGCATTTTGGACTTTTTATGTCTAATATTATTGTCATATTAATAAAATATCATTTTTGATCCCATGGTAAAAGTTGGGTATCATTTTTGTACCTTGAAATAGTAGTTATGTACTATTTTTGTTCCTTGCCCATTAGTTATGTATCATTTTTGAGCCTTCGCCCTAAAAAAAATAAACTAATCTTGTTGAGGGAGGTTTGAAAAATAAATAGGAATTTGCAATGAGTTAATGAGTTAAAGGGGCATTTTATGTATACTTATTGAATAGTAGAAAAATGATTTAATTAAAAGGGGCATTTGACTATAATACCCCTCTCTTCATAAAACACATACACACATACACATTTGCCTATCATCTTCTAGAAAATTCTGCTTCTCCTCCTCTCTTTCTTTTCTCTCGTTTCCTCGCTGTCCCCCTCCAGTTCCAGCATCATTTTCATCCAAAACTCTTGGTGGATCATGACCCAATATCTTGTGTAAGTGCCGTGTGAGCTTCAGGTGAAGATTCCTTACTTTCACATATGATTATTTTCGATTTTGGGGAGAAGAACATTGGAGAGATGAGACTGAATTTTCTGGGTTTAGTAATAAGCATATACTTTCTTTAAGTTTTAATTTATAGTGTGGGTTTCCTTGATATGTAAAGGTTGAAGTTTTCTTTGCTTCTTCATTTTTAGTTGGCCGAATGGGTTTTCTGGATTGGGAGTTGATGTGTTAAATGAATTGAAGTTATTCCTATGTTTTTGTTTGCTACTGATATGAGTAGAGAAATGAGCTTAAATTGTGATGCATGTATATATATTTTTCTGAAATAGCTGTGTGAAAGCCGAATGAATTTGGGAAGGGGCTGAAGGCTTTTATTTATATGGGTAAGGTTTTACTTGATTTAGGATTTATGAAGTGAAATTATATATTTTGGATGTTGCAGTTGTAGTTACAATTTTTTTTATTGACTGAACTGAATATGATGTGTATATTTCATTTATTTGATTCAAGCATTTGTTGATTTGTGTTAATTAGTTGAGGGGGACCTATGAATTGAATTGTTAATAAGTAAAGCTTGATAAAGTCATGTTTTTTTTATATGTTACTTGAAAATTCATGTCAATTATAAGTGAATTGGTTATTTAAAACATGTTAATTGGAGTTAGTGAGTAGTTATAGATGATGAAATTTGCAAAGATTGCTGAACTTGAGGCTCGATACAATTTGTTTGTGAAGAATTCAGTAGTGAAGTAGAGCTAGGAAATTTCTTGTTTTGAGGTGTAAGAGTTAAGAGACTTTCTAGTGTAGAAAATTTAAAGAAGAGCTGACAATAAGAGAAATCAAATTGGTATGTGATGTTTTGACTGACTATTCTAGGCTTGGTACCCTGGTTATTGTTTTGAATAGAATTTGAAATCATAGTAACTGAAATATGATGAAGATAATGATTATAAATCTGGGTTGGTGTGTTAGAAAGGAAAGAATGTATAAGAGTTCATGAGTTGAAATGGTGACAATGGATCTTTGGGAGCTTGAACCCATGACATGGTGAGAGAGCCTACAAATTTATTAATTCGAGATATATGATACTGCAAGTTTGATTTAATGTATATGTGTATTTGGTAGTCGTTTGGGTTTGACAATGGCAAAGTTCAGGTGGTAAGCATATAGGAGATTGTTATTCTAAGGTGTTACTTTGGGAAATTTTGGGTTTGCACTTAAGTAAGAATTGAATTTAACTTAGTATTGTTATTAAGTGTTATGGAGATAAACTCAAGAATTTTATGATAATGTTTTGAGGGTTAAAATAGAATTTTATTAAGTGGAAGGTACTGAAATAGAGTCTTATGTTAGTTTATGATTAGTTAGTAATACGTGATTTATTTGGAAATGAATTCATGGTAAGAATGTAAAACTGGAATAAGGATTGTGACTTAGTATTTATGGTTAAGGTATATGAATTACTTTTTGAAGTATACTAGAAGCTAGTGATTTTCACTTTAGTTTTAGCTTAGATTCATCCTTGTGATTGATGGAGGGTGTTAATTGTTAATTTTAGATGATGCTGATGTTAAAATTGAACTTGAAGGAAAGACATGGATTATTGTTGGTGGATTTGAAATTGTCAAAACATCTCATGGTTCTTCTTAGCTTTGTTTCTTCTTGGCATGAGAGGTGGGATATGGGTGTCAATCAATTTATATTTTCATTGTTGTATGACTAAAGAATCTATTTGTTCTTTTATTCTTAATTATATTTGTTCAAAGTATATGTTATGTCATTAATATTTAGAATAAAATAGTTGATTTAATTGATTGATTTAGTCAATTATTAATTGATTGAGTCAATTAATTAGATTGATTAAGTAATTAGGTTTGAGATTATTATTATTATGTTGTTTTGTTATTTTAATTATTATTGCTAGTATATGTTGGGCTTAGGGTTTAGTGAGGCCCGATTCTAATTAGGTCAAGATTATATAACTTGACATTAGAGTTTATTGTAAGAGTCATGTCTTGTCTTTTGAATATGAGTTGATTTGTGTTTGACGGCCGACGGCCGGTGTCTCTCTTTGTCTCTTATAGCCGACGACCTCTTCTCTCTTTGACCCCTCTGTTCTCTATTTCTTGTCTTCAACCCTCTAGATCTATTCTTCTTCACTGTTCTTGCTTAATCTTTATTAGCAAATAGTTATTTTTATAACAGTGGTACCAGAGCCTTTCTTTCCTTGGTCCCCCGCTGCATGTTTAGGGAAAAATGTCATATGGGAAACTTGATGCCTTCTTTGATCGGCTTGAGAATAGAAAAAAAAGGCATGGGTATGATTTTACCCATATCCGCCAAAGAGGCTCGCTAGAAGATTTTCACTTTACATGGGATTTATTTACTGCACAAGTGGATTTATCTGAGGATTATATGGTGGATGTGTATCTCTCTGCCCTAAAGAGTGAGATTGAAAGGGTCGTCCGTATATTCAATCCAATGACGCTAACAGAGGCGAGGAGATTAGCACACATGCAAGAGAATGTTTTAGAAAAACAAAGGGGCCATTTAAAAACATGTTCTTCTCCTTTGTCTTCTCTGTTCACTAAGTCAAAGCCTTTGGTCAATTACCAAAACACCATTATTTCATGTGGGCAGCCAACAAGTCCTACTTCTACATCTTTTGAAGCCTATTCCTCAACGACAAATTCACCAATGGAAGCTTTCATGGCAGAGACACCTTTGGCTAGGGAGAAATTAATGTTGGGTCATTCCAATAATTCCTTTATTGGCACCAAGAAACAGGGAAAAGAGACACAGTTCTTAACACCTGAGGATGAAGAGGATGAAGCTGATCACAATTGTATGGCGTCCTCCCTTCCTCTAAAGAACCAATCGAGTCCCATGAAGGTGTCTTTGGAGGGTGCACCTCCAAATGTTTTTTCCTTTGATCAATTACCACAGATGGATATGAGTGAATCTCTTGCAAATAAGGATGTGGAAGTTGCATTGCAGCAAGCTATGAAAGTTTCAACTCTCACGTGTCTAGGTACTGTTCAATCTGAAAAGTCAAACTTTCCTTCACACAGGAGCCAGCTGCCATATTTTTGTTTGAAGCAACAGGGTATTGTATCATAGCTATACGACACTTACTACAGGCTGCAGGAGCATAATACACATGAATCCATGGGCTTTGTCTTTCATGAATCAAGTCCAAAAGTGTTGTCATGGAATATTTCTGATGGGCTTAACAGTGGATTTTCAACATGGGTTTTACTTATTAATTCATCTCCTACAAGAAGCCTATTGCAAATATGGTATACGGGAAAATTAACATCTATGCTTGTCGGAAGATTTTGCTGTCTAAGCATAAAAGAGAAGAAACAAGTTGTGCACAAGATATGATCAGCATAAAGTTTTAATTTTCAAAATTTTAGTATTTTTGTTCTTATAGATCCTTGAGGGCAAGGATCTTTTAAGGGGGGAAGTATTGTTATGTCATTAATATTTAGAATAAAATAGTTGATTTAATTGATTGATTTAGTCAATTATTAATTGATTGAGTCAATTAATTAGATTGATTAGGTAATTAGGTTTGAGATTATTATTATTATGTTGTTTTGTTATTTTAATTATTATTGCTAGTATATGTTGGGCTTAGGGTTTAGTGAGGCCCGATTCTAATTAGGTCAAGATTATATAACTTGACATTAGAGTTTATTGTAAGAGTCATGTCTTGTCTTTTGAATATGAGTTGATTTGTGTTTGACGGCCCGACGGCCGGTGTCTCTCTTTGTCTCTTATGGCCGACGACCTCTTCTCTCTTTGACCCCTCTGTTCTCTATTTCTTGTCTTTAACCCTCTAGATCTATTCTTCTTCACTGTTCTTGCTTAATCTTTATTAGCAAATAGTTATTTTTATAACAGTATATTTTATACTTTTGCATAAAAATGATTTCAATGTTTTGAAGATACTGTTGTGGAAATTTCATGATGAGATTTGATATCTGATTTCAAATCAATTTATTCATTACTATATAAATATATATTTTTAAGGGGAACTAGACACAAAACGTTTGTTTCGTGGCTTGCCACGCTTGTTTCGTGACTTCGTGTCACGCTTGGTTATTTACCCTCGTGTGACTGTGTGTCCACGCTTGTTTCGTAGTCTCGAGCTACGTTGGTTTTTCGTGGCATTCGGGCTGTGATTTAACCTAAATGTCGCCCTCTAGGTCAATCAAAATTCAATACAATATTACAAATACTAGTAGCTAGTGGTAGTAAGGGTCTTTTCCTCGGTCTAGGTTATAATCTTACTAATTAAAGGAGATTTTGTCACGCAAATTAAGTAAGGAAGTTTGAGGTTGATTTTATACTAAAACTACAATTATAACCTAAAAATCTAAACTAATCGAATTGAAATGTAAAAAGATAGATGAGAAGTAACCTCCCTCTCCAAAGTACTTGTGCTCTTGGTTAATCGGACCTCATATATTTGTTCTTCTTAATATAAACTAGTTAAATTCTCAAGATCTCTTTAATCAAAGAAGTCTACAAGAGTTTAACTAATTTAATTAAGGCTTAAGCTCTTTCAAGCCAAGAACATACCAAGAGCAACTCTAAACACTAAATCTAGCATTTAGGAAACAAATTCATTCCACAAATGTAGGAGGAGCTAATCGCACACACATACATGTATGAAACTACAAGAATTAAGCCAAGGTTTTCATGTCCTTAACATAAAAGAGAGATTTCAAGCTAACATAAAGTAGAATACCTAAATAAAGATGCTCTAACCTATATAAGCCTAGATCTAGACATACATAGGCAAAAATTTACATATAGCTTGAAACCTAAAAGAGTACATTACAAATACATGAGGCCAAATGTGAAGATCTACAAGCACATTCCTTTGGAGAGAGAGATTAGGATGTCTAGCCAAGCATGGAGAAGGTGGAAGGAAGATGAATGGCGTGAGAATCCATGGAGGTTTGGTGCTTGGCCGAGAGGATGGAGGAGATGGAAGAAGAGAGAAAAATGGAGAGAAAGAAGATGAAGATGAAGTGGAAGTGAAGGAATGTATCAAATGAAGTTAGTTAGGGATTAAGTAGGTTGTTAGTTGGATGATGAGTTGGCAAATGAGGGTGGTGAGTTGTCAAAAAGATATTTTTATGGTTATGGAGGGAGGTTATGCGAAATGGAGAAGGTGAAGGAAGGGATAGGGGTATTTTGGGTATTAGGTGAAAAGTGGATGAATGTGGTCTTGATCTTGGCTAGATGCATCCCCAAAGTTTGCTCCTTTTTCTCCTCAAGATTGTGCTGCCCTTTTTGCCCTTAATGAAGCTCTCCATCAACTCCAAATTTGAATTTGAAGTTGGAGCCAATTTTGAAATTTGAATTTTGGGCTCCAATCCTCTAGTCCTTGCCTTTCCTCCAAGTCCCTCATTTGAGGTGTCAACTTGGTTCTATTTTCCCTCCAAGCCAATTCCTTGCATTCCAAGCTGTGCAAAAGGGTTGTGGGGTCCACGTGGGACCCCCCTACACATGAAAACGCACAACTAGTCAAAAATGACCAAAATACCCTTGGTTACTTAAAATGCAAGTAATTAAGCTAATATTTTCCAATAATTCACACATAAGCATGCGCAATAAAATATGCCAATAATGATCAAATATAGCAAATAAACCACACTAATTAAGCTCAATTGCACATGCTTAAAGGGATGAAATTTGGTCTAATCAAATCCCCCACACTTAATCTTTGAACTCCGGGCAAAGTCATGTAAAAAGAGTAACTCAATCATTAAGCATAGTGAAGGCACTTGGAATTATCATAGCATACAAGTTGATCTTTTTGAACCTTTCCCTAAAACATCGCATGGGCCAAATCTAAGGATACAAAGCGAATGCAAGTTTAGCAAGCAACTAGAATTAAGGAGGAATGCCAATTGAGATTTTTTTTCCTCACCGGATTAAAGTGTTTAACTCATTCACTCAAGTTAGGAAAAATACCTAACTAGGGACTTGTGATCACTCTTTGGCTCAATGCACTTAACCTCTCCATAAGCTTGTAGTAGCTCTAAATTCTCCACCCATTATTATGCATGGCACAATCAAATCTAGAGGACTTTAAGGATTGAATGGAAGGCTAATATGAATGATGAATGATGGAAAGTAGTCAATGACCAATGATATAAACTAGTAATCACCACATATGCATGCAACACAATAAATCCAAGTCCAACAAACATGCTACATCTCACTTTTATTTTTTCTTATGCCTTTGGCATACTTGAGCACTTTGTACTCTTTTCTCTCTTTCTCTCTTTTTTTTACTTAGGCCTTTGGCCTCTTTTTTCTTTTCTTTTCTTTTCTTTGCTTTTCTTGGCCTTTGGCCACACTTTTCTTTTCTTTCCCCCATCTAAGGCTCTCGGCCATTTTCTTTTTCTTACATGCAACATGCTTTTCACAAGATATAACAATACAACATTAATATAAATGTAAGCATATGCTATAATCACTTATCCACACATTGGTCAAGGTGGTAGAAAAGAAAAGTGAATGGCCCAAAGGGGTTAATCAAAGGATAATATTCGGTTTGCTTATTGTTTGGGTCATAAGGGCTTAGAAAGAAACGCCCCTTTCATTTTCAATCATGCCATGCATTGTGATCTTGAACAAGAGCTAGGACAAGTTCTAGGAGGTCAAGTTTACTATTGGCCCACTCAATTCGGTTGAAGGCTTCTTACTTTAATGGCTTACTCTAATTAGTCACTTCCTCCCTAAGAAAAGTTAAATGGGAAACTTACACCCTCTTTATACCTTAAAAGTGCCCCAAGCAATGCCCTAAGTAATCATTCCGAAAATTCTACTTACACACTAGAGGACAATTTCATTTACTTTCAAGAGCCATGATCAAGTTAAATTTTCAAGAAAATCATGCCAAATAAGTCCACAAATCAAGTGTGAAAGCTTTGAATTAGACCACTTTTAAGCACATAATACATCCCCCCACACTTAAAGCATACATTGTCCTCAATGGACCAATCAAATCAAGTAGGAAGATGCATTTCAAAGGCAAGGTAGCAACATAAAAGGCCGGGCAGTCCAAACATACAAATGGCCAATGCATGTATTATTCACAAACTAACACTAAACACAACCTATCAAAACAAATTTTATAATTTTTTTTTACTCACTGACGCTTAGGAAGCCCAACTGGATGTAGACTCAAGTCGCTAAGCATTCGGAAGCAAAAGGCTACCGGAAGCAACAATGCTTCCGGAAGCAAAAATGCTACCGGAAGCAAAGTTTGATCTAGACTCTAAGTTAAGGCTCTAGCGGATGCAAAAGTTGCTACTGGATCTAGATTCGGAGTCTCAGTCCTATCGGATGCAAGAGTGCTTCCGGAAGCGAAAGTGCTACCGGAAGCAACTGGACTTAGATTTTTTTTTCAAGTCCCTTCCGGAAGCAAAAGTACTTCCGGAAGCTCAACCATACTCGGATGTTCTAAGTAATCTCCCTTCCGGAAGCAAAAGTGCTTTCGGAAGCTCAACTATACTCCGTTGGCGGAAGCAAATTTACTTCCCTTAGCACGGACGCTGGTGGATGCAGAACTCATCCGGTAGCGGGAGTCAATTCAACACTAATCCGATCCTAGTTGACATAATCTAAGTGAAACGCTTCCGATAGCCAAAACACTTCCGGATGTAAAATCCTATTTCCAAAGCAACACTTCTGGAAGCAAATAGGCATCCCCGAGCACTAGTGAATTTTTAACAACCTAAAACAACATACTAAAACATGAACCTAAACACAATCCTAAACACACAAACACAATCCTAATTTTTTTCTAATACTAACACCTTCCCCCACACTTAAGAATTTACAATAAGAGAATGAGTGAGGAAAGGAAAGAGACAACCTCTTATGGAGGCTTGAAGTTATCCTTGAAGAATAGGAATTTATGGCCATGAAGTTGGTGAAGTCGGCCAATTTGAAGCTTCTTCATTATGCTTTTACCAAAAGCATCGCATGAGGCTTGGAGCTTCCTAGTAAGTTCCCTTGCGGCCTTAATGAACTCTCAATATTCCTTGTGCATCCGAAAAGTGCCTACAACATGAAACAAACGTCCCTTTTGCAAGGGGTTGTAGGCATGCCAAGATAAACTAAATGGAACACAAGGATAATCAATATGCACGTGATGAGGTAAAACAATATCATGAAATATGGTGATCAAATTAGGCAATTCAAATCTAGGAAGATGTTGCCCCTCTGAAGCACTTGACCAGTGATCACCATTTGACCTCCCCATCAAACTTTTTGTATGGCTTCTCAAAACAAGTTTCAAGGTAGAGAATTCTCCTTGCAAAGCACACTCTACACGCATGCGCCTCAATCGGCTCCGCCAATCCAAAATTGTATACAAGGTATAGAAACGCAAGTCTCCTTGCAATTGAACTCCAGTCTCCATCATGAGAGCAAGCACTCCTTCCAACCTAGCTGGATCCACAAAATTGAACAAACATCCCTTGTACAAGGGGTTGTAGCTAGACAAGGAGTGTATAAATGTACCAACAACATCAAGTTCACAGTCATCAGGCTTGGGACTAGTAACATCATGACGCATGCTCACAATACTAAAATCATCAGCAAGAGAATTCATGCAAGCATCATTAACATTCACCAAGCAAGAATCTAATAAACCGGAAGATGTATGCTCATCCTCATGTGAAAGCAAGCGCAAGGGACTTACATGCTGTTCTACCACAGTTTCAATCAACAATGTATATGGCCTACATGCTTCCTTATATATGCAAATATTGAATGAAGGCTTAGCATAAGTAGGCAGTGGCTCAAGAGCAACCAGCAATGGCACATTAAACTCAAGCATAGAAAACAAATCAAGGATCACACTTTGAACAAGCTCATGAAATGTCTTCTTCCCTAAGTTACATGAACTAGAAAAGGTAACAAGTGTAGGATCAAAAATTATACCTTGAGATGATTTATGCACGAGTTGAGAAGTAGAGAAAGATTCAAGCTCTTGTGCCAATTGCGCTTCCACCTTGCATTCCGCTTTAGAGATTTCATGCTCCGTTGCTTCCGGAAGCGAAAGTGCATCCGGAAGCGTTAGACTCTCTGCCTCACTATGAACTTCCTCAGGAACATGTGTCACTGGAGTAGGATGCTGTCCATTTTGCTCATCATCCTTAGGTTGAGACTGTTGCACCATATCACGTATAAACGCCTTCGAGACCTCTTGCTCCAAGAGAAGGGAGCTCTCGGTCTCTTGGTCTTTCTCCCCAATGGAAGAGGGCAATCCGGTCACTTCTTGCTCCTCAACCTCCTCATTCTTCTCTAGGGAATTAGAGTGATGTTCAACATGTGTATCACCCCTAGAAGTAGCCTCATCCATTGTATCAGCACCCAAGACAACATCATCATTGGCTGTTTGCAATTTTGTCAATTGTTTTCTATGAAATTCCACGAGAAGAGAATATTTATCCTCATAACAGTCAACGCATATGCTCATCTCATCACATGAACAAGTCATAGAATTATCAAGATCATCACTATGAGAAGCACTAGGTAAGACTCCATTAGACTCAAAAGTGCTAGGTGGATTTGCAACATTCATCTCAATCCTAGGATCATTCTCTTGACACTTTTGAGGTTCATGCTCTTCTTCATCAAAGCAAGGAATTGATTCAACTTGAACTCCTCCCTCCAAATTCATGTCATCAGGATTTACAACCATATTGAAAGGTAGGTCACCTTGCTGTGCCTCTTCCTCGGCCTTTGTATTCATCCATTGAGAAGCAAATGAAATAATGGCCTCTTGTTGCTTTGCATGCTGATCAAATATTGAGTCTAACCTCTCCATAAAGGATGCACACATTTGCATCATCAAATCATTTGTACTAGAAGAGGGAGAATCTGGACTTGGAGAAGCATACTCATTGGGCATTTGAGCATGAAAGAAGTCATTCTGCTCCATATGTGTAGGAACACAGCTTTGTAAAGGCTCTGGATGATCATAAAAATTGTGCTCATAGCCATAAGGAGGTGGATGAGGCTCAAATTGCGAAGCTTCTTGATAACCATACAAATCCGGACTTTGAGCACAAGAAGCATTAAATCTCATTTGGTAAGGATCAGAATCTTGATATGGAGGAGCATAACCTTGTTGATCTTCAAAAGCATGATATGGAGTAGCATAACCTCCTCCCCCCCACTCAAAGCTTGGATGGTCCGCCCATCCTTGATGGTATGTATTTGTGGAAGGGTTATGCTCTTGGAATGGATGTCTCCTCCCATAGAATTGTTGTGGATTGGTGGCCATGCCATGAGGTGAGAATGAGGCATATGACCTTGCAAAGTCATTCATTCTTTCATCCATGAAGAACAAGCGTTAAAATGTCCTGCAAAAATGGGCAAAACAAACCAACAAAACCCTGCAAACAAACCACAACAACCAGCCAGCAGCACAAACAGAATATAATCCCAAGTTGTCCAGAAATAGTCCAGAAAATCCAGCAAAACAGGGAAAGTTCAAAAATTCACGTTGGACAGTAGGAATCGAATTTTGAGGCAAATAATATATCAAATGAAAGCTTAAAACTTGTAGTTTGTCCAGTTAAAACAGTTTCTCAAAATTCGTTGTATATTGCTCCCAGTTTGAAAAACAGTGAGGAAGTAAAAACAGTATTTTCATAACAATTTCCAGCACACAGGGCAGAGTTCAAAAATTATTTCCAGACAATACAGAAGGAGTCTAGCAACAAGTAATATGTCCCTGGAAAGCTTAAAATGTGTAGTTTAACCACAACAAATAAGTTTGGTCAAATTCGAGCTACACAATTTATAATTGCACAAGCAAGCAAACTAGTCACACAGGGACTTTCCAACAAACAGTCTGACTTCAACGAATTGTTCCAGGCAGTATACAAATCAGTTCTACACAAATAATATGTCCAAAGAAAGCTCAAATCTGGTAGATTATCCTGGTAAAACAGTTTTATTTATGGTGCAGTAGATTGCTCCCAGTTTTAAAAACAAGGAACCTGAAATTCCAGCACAGTCAGACAACAAATTCCAGCAACTTTCTGAACAATTTCCTAACAATAGTTTGGCTAACTAGAGCAGCCAATTAAGCATCAAACAGCACAAATATGTCCAGAAAATGTGCACTAACAGTGTGCAAAGCAAGCACTAAAACAAATTCAACCAAGTGCACAATCAAGCAAGTAACCGAAGAGAGAAAAACAAATTAAAATGTGACTACTACACCTAAAACTAGCAAGAATCAACCTAAACCGGCAACGGCGCCACTTGATTTAACCTAAATGTCGCCCTCTAGGTCAATCAAAATTCAATACAATACTACAAATACTAGTAGCTAGTGGTAGTAAGGGTCTTTTCCTCGGTCTAGGTTATAATCTTACTAATTAAAGGAGATTTTGTCACGCAAATTAAGTAAGGAAGTTTGAGGTTGATTTTATACTAAAACTACAATTATAACCTAAAAATCTAAACTAACCGAATTGAAATGTAAAAAGATAGATGAGAAGTAACCTCCCTCTCCAAAGTACTTGTGCTCTTGGTTAATCGGACCTCATATATTTGTTCTTCTTAATATAAACTAGTTAAATTCTCAAGATCTCTTTAATCAAAGAAGTCTACAAGAGTTTAACTAATTTAATTAAGGCTTAAGCTCTTTCAAGCCAAGAACATACCAAGAGCAACTCTAAACACTAAATCTAGCATTTAGGAAACAAATTCATTCCACAAATGTAGGAGGAGCTAATCGCACACACATACATGTATGAAACTACAAGAATTAAGCCAAGGTTTTCATGTCCTTAACATAAAAGAGAGATTTCAAGCTAACATAAAGTAGAATACCTAAATAAAGATGCTCTAACCTATATAAGCCTAGATCTAGACATACATAGGCAAAAATTTACATATAGCTTGAAACCTAAAAGAGTACATTACAAATACATGAGGCCAAATGTGAAGATCTACAAGCACATTCCTTTGGAGAGAGAGATTAGGATGTCTAGCCAAGCATGGAGAAGGTGGAAGGAAGATGAATGGCGTGAGAATCCATGGAGGTTTGGTGCTTGGCCGAGAGGATGGAGGAGATGGAAGAAGAGAGAAAAATGGAGAGAAGATGAAGATGAAGTGGAAGTGAAGGAATGTATCAAATGAAGTTAGTTAGGGATTAAGTAGGTTGTTAGTTGGATGATGAGTTGGCAAATGAGGGTGGTGAGTTGTCAAAAAGATATTTTTATGGTTATGGAGGGAGGTTATGCGAAATGGAGAAGGTGAAGGAAGGGATAGGGGTATTTTGGGTATTAGGTGAAAAGTGGATGAATGTGGTCTTGATCTTGGCTAGATGCATCCCCAAAGTTTGCTCCTTTTTCTCCTCAAGATTGTGCTGCCCTTTTTGCCCTTAATGAAGCTCTCCATCAACTCCAAATTTGAATTTGAAGTTGGAGCCAATTTTGAAATTTGAATTTTGGGCTCCAATCCTCTAGTCCTTGCCTTTCCTCCAAGTCCCTCCTTTGAGGTGCCAACTTGGTTCTATTTTCCCTCCAAGCCAATTCCTTGCATTCCAAGCTGTGCAAAAGGGTTGTGGGGTCCACGTGGGACCCCCCTACACATGAAAACGCACAACTAGTCAAAAATGACCAAAATACCCTTGGTTACTTAAAATGCAAGTAATTAAGCTAATATTTTCCAATAATTCACACATAAGCATGCGCAATAAAATATGCTAATAATGATCAAATATAGCAAATAAACCACACTAATTAAGCTCAATTGCACATGCTTAAAGGGATGAAATTTGGTCTAATCAGGCTGCAATTGACTTGTATATTTCGAGCTGCACTTGTTTCGTGACCAATGTGCGGCGCTTGTTTCGTGGCCAATGTGCTGCGCTTGTTATTCGCTTCGTGTCAGTTCCTCTATAAAAGTAAGCTTTTCATTAAAACAAATGTTTTCATATTTACTTTATATTATATAAACTAAGTTGTTTTCTTAAGATATGTTAATGGTAAAGGTGGAATTGTATCTTATTTATTGTGACATTTATATCAATAAAACCATTTTTCATCCTTAGACGTGATAAGTATTTTATTAATTGAATGTGATTGTGAACTTTTGAGAAATGTGTCAGCGACACATGTATCCAAACTGCAATGTTGAAGATGAATATTTCGTGAATGGTAACGAAATATCTATTGTATTAATGTTTTCAAATGTGAAGGTTGTTTGAGGAACTATCTTGTATTTCAAACAATTCAAGTATGGGTAAAAGAGTTGTCAAATGTTTTGGTATTAAAGAATTGGATTCATATGCATGTGTTTTACTTTTAAACTTGAAGGTGTCATTATGTTTCTAGAACGACGGTTTTGATATTTTGAAGATGAGTGGTTGAGTACCTAAATTTGTTTCGGTAGATATGTTTGTTAGTAATGACTCTCAAAGGGTTTGACCATGAACAAGTAATATGATTGAAATTTTGTGATGGACAAAAGAGAAGGGAAAAAGAGGAGCAACTTTTATGGTTCTGTATGTATATGTATATTCTGTTCTAGAAACTATATATTGGATATATTTGAATGATCTATTTAGGCAGTTGGGGAATTCCAGATATTAGATTAGTGAACTGAACGGGTTGTGGCTTGGGAAAATAAACTAAATTAATGTCAAGACATGGATAACACAAATATTACTATTAAATACTTAAATTTTGTGATTTACATAGAAATTAAGAAGATAGTAACCGATGTGATATTATTGTGTGTGAGCTTAAGCAGAATAACTCTATTGTGATTTTTTTTATTTCTCTGTGGATGGAAATGTTATGATTTTGCTGAATATATAATACTTTGTATTTCAGATTGAAGAATGTAGATTAACCCGTCTTGGTTTAGGATAAATGAAGGTAAAAGCAAATTTTTATACACATTTTCACTGTAAATAATAGTTACCTAGACATTCACTTTCCTTGTGTATTTACCTTTACATACATTGAGATGAAAATGTTATAGTCAAATGTTTGAAATGTTAAATGTTTAAAAATAGAAATTTATGCTTAAAATGTCTACAGTTAATTGAAATGGATTACGAAGTGAGATTTGGTCAATACTTCGTGCCGGTCGCGCTATAGAATTTTAGGGTGTGACATAAAGCTTCATTTGTCAAATCCAACGCTTCTTTGTTGAACAAGTCACTCCAATAGTACCTTGTTTGTTGGAAAGGATTTCCAGATACTCATACT
This sequence comes from Mimosa pudica, assembly GCA_029929735.1. NCBI lineage: Eukaryota > Viridiplantae > Streptophyta > Magnoliopsida > Fabales > Fabaceae > Mimosa > Mimosa pudica. The sequence continues at coordinate 5,206,429 of JAKELP010000012.1, read as the reverse complement.
GATAAAACTAGCTACTTTATCAAGGGTTCTCTCTTTTGGTACCTCACATGTTGGAAAGGACTTCCAAATCAAAGTCTCACATTGAAGTTTTTGCAAGTTTTTCACTCTCTGCTTGGGTTTCTCTTTTATTATCTCATCTATTGGAAAGGTTTTCCAGAGTTTAATTGTTCTCAAGCTATTTGCAATGGTTTCATCTTCAAGTACCTCACTTGTTGGAAGGGATTCCCAAATCAAGAAACCACTTTAATGATTCAGGCTTACACATCTCTATCAACTCGTCGGGAGTCAAGTTTTTCAAGCGGGGAGAAATGATGGGATATGATAATTAGGAAATTATTATTTAATGGGAATCACAAAAGAATCAGAAAGATGACAAAGTTATTTGAAGATTATCATATTAGGATTTGATTATTATCAATTAGTATTTCTAGATTGTTCTATTTTAATTTTGAATCAATTGTTATCAATTAGCATTAAGTATGATTTATATTCTAGAGTATTCTATCATTAGGTTTAGGGTTGAGGTTGAGGCCTATATATAGTCCCTCAACTATTTGCTATGTAGACTTTGAAGATTTGAATGATAAACATATTGTGTTGTCTTCTCCGCTCTCTTCTCTTGTTCTCTCTTCTTTCTAAATTATCTCTTCACTCACTCTTCTCTCTTCTTATTCTGCCTCTTATTTCTCTAATTCTCATACACTCTTTTTATTCTCACAACCATTCTGCATCATAATCCCAAACTCACATTATCCTGTTAAAATTAAACAATACAAGATAGAAAATACTAGTGAAAAACCCGATAGCCAGCCCTTTCAATCCTGCATACCAATTTAACGTGCCACATGAATTATTCCCGTAACAAATTCTTGAAGGGCAAAGGTGCAAAAATAGCCAGCGTAAATTTAAAAATGGGCAACTATAACTTTGGTAAATTGAAGGGGGCAAAACTGTACACTATAAACTAAAATGGGGCAAAACCATACATTGTAAACCAAAATGAGGCAAAAGTAACCTCTCTGTTAGGCCGAGTTAAACAGACATTTTCCATAAGTGGGCTCCACCATCAGTAAATGACATGTCAATTCCAAAATCTAACGTGAAAGCTAAAATACATCCAGTTAAACCCTAAATCACTAAAAACGAACTCTAAACCCCCAAATCATTTCGATAAGAAACCAAATTGAACCCTAAATCATGTGAAATTCACCTTACTTCTACGTATTCATCTGAAAAAATAAAGTCTCATCAAAAAATTAAAGTTTCATCAACATATTGCACCCTTAAATGTATGATACATTATTTATTGATGGTGGGGCAACATCTGAAAAATGTACGTTTGAATTTACGATGACTATTTTTACACATTTGCCCAATTTTACCCCATTTTGATTTACAGTGTACAGTTTTGTCCCCTTCAATTTACCAGAGTTATAGTTGCACATTTTTAAATTTACGATGGCTATTTTTGCACCTTTGTCCAATTCTTTTTTTTTTACAATTGGCTTAATGAATATCTCCTGAAAAAAGGATATAAAACTGATCCAATATGCCCATATATATTCATGAAAAGATCTGGAAATGAGTTTGCCCAACAATTAGGTATTGGACTTATGGGTCCATGAGGTTTGGTAAATTAGGAAATTAGTGCATTAAACTCCCCTAAAATATTTAGAGAGTTATGATAGCCATTGAAATTCATTTCCAAGAGCAACTCACTTCAATTCCACCCTTTTATCCAAAAATATTCTTGAATTACAACCAATTTCTTGATTAAACTTTTGGAATGTTACATTCTATCCACTACTTATCGGAATTTTGAGCAAAAAATCACAAAAACATATCATTACCCATTATAGGCAATACATATAATTGGAATATGAATTCTTTTAAATCAATCCCAACTATTCATAGCATTCTTGACTACAATTTATTACTTTAAACACCATCCCTTTGGCCAACATCTCACATCCTTTATCTTTATGCTTATATTCTTCAAGCTCTTGAAGAGAACTCTTTCAATCATCAATTTTTTGATAGACATAGACATGCATCATCAAGAATTTCATCTTCATTTAGGTTTATCCCTCTTTCAATTTACCTACGAATCGATCAAGAGAAGAGGAAACTATGAACTTTCAAATCGGGTTAAAAGGCACATTCAATGTCATGGTCCAAATTATTGATTACCATAAAAATTCAAATAATTATTGGTTGATTACATTTATACACAGTCAATAAATTCGGTTCGTTGAATTTAAATATTTACTAATTTCGACTCCCAATTATAAGTGGACAATTGTATGTCCTCCTAATGATAGAGCTGTCATCCAATGGGTAGTTTGACTGAACTGGTAAGTGGGCTACGACCCCCGTAAGGATGAGAACTCGTGTTAATCCCGAAAAGCGTGCACACTCTCATTGGGAGAGGGAACAACCTTACCTGTGTGGGCAACACTCCTAATCCTCAAATCCAGATTAGTTAGTTGTCAATAGGCGCCGAATTACTTGGTGAGGTTTAACACAAAAAAATGATGGAGGTGCCATCACACCTTCAACACAAATATTTTCCTTTAAATTCATTTTCTTTACCAATCTATAATGAAACCTCTTTATATAATAGGTCTTTATTTCCACGGTCTCCTCATAATTTAAATTTAATAACATGAGATGGATAATACAAGTGCCTTTGCTGTACTGTTAACAGTAACACTAGGTGAGTACTTATAGTTCAAGTGGTACACTACAAAAAACCAGTTTTTTGTCTCCTTCCCGGGGTAAGAAATTTCTTCATTCACTCCTTGCTTTCATTCTAATTTTTGTGTTGTGTTGGAATAAGAAAAGAATTTCAAAGTATTGATTGCTTTTGGTGTTTAGTGTGGCTGATTTGTTAGTAATTTTTTTCCATTCATATAATGTGAGTTCAAGTTTTGCCATTGAAGATAAGTTACTTGAGATGTTGATTTATACTGCTCAGTGCTCACTATTAAACATGAAGTTTAGGAAGCATTAAAAGATTAGTTATCTACTCTACATGGACTTCCTATTTTGGTTGTTTAATATCTTAAGGGCTAAAGTGCAAAAATGACCATGTAATTGTTGTGAAAGTGCAAAAATGACCATGTAAAACGTTTTAGAGTAAAATTGTCCATCGAATTTCAAAATTGGGGCAAAAATTCCCATCAAAGTTATTTTTTTAACATTTTTACACATCATCTTCTCCCGATTCATCTCTCACTAAAATATGTGGCAAACTTATGTATTTATTTTCCCTTGTGATGATGATGCAACAGAGGTTTATGAGTTAAAAAGTAAAAAAAAAATTAACTGTGATGAATATTTTTGCCCCAATTATGAAATTCGACGGACAGTTTTGCGGGCGAAGGCCCAAAAATGATACATAACTATTGACCAAGGAACAGAAATAGTACATAACTATTTCGAGGTACAAAAATGATACCCAACTTTTCCGTGTGATCAAAAATGATTTTTTCACTAATATAACAATAATATTAGATATGAAATGTCCAAAATGCCTTTATAATTAAATAAACTTTTACCGGTCGGCGATTAATTTAGGGCGAAGGCCCAAAAATGATACATAACTATTGACCAAGGAATAAAAATGATACATAACTATTGCAAGGTACACCAATGGTACCCAACTTTTAATATGGGATCAAAAATGATATTTTCACTAATATGACATTTAGATTACACATGAAAAATCCAAAATGCGCTTATAAATTAAATAAATTTTCTTCCTCACTCTCTCCTTCCTTAGCTTCTTTCTTCTACCAACACTTCCTTCAATAAATAACTCGTCCACCGGCGGCTTGAACTCTCCGCAACTTGTTAGGGCGATCAGGCTGCAAAAACATGAAAACGGAGAAGTTAAATGAGAGCAAAAGAGCGGTGCGTGTAGCAAAAGAGCGGTTCTTTAAGATGTGTAAGTTAATCACCCACACTTACACATCTTAAAGCACATCATTTCATTTCATTTTGCTACATGCACCGCTATTTTGCTCTCATTTAACTTCTCCGTTTTCATGTTTTTGCAGCCTGATCGCCCTAACGAGTTGCTGAGAGTTGAAGCCGCCGGTGGACGAGTTATTTATTGAAGGAAGTGTTGGTAGAAGAAAGAAGCTAAGGAAGAAGAGGGTGAGGAAGAAAATTTATTTAATTATTAGTGAAAATATCATTTTTGATCCCATGTTAAAAGTTGGGTACCATTAGTGTACCCTGCAATAGTTATGTATCATTTTTGTTCCTTGGCCAATAATTATGTATCATTTTTGGGTCTTCGCCCTAAATTAATTGTCGGCCGATAAAAGTTTTTTTAATTATAAGGGCATTTTGGACATTTCATGTCTAATATTATTGTCATATTAGTTAAAATATCATTTTTGATCACATGGAAAAGTTGGGTATCATTTTTGTACCTCGAAATAGTTATGTACTATTTTTGTACCTTGGCCAATAGTTATGTATCATTTTTGGGCCTTCGCCCCAGTTTTGCTCCAAAAATTTTTACATTGTTATTTTTGCACTTTTGTGACAATTACGTGGTTATTTTTGCACTTTAGTCCATATCTTAAACAAAAGGAGATGAAATTGGAATAATTGTTGTAAAATACCTCCTACTAATACATTATTAACATACTAATTTTAATCTATTTTAATACATAATCAAAACAATCCAAATAAACGATGTCTAACCATGTTAGTAAAAATATTCACCTAACATGGTTAGCAAGAGAATCTTTCAATATGGAAAAGATTGCAAGCATATTCCTAACACATACCTAACTATGTTAGAAAAGAGAATTTCCTAACATAGTTAGCAAAGGAATTACCATCATTTAAAACCAGACCACACAATCAACACAATAACTTAAATCCAACCATGTTAGAAAAGAATCACCTAACATGGTTAGAAAAGAAATCAACCAAATACATAAAAGATAACCATATTAGAGTGAGGCCCATCTAACATGGTTATATATAAGAACACCATTCAATCAGTCATGCATCACAAACATACTATATAACCATGTTAGGAACAGAATTTCCTTCACATAGTTATTTCTAAAACATCTGTACAAATAATACAACAATAACAAATATTACATAGCTCAACCATTGAAGAAGTCAATATCCGACAAAAGGGATTGCCTTTCCATTATCAGGCATTTTACCCTGTACAAATTATCCACATGTAGTCCCTGATCAGGAACAAAGATTGCCTTTCCATTAACAGGCAATCCTCATATACCAATAATCTTGTACACAAAATTCTGCATCATAGCAACCATTACCAATCAGAATACGTAGTATAGCCACAACTATTACATCTGTTATAGTTACACCTTAACTATAACAATATCAATAACCAGCAGAAAAAGTTGAGGCAACCCTCAACAAAACAATCAATCAAAACATACAAACAGATGCGGAAGCGGATGCAGCCTATTCAATGGCAATATATATATTCCTAATAATTCACCTCCGGCCTACCCATTATCTTAATGTGAGAAGGCCAATCCCTTCCCTTCCTTTCTACCTCTGTCTGGGCATGATTACCTGCAAAAATAAAGGGAATGGAGTGAGACAAAACAATGTCTCAGTAATCACTACTTAACTCACTGTGAGACTCAGAAGTGGGGTAGTGGAGCGTCTACAGGGTACCACAGTTTTCAAAACCTGCATAAACCACGTAATATATATATATATATATATATATATATATATATATACACACACACATATACATATATACATCACAGATACATCCATCTCTCAATAGACAAAAATAAACGTGATTGACACTGTGCCCAGTCTCAAATCTGAAAGCATGAAAAATGGAGCATTTTAAAATGTGAAAACATCCCTGGTTCCTTTACAATCCGAGGAACCTGTACAATTAACCTATCGATTTGCGCGAATCGATGGTTACATCGGCCGACGGTACTAATAATCAGTGTCATGCAACATACAAAAGATTTATATATGAATATGTATATATAAAGTACAGTGTATTTAGAAAGGTACCCTATAGTCCACGTTTAAATATAAAATAATCTGAACACATTTCATTTATATATATAAAAGTAGAAGAGGATTTTAGAAATCCTCAACTACCATCACCCTCAGTATCACAGTCAGTTAAGCGTGATTACCTGCGAAACTCACAGCAATAAGTATACGCAACTAAAGTCGTCCTTGAGCTCCGCTCGAATATCCGTCGTCTACATTAATACCACAAATCATAATTGGTCAAGACACTTTCTTAAGTGGCTTTGACTCACATTTTTAAATAAATTCAAAAAGTAGTTATATGCTTCAATTATCCCTCATGTCTTTATTTCATTTTACTCATTCCCCTTTTTCTTCTAGCAATGCCTTATTACACAATTCCTTGTTATTATTGAATAATACCCACCAATGATTTAATAACTAACAAATCTAATCTTGTCAAAATTAATTTGACACCTAATATGACCTCCCAATTTCACAAATCTTCCATCAAACTCCAAACATACCTTTTACATAACTAAATTTCCCTTTTCTTCAACACTTTATCTTCCAAACTTTTTCTCAAGTATTAATACAAATCATTCCAACATTCCAGCATGTTCATAATACTCTAATAAACCTTTCTAAGTCACCAATTCAATTCATACATCTCAATTAATCAAACCTAACTTTAAAGATGCCAAAAATGCTCACAAAATAGCAATTTAATTACCTATCCCTAAATCATTCCATCCACCACCATAAATCCTTAATTAATACCTCAATCAATCATAATCTTTCCAAAATTTACTAATCATCCACCACATTCCAATCATAACTTTGCATAACCAATTTTCCAAACTTTATTTATCAACTTTATCCTATACACAATTCAAACAATTTCACTCCTCCAACATCTTCATAATACCTACAACAACATTTATTAACATCCAATGTTATCCATACTACCCTCATAAACAAATCTCCACTTTAAAGAAGCCGAGGATGTCCACAAAAATTGCAAAACATTCACCAACTACCAAACCACTTCTTTAACATCCCTTCGACAACTCAAAATGGCCTCTCTAATTTCCTAACCTTCCATCACCATCCAATCCCACTATTACATAATCAATATTCCCTTTCTTCAACACTTAAACTATTTAAACTTTTTCCCCAACTACCGATTCCAACTATTTCAACATTATAAAATCATTATATAATCCTTAACAAGCACTAACTATCCACCAATTCATTCAAAACATTTTTCATAAACAAAACCCCAACTTAAAGAGGCATAAAAATGCTCCAAAAATTCTCAAAAATAATTCCCAACTTCAATAAACCTAAATACTTCTAAGAATAATCAATTTACCACTAATACATAAAATAAATTCTCATTTAAAGCTCCGTAGATTTATTCATGGTCAAACCCTAACTTAAAAGAGGAAGCTTTATGTGAAAAATCAACTACACAAGAGGCTAGAGGCTTACAAAGTGCAAGAATGGAAGAAGAGGGAGTTGGCCGCCGCCGGCCGCCGCACAAGCTCGCCGGAAACAGCCCCTTGATGGCTGGCCGAGCTGAAAGAGAGGGGAAGCTGTTGAAAAAGGCGAAATGAAGTTGGGAAAGGAAACACTACACCAGGAACTACAAGAAAAATCAAGTCTTTCACCTCTCACTGTTATCCACGCCGGTAAACGAATTCGCCGGCGCCGGAAAAAGAAGAAGCCGCTGCTCCATCCAAAGCAACAGATCGGACTCGAGCTTCATGGATTTGTGGAGGAGAAGAGAGATGAAACGCAAAGGAGAAAACTTTTTGGAGAGGAAGGGCCGAATGGTGAAATGTGAGGAAGAAGAAAATGGAGAAAATGGTGAAGGGGGGGTCCGTCGCGTTTTCTGAGGAAGGAGGGAGTCGGATTTGTTGTTAAGGAAGGAGGGAGGGCGCGTTTGGTTGAGGAGAAATAAGGTGGTTTAAGATAATTTGTAGTCCAAGCTTGCCATAGTGTACTCTTTTTGATTTAAAACCACTTAAACTAGCCTCAAATCTCCTTAACTTTCAAAATATTTTTAGCTTTACCATTCCCTCATATTTCAAACTCTTCATTTCTTAATTAGTTATATGCATATTAATTACTCAAAATTTTCAAATATCCCCAAAAATTCCTAAAAATTCCCCAAAATTCCTAATTTCTCCACTTATCATTCCTCAAAACACTCTTTAATCCTGTATTAAATTTTCAGGATGTTACAATTGTAATGGTGGCATAATTATGGGTTTATTTGAATAATGGTATGGACTTATAACTTGAAGTGGAGAGAGCAGCAATAAAAATAAAACGAGTAGCTAGGCAGAGAGGGCCAATTCAAGAAACGTGTTTAGATGGAGATAGAGGAAGAAAAAGAGGACAAAGGCAATTAGGGAGAGAGAAAGAGACGGAGAGAAGTTATTAAGAACCACACTGTTCATATATTTAATAAATTCATACTTTCCTTTCTTTTTAAATTGATTCAGTAATAAAAACTTTAATGGTCACTGTTTGCTTTCAATGAGCTGGATAGGGTGTTTATGTTCAATATGCATGGCAGCGACTGGTCATTTGAGGTTGTATGTTGTCTCAAACTGCTTCTAGGTATCAATAGAAGAGGAAAAATGGCAAAACTTTTGTCATTCAATTTTTTAATCATTCCTACTATTTGTTCGATAAAATGATTTAGAAGGATATATCATTTTAGTGAAGGAGTCATTCCAAAGAAAAATTAACAAGGGGTATTTGCATTATTTTAATTTGTGTTTGTCTCCATTGAACAGATATGCAAAAGCATATTTATTTTCCAAGCCTTGTTTTAATTGTTTAGTAGTAAGTTTTAAGCAAATTAAAATAAATTCTAATCCCAAATTACTAAATCTTATGTCCAAATTATAGCCTATTCTATGGTTAATCTAATTCAGGATTGAGTACCTTGAAAATATTAAATTACATTGAAGTCTCTAGTTATGAATGATTTGTTATTGACAACCCTTCTGTGGACTTGGTTGTTTTTGACTCAACGACCTAGTTATTATTAGATTAATAATTAATAATTAATAATGTTAGTTAAGTTATAACTAAATGAAATGTTTTAAAAAAAAAACGGGAATCATTTTTCCTAGTTTCTTCCCTCCCTCTCTCACTTGATTTTTGTTGAGGGATTATTAAAATGTGTGATATCATACCATGAGAAAATTTAGGTGTGACAAGTTTAGAATAGGAGAAAATCCACATCCCTGATGCCTTACCTTTGTGTATACATATCTTCATTATATTCATAGAATTAATTTAAGTACAAAATATAACAATTAGGTACATTTCATATAAGCAAACTCATTACATACTTATCTATATAAAAGTTTTAGTGTATTTTTTCTCTAAAAGAGGAGCAAAGTATATATACACAGATCAGAATTAAGCTTAACCTTGTTTGGCTTCTTCAATGCTCTCGTTCAATTGTTTCACCTTCTTTCTGCCAAATTATGTCAAAATAGGGATATGGGTTGGGTCTGGTAAGGATTTCAGGATTAATGGGGTTGAATGGGTTGATGAGGTTAATCATAGGGATATGGGTTGAGTATGACATGTCACACTGCTGGAAATAAGGTCTTTAACGACCAAAATATTAAGCCTTTCACGACCATTAAAATGTGGTCGTGAAAGCGAGCGTCATAAAAAAGTGTGTTTTCACGACCACATATTTGTGGTCATTATAGGTCACACATATCACGACCAAAGTTACAAAACTTTGGTCGTGATACGTGTTTAGGAGACACCTAATTAGGTGTCTCCTAAACACCTATCACGACCACATTTTTGTAACTGTGGTCGTGATAGGTGTTAAATAACACCTATCACGACCAAATGTTCGAAAGTTTGGTCGTGAAATGTGTTTTTTTTTTTAATTTTGTAATCAAATTGTATAGTCATCTGCATTTTGCAAATCATTTACATACCACTTTAAAGACTACTGCACACTACAAAATACCAGAGCTATTCCAAAAAGTATCTCATCTATGTTTCCAGATAATATCTTACCATGCTTACACAACAAAATACTAAAGGCATAATCTATGTTCTAATTAACATTCAGCTACAACAAGAGTCAATACAAGTTCTGCATAACCTAAGGCTTACCAATAACTTTGGCATAATCTAAGTCTATACAAGTTTGGCTTACCAATAACTTTGGCTTACCAATAACTTTGGCATAATCTAAGTCTATACAAGTTCTACATCAAAAATTCATCCATAAATGTTCTGCAAGTTGGTTTCGTACCAAGTCAATCTCCGCATCTTTATGAAACGGGTTAGTACTGAGTCCATACAGTCTCTCCAAAAGTTGCAACATAATTAAACAATGTTAATAAATACTAGTATAACTATCAATTATAAATCACTATTTTTTGGAGATAAATGTTAGAAGCGTACAGGATGAAATTTCTTCTCAGGTTTAATTTCATGTCGATATACGATGTCGAGCATGTATTTGATGACATAATAGCCACACTCTGTACTACCCTGCTGGTTTGGACACTGATAAATTACAAATAATATCAGCAACATCATAGTAGTTCGTGCATGGCTAAAAGCAATATAAATGAAAATGAATATAACAATTGCTTTTACCTTAATGTTTATATCCCGAATTGGACTATGGCTAATTGTGAGAGCGTCAGTGTCTTGCGCCTCATGTCATTTTAATATTCCCCTAAAAATAGATAAAATCATAACAATTATGTTATATATAGTATAAAGATATATTATTATATCAACTGTAAAAGTAAACAAAAAAAGAGTATCTTACTTTTGAAAGACTTTTTTGTGATCGTCGCCAATACTTTGCCCTAAAGAGTCAAACCAAAATATCTTGAACTCTTTCGGGCAAAGTATAGCCAGAGCCCAATATTCACTGAAAGAAATAAGCCAAAATAAATGTTAATTAAACTAAGACATAACATTTAATATTGTGTAAAAGATAGCTCATTACCAATTCAGAAAGGGCGCGAAATAAAAAGTGCCGCAATCAATACCCATCTGCAGCTCGACTTAGCTTCGCATTTCCCTAAAATGAGCTTTCTTATTCTGAAATTTCTCAATTGTTGTATCGAAAGCCAGTCTAGATGGGCACAGAAAGCGACAAAACTTTTTCTTGGGGCTTGATTGGCATAAGTAGTGGCAGTACCTATTAGACATGACGAAATGAATTAATACTTAATGACTCATGACAATCACCAACTATATTGATAAAAATACGAGAATTTTTATCCCTTACCAGATGGCAAAACCAAGCCAGCTCTTCTCAAACTCCTCCAACATTAAGAACTCCTTCACGTTCTCAGAACCTTTCAGCCAAATTTTCTGGGGTTCTTCGGTGTCCAAGACCCCTGAGAAGATTGCTCTTCCAGTTTATGTTGTTACAAAAGTGACAAACATTAATTAAGATGCAATAATATCCTTTCAATCCCTACGTAAGTGTTCAAATTCAATATATAGTACTCACAATTCGGTTAACCACTGCTTCAGCCTTATCACTGGTATATTTACCAGTTGATCTCTTCCTCCGACCCGTTGCTCATGTTACATGTCGTTGGAGGTCGGGTAAAGGGTCTAAGACGGCCGAAGATGACTCACCTTCCATTGCTTTCCGCTCCTCCTCCCACTTTCGTTGCCAATCCTCCTCCAATTGATCTGTCATCCAATCATACCCCCCACGGGACATGGTATGATTATACTCATTTTTAGCACGATGCTCTTGTTGTGCTTTTCTTCTCTCCTATATATAACAATAATAAAATATTAATAATGTAGATATACAAATTAAAACCAAATTATGTACTATTTATGTGCAGAAGATATACCTGAAACTCTACAGACTTCCGATAGGCAACAAATTTCTTCCATTTCTCTGGATCAATATTGGGATATGCTACACATGGATCCTCACCCATTTTAGCCCCCCCGAATATGTAATCCTCGCCCAGCCTATATTTGAATTCTCTAAACCTTCCTTGAATTCTCCCCTGACAGTAATCTTTGAAATCTTGGGTATCCGGCACATCCCAATATTGCTGCAATGAAATCACAAACATTATTAGGCACTAATATATCTCATGAATATGAAGTAAAAATATGAATGTTAATTAATATGTGCATACCAATACATCCAACCAACACTGGTCCTTAACATCGTCCGGTATGTGTTTCCACTCATTTGCCAGTATGTCGAGTCTGTTTCTCGCCACTTAACCAAGATAACTTGAAAATGGCTTCACAGTAGGCCCTTGAGGCCTATTCTTTGTATTCAGTTCCAAATGACTTTTCTATTTGTGCTCAACTGTCAGAGCAATTACTTTTGCAAGTTTTGTGGGCCCTCTACTCTTCTTCTTCTTCACAGGGGGTGGGGGGCCTCCTCGTAATGCTCCTCCTCGTGATCTGAGCCACTTTCTGCCATTAACTTGTGAAAGAGAAACAATTACATACATTAGCACACAACAATTAGAAACAATATTAGATAGATTATTAAATGAATAACAATAACAATAATCAATACATTTTCTTGCATTATGTGTTGTCGTCTCATATACCCTCAGTATGATCATTCCTGACTGCGCCAAAGTCATCATCATCATCCTAGCAAACTTCTTGTTGTTGTGCCTAATAATTGTATCTCATCATCATCACCATCATTTACTGTGAGAGCACAATCCATTTGATTTCTATTTTGCAAGGCAATGGAAAGCTTAACATTTGTAGGGTCTGCTACATAGAACACTTGTTTCGCATGACTTGTTAGAATAAATGGTTCATCCTTGTAGCCGACCCTATTAAGATCAACAGAGATCATCCCACTTTGGCGCTCAATCACAACTGCATTATTATGTACCCACTTATATTTAAATATGGGAACTTTGAAATGCGGTTCGTAGATGATTTCCCAAATTTCTTCAATAACCCCATAATATGGAGTTGTAGCCAATTTTGGGTTTTTGTCCTTAGAGCTAGAAAAGTGAGTTGCCTCAGCTTCAACCATCACCCCGCTGTTTTGTGTGGTGCGCTTGCCATCAATGACTTTAGTAGAGAAAGAATACTCATTTATTTCATAACCACCCCACGAAAAAACAAGAAACTGGGGCTGCACAGCTAGCAACCGTACCGTGTCAGACACATCCATTTGTTTTCGCGCATACTCCTCGAACCAACCAATAAATGACTTGTTATGCTCATTTGAAATCTGCATATCACTCTTCTTCGGGTTATTCTCTTTCAAAAGCCTTTTATGCTCAGCCAAATAAGGTTGCACTTCTTTCATGTTATTCAAGATGTATAGGTGTGCCTGTAACAACTCCACTCTCGCTACACCCTTTACTTTCATGTCCCGCACCCCTTTACCAGAAAGCTCATCTTCGTCCAGGTTGATTTCCTCGTCGTCAGGTTTTCGTAGGCATGGTTTGCAAAAGTCCATTGCCTCTTCAACAAGATATCTCTTCACAATCGAGGCCTCCGGCCGATATGGGTTCTTGGAATAACCCTTCAAAACTTTCATGAATTGCTCAAAAGGGTACATCCACCTTAGAGAAACCGGACCGACCACAAAGTCTTATCTCTCGTACCAAATGAACAATCAAATGAACTGATATATCAAAAAACGCTAGAGGAAAATGCATCTCCAATTGCGACAAAATAACATAACCTTCCTTTTCCAACCCATCCAGTATTTCATTGTCAATTAACTTACTACAAATGACATTAAGAAACTTACACAACCTTGTTAAAGTCTTCCGCGCATCATCTTCCAAAATTCCTCTTATAGCTACCGGCAAAAGTTGTTGCATCAACACATGGTAATCATGCGACTTTATTCCCGTCGACTTCAAATGATCCATTGACACAAGTTTACTAATATTGGAGGAATAACCATGTGGCACTTTCATCCCACGTAAACACTCACACAATCGTGTTTTCTCAAGTTTGGAAAGTGTATGAGTAGCAAGTTCCATATATGTTTTCTTTCCATCTTCACTAATTTTAGGATGTAACCGCTGTCTTATGCCCATCTCAACTAAATCTCTTCTAGCATTGAACCCATCTTTGATTTTTCCTTGAATGTGTAACAACGTTCTGACAATACTTTCTGCAAGATTTTTCTCCACATGCATCACATCAATATTGTGCCTCACATCAAGACAACGCCAATAAGGGAGATCAAAGAAGATTGACCTCTTCTTCCAAACGTTAGTCCTCTTCTTCTTCTTCTTCTTTCCTTTACCAAACTCCACAGTAACACTCACAACACGACGATAAACTTCTTCACTGGTTAACGGAATTGGAGCAGATGCATGCTCAGGTAAGCCATTAAATCGCTTCTTCAGTCGACGGTACGAGTGGTGACGATCTAGAAATCTCCTATGACCGAGGTAAACGGTCTTCCTTCCATGCTTGAGCTGGACGAAATTAGTGTCATCCTCACAAATGGGACATGCCTTATGTCCCTTGACACTATATCCTGAGAGATTGTCATATGCAGGTAAGTCATTTATTGTGGTAAACAACAAAGCTCGCAACTTGAATGTCTCCTTTTTGTATGAATCAAACACATCAACACCTTTATTCCACAACATTTTCAAGTCCTCGATCAACGGAGCAAGGTAAACATCGATATCGTTCCCAAGCTGTTTCAGTCCCGAAATCATCATACACATCATAAGATATTTCCGTTTTGTGCACAACCAAGGTGGCAGGTTGTAAAGGACAAGCAAAACTGGCCAAGCACTATTTTTGCTAGAGACACTCCCAAATGGGTTAAATCCATCTGTACAAAGACCAAGACAGAGGTTTCTAGGATCACTAACAAACTCTGGAAACATTGAATCAACCTTCTTCCATTGAGGAGAGTCAGCGGGGTGTCGAAGATATCTAGCATCAGAATTTCTCTGATCACAATACCACCTCAGATTCTTTACTTCTGTTGTATTCGCGAACAAGCGTCTAAACCTTGGAACTATTGGAAGGTACCACATTACTTTCGAAGGTTCACCTTTCTTTGGTTTGGTTGTCTCATCGTCGTCGTCGTCATTATCAGCACCCTTCCTTTGTTTATACCTTGGCTCCTGACATCTTGGACACGCATGTAACCCCTCATACTCATTTCTGTATAAAATATAATCATTCGGACAGGCATGTATCTTCTGATACTCCATACCCATCTTACTTAGCATTTTCTTGGTCTCATACATTGTCTTCGGAACCACATTGTTATCTGGGAACATATCGCTCAAAGCTACAAGCATTTTCGAGAAACCCACGTCTGTCCACCTATTTTCCGTCTTTATTTCTAACATTGTCAGAATGAAGGTCAGACGACTATACTTTTTACACCCTGGAAACTAAGGTGTCTCAGCATTACCCCGCACTTTATCGTACTCATCTGACACAACAAACGACTGCGATATCATTTATCATGTTGTCCATGCCAACGTCGCAAACATATTCATCATCATCATCATCATCATCCACCTCCATTGCTATTACATGTTTCATGGTAGTTCCCAATTCCCCATGCCAAATCCACTTCTTGTATCAGCGATTGATTCCTTCACAAATAAGGTAATCACTTATATCTTCAAGGCTTTTGCGATCAACATTCACACACTTCACACAAGGGCACGGGTACTTTTCATTCTTACTTTGTGCATTTCTTTTGGAAAATTCAATAAACTCTTCCGCCCCCTTTTGATACTCTTCACTAGTTCACAAAGCATCCATCCAAGCACGATCCATGTGCAGAAATGTGTATAATATATACACTTGCCTTCATTACAAAGAATATAAGACAATTGAACCAATGAGCGTTATCTGGCTACAAGCTTTGGTTACTTAACAGTCTATCAGAGGCTATCTTGGACAGCCTAAAACAGTCCTAATCAACAACATAAACAACCAAAAACAGCCTCTCCAAGATCAGATTTACTGATTAATCAAGTTGGAAACTAGAGCTCCTATTTGCATGGAATTCTCAATACTCTTTCCATTAAAGAAAACAAGTTTTTTCCAGCAATTAATGGCTAACTAGAGCAGCCCAAAACACTCTTAAATTGTCCAGAATAGTCAACCAAACAGTGTGCCAAATTAAGTACACTATGGAATTGGGAAGCTTAACGAAATGGACGTGCAGGACCTTGGCACAAGTACATTATAATTACTACTTTCCTAATTGCACAAGTCAACAGGACCTTGGAAACTTATTATACAGCATAGATATCCATTTGAAATCAACATGACATGCAGATATTTGTGTAACATAAAAACAAAACAAGTAACAGTAGCAAACTACACAGAAAAAGCACACTGACACACCCAATCTTTCTCACTTCAAGTAGCATCAGAGATGTCCAAAACCAGAACCATCCATGAAAAATGTAAACTTATTTTAATCAAGTAAAAATGCCAAAAAAAAAATCCAAAAACAAGCGGTTCTTAATCTGTCCAGTTTGAACATCATCCTCAGTCCAATGAAAATTTCCTTCCATCCACGTGGTTCACCATGATTTTTTGCCCTGCTCACTTGAAAACCTAAGTTGTTCTCCTTAAACTAAGCTTTTGACCACTTCACATATAACTAAAAACTCACTCAATTTCTTCATATTGATACGCAATCACATCAAAGTCAACTACCATAACACAAGATAACTTTTCAACAAAACTGAAAAAAAAATAAAAAATAAAACACATAAATTTGAGTGTAGAAAGTGTTACCAGAATGCAGGTGAGGGAGTTTTTGAAGGTTGACTCTAAAATGTTGTGAAGGCGAAGGCGAAGGGATGAAGGGTGGTTAGCGGCGAATGCGAAGTGTCACCAGAGAATGCGAAGGCGAAGGTGAAGGCCCTGTGTTGAAGGGTGGTCGGCGGCGAAGACAAAGAGAGAGACTTCGGTGAGGTGAGGGGGAGAGTGGTGGCCGGAGAAACTTCGGTAAGGGCCGACGGTGGAAGAGGGAAGTGGGAGAGAACAAGTGTGGCCGACGGTTGAAGGAGTAGTGGGAGAGAGAAAAGTGAGACAATAGTTTAGGTTTAGGAGGGAAATAAAATGGGCTAGTGGCGCGAAGGCAAATTTACTGTATTCACAGACTTTCCACGACCAAACATATGCATGTTTGGTCGTGGAAGGGTCACTTTCCACGACGAATCTTTCATATGTTTGGTCGTGGAAAGTGACCCTTCCACGACCAAACTTGGAAGTTTGGTCGTGGAATGTCTACGCCTAAACATTTATTTACATGTCATGCCACCGCGTTTTTTATCAACGACCAAAGTTGGCCTTTTAGTCGTAAATCATGGTCGTGAAAAACCTTTTTTCTAGTAGTGCCAGATTTTAGAACTTGGTTTGGCAGTGAAGTACGACATGAGTGGATTGGAATTTTATGTTGTGAAAAATGATGGTTTTACAATTTTTATTTTGCTTTGTTCATAGTAGTGTATTTTTGCAGTAAACTTTTGCTTCCTACTTTCTTTGATTCAGAATATTTGTGTTTAATATTAGGTCTGATTTTTCCATAAAGGGTGGATGTAGAATTTTCCAATGTCGTGATGAAGAAATGGGTGAAAGGTATACAAAAGTGATAGACATGTTGCTTGTGCACATTGACACGCTCTATGTAAAAGTAGGAGGAAGACAGATGAAGCGTATGGTTGATGTTGCTGCCATGTATATGCAAATGAAGAAGGCTGAGACAACTTTCGAGGCACATTTTTGAGTCTCGAAAAACTTCTAGGGTAGACATGTACAACTTGTACATAACTTCCGAGTAAAAGTTTCCCTTTATACTCTTTCCCCTCCTTGTTATAAGTCACTAACTAATTTTTCTCATATACCAATAAAATTGGTTAAATGCATTTAAATTGTCATAAAATTTAACTAATTTCCAATATTATATATATATATATATATATATATATATATTCAATAATTACACTTATTTTCAAAACTATTAACTATTATTCTATTATGCTACCCCTATTAAAAATGAGTATATATGGGAAAATTAATTAATGCACATTGAAAATAATGAAGTGACATAAAAAAGAGAGCAAATAAAAAATGGTAGTTGATGACTTATATTAAGAACTAGAGGAAGTACCTAATCTAAAAGAAAGTTTGTACTTTACTTCAATATAAGGATCTTTTTGGACAATGCTTCAAACCCAATCAACACGAGGCGGCGGCGGAGTGAGGCGAAGATGAAGACGGCGGGAAGAAAGGGAGGCGGCTGCGGAAGGAGAGGGCGGAGAGTTGAGGGAATAACGGAGCGAGAAGGTGGAGGGAAGGAGACGGCGCGCGAGGGCGGAGGAGAGAGGGCGGAGGCGCGAGAGGGAAGGAGACGCGAGGGCGGAGGAGAGAGGGCGAGTGAAGAGGAAAAGTGTTGGAGGGAAATAAAAAGGGAACTCGCGCCAAAAATTTTCCCACTTTCCACGACCACACTCTCGAGAGTGTGGTCGTGGAAGGGTCACCTTCCACGACCATAGTATTAAAACTGTGGTCGTGGAAGGGGACCCTTCCACGACCACAATATTCAAATTGTGGTCGTGGAAGGGTCAGCAGCCTTCCACGCCCACACTCACAAGAGTGTGGTCGTGGAAAGTGCACTTTCCACGACCACATATGAAACTGTGGTCGTCGAAAGGCTCCGCCTGGACAGTTATTTACAAGTTATGCCACCGCGTTTTTTATCAACGACCAACATTGGCTTTTTACTTGTTACTTATGGTCGTGAAAAGCCTATTTTCTAGTAGTGCTGCTTGGGATGACAATATTTTTTGTGAGGTTTGAAGTCTCAAATTTGTTCTCTATGCATAAGTTGTGTATGTAAGTTTGAATCTCTTGTTATCGTTGATTGTTTTTACCTCAATGTAGGACAAGTTTCTTTTCTGTACCTATTGCTTGTGTTTATTGTGGGTTTAAGGTCCTCTTGTTGTCTCTCGTGGATTGTGTGTCCACACTTGGTTATTTACTCTCGTAGATTGTTTGTCCATACTTGTTTCGTAGCTTCCGAAACATCATTTAAAAAATACTTTCCCGTTTTGACCATCATCAAAGAACAACTTTGCTAAGTTATTAGTTCAATTTAATATAGTTACTTTCCTAGAAATTCTAATTTTCATAGATACAAGTGTGGCTTTAATAATTATCAAAATTTTGTTCCATACATATATCAAGGAGAGTGAATCATCTATTAATTGGATACTCAAATTAGCTAAAAGTTTTGTTATTTCATAACACTTATATAAGTTGGTTTCTTATATAAAAAAATTGAGTAATGGATCATTGTTGCAAATTCGTTTAAAAAGCGCATGTTTAAATGTCTTTGAGAAAATAACAAATAAATACCTCTGAATGTACAAAAGGACGAGTAAGGAACTCAAACTTCCAAAATGACAAAAAAGAAACTTCGAATTCCAAAAGGAAAATTAAGGAACCGGTCAATTGTTAATTGGTATGTGATAAACTCCATAATTTCACACATTTCATCTCTATTTCCTTCTAGTTCACACTCTTTTTGATGATACATATATAACAAAATACACAAATACTACTAGAAAGTGATTCAAATAGAAAACCTTCATTTGTGTGAAATTT
Organism: Mimosa pudica; assembly: GCA_029929735.1. Taxonomy (NCBI): domain Eukaryota; kingdom Viridiplantae; phylum Streptophyta; class Magnoliopsida; order Fabales; family Fabaceae; genus Mimosa; species Mimosa pudica. The sequence continues at coordinate 5,186,755 of JAKELP010000012.1, read as the reverse complement.
GGAGTTTAATGCTTTTATATTTGAGACATGGAAACTCTTCAACCCTCTTTCTAGCTTGTGTAGGAAGAGGTGGACAGGTGTTAGAAGCTTGATGAAATCCAAGTGATGCAACAAAGGAGAAAAAGGAGCAAAGGAGAGCCAAACTTAAAATCAAAAGCTGCATGCCAGTGGCTCGCCAACTGCATCATCACAAAGCCAACTGGCACACCAGTGGCCTGCTGTCTCTGAAATCTCGCCAGTGGCTCGCCAACCTGCGAGCAACTGGCGAGAGCACTTCGCTGCTGCGCGTTTTAGTCAGATTCTCAGCATATAAAAAGGGCAAATGGGGGCATTTCAAAGGGAGAACGGAAAAACACGACTGGGCACACATCTAGGGCACATTTTGGGGTCTTGAAGAGCTTGAAGATCATTGGGAAAGCTTGGGATTCAAGTGGGAAGCTTGGAGAGATTTGAGTTTTCTGCATTTGTGGTTGTATATCTTCTTCCCTTTTCTTCATATCTCTTCAATGAACTCCTTCCTAGTTTTAGGGTTTGTTTTATTTACATTTATGTGTAACTAAAACCCTAATCTAGGGTTGTTATGAACCTATTTATGGATTGAACCATATACTCTCTCTTTCTTTAAGTAATTAATGAAGTATATGTGTAGCTTTTATCTTGCTCTCTATTTGTTCTAAGTGCTTGATCACCACTTAATTAGTTAAATGGAATATGACTTGGGAAAGTGTATTTTGTTTTAGAACTTGGATAAAAGCATGTTAGACTTGAAGTTTATGGTTTTAAATGGATGATTTGTTGATAACATAGAGATATAGTTATTAACCTAACATAGTCATAATTAGGGTGGTTAAGGAAAAGAGCTAGTATTTATTGTGACAAGAGATTGTGCAATAAATGCTAGCATAAATTTGATCTTGACTTGGGAAAGCTTTTTCAAATGATTTTAAACCCTAGACTTGCACATATTTTCATTTAATCACTTAAAAAGGAGAGGGAAACCTTGGTTCATGAAGTAAATAGGGGATTAGCAACCCTAGGCCTTAATTATTATTGTTAACTCGTGTTTGAAACTCCAACTCTTTTTACATTCAAAAATTGAAAACTCTTTTCTTAATTGAACAACAACTCTCAATATGTTATTACTTAAAGTGGTTAATGATATAATTAGTGCTAATCACTTTGCTTAAACAACAATCTCTGTGGAACGACACTTCTTCTCTATACTACTTTTTGACGACCCGTATGCTTACGGAAGCGCACAAAATCCGCGTTAAGTCAGTATGTTTCAGTTGTTAATAGATATGTTTCAATTGTTAATTTTTATTTAAGTTCCTTACTTGTCCTTTGAACATACGAAGATATTTATTTGTCATTTTCCCAATGTTTTTATTTCTGAAATTTTTTTTATTTGTGTGCACAAGCAACTCTTTATATAATAATGTCTTAGACAATGAATATCATCAGTTTCATAGGCTTCATCAATGTCTTAAACTATAATACTAATGAAGTAAATTTTGCTGGCTGTTTAAAATAATAATAATAATAATAATAATAATAATAATAATAATAATAATAATAATAAATACTAAGCTAGCAATAATATGCTTAAGAAGTGGGATCATCCTATACTTTGCACTGGTCACACTATGTAACTTGAGAGTGTGACAGTTGATAAGCCACCATTTTGTCCCAAGATCTCAGCTATAAGGTAACAAAAGCTGAACTTGGTCAGACTATAGGAACATTAACAATAAAATCTTAATCCTACTACATGACATCGAGCACATAAGTCTCACGATGTTATTGTATTTTATAAAAATTTAAATTGTAAAATAAAATAATAATTGTGACCATTTTTATAATAGTTTCTTGCTTTCTTTAGGTAAAGTATCTATGTCAAACTATTAAGTTTCTATAAGTTGTATTCGTAAAATTCCCTCTTTTTCAATATTGAATGAAAATTCATTAAGAACACATCTGAATGCCTAGGAAATATTAATTGAAGTGCAATTAATTACCCGTCTTGTGCAATCCTTTTGAAAAAGAACACAAACTTCTTGCAAAATGTGAAACTGCTTATACAAAAACAACAATACATTTAAAATCATAGTCTTAAACTTTTTCCTATGCACTATGGAATCTAAACTGTACATTCATCTTTTGAAGAAAAATCGGTAACAATATTGTATATAAGTCAAACATTGAATGAAAAAAATGATCAAACATGTAAGATTTCATATATATTATAAATTGGCATTGACAACATATCTAAAAGCATAAAGACTATAATATAAAATAATCTAAAAAGATAAAATATATTATTCCTCGACTTCGATAAATAATTATTTTGCAAGTATCGATTTAGTCACCAAATAATAAATATCTAAATGGTATCAGATTGATCAACAAACAATAAAAAAATATCATATTAGATAATAAATAGTATCGATTTCATTCATTGTTTATTCATACTATTTGTTTGATGAAATGCTTTAGAAGGATATATCATTTTAGTGAAGGAGATATTCTATAGAAAAATTAACAATGGGTATTTGCATTGTTTTAATTTGTCTTTGCCTCCATTGAACAGGTGTGCAAAAGCATATTTATTTGTCAAGCCTTATTTTAATTATTTAGTAGTAAGTTTTAAGCAAATTAAAATAAATTCTAATCCCACATTACTAAATCTTATGTCCAAATTATAGCTCTATTCTAAGGCTAATCTAACTCAGGATTGGGTACTTTGAAAATATTGAATTACATTGAAGTCTCTAGGTATGAATGATTTGTTATTGATAACTCTTCTGTGGACTTGGTTGTTTTTTACTTAACGACCTATTTATTATTAGATTAATAATTAATAATGTTAGTTACGTTTTAACTAAATGAAATGCTTTAAAAAAACGAGAATCATTTTTCCTAGTTTCTTCCCTCCCTCTCTCACTTGATTATTGTTGAGGGATTATTAAAATGTGTGATATCATACCATGAGAAAATTTAGGTGTCACAAGTTTGGAAATGGAGAAAATCCACATCCCTAATGCCTTACATTTGTGTATACATATCTTCATTATATTCATAGACATAATTTAAGTACAAAATATAACAATTAGATACATTTTATATAAGAAAAGTCATTACATACTTATCTATATAGAAGTTTTAGTGTATTTTTTTCTCTAAAGAGGAGCAAAGTATATATACACAGATCAGAAGCTTAAGCTTATTTGACTTCTTCAATTATCTCGTTCAATTGCTTCACCTTCTTTCTACCAAATTATGTCAAAATAGGGATATGGGTTGGGTCTGGTAATGGTTTCAGGATTAATGGGGTTCAATGGGTTGATGAGGTTAATCATAGGGGTATGGGTTGAGTATGGCATGCCAGATTTGAAGTACGACATGAGTAATTTTATGTTGTGGATGATGATGATGGTTTTACAATTTTTCTTTTGCTTTGTTCATAGTAGTGTAATTTTGGCAGTAAACTTTTGCTTCCTACTTTGTTTGATTCAGAATATTTGTGTTTAATTTTAGGTCTGATTTTTCCATACAGGGTGGATGTAGAATTTTCCAATGTCGTGATGAAGAAATGGGTGATAGTTATTGTTAACAATTTGAAAATGGAATTGAAAATTGGGAGAAAAGTCAAAAGAAAAATTTTATTTCTGAAAAATTGTAAGAGTAGTTCATACATTGACCATTGTGGTCTCTTATATACTTTACAGGGGAATCGGGCCCTCAATGAGGCCCAGTATTCTAGCCCATAATACAGGGTTCAGTATTCAATAACCTATACAATGAAAACCTACAAATTACAAATTAAAATAAACTCACTCATAACTAACCTATGAAACAAAAATAAAACACTATCCTAATATCTCAATACTCCCCCTCAAGCTGAGAAACAAACAAATCCAGTGTTCCCAACTTGTTTAACAACCTCACCTGTGTATCCTTTCCTACGGGTTTGGTCAGAATATTTGCCTCCTATTCACTAGATCTTACATGTTCCAAACTAATAATCTTTTGATTGACACTTTCTCTTACAAAATGGCAGTCAATTTCATTGTGTTTCATCCTTTCATGAAACACCGGATTTGTAGCTATGTGAATTGCTGACTTACTATCACAGTGAATCTTAACAAGGGCTTTATGCATTATATTCAAATCACTTAATATACCTCTAAACCACATTATTTCTGACATGGCTGAAGCCAAGGCTCTATATTCTGCTACTGCAGAAGACTTGGAAACTGTCGCTTGTTTCTTAATCTTCCAGAAAATGACATATCCTCCAAACTTGAGCACATAACCTGTCACAGATCTCCTGATATTTGGCCATGCCCCCAATCAGAATCGCACCAGCTTTCTAGTTCTTGATCACCACTAGAACTCAGCAAAATGCCTTTCCCAATTGACTGCTTCAAATATCGCAATACTCTATAAGCAGCTGCCATATGACATTTCATTGGTTTAGACATGAATTGGCTGAGAACCTGCACTGAAAATGAAATGTCAGGCATAGTATTCGTTAAGTAAATTAACCTACCAATCAGATTTCTGTATCTCTCAAGGTCCTGCATCAATTCTTCTTGCTTATGCTTCCCTTCTTCATAAGCTAACAGCCTCAAATTTGGTAACTTATAGGTAGAGAAAGTGGTTTACAGATACTCATACCTGAATCAGCCAACAAATCTAACACACATTTTCGTTGTGATAGCACTATTCCTTTTGTAGACCCTACTTCAATGTCCAGAAAATACTTCATTACTCCAAGATCTTTAATCTTGAATTGCTTACTCAAGAGGCTTTTAACCTACTGAACACCCAGCTTTGAACTTCCTGTAACAAGTAAATCATCTACATATACAAGAACAATAACCAATTCACCATCTATTTCTTTCGTAAATAAGGAATAATCATTGTAACTTTGTTTAAAGCCTCATTTAATAAAACTTTGGCTCAATCTTTTATTCCATTGCCTAGAAGCTTGTTTTAAACCATATAAGGATTTTTTTTAACTTGCAAACCATATTCCTACCATAATCTCCTAAACTTTCCGGTATAGTCATGTATATTTCTTCATCCAAATCACCTTGCAAGAAAGCATTATTTTCATCCATTTGATATAATTCCCAATCATTTAAAGCAGCTAATTTCAAAACTATCTTACGGTTGCCATTTTTACTACCGGTGAAAAAGTTTCTTGGTAGTCTATTCCTTCTTGTTGATTATAACCTTTTGCAACTAATCTAGCTTTGTACTTGTCTACCTCTCCATTGGGCTTATATTTAATTTTATACACCCATTTACACCCTATAGGTCTTTTATCCTTGGGTAAAGTCACTATATCCCACGTTTGATTGCTTTCTAAAGCCTCTATTTCCTGTTTCATAGCCTCTATCCAATGACTCTCCTTACGTACTTTCTTAAAAGAGTAAGGCTCTATAACAGAATCAATATTGCACAAATAATGAAAGTGTGATGCTGAAATATTCTTATATGTCATATACTTTTCTATTCCATATTTGCAACTACTTTTATCCTTCGTAAAAAACTTACCAGTCTTTGATTCAGGTCCAGTCAAGGTGTTACATACATAGTCAGCTGCCCAGATTGGTGGCCTTTTATCTCTAATTGGCCTCGATCTAGGCTCAACTGGTACAATAACATTCTGACGTGGATCAAGATCTACCGGTATTTCTGTTTCATTATATGCTGGTGTTACACTTTCTCCCACATCTAAAGAATTCTATGAAATATCAACAACAATTTTTTCAAAGTCATAATAAAACATATTATCAAACTGTTTTGTATCTCCCCCTTGATGTGGACCCAGGCTGTCTTTGAAGGGAAACTTATCCTCTAGAAATTGTACATGCCTACTAACCAAAATGTGTTTCGTATTCAAATTCAACAGATGTAACCCTTTTGATGATCGGGATACCCTTGAAATACACAAGGCATAAACCTAGATGCAAATTTATCCTTGATAGATAAATCTGTAGTGAATGCAAGGCAACCAAAAACATGCAAATGATCGTAAGTGGGTACCCTACCATAGACTATTTCATATGGTGTTTTATAAGATAAAACTCTAGATGGTTCACAATTAGAGATGCACTGATGTTTTAACACATTCTCCCCAATACTGAATAGGCAAACCAGAATGCAACATCAAAATCCTAGTCACTTGTAATATAGTTCTATGTTTTCTTTCTACTACCCCATTCTGTTCAGGTGCATAGGGACATGTGGTTTCATGCACAATTCCCTTCTCTGCCAAATATACTCGTAAATCGTGATTAAAAAACTCTGTTCCATTATCACTACGAACCCTTTTGACCTGTACTGAAAATTGTGTATAAACATGCTCACTAAAATACTTAATAGCGACACAGTTTCAGATTTAACTTTCATGAAGAAAACCCATGTTGCGCGGGAAAAATCATCCACTATTGTTAAGAAATATCGATAACCTGCATGTGTTGGGACCTTATAAGGTCCCCAAACATCTATATGAAGTAATTCAAAATATCTAACAGACTTTATGCTACTAAAAGTAAAAGGTAATTTTTGTTTGTTTTGACCTACAACATGTCTCACAAAACTCATCAAACTCTTTCACATCATTTGACACAAAATTTAAATGTTTGAGTATTGAAACATGAGGATGTCCTAAACGTTAATGCAACAAACTAGATTTAGATGATTTACATGCTAACACAGTGTTTTGAGGAACTAAATGACAGTCATGGTTCAGCAAGTAGAGGCCTCGGATGAGTTTACCAGTCCCCTTCGTCTTGCCACCCAATAGGTCCGGCACAATGCAATATTTATGATAGAAAGTGACAGAACAATGTGAATCACCAGTAAGTTGAGAAACTGATATCAAATTAAATTGCAGATTAGGTGCATAAAGAACATTTTTTAGGATTAAATTGGATGTTAGTTTAACTTCTCCTTCATGAGTAATAGGTAATAAATCTCCATTGGGTATCTTTATACTTTTAATATCATCATTATATGATTGATATGTATTCAATAAGGATAAATCACTTATCATGTGTGCTGTAGCACCAGAATCGATAACCCAATAAATGTTAGAATCTTTAAAAGTGTGATAGGATCTCAAACCTGTACCCGATAAGGCCATGATTGATCCTTCTTTATTTTTACGAAGCATGGCAATGAGAGCTTCGTACTCTTCTTGTGTAAAACTTGGTGAAATTACCCCATCCTTGTGTGTCACAACCTCTGCCTCATTTGCAATCTCTAGATTAGCGGAAAGATTCTGGTTTTTCTTACCAAATTTAAAATCAGCAGGGAATCCTATGAGCCGATAGCACATCTCTTTTGTGTGACCCTTTTTTATGGCAATGGTCACACTCCATGGTTGGATTTCCATGGCCTCTTCCTCTAATACTACCACGCCCACGTCCTTGCATCACCATTGCAATTCCTTGTGATGATCCACTACTATTGGAATCTGTAATAGCTTGTTGTGCTTCATCTTCCAAAGTCATGTTATAAGCCTGATTACAGATGGAAGAGGAATCATCAACAGAATCTGTCTCCTTGTATCAGAGTGCCTCTCGTGAAGGTTCATTAAAAATTGTAAAAGCCTCTGTTCCTGCATAATTTGAGCAAAAGAACGAGTTGATGCACATGAGCAAGAAGGCATAGTAAGGAGTGAGCCTTGTTCTTCCCACAAATCCTTGAGTTTAGTATAATACACTGCAACAGAAACCGTTCCTTGAGATAAGAAATGGATTTCTCGATACAGAGAGAAAATCCTTGTGCCAGAAACCTTGTCAAAACGTTCCTTAAGGTCTTCCCACAGAAAATGGCATTTTGAAAATACACCATACGAGTTGCTAGATCCTTAGAGACAGATAAGACCATGGCATTACAACACTCCCAATGATCTTGAAGTTGTGGATCTTGTGAATCTTTAGTGCAAGAACCATCTACGAATCCAAGTTTTGTTTCCCCCCGTAGTGCTATCTTCATTGCTCTACTCCATGTGGTATAATTTTCGGATCCTATGAGAGTTTACTGAACAAGAGAGACTCCTTGAGTATCCGAAGGATGAAGATAAAGGGGATGAGAGAAAGGTAAGTTATCCACACTTGTAGCCACAATCTCTTTCTCAGCCATAGGTGGATCAAATGATTCTGAATCTGATAAGCAATTGATGTGAATGAAGAAACAGATTTTTTAGAATTTAGTGAATCTTGATCATACCGTAGGGTTTATTCCCTATTATATGAGCCATAGGGTTTCTTCTTCACTCATACCGTAGAAATCGATGACAAAGCAAAGCAAAATAAAGGAAATTAAAGAATAATAGGGCAATAAATGCCACTTTGATTCATTAAAAGGAAGAAGAAATCAAACGGCTCATATTGTTTTTTTGCTGGCCGAATTTCCAAGAAAAAAAGAAGGCAACAAATATAAGGCTAGATCACCTTTTGCAAACTGATTTGATTATATTGGGCCACCCACTTTCTTTATTGGGCTGTTCCCTTTTCTTGAATCTCAGATTTGAGAATTCATACAAAAACAAAACATATGTGAAGTGCTGAATAACAAAGAAAACGTATTCAACATAAAGAAGCACAAAGAAACTAATGAAGATGATGACTGAACTCTAATCCCAATTGATCTTCCGATCTGGTACCATGTTAACAATTTGAATATGGAATTGAAAATTGGGAGAAAAGTCAAGAGAAAAATTTTATTTATGAAAAATTATAAGAGTAGTTCATACATTGACCATTATGGTCTCTTATATACTTTACAGGGCAACCAGGCCCTCAATGAGGCCCAGTATACTAGCCCATAATACAGGGTCCAGTATTCAATAACCTATACAATGAAAACCTACAAATTACAAATTAAAATAAACTTACTCATAACTAACCTATACAACAAAAATAAAACACTATCCTAATATTTCAATAGCTATACAAAAGTGATAGACGAGCTGCTTGTGCACATTGATACGCTCTATGTAAAAGTAGGGGGAAGACATATGAAGCATGTGGTTGATGTTGCTGCCATGCATATGCAAATGAAGACTGAGACAACTTTTGGGGCACATTATTGAGTCTCGAAAAACTTCTGGGCCGGGGTAGACACATTCAACTTGTACACTACTTCCGAGTAAAAGTTTCCCTTTATACCCCTTCTCGTCCTTATTATAAGTCATCAACTAATTTTTCTCATACAAATAAAATTGGTTAAATGCATTTACTTTGTTATAAAATTGAGATAATTTCCAGTATTATCTTCAATAATTACACTTATTTCCAAAACTATTAACTATTATTCTGTGATACTAGTTACTATCCCTATTAAAAATGAGTATATATGGGAAAAATTAATTAATGCACATTGAAAATAATGAAGTGGCTTATAAAAAGAGAACCAAAAAAAATTGGTAGTTGGTGACTTATATTAAGAACTAGAGGAGGTACCTAATCTAAAAGAAAGTTTGTACTTTACTTTAATATAAGGATCTTTTTGGACAACGCTTCAAACACAATCAACAAAAAAGTATTCAATTACCATCACGAGTAGAAGTTCAGCTACGCACGAAAATAATGTTGAGTGGATATTTTTAACCTTAGCCACGCATGGCAGCACAAAAAGGAGAACAGAGAATGTCGAAACGTGTAAAACGGAAGTTTCTTGCTTGGACTAATATCTAAGAAAGGAGAAAATGGCAGAACAATGGCTATGAGAATCAACATAGATATATGAAGGACATATTGTAATGAAGAACTAAGAATGAATTCGAAGGACGGTGATGAAGAACGAACAAGTCAACAACACTAAATATATTTCGGATCAAAAAAGAAACAACACTAAATATATAGCTTCATTCATAATAAGGGATGAAGAGCTTAATTAGTATATATTTGAATTGGGAGGTTCAAATTTCTCAAGGGGGAGAGAATGTAATGCCCCAATAATTAATATGAGAAAATCATTATGTTTTTATATATTATTATGAATATTATAATTTCAACTTGGGAAAAATAAGCTTGTAAAATATATATTTTTTAGTAATGGAACAAAAAGGGGGAATGTAATGAAATATTTTAAGCTTGAAGAATGAGGGAATTCTCTCAAATCCCAATCCCATCGGTTTTAATTTTGGGAGTAGAAGAAGGAAAAAAAACAGACAAGAAGATTCGAGAAAAGAGGAAGGAATAAAAGTGGGAGGGAAGGCATTAAATAATGGAGCTTGGTCTTCGGCTCCGTTCTCGTTTTTGTCGCGGGTGTAAGTTGCAGTCCATAACTTTGGTTAATCCATGAATTCTTCATTTTCCTCTGCCTGGGATGACAATACTTTATGTGAGGTTTGAAGTCTCAAATGTGTTCCCTATGCTCAAGTTTTGTATGTAAGTTTGAATTTCTTGTTATAGTTGATTGTTTTTACCTCACTGTAAGAGAAGCTTATTTTCTCTACTTATTGCTTGTGTTTATTGTGGGTTTAAGGTCGTCTTGTTTTCTCTCGTGTATTGTGTGTTCATGCTTGATTATTTATTCTCGTGGATTGTTTGTCCATGCTTGTTTCGTAGCATCCGAAACATCATTTAAAAAAAATGCTTTCGCGTTTTGACCATCATCAAAGAAAACTTTTGCAAAGTTATTAGTTCAATTTTATATAGTTACTTTCCTAGAAATTCTAATTTTCTTAGATACAAGCACTACTGGAAATAAGGTCTTTCACGACCATAATATTGGGGTTTTTACGACCAAAAATATGTGGTCGTGGAATCGCTGGTCGTAAAAATGTGTGTTTTCACGACCACAAAATTGTGGTCGTGATAGGTGACACCTATCACGACCACACTTTAGCAAGTGTGGTCGTGATAGGTCTTTGGGAGGCACCTATTTAGGAGCCTCCCAAACACCTATCACGACCACACTTTGTAAAGTGTGGTTGTGATATGTCTTTGGGAGGCACCTAATATCACGATCACACTTTACAAAGTGTGGTAGTGAAAGGCCTATCACGACCACGTTTATGTAAATGTGGTCGTGATAGGCAACCTCTATCACGACCACATTTACTAAAATATGGTCGTCAAATGTTTTTTTTTAAATTTTGTGAATGCATTGTATAGTCATCTGCATTCTTGCAGATCATTTACAAACCACTTTCAATACAGCGATCACAGATAATATACTACTGTACAATACAGAATACCAGAGCAATTGCAAAAATGTATCCCATAAGTATTACCATACTTAGACAACAAAATACAAAAGGCATAATCTAAGTTCTATATCTTTGCCTTACTAGTAATAAGTTCAAAATTCAGCTACAACAAAGATGATAAAAGGCACAATCTAAGCCAAGACAAACACATGTCTATACTAAGATGACTGCTTAAACAAGTAAAACAAGCCTATACAAGTTCTGTCTCACATAGCGATTATAAATTCTGCAAGTTGGTTTCGTACATAGTCAATATCCTCATCTTGTTTAAACGGGTCGGTACAGAGTCCATACAGTCCCTCCAAAAGCTGCAACATAATTAAACAATATTAAAAAAGATAAGACAAGTACCACTTACAATTAGAAATCACTATTTTCTTGGAGATATATGTTAGAAACGTACCTGATGGAATTTCCTCCCAGGTTTAATTTGATCTTGATATACAATATCGAGCATGTATTTGCAGACATAATATCTGCACTCTGTAGTGCCCCGCTGGGTTGGACACTGATAAATCACAGATAATATCAGCAATATCATAGTAGTTCGGGTATGTCTAAAAGCAATATAAATGAAAATGAATATAAAATTTGCTTTTACCTTGACGTTTATAACACGAATCGAATTATGACTAGCTGTGTAATAATCAGTGCCTTGAGCAGCATGCCATTTTGATATTCCGCTAAAAAGAGATAAAATTATAACAATAATGTTATATATAGTATAAAGATATATTATTATCAACTATAAAAGTAAAAAAAAAAAGAGAAACTTACTTTTGGAAGACTGTTCTGTGATCGTCGCTAATAGTTCGCTCTAAAGAGTCAAACCAAAATATCTTGAACTCTTTCGAGCAAAGTATAGCGAGAGCCCAATGTCGACTGAAAGAAATAAGTCAAAATAAATGTTAATTAAACTAAGATATAACATTTAATATTGTGTAAAAGATAGCTCATTACCAATTCAAAACAGGCGCAAAATAAAGAGTGCCGCAATCAAGACCCATCTGAAGCTCGACGTAACTTTGCATTTCCCAAAAATGAGCTTTCTTTCCATCTTCACTAATGGTCAGATGTAACCGTTGTCTTATGCCCATCTCAACTAAATATCTTCTAGTGTTGAGCCCATCTTTGATTTTTCCTTGAATGTGTTACAACGTTCCGACAATACTTTCTGCAAGATTTTCTCCACATGCATCACATCAATACTGTGTCTCACATCAAGACAACGCCAATAAGGGAGATCAAAGAAGATTGACCTCTTCTTCCAAATGTTAGTCCACTTCTTCTTCTTCTTTCCTTTACCAAACTCCACAGTAACACTCACAACACGACGATAAACTTCTTCACCTGTTAACGGAATTGGAGCAGATGCATGATCAGGAAAACCATTAAATCGTTTCCTCAGTCGACGGTATGGGTCGTGGCGATCAAGAAACCTCCTATGACCGAGGTAAACGGTCTTCCTTCCATGCTTGAGCTGGACGAAATTAGTGTCATCCTCACAAATTGGACATGTCTTATGTCCCTTGACACTATATCCTGAGAGATTGCCATATGCAGGTAAGTAATTTATTGTGGTAAACAACAAAGCTCGCAACTTGAATGTCTCCTTTTTGTATGCATCAAACACATCAACACCTTCATTCCACAACATCTTCAAGTCGTCGATCAACGGAGCACGGTAAACATCGATATCGTTCCCAGGCTGTTTCGGTCTCGAAATCATCATACACATCATAAGATATTTCTGTTTTGTGCACAACTAAGGTGGAAGGTTGTAAATGACAAGCAAAACTGGCCAAACACTATGTTTGCTAGAGACACTCCCAAATGGGTTGAATCCATCTGTACAATGGCCAAGACGGAGGTTTCTAGGATCACTAGCAAACTCTGGAAAAATTGAATCAACCTTCTTCCATTGAGGAGAGTCAGCAGGGTGTCGAAGATATCTAGAATCAGAATTTCTCTGATCACAATACCACCTCAGATTCTCTGCTTCTGTTGCATTGCCGAACAATCGTGTAAACCTTGGAACTATTGGAAGATACCACATTACTTTCGCAGGTTCACCTTTCTTTGGTTTGCTTGTCTCATCGTCGTCGTCGTCTTCATCAACCCTTCCTCTGTTTATATCTTGGCTCCTGACATCTTGGACACACATGTAACCCCTCATACTCATTTCTGTATAAAATACAATCATTCGGACAAGCATGTATCTTCTAATACTCCATACCCATCTTACTTAGCATTTTCTTGGCCTTATACATTGTCTTCGGAACCGCATTGTTATCCGGGAACATATTGCTCAAAGCTGCAAGCATTTTCGAGAAACCCGCGCTGCCCACCCATTTTCCGTCTTTATTTCTAATATTGTTAGAATGAAGGTCAGACGGCTATACTTCTTACACCCTGGAAACAAAGGTGTCTCAGCATAACCACGCACCTTATCGTACTCGTCTGACACAACAAACGACTCCGTTGCGATATCATTTATCATGTTGTCCATACCAACATCGCAAACATATTCATCATCATCATCATTATCATCCACCTCCGTTGCTTTTACATGTTCCACGGTAGTTCCCAATTCCCCATGCCAAATCCACTTCCTGTATCGGCGATTGATCCCCTCACAAATAAGGTCATTCCTTATAGAGTCAAGGCTTTTGCAATCAACATTCACACACTTCACACAAGGCCACGGGTACTTTCCGTTCTTACTCGGCACATTTCTTTTGGCAAATTCAATAAACTCTTCCACCCCCCTTTTGATACTCTTCACTAGTTCGCAAAGCATCCATCCAAGTACGATCCATGGCTACAAGCTTTGATTACTTAACATTTGAATATTACAAGAACAATCCACAATCCATACACTAGCTAGCAATTTGTAGCTCTCTAATCAAGTCCATATCAGCCAACATAACATTACTAATCAAACCAGTTTTATCATTGAAAAATAGGGAAATGAAAAGTTTATATTGTTTAGCGAGTCAACAGTTTTATCATAAGCAAACACAAGAATGACTATTACACAATAAAGATTTGGAAGCAAATAAAAAAATAAAAAAATAATGACCTTACCCGAAGTGAGCGGTGGAGGAGTGTGAGAGAGGCAGCGGAGTGAAGAGAGAGGCGGCCGAGAATGAGAGAGGCGGCGGCGAAGTGAAGAGAGAGGCGGTCGAGAGTGAGAGAGGCGGTGGCGGCGGGTAGAGGAATGAGAAGCGAGAGGAAGGAGAGGCGAAGATGAAGAAGAGAGAAAAGGCTGTAACATCCCAAAATTTGAATTAGTAATAATAAATAGTTAATTAATGTATTGGACAACTTTAGTAAAGTAAAAATCATCATAAATAAATAGATAAAGATAAATTTATTTTTAAGAATTAATGTGTCTATTTTCTTTTGAAAATTTATGAATAAAATAGTTACAGTTTAAATTATAGATTGGAAACTTAATTAAAAATAGTTGAAGGCTTGGGTAACACTATGGTTGAAGGAAATATGAGATAGTGGATGGATTATTTTTACAACTCACATTAAGGTAGGAATATAAAATAGAAAAATAAATAAGTATAGTTAGAAGGGCGAAAGGGTCAATTAACTATCTAAATTTCATTTTTCTTTTCTTCCTCCTCCTCCCCATACAACATCACACGACACACATGAAAGTAATGGATGCACAAGAGGGGGGGGGGGGTGAACTGTGCTACCAAATAAAATTCAAACAATAACAACACAAAGGTTTATACTGGTTCGGTCTTCCTGACCTACGTCCAGTTCTCAACCACCCAGGTTGAGTTCCACTATCCCCAGGTTTTACAAACGGGTTCACCTGGAACCTTTACAACCGCAAGTTTTGGACGGGATCACTTGCAACCTTACAACCACAAGTTTTACTCAAGGCTCACTTGCAACCTTGCTAACTAACTCCCCCTTACAACCAGCAAGGGTTCAACCTTTACAAATAAAGGATTTTCTAAACTTAGTTCTCTTTAAGAACGGATAATGTTACACACTTAAGTACAATGAATGCTCTTTATAAAAGAAGAGACTTAACTACAAAGAGTACAAGATAAGTAGATGAAAAGAACTCTCAATGTGTTAAATGCTCTCTTGAATTTCTGGGCAGCTTTGAATGCTTGAAGGATATTCTCAGTTACTCACTCTAGCTTTCTTCAAGATGTCAAAGATATTAGTTTTTTTCATAAATGAATGTGAGCTTGTTTATATAGTCCTCAAGTATTCTCACTCTTGGTATATGGATTAGCCGTTTGAATATGGCCGTTTTTTTCAAGTTACCGTTTGCCAATTAATGCTCCATTAATGCTTAGCAGAGTTGACTTTGCTTACTCTCTGAAAAGTAGTTCTGACAACTCTGCTCTGCCAAAAGCACTCTGACACTGCACTGCTCTGAACGTTCTGACATTCTGATTGCTTGCGGAAGCGAATTCACATCCGGAAGCAACTTTACTCAGTGTGCTGCACTTTGAACGTTAGTCTAGCAATATAAACACAGTCACATGCAGTGGGAGTTCATTTAGTCTAAGGGAGCTCTTTTACATCCGGAAGCAATTCCACATCCGGAAGCACTTCCATTGGACGTTGGGTTATGTTCACATTTTACTCACTGACGCTCAGTGTTATAAATACCAACAACCAGCGCTAGTCACTAAGCAATCGGAAGCAAATCCACTGGACGTTGGGTTTTGCTCACTGACGCTCAGTGTTATCCATACCAACACCCAGAGCTAGTCACTAAGCAATCGGAAGCAAATTCACATCCGGTTGTATCTTAACTTAGTCTCAAGGGTTTTGTTTATGTAATGCTTCTAGACTGAGTTATTACTTAGTGAAGTACTTACTGTCGCTGGGGGATGAGACGTTCATCCGCGAGCGCCAGTCCTAGTCCATCCGGAAGTAAATCCATATCCGGTTGTACTCTCACTTGGGGTTCTATGTTAACCTAATATTCTTAAGATTCGAAGTGTTTGGCTCGTTCTTTCATATTTTAGTCTTCATCAAAACTTAACATTCTAACATTCTCCCCCTTTTTGATGATGACAAACTAAGTTTACCAATTAAGTTCATATGAAAGAATTAAAAGTAACAAATAGATAAAGCACAAACAACTAAGATAATTATCATTGATGAACAAAAGATTACAAGTTAGATTTACAATAACATATAAAATTCACAAGTAATTAAAGACATTGCAAAATGAACTATGCATGAAAAATATGAGAAAAGAAAAATTTCTAAGGTAAATGTATGGGGTAGAGTGGGGTTTAAAGGTGATGTCTCTTTTTCCTCTCCCTCTCTTTTTGTCTTTCCTCATTCTCCTTTTGAAGTTGGGCTATGTGGGCATCCTTCACATTCTGGTCAATCTGAGCAATTATTCTTTGAAGCTCTTCTTCTTCCCTCTCCCTTCTGAGTCTCTCAGACTCAACAGATTCCTCAAAGGCTCTCTTCAAGTTTTCAACTTCCTCAAACCCAGGGAACCCAGTTGCATCAGAGAAGGGAGTGACCTCGCCATTGGGATAATGAACAGTCCTGATCTTCACATTCCACACTGGGAAGTTGGGGTCCTCCTCAACTTCCTTGGCTTTCCTTTTCCCTTTGCCTTTGCCTTTTCCTTTGCCCTTGCCTATTGGTTGGGTAGGCTTGGCTCTTGCTCTTTCAGCATCTAGGCAGGCCATCTGACCAAATGAGATCTTGTCCGTGAACCCATACCTCTCGAACTCTTCAGGAGTCATGTACTCAATTTCCAGCTTGACTTCCTTCAGTGGCGGAGGGACATGCATCTCTTGAGAGGATGACTGAGTCTCAGGTACAATCTCAGCTTGAACAGATGAGACCTCTTGCTCACTCACAGCAGACGCGGAAGTAGTAGTACTTTTATTGGCATGCTTTCTAGCAACTGCCTTCTTCCTTGATTCGCTGTACTTGACTACTGAAGGAGGAGGAGCAGATGTTGACTCAGAAGGAGGAGGAGCAGAGGTTAGTCCAGAAGGAGAAGGGATTGGCTTGGCTATCACCATTGGTGGATGATTTTGCTTCTCCAGCCCATACTTCATCATGATCTCTTCAATAAAATTTCGGGCAGGCTCAGAGGGAGGAGGCTCAGAAGATGAAGGCTCTGGCTCTGGCTCAGGCTGTGGGATCTCATCAGGTTGCTCATACAGAACCATTACCCACTTGGACCTTTGCTCATCTGATCGCTGCTGTTGCATAAATCGGATGACTTCCCCTCGGATCAGACTTTCAGCACCACCCAATCTTTGAAGGTCCATGGCTCTGCGAAGAGCAGCAATGATGTCTTCATCTAGCCAGAGGGATGGTTGAGTCAGGACATCCCTCGAATACATGGTATGGCGGAGGGCAGTAGCTGCATCTCTCCCCCTTTTGTCATCATCAATGAGGGCGAGGGCCAGGGATGATGGATTGGGTGAAGAGGAGGGTGGAGGTTCAGGGCCAAATCTGCTAGGTGGTGAGGTTTCAGATGAGGATGCGGGTGAGGTGTGTTCTGGTGAATTAGGAGGGTTTGAGAAGAGGGTTGTGTTTCTTTCAAAGAAGGCGGGGTTGGTGAAGAGGCCATCAAAGGGGTAGGTAGAGTAGTAGGCGGCAGGTTGTTTAACTCTCCATGGAATAGGGGGTTGGTCTCTGAGGTAGTAGGTGTGAAGTGGGTGATCAGGAGAGGTAAATCCAAGAGATTGGGCTATGGTGGGTTGGGTGTTAGGAGGGGGGTTGGAGGCCCCTGTGGGGTTTGGGGATGGTGAACAGTTTGGGGAGTTATGGGGAGATGGGGAGTTATTGGGGTTAAGGAGTGATTGGCGAAGGGAGTGTTGGGGTGAGTCTTGAGTGGAGTTTTGAGGTAAGGGTTGATGGTCATTGTTGGGTGATGTTTGGGGTTGTTGGTTATTCTGAGGAGGAGATTGCTGTGGCTGTTGAGTGTTAGGAGGAGGGAGTAATGGTTGATTAGATGGAGGGGGTGGAGGTGGGTTAGGAGGAGGAGGTGGTGGTAAGTTACCTTGTGGTTGAGGGATTTGAAGATGAGTGAGGATGAGGTCTAACTTGGCGTCTACCCTCGCTAGTTGATCCTCGACTCGACCTACTCGGTCCTCGAGCCTCTGGATTCTCTCCCCCTGCTGTTGGAAGCCAGTGTCACACTCATCACGGAGGGGAGCCACCAAGGAATCAGTCAGCCTAAAAAGGATCTCCTCCTTGACTTCCGCAGCAAAGGCCCGTACTGTGGCTGGCACCTTCGCAACACGGCTTGGACCAGGATGAGAGTCGACCTCTTGATCCCCTGCACCAGATACATGGGGGGCTGTGGTATGAGAGGCACTGCCTGCCTGAGACCCTGAGCGAGTGGCCTTGGTCTGCTTGATGTATTTTATACCCATCTTGCCGATGTTAACTGCGCTGACAGGTACGCACTTAACATTCTCTTCCTCCTCAGTGGATGTTGGCTTGATCAAATTTTTCTCCAAGAGAAAGGCGATGACAGTGGGGTAGGGAAGACTACCAGACTTGTGATTCTCAATCCACCTGTGCAGTTCTAGACTGATCAACTGCCCAGGGTTGATTGGCTGCTGGGAGAGGAATCTGGGGAACCAAGGGTTGTCAAGGAGAGTGAACTCGTTGAAGTTCCCCCCTTTATGTGTCATCATGCTGGAGTAGACATAGTATAGGAGTCGGTTGGAGTCAGACATCCCAGACACCTTCTTTCCCTTGGTGTCATAGACTTTTGCAAGTTCCTCCTTGCGGAGTTTCTCAGGGAATAGTCATTCATTCATTTCTCCCTCAGGGACCCCCATCAGGCTGTTGATGTCTCTCCAAGTGAAGCTAAAGGTTCTCCCTCTTACTGTGGCAGTGAAGGTGACTCTGCGAATCTGATCCTTCCCTTCACCTTCTTATACTTGGCCTTGGCAGTGAGGGACTGGCAGAATACCCGCAGGATGTTGACGTTGTATTCCTGGTTGATCCCCAGCCAGGGCATGTATTTCTCCAGAAATGGTCTCAAGTGTGGAAACCCTAGATCATCTATCTTGTCCAGGTCTATGAACATCCCGGTGTTGAAGTATGGTTTTGCAGTTTCAAATTTGGAGGAAACAGCCTCCAATGGCCCATCTCTGTATACACGAGGATCATCATCCTCTACTCGCTGTCTTTTGGATAAGGGCTCTTCGCTAAACTGAAACCTCTTCTTCCCCTTCTTCTTCGAGTGTTCTTGTTGAGGCCCAGATTGCCCAGAATGTTCTTGCTGTTCATGATGTTCATGTGATTTTCCAGATTTTCCAGAGCGTGAATGCCCAGATTTGCCCGTTTTGGATTTTGATTTCTTGGATGAAGTGGCTATCTTTGTGTTTGGGTTAGATTCATGTGAGCCGGCCATTTTGTGTGGATTTAAGGTTTAAATGAGATGAAATGCGAAGAAATTTAGATGAAGAAGATGAAGAGAATGCGATGAAGATGAAGAACACGATGAATGTATGCAGAGAGTTTGGGTGAGAAATTTGTGTAAATGAAAAGTAAAAGTGAAAACGGCTTCTTATTTATATGCAATGTCACAACGGGTAAGATGCTCATAATGACTCTACATGAAAGCATGCGCTGGTTCATGGGAAAACGTAAATATTCAAATTGAAACGTCGCACCTTTGTGACACGTGTCTCTGCACAATGTCAGAAGAGGCATAATTTTTGGAGTGAGAAGATGAAACTGAAATATGTGGCTGTCACCCAAGAGGGGGGGTGAATTGGGTGAGGGAATAAAAACTTTAACTCTTTTCGAAAGACTGCTTGTGCTTGATGATGATGTTAATAAGTAATGGTATGCACAAGTCAGTATGTTATGTGATGCAAAATAGAATGTTTAAATGTAAATTTATGCACACATAAATTTATCCTGGTTCGGTCACCCAGACCTACATCCAGTCCCCAGGCTCCACCTGAGATTTCCAGTCCACTATTCTTGTTTAAACCGGGCACAAGAGAAGCCTTTACACTTTAGGTTTTACGAACACGGGTTCACCTAACAACCCACAGGTTTTACAACGGGCTCACCTGCAAACCTTTACAACCACAGGTTTTACAACGGGATCACCTGCAACCTTACAACCACAAGTTTTGCGGGCTAACTTGCAACCTATGGAGATTTAGAGAACCTCTAAATGCTCCCCCTTACAAATGTAAGATAACAATTATGTTCACTCTATGAACTGATTGTGATAAACACTTAAGTACAAATGACTCTCTCTAAGAGTAGATGATATTACTCACTTAAGTACAACTGAATCACTCTCTAATAATGTTACAAATCTAGATCTGAGAGTAGTAGAAGATGAGAGGAATGTAGAATACAATGTTTCAGACAATAGGCTCTATTCATCTCACTTTCTCCTGAATGTAGATGTTCCTTTTATACTCGGCTTCAAAGGCTTGGGCGGCAGGTTGAATATGAACGTTTGAATATAGCCGTTAATCCCATGTGACCGTTGAGAAGTACATCTTCATTAATGCTTTAGCAGAGTTGACTTGCTTTATCTCTGAAAAGTAGTCCTGGCACCTCTGCTTTGACATAAGCATTCTGACACTGCATCTCTGAACGTTCTGACATTCTGATTGCTTGCGGAAGCAACTTCTCATCCGGAAGCAACCTTACTTAGTGTACTGCACTTGAACGTTAGTTTAGCAATATAAGCACATAGTCACATGCAGTGGGTGTTCTCTTAGTCTATGACGTATCCGGAAGCACTTCTACATCCGGAAGTGATTCCACTTGATGAAGGATTTTGTTCACTATTACTCACTCTCGCTCAGTGTCCCTCAATCCAACAGTCAGTGCTAGTCACTAAGCTATCGGAAGCACTTTCACTTGACGTGGTGAACTCACTGACGCTTAGGGTTATATTTCTTCTATCAGCCTGTGCCAGTCTAAATCTAACAGGAAGTAATTTTACTTGACGAGGCTGATTTACTGACGCTTGGGGTTATTCTATTCTATCAGTCTGTGCCAGTCAAAATCCAACAGGAAGCAGTTTCACTTGACGTTGCACTTTTACTGACGCTTGGGGTTATATCTATTTTATCAACCTGCGCCAGTCTAAATCTATTAGGAAGCAATTTCACTTCAGGTTGAATCATACCTTAGTCTTAAGGTTTTGTTTATCTAGAGTTCATGGACTAAGTTATTTCCCTAGTGAGTTACTCGCTGCCGCTGGGGGATGAGACATTCATCCGCGTGCGCGAGTCCTAGTCTATCCGGAAGTAAATCCACATCCGGTTGCACTCTTACTTGGGATCCTATGTTAACCTATTGCTCTCTAAGTACTTGGTCTTCATCAAAACTTAAGATTCTAACATTCTCCCCCTTTTTGATGATGACAAACCTAGTTTTATCGATTAAATTCATAAGGAGGGATTAGCAAAAGAATAAAAGCAATAGATAAGAACAAGTAACTTAGACAAATATTGTTGATGAGCAGAAGTTACAAGTCAGAGTATATAATCAAATAACATTTACAAGTAAAGAACATATACATGTAAATGACACTAAGCAAGTATGAAAGTATGCATGAAAACAAAACACAAAGAAAACTTTCTAAGTTAAAAACAATTGTTTGGATTGGGGGTTCAGAGTTTGTGTTTCTTTTTCCTCTCCCTCTCTTTTTGC
Organism: Mimosa pudica; assembly: GCA_029929735.1. Classification (NCBI taxonomy): domain Eukaryota; kingdom Viridiplantae; phylum Streptophyta; class Magnoliopsida; order Fabales; family Fabaceae; genus Mimosa; species Mimosa pudica. The sequence continues at coordinate 5,164,839 of JAKELP010000012.1, read as the reverse complement.
CTCTCTTCATTTTCTTTTTGTAGTTGGGCTAGCTTGGCCTCCTGCTCATTCTAGTTTATCTGGGCAATGATCTCTTGAAGCTCTTTTTCATCTCTTTCCCTTCTGAGCCTCTCTGATTCAATAGATTCCTCGAATGCCCTTTTCATGTTTTCTACTTCTTCATACCCAGGGAACCCTGTAGCATCGTCGAAGTAGGAGACTTCTCCATTGGGATAGTGAACTGCCCGGATTTTCACGTTCCATACAGGGAAGTTGGGATCCTCCTTAACTTCCTGGGCTTTCCTTTTCCCTTTCCCCTTACTCTTCCCTTTGCTCTTGCTAATTGGAGGAGTGGGCATGGCACTAGCTCTGTCAGCATCGAGGCACGCCATCTGACCAAAAGATAGCTTGTCTGTGAATCCAAACTTCTCAAATTCCTCAGGAGTCATGTCTTCAATTTCCAATTTGACTTCCTTCAGAATTGGGACTGCTTGAACCACTGGATTTTCTTGCTCAACCTGGGCAGATGAAGTTTCTTGCTCAGGTAGGTCAGATGGAGTCTCTTCTTCACTCTCATCAGATTCAGTGGAGGCAATTATCTTCCTGGCACGTCTTCTAGCAACGGCCTTCTTTCTGGGTTCACTGAATCTAGCTGCTGGCTCAGACGAGGAAGGAGGACTAGATGATTGCTCAGATGTAGGGATCTCAGACTCTTGCCCAGTGGATGCAGGAACAGGCTTGGCTATCACAATGGGAGGATGGTTGGGTCTCTTCAGCCCGTACTTCATCATAATCTCCTCAACAATTTCTCTGCTTGTTTTAGCTGGAGGAGGCTCTGATGATGACTCAGGTTGTGAAGATTGATCATGCTGTCCAAACACTACCATATCCCATTGTGGTCCTTGCTCAGCCGCTTTCTTCTGCTGCATGAACCGGATGGCCTCTCCCCTTATAAGGCTTTCTGCACCACCCAGCCTTTGAGATTCCACAGCAAAGCGAAGTGCTGCTGTTATATCTTCCTCAATCCAGAGGGATGGCTGGCTGAGGACATCCCTTGTGTTCATTGACAGGCGCAGAGTGGTCATTACATCTCTCCCCCTTTTGGCATCATCAAAGAGGGTGAGGGCCAGGGATGGATTTGAGGACGAGGAGGGTGGAGATTGTTGGGGTGAGGTTTCTGGGGAGGAGGTAGATGGGGTACTTTCTGGTGATGAGGTAGGGTCGGATGAGGTAGGATTGGGGAACCAATTGGGGGTGACAAAGAGACCCTCAAAAGAATGAGTGGAGGAGTATTCCTTGTAGTTGGAGGCTGGGGTAAATGGTAAATGGTCATCAGTGAGTGGTTGAAGGCGGGGATACTCTCTATAGAATTGGCTGAGGGGGTGAATGGCTGTGTCAGATCCTATGGGGCTAGTGCTTGGATGGGTAGGGTTGGAGAGACGGAGTGGAGAGCGTGTAGGAGCGCCAGGTCGTGAGAGAGTGGGTGAAGGAGGTGGAGATGGAGAATTTAGTGGGGATTGGCGTGGAGAGTGGTGAGGTGAGTCTTGGGTTTGCTGGTCATGGGTAGGTGAAGGTTGGGATTGGTGGTCATTGTTTGGTGATGGTGGGGGTTGCTAGTCATTTTGTGGTGGTGGCTGAGGTTGTTGAGTGTTAGGTGGATGAGGGGGAAGTTGAGGGTGATTAGGAGGAGGAGGAGGTGGGTTTTGAGGAGGAGGAGGTGGTAGGTTACCTTGTGGTGGTTGGGGAATTTGTAGGTGTTGGAGGATGAGATCTAACTTTGCATCCATCCTGGCAAGGTGATTCTCGATCTGACCCACTCTGTCCTCGAGCCGCTGGATCCGCTCCCCTTGGTGCTGGAAACCAGCGTCACACTCAGCACGGAGAGGACCCACCAAAGATTCAGGCAGCTTAAATAGAAGATCTTCCTTTATTTCCTCGGCAAAGGCTCTCACAGAGGCTGACACTCTTGCAGCACGGCTTAGCCCAGCATGGGAGTCCACTTCTTGATCCCCTGCACCAGATGTAGAAGGGAATGAGGTCTGAGAGGCGCTCTCGGCCTGTGATCCTGAGCGAGTGGGCTTAGCAGGCTTGATGTACTTGATGCCCATCTTCCCAATGTTGGTTGCTCCCACAGGCTTACACTTTACATTTTCTCCCTCCACGGCAGATGTGGCCTTGATCAGGTGCTTCTCAAGGAGGAGGGAAATGATAGTGGGATAGGGAAGGTAGCCAGACTTGTCATTATTTAGCCAGCGCTGAAGCTCAAGGCAGATCAACTGGCCGGGGTTGATTGGCTTGCGGGAGAGGAGTCTGGGGAACCAAGGGTTGTCCAGCAGTGTAAACTCGTTGAAATTGCCTCCCTTATGAGTCATCATCCGGGAGTAGACGTAGTACAAGAGCCTGTTAGAGTCAGACATCTTGGATACTTTCTTGTTGTTGGTGCCATAATACGCCTCGAGTTCCTCCTTGCTGTATTTGTGAGACTCAGGGTAGATCCATTCATTCATACTTTCTTCTGTGATTCCCATTATCTCATTCAAGGTCCTCCAAGTGAACCTGAAGGTCCTCCCCCTTACAGTGGCAGTGAAGGAGAGTTTGTGGACTTGCTCTTTCCCATCCACCTTTTTGTACTTAGCCTTGCCAGAGAGGGATTGGGAGAAGACTCGCAGGACGTTGACGTTGTAGTCCTGGTTGATGCCCAGCCAAGGCATATACTTCTCCAAGAAAGGGCGCAAATGGGGAAACCCTAGTTCATCAATCTTCTCCAGATCGATGAACAGCCCATGGTTGAAGTAGGGGACGGACGTCTCAAATTTGGCAGCAATTGGCTCCAATGCCCCATCTCTGTACACTGTAGGGTCGTCTTCTTCAACCCTTTGCCTCTTGGAAGAAGGCTCTTCAGCAAATTGCACCTTCTTCTTCTTCCCTTTTCCCTGGGCTTCTCTTGCTTGCTCATTCTCAGACGCCACTGGCTATTCTGCCACTCTACCAGAGGTTTCAGGCTGACCCTGAACATTCTCATCCTGCCCCAGTGTTTGCCCAGAACCTTCATGGTGTTCATGATGTTCATCGTGATGTTCTTCACGATGCCCAGATTTGCCAGAATGTTTGTGACTTGATTTCCCAGATTTCGACTTTTGTTGCTTGGATGAAGAGGCTTTTTGTGTAACTGGGTTGGATTCATGAGATCCGGCCATTTTTGTGTGGTATAATTTATGAGAAGAGATGAAATGCGAAAGAGTATTCGAAGAAAGCGAAGAACACAGATGAAGATGAAGAAAATTTCAGAGAGAATGGTTAAAGTGAATTTTATGCAAGTAAAAAGTGAAAGTGAAAAATGACATCTATTTATAGGTAAAACTTCTGAGGGTTAAATGGGCATCTTTTTTCAAATTTTCACACATTGGGTAACGTAAGATTTTAAGTTGGAACGACACACCTGATGACACGTGTTGCTTCAATTAGTCAGAGAAGACACAACGTCTCATAGAGGAAGTTGAAACGTTTTCTGAAGTGACGTGTCCCTTTGTTTGGCACTGGCGCTCTGGCTTGCTTTATTTCAACACTCAGTCCCAGCAAATAATCATCCGGAAGTGGTTTTGCTTCCGGTTATACAGGCGCTCTTGGTTGCCTTGAGTAGTCATTCAGCGCCAGCACGAGAGCATCCGGAAGTAGTTTTGCTTCCGGTTGTACTTACTTAAGATTTAACATTGAGGGACCTGCAAAAACTTAAGGTTGGCACTTCGATGCCTAAGTTAGCACAGTTGGCAGGTTTTAATAATTAAGTACAGATGTTCTCTGAAGGTTAAACTTCATCTAGACATTCCCAAATGTCTCTTAATAAGGATAAATTGATCAACCCTCAGTGATAGTTTGGTAAACAAGAGTATTAATAAAGTGAAAACAGATTTTGAAAATTTTGTTCACAATTTCACATAGTTTCACTCTCAAGTCATGAACTTTACTCATACTCTTTTGGATAAATACCAGTGTGATAGTACAGGGAGTATAGAATAGATTGCATATTTTCAGAGTTTCATAAACATACATAATTCGATAAATATGCCTTAAGAATGTTCATGCTAGATTATGAAGATATGTAAATTGTCAACACAATGAAGTTCTAAAAGCCTTACAGTCAAGAGAATAGTTCAGTTTTAAGAATAAATCATGTTTACAAATCAACCAAATTCTCAGCATATGATCACAGTAGTTTTCAAATCTCATCTCAAGTCCTTTCAAATATGCTTAATGTGATCTCACTACTCTTACACATTTTGCCAAAGTGAATTTAAAAGTTCCTAATCCAGGTCTGACAAGAAGGACTATCCATTAAGATGTATAAAATGAGTGATGGAAAGAAATACTCATATGAGATTGGCGAAATTTTCTCAAGATCAAGTTCAGAACAGCCATTTTCTTCTCATGAGCATCCTTGTTGATGTTCTCTCTTGTGCATCCATATCGCTTGAGCTTTCATAATCAAAGCTGCATTTGCGTCAAGTAGTAGCTTGTTTGATCTTTTCAATTTCAGGAGTAGTAGCACTCGAAGCCTAGTATGACCAACAGCTCATTCAGATTTGACACATTGCTCAGATCAGGTATGATCTTGAATATTGTTGTTCCTTTGGATCTTCTTTCCTACAAAATATCAAATGATTCCTTTTTCCATTTTTCAGTCTCCAAACTTGGATCTGACTGGTCAGTTTGTAAGAAGTATGTGATTCTCATGCACCTAAAAATTATTCACCATGAATATGGCATTGCGAATCAACTTATGACTATATGCACATGGTTATACACGGTTTCTGATAATGATAGTCATAGATAGCATGTAGATTATGAACATTGTGAAATTTCTTATAAGCCATATAATGTTCATGCTTATGATGCTTGATGTAAAATCTCAATAAGTCCATCTAACATTTGCATAGGAGATTTTACTATTGCATGCTTCAACCTTAAGTGATCCCTTGCTTACCCAAGGAGATCTTCTATACTTATCTTTGGCCTGAAGCACTTTCTTAGGAGAGACAGGATTCATAGGCTTTCTCCATGTTGATTGAGACATACTCTTTCTCATGTTCTTCTCAGGATAGTTGAGTGGAACTCTGTGATAGCTCGTCCTTGAGATAGAACCTTTGTTCCTAATGGTGGCGCACTGCTTCTTATGATTGAACCAGATGGTTGCAGCAGTGATATCACCACGAGTTCTTTTCTTTGGGGCAAGAGGAACTCTTAATCTTTCCTGCACAAGTAAGACACTGGAAGGGAGTTTTGGTACCCATTTGTACTTGGGTCCTACATGGTTAGCGCTGGACCTTTCTTGTCCTTTAGGGATCCATACAAATTTATTTCTCACATGTAAATTTTTCTTAAGACTACATGTGTGAGAAATATGACCTGATCTACCACAATAATGACAGATAATGGAATGATATTCAGAATGAGATTTCCTATCATTATCTTGGTCAGTTTTCTTTTCAAGGACTCTATTTTTATTTACTTTTGAAATTTCAGAGTCTTTTGGAAACTCTTCCTTCAAGGATGGAACTTTGGACTCCTTGGTTGTAGAAGAAAGAATAAGTTCCTCAAGTTCCCTATTCCTTTTTCTTAAGCCTAGAACTTCTTTTGCAAATTTACAGAATTCAATATGTAACTCATCATAAATGTCTTGTAATTCAGAAGGTTCAAGTTTAGATACCTCATTTTCTTCAGTTTCTGAATCTTCTAGGCAAGGATCAATACTCTCTTCACTGGTGCTAGCTTCCTCTATATCACCATCCAGTAGCTCATCAAGGATAGATTCACAGGGAGCACAAAAAGAGCTTTGGACAGCTTTAATTTCAAGAGATTGATTAGAAGCATACATAGCATCAAGAGTTTTCCAAATATCTCTGGCCCTAGAGCAATGTTTAATTTTCTGGAAATCATTGTCAGATAAACTTTTGGGCAAAATTTGCATTGCTCTAAGGTTTAAGTAAAATAGATTTTTCTCCTCTTCAGTCCAATTTACTTTTGGTTTGAAATCAGAGTCCTTTTCAAAGACATCCCACATTTTGAAATCCGTGGACAATATAAAACTTTTCATCCTTCCCTTCCATGAGTAAAAATCAGCATTTTCTAACACGGGTGGGATAGTATGGTCAAAACCTTCAAAACACATTTTGTAACCCAAGTCAACCTAGGTCTTCGCACTTGAGATCGTTGGATCTTTTAAACAAGTGACCTTGCTCTGATACCAAGTGAAATATGTGGCTGTCACCCAAGAGGGGGGGGTGAATTGGGTGAGGGAATAAAAGCTTTAACTCTTTTCGAAAGACTGCTTGTGCTTGATGATGATGTTAATAAGTAATGGTATGCACAAGTCAGTATGTTATGTGATGCAAAATAGAATGTTTAAATGTAAATTTATGCACACATAAATTTATCCTGGTTCGGTCACCCAGACCTACATCCAGTCCCCAGGCTCCACCTGAGATTTCCAGTCCACTATTCTTGTTTAAACCGGGCACAAGAGAAGCCTTTACACTTTAGGTTTTACGAACACGGGTTCACCTAACAACCCACAGGTTTTACAACGGGCTCACCTGCAAACCTTTACAACCACAGGTTTTACAACGGGATCACCTGCAACCTTACAACCACAAGTTTTGCGGGCTAACTTGCAACCTATGGAGATTTAGAGAACCTCTAAATGCTCCCCCTTACAAATGTAAGATAACAATTATGTTCACTCTATGAACTGATTGTGATAAACACTTAAGTACAAATGACTCTCTCTAAGAGTAGATAATATTACTCACTTAAGTACAACTGAATCACTCTCTAATAATGTTACAAATCTAGATCTGAGAGTAGTAGAAGATGAGAGGAATGTAGAATACAATGTTTCAGACAATAGGCTCTATTCATCTCACTTTCTCCTGAATGTAGATGTTCCTTTTATACTCGGCTTCAAAGGCTTGGGCGGCAGGTTGAATATGAACGTTTGAATATAGCCGTTAATCCCATGTGACCGTTGAGAAGTACATCTTCATTAATGCTTTAGCAGGGTTGACTTGCTTTATCTCTGAAAAGTAGTCCTGGCACCTCTGCTCTGACATAAGCATTCTGACACTGCATCTCTGAACATTCTGACATTCTGATTGTTTGCGGAAGCAACTTCTCATCCGGAAGCAACCTTACTTAGTGTCCTGCACTTGAACGTTAGTTTAGCAATATAAGCACATAGTCACATGCAGTGGGTGTTCTCTTAGTCTATGACGTATCCGGAAGCACTTCTACATCCGGAAGTGATTCCACTTGATGAAGGATTTTGTTCACTATTACTCACTCTCGCTCAGTGTCCCTCAATCCAACAGTCAGTGCTAGTCACTAAGCTATCGGAAGCACTTTCACTTGACGTGGTGAACTCACTGACGCTTAGGGTTATATTTCTTCTATCAGCCTGTGCCAGTCTAAATCTAACAGGAAGTAATTTTACTTGACGAGGCTGATTTACTGACGCTTGGGGTTATTCTATTCTATCAGTCTGCGCCAGTCAAAATCCAACAGGAAGCAGTTTCACTTGACGTTGCACTTTTACTGACGCTTGGGGTTATATCTATTTTATCAACCTGCGCCAGTCTAAATCTATTAGGAAGCAATTTCACTTCAGGTTGAATCATACCTTAGTCTTAAGGTTTTGTTTATCTAGAGTTCATGGACTAAGTTATTTCCCTAGTGAGTTACTCGCTGCCGCTGGGGGATGAGACATTCATCCGCGTGCGCGAGTCCTAGTCTATCCGGAAGTAAATCCACATCCGGTTGCACTCTTACTTGAGATCCTATGTTAACCTATTGCTCTCTAAGTACTTGGTCTATTCTTTTATATTTTAGTCTTCATCAAAACTTAAGATTCTAACAGAAACGTTTTCTGAGGTGACGTGTCCCTTTGTGCCGACACTGGCGCTCCCGCTCACTTTGATTCAACACTCAGCGCCAGCAGAAGAGCATCCGGAAGTGGTTTTGCTTCCGGTTGGAGTGGCACTCCAGGTCACTTTGAGTTGTCATCCAGCCCCAGCAAATGATCATCCAGAAGTGGTTTTGCTTCCGGTTGCACTTGCTTAAGATTTAACATTGGAGACCTGCAAAACTAAAGATTGGCACTCCGATGCCTAAGTTAGTATAATTGCAAGTTTTAATCAATTAAGCACAAGTTTATTTTGAAGAATGAAACTTCATTTGGGTTTAACATTCCCAAATCACCTCTTATGAATGTAAATTGATCAACCCCCAGAGGCTTGGTGAAAATATCAGCAAGCTGATGCTGAGTGGGGACAAATTGCACTTTGACATCCTTCTTCTGAACATGATCTCTGATGAAGTGATGTCTGACATCAATGTGCTTTGTCCTTGTGTGCTGAACCGGATTCTTGGCGAGGCTGATAGTGCTTGTGTTGTCACAAAGTATGGGAGCCTCAGGGAACTCCAAGCCAAGATCTCTCAGTTGGTTTTTTAGCCACAACACTTGGGCACAACAGCTTGCGGCAGCAATGTATTTTGCCTCTCTGGATGATAAGGACACGCAGGTTTGCTTCTTACTAGCCCAAGAGACCAGACAACCACCAAGGAAGGCGCATTGTCCACTGGTGCTCTTTCTATCAGTTTTATAACCTGCATGGTCAGAGTCAGAGTACGCCCACAAGAACTCTTGGTTACCTCTGGGATACCAAAGACCAAGCTCTTGTGTTCCCTCAAGGTATCTTAGAATACGTTTAACACAGGTTAGATGTGACTCCTTGGGGTTGGCTTGAAACCTAGCACACATGCCTACACTAAATTGAATGTCAGGCCTACTTGCCGTTAAATACAGCAGGGAACCTATCATTCCCCTATACATGGGCAGGCTGACAGATTTACCCTTTGCATCAGCATCGAGTGCGGCAGTGGTACTCATGGGAGTGTCATACTCCTTGCACTCATCCATCTCAAACTTCTTGAGGAGCTCTCTGCAATACTTAGTTTGGGAGATGAATATTCCATTCTTCTTTTGCTTAATTTGTAGGCCTAGGAAGAACGTTAGTTCTCCCATCATTGACATTTCAAACTCTCCCTGTACATGGGCAGGCTGACAGATTTACCCTTTGCATCAGCATCGAGTGCGGCAGTGGTACTCATGGGAGTGTTATACTCCTTGCACTCATCCATCTCAAACTTCTTGAGGAGCTCTCTGCAATACTTAGTTTGGGAGATGAATATTCCATTCTTCTTGAGAGATGAAATTCTTCACAAAGTTTTTCATTAGTTGCCCCAAAGATAATATCATCGACATAAATTTGAACAATTAGCATGTTTCTATCTTTGTGCAGAATAAACAGTGTATTATCTAGTTTGCCTCTTGAGAAACCCTTTCCCAGCAAAAAGCTGCTGAGTCTCTCATACCAAGCTCGAGGAGCTTGTTTTAGGCCATATAAAGCTTTCTTTAGCCTATACACATGTTTAGGATGCTTATGATCCTCAAAGCCAGGAGGTTGTTCTACATAAACCTCTTCTTTGATATAACCATTAAGAAATGCACTCTTCACATCCATTTGATATAATCTAAAGCCTTTCATGGATGCAAAGGCTAGAAGAATCCTTATTGCTTCGAGTCTAGCGACTGGAGCAAAAGTTTCTTCGTAGTCTATGCCTTCTTCTTGGTTATACCCTTTGGCTACCAATCTGGCTTTGTTCCTTGTTATTTGATCTGTCTCATCCAGTTTGTTTTTGAAGACCCATTTGGTCCCAACTATGGATTGATGAGACGGCCTTGGGACTAGTTCCCAAACTTGGCTTCTTTCGAACTGATTTAGCTCTTCCTGCATGGCAATAATCCAGTCGCAGTCCTCAAGAGCTTGTTCAATTGAAGTTGGTTCGATCTGAGATAAAAAGGCTCCAAACTCAACTTCATTTTGAACCTGCCTTCTGGTTCTGACACCAGAAGAAACATCACCAAGCACTTGATCAAGAGGATGATCCCTGTGATGTCTCCTAGCTGTTGGCAACTGTGCCTCATTAGGCACCGTCTGCACTCTAGGCTCATCTTCTTCTTTGGGATTGCTTGCTGGTGTTTCTTTTGGTGGTGAAGAAGATGATGGTGGTTTGGGAGAGTTTAGTATCCCATCATCTTCTGTGGATTGTCCCCATGTAGGAGTTTCATCAAATACAACATGCATAGATTCTTCTACAGTTCTAGTCCTCATGTTGTATACTCTGTAAGCCTTACTCCTAAGGGAATACCCTATGAATACACCTATATCAGCTTTTGGATCAAACTTACCCAGATTTACCTTTCCATTGTTATACACATAGCATTTTGATCCAAAGATTCTGAGGTGGCTGATGTTGGGCTTTCTGCCTTTGTACAGCTCAAAAGGAGTCTTGTCCAAGCCCTTGCGAACATAGGCTCTGTTAGAGATGTAGCATGCAGTGCTCATAGCGTCCGCCCAGAACACTTGAGTAACCTCTTTCTCATTGAGCATGCTCCTGGCCATCTCAGTCAGAACCCTGTTCTTCCTCTCGACTACACCGTTTTGCTGAGGAGTTCTAGGAGCTGAGAAGTTATGATCAATACCATTCTGCTCACACAGCTCAGAGAAGCTATGGTTCTCAAATTCTCCTCCGTGGTCTGTCCTTGTGGCTGTGATTTTGAGGTCTCTCTCATTCTGCACTTTCTTAGCCAGGACAACAAAGGCATCAAAAGCATCTTGCTTAGAGGCAAGAAACATTGTCCAAGTGAACCTAGAATAGTCATCCACCACCACTAGAGCATACAGGTTTCCACCCAAGCTCTTCACTCTCGCTGGCCCAACCAAATCCATATGGATTAGTTTTAAGGGCCTGCTGGTGGAGACTCTCTTCTTGGTTTTAAACGAGGACTTTGTTTGCTTCCCTCGTTGGCAGGATTCACAAATATAATCATGCTTAACCTTAAAAGATGGAATACCTATAGCTAGCTCTTTCTTAATCAGCATGTCAAGTGAGTAAAATTAACATGTGCTAGCCTTTTATGCCAAAGCCAACTATTCTCCTCACTAGATATTAAGCATTTTTCTTCCAGTTGTTGACATAAATCTAGAGTGTATAGGTTTCCACTTCTATTTGCCTTAAGTTTGCATTTTAGGTTGGCCTTATCTAGATTCAGATCCTGCTTATCTACTATCATGCACTCATGTGAATCAAAGATTACCCAATTTCCTTTGTCAGTGCTCTAGCTCACGCTCAGCCGGTTGTGACAGAGACCATCCACCAGATAGACGTCTTTCACTGGTCCAACTTCTCCAACCCCGGTGATCTTTCCACTTTGATTTCCTCCAAAGGTAACTGTGGCTCCGTCTTTGATCACCAAGGATTTGAATTTGTCTCTGTCTCCAGTCATATGTCTCGAGCATCCACTGTCAATATACCATTTCCTATTCTTAGATGCTTTGAGACACACCTGAAAGAATCAAACAGACTTAGGTACCCAACCTTTCTTGGGTCCTCTGTCATTAGTTCCCAGAGCCCTTGGTCCAGTGTTAGTTTTGACCTTGGGCTTATGGTTTTGACCTTGGGCTTATGATTAATCTGTGCCTCTGGCCTAGTGTTGGCTCTAGGCTCTTGGGCTTTCCTTGTGGATTGTTTCCAGGCTCTGGATCCCTGTCCTCCCTTATTTTCTTTTCTTGGGGGAGGATCCTTTGTAGCCTTGGTTCCTTTTGGGACCCATTTATAAGAGTTGTTTGCTCCATGCTTCTTAGCATTACAAGTGGACGTGGAGTGTCCCTTCCTGTTGCAATAATTACAGAAGCTAAAAGGTGTGGAGCTGTGATCAGTGACTTTATGAAAGAATTTTAAGTAAGGCTTCACTTTTGGTTCCACCCACTTTTTCCCTCTAGGTTTGTATCCTAAGCCAGTCTTGTCCCTATATGCCCTCTGATTCATTAAAATGATATTTAACATTTCAGATCCACTAGTGAATTTCTGCAGGGCATTTTGCAGTTTATCTCTTTCAGCTGAGATTTTGCTGCAATTAGAGCAGCTCTCAAGTGTTGAGACATTGGGTTCTACTTGGGGAGAACCCTTGCCATCTGCTTCCGGAAGCTTTCTGGCTTCCGCTAGCTCTTCACTCAGTGAGTCCACCTTGGACTCAAGTGATTCCTTTTTAACTTTCAATACTTTATAGGCTTTACATAAGCGGGAGAATTCTTCATGAACCTCATTATATGCTTCTTGTAGTTCAGAAAAAGTTACCTCACTGTCCTCCTGGATGAGATCAAAATCTGAAGATGCTTCCTCATCATATTCTCTGGCAACCATGCAGAGGTTGGCAACCTCTTCCTCATCACTTGTTTCCTCGTCTGAACTATTTACCCAGATGGAGGACACAAAGGCTTTTCTTTTGTCCTTCCCTTTTGATCTCTGCAAGCTTGGACACTCAGCCTTGAAGTGGCCAGGCTTTTTACACTCAAAGCACACTGGTGCCCTTTCCTTCTTATATCCTCTCCTCTGGCTGGAATCACCTTTCTGAAAGCCTCCTTTCTTCTTGAAGAACTTTCTAAACTTTCTCACCATCATAGCCATCTCCTCATCATCGATGTCCTCCTCATCATCCTCATCATCATCATTATCATCAATCTTCTCCTTGCTGGGGGCAACAAGGGCAAGATTCTTGGTTTTAGATGAGGCTTGAGGAGCTCTCTGAGCCAGCAACGTTGGTTCATATTCAGCCAGTGACCCAAACAGCGCAGTGATGGAGCTTGTTGACTCTCCTTGGACTTCCTGCAAGATGGTAACTTTGGTGATCCAATCATCTTTCAAAATTTTTAAGATCTTGCTGACTTGTTCTTCTTCAGGAATGTCTTTACCCAGGGAGGCCAGGTTATTGATGAGATGAGTGAACCTGAGCTCCAGCTCTCTGATTGGCTCAGTTGGACTAATCATGGCAAATTTGTGGAACTCTTCCACCAACATCTCGACCCGTCTTGCCTTCACTCCCTTGGTTCCAGAGTGAGCAGCCTCAAGAGCCTCCCACATATCCTTAGCAGTTTTGTGGTGGCTGATCTTATGAAACTCCTTAAGACTAAGAGCCCACTGAATGTAGTGCATGGCTCTGAAGTTTAGCTGGACTAGAGCATAGTCCTCATTGGTGTATCTGGATCGCTGCTTCGCAAAGTCATCATCATCTAGAGGGGTGTGATTCCCATGTTCGATCACATTCCAGAGTCGGATGTCGCTGGACTTGATGTAGGTCTCCATTCGGAATTTCCAGAATGGATAGTTATACCCATCAAAGCCTGGAGGCTTGTTGGGTTGAATAGAGACATCTGGCAAGGAATAATCTGTATCCATTACTGAATCTTTACTTTCTAGATTCGTTGGAATCAAGTCAGAAAGACCTGCTCTGATACCAAATGAAAGTAATGGATGCACAAGAGGGGGGGTGAATTGTGCTACCAAATAAAATTCAAACAATAACAATACAAGGGTTTATACTGGTTCGGTCTTCCTGACCTACGTCCAGTTCTCAACCACCCAGGTTGAGTTCCACTATCCCCAGGTTTTACAAACGGGTTCACCTGGAACGTTTACAACCGCAAGTTTTGGACGGGATCACTTGCAACCTTACAACCACAAGTTTTACTCAAGGCTCACTTGCAACCTTGCTAACTAACTCCCCCTTACAACCAGCAAGGGTTCAACCTTTACAAATAAAGGATTTTCTAAACTTAGTTCTCTTTAAGAACGGATAATGTTACACACTTAAGTACAATGAATGCTCTTTATAAAAGAAGAGACTTAACTACAAAGAGTACAAGATAAGTAGATGAAACGAACTCTCAATGTGTTAAATGCTCTCTTGAATTTCTGGGCAGTTTTGAATGTTTGAAGGATATTCTCAGTTACTCACTCTAGCTTTCTTCAAGATGTCAAAGATATTAGTTTTTTTCATAAATGAAGGTGAGCTTGTTTATATAGTCCTCAAGTATTCTCACTCTTGGTATATGAATTAGCCGTTTGAATATGGTCGTTTTTCCCAAGTTACCGTTTGCCCAATTAATGCTCCATTAATGCTTAGCAGAGTTGACTTTGCTTTCTCTCTGAAAAGTAGTTCTGACAACTCTGCTCTGCCAAAACCACTTTGACACTGCACTGCTCTGAACGTTCTGACATTCTGATTGCTTGCGGAAGCGAATTCACATCTAGAAGCAACTTTACTCAGTGTGCTGCACTTTGAACGTTAGTCTAGCAATATAAACACATAGTCACATGCAGTGGGAGTTCATTTAGTCTAAGGGAGCTCTTTTACATCCGGAAGCAATTCCACATCCGGAAGCACTTCCACTGGACGTTGGGTTATGTTCACATTTTACTGACTGACGCTCAGTGTTATCCATACCAACAGCCAGCGCTAGTCACTAAGCAATCGGAAGCAAATCCACTAGACGTTGGGTTTTGCTCACTGACGCTCAGTGTTATCCATACCAACACCCAGCGCTAGTCACTAAGCAATCGGAAGCAAATCCACATCCGGTTGCATCTTAACTTAGTCTCAAGGGTTTTGTACATGTAATGCTTCTAGACTGAGTTATTACTTAGTGAAGTACTTACTGTCGCTGGGGGATGAGACGTTCATCCGCGAGCGCCAGTCCTAGTCCATCCGGAAGTAAATCCACATCCGGTTGTACTCTCACTTGGGGTTCTATGTTAACCTAATATTCTCTAAGTGTTTGGCTCGTTCTTTCATATTTTAGTCTTCATCAAAACTTAAGATTCTAACAACACACACACCTATACTCTCTTCTCTGTCAGTTTTCTTCTTCTTCTTCCTTCCCTTCTCCGGAAATCGCCGGCCCGTGCAGGCAGAGGGCGGTGCCGCCGCCGCCGTACAGCGAGGAAGAGTTCCCTCCGCTCCTTCTTCTACCTTATTTCGTGTGTGGGTGTGTGTGTTTGTGGCAAGAAAGAGAGAATGAAGAGGTGGGTTTGTGGTGGCCGGCGGCCTAGCATTCTCCGGCGAGTTTAGGCACTAAAGAGAGCCCTTTAACTTTGGGTAATTGTTCTTCATTTCCTTTCATCTTTGCTCTTGATTTTAGAGATAAATTTCTAGGGTTTTGATTGAATTCGAAATTCTAAGTTGTGGGATGATTTCTATAGTATCATTAGGCCTTTCTAAGAGTTTCTAATTGTATGGGTTTCTTGGATTTGAGCCTATGTGTTATGTACTTGATTAAGTGTTTATATAAGTTAGGGTTTTTGTATGATTGAATTTCTGTACCTTCAGTGATGGAATTGGATGCTTGAGAACCAAATTAAGGTGATTTCTAAGTGGTTTATGGGTTAGGATTGTTTAATTTTGGGTTAGAATGAATTTTGAAGTAAAGTAAGTGTTGAAAAGTTAGAGTTTTGGGTGAATTTCGAACTTGTGAGAGTTATAGCTGTTTTGAACATTCAATTGGGATCACCTAAGTGTGATAAGAGTTTCTAATGGTGTGGGGTTTGTATCTATTAGAAAATTTGGAAATTGTCTTAATCAAAAGCTTAAATAAGTTGGAAAACATTATGTATTCTGAAGTTTATTCTGAATTTTGAGGATTTGATGATTTAATAGCTTTAGTTATGCATATCTATGATTGTGAAATAATAATTAATGAGGGACAAAGTGAGTTAAATCTTGAGTGTTGAAAGAAATGAGAAAGTTGCATATAGATTTAGATAATTGCCTTGATAGTTGTAATGAGGCTGATATGATGATTGTTATTGAGACTGGTTATAGATTTTCAATACTTTGGGTTTTGAATGGTTATAATAGAAAGGTTGTCATTGTATATAATTTTGTCCTAGGCTTGAATGTGTGATAATTGTGATAAAGGATAGAGAGGGAATTAGATTTGTAAATTTCTCACTTATGTGAGGATATTTGTTTATAGTTGAGTGGTAAATGGTAAATCTTGCATTTAGATGGATTGTGGGAGAGTATGGTAATTAAGTGGTAAAGATTTGAGTAGAAATGAACTTTTGTGCTAGGATGGTATGAAGGATAATCTAAGCTTAAATGATTCATAAAGCGATTGGAAAGTAACTTACTAGTTGTTAATGGTAATTATGGTTGATAATGGTTGGGTTAAGTTGGATTGTGTTGACTTTGGGTTATTTGTATAGACCGTTTTGGGCTAGTTTGGGTGCTGTTTTGGGATGTGCATGTGTGATCACCAACATTTTGTGACTTGACTTGTTGGTATTGGTCTTGTTCTGTGAAGTATATGTGTGAATGTTAAATCAATCAAGAAAATCTAAATAGTTTTATAGGATAATATAAAGAAGTTGGGTAGTAACTTCATAAGACCGAGAGCTACGTAAAGTATTATAAGTTGGAGATGGTATTAATATAACCTTTTGTGTTATATTATTTTAGGAGTACATATTGGTGATGGTACTTAAGAGAAATCTACAAGATACGGTAAGGAAGAACAACAAAGTGCTAAGGGCGACAGGTAATCACACTTAACCTTGCTATAACATTGAGGGTGACGTTAGTTAGGGATTTTGTAAAAATCCCTTCTCACCCTCTATATATATATATTATCTTTAAAAGAGTATTTTTATACAAAACAGGCTATCGGGTGCCTTTCAAACACAATTATTTTTGTATAAAACATTTTTATACATTATATGTATTATTCTGTTCTGGTGGTGGCCATTGATCTGGAATGACATGAAATGTGTATAGCATATCTTTTGAGTAGTGGTTTGAGAGATGGTAATGATAGAGAAGGGAGAGTTATGTTGTGGAAAATCGGAGATGTTGAAATGTTAAGATATTGTAGAAAATTGCGAAAGTACATGACACTGATAGTGGTATTGTAATAATGAAATGAATTGTGGTTGAGAAGTTGAATATGGTGAATGAGATAGATATGGATATGATGAGGTTTGCATGACACTGAGATACATACGTACCATCGTGCGATGATAACTGTCGATTGGCCGATCGACAGTTATTTGTACTGATCCTTTTCGGACTAGAGACCGGGGATCACAGGTCTACTTACAAGAGAAAGTAAGTGACCTACGGTTGTTTGACATTAAAGAGCCCAACCGTTCCC
This sequence comes from Mimosa pudica, assembly GCA_029929735.1. Taxonomy (NCBI): domain Eukaryota; kingdom Viridiplantae; phylum Streptophyta; class Magnoliopsida; order Fabales; family Fabaceae; genus Mimosa; species Mimosa pudica. Next base: position 5,147,758 of record JAKELP010000012.1, on the reverse strand, counting down.
GTTCTGCAATGGAAACAGAATTGGGGTTCCCTCTCTGGAGATTGCCAGAGAGGGAAATTGCCCCCTCATTATAGAGAGGGGCACAGTGTCAAATCATATAGTGAAGATTAGATGCTTGGATATATGCCTCCATGATGGCACGTTACATCTATAGGTGAGTGTGAGAGTTAGGGCAGTAGGATGGTTGAATTGGAAAAGTAGAGATGATGAATTTGAGTTGATTTGGATATGACGGAGAGACTTGAGTAAGGAATGAAAGAAGATCTGGTTATATATATTATTTATATTATTATTGTTTTTAAAACTTTGGTACCCTTTAGACGCCCTCACTACCGAACATCTCACTGTTATAGTGAGTTAAGCGGTGATTATTGGGACAAATTGTCTCATCCCACGATTACTGACATTTTTGCAGGTATTCATGCACAGGCGCGAGAATCAGGAAAGAGAATTATGTAGTAGAAGTTATATAGTTTATTTGGAATTGTATATTGCCAATTTGTATAGGTCTGCATTCGTTTCCGCATGTATATATATTTATTCATTGTTTCATATCAATTAGTTTTGTTTATTAACCATGTTAGTCAAATCCTTTCTAACATGGTTAGCTTTTAATTATCCATGATAGTATTTATGTTGTATCAGGAAATCCTTTTCTATCATGGATAATGTCTCATTCATTAGAATGTTCTTTTTCTAAGAATGATAGGTATATTGATATTATGGAAAATCCTTTTCCTATCATAGTTAGTAAATAGATTATAGAATTAAAATGGATATCATTATTTAATTAGGGATTAAGTAACAGAATGTTACAAAGGCGGCGGCGGCGGTTGGCGAAGATGATAGAGCGGCGGCGGAGGAATGGCAGAGGTTGAGCGCGATGATAGAGCGGGTACAGCCGAGAGTGAGAAGGCAGAGGAATGGCGAAGATGATAGAGCGGCGACGGAGGAGTGAAGAGAGTGAAGGTAGCGGTGAAGGGAGAAAGAAAGGGTTCTTGCGAAGTGAGTGAAGAAGGAGAAGTGTGTAACATCCCAAATTTTAATTAAGGATAATAAGAAATTATTATCGTGTAATTTAGGAAACTTAGAGCTTTAAGGAGGAATTTATGAGGTTTGAGATGATTTATTGATATTAAATCGTAAAACTTTAGAATTAAAGAAATATAGTTAAAGGATTTATTTGGAGTTAGTAATTGTATGAAAAATACTTTGAAGTCTAAACCAAATTATAATGGAAGAATGTTATTAATTTCATTGATCATTGTTGTTGAAAATGGGCTAAATTCCAAATTATAAAGTTTGAAGAGGGACTAAATTGAAAAGGGAAGAAACTTCAGGGGCAGAAACGTAATATTCCCTGCCTCTACTTCCTTCTCCCTTCCTCAAAACCCGACGGACCCCCCCATTTCTTCATCTCTTTCATTTTTCTCACCTGCGTTTTCTCTCCCTCTCTGGCCGATCGATGGCGGTGGCGGCCAAAGCTGGCTGGACCGTCGTGGACTCCTCTTATCACACTTTCCATTCGTTCTCTCCTCCCTCCCAAAACCCTCCTTCATTGCCTTCGACCTCTCTCCTTTCATCTGTTTCCCTGCGTTCTCCGGCGAAGCTCCAGACGGCGGAGCACGGCGAGAAGGCCGTTGTTACAGCGTTGGGTCCATCCTTGAGCTTAGGTAAGTCTTATTCCTAAATTCCTACCTATTTCATCACTCCAAGTCTAAACCCTAACCCTTCCCCATTTGTTTTCTCCGATTTTCCCTTCGTTTTCTTAGTTTTCCGGCGGCGACGAACGCTACTGAGACCTGCAACCTTGGGTTCAACTTTGTTGGTGAGCTTTTTTCTCCGGCCCTCACTATTTTCTGCGATTTCGGGCGAGTTTGAGAGGGATTTTGAATCTGGTATTTGGGATTTTAATTTAGAAATTGTTTGAGATGAAGATTATGATGTGATTTCTTGTAGCTTTCAAGGGATTTTGGTGTTTAAAGATGATTGTTGATTTGCCTTATTTTACTTTGTAAGGGTGGATTAGTATGTTATTCTTTGTTGGACTGTGATCACAGGTTTTGCTATGCTTTGTGGGATTTCTCAAAATTCCATATTTTGTTTTAGTTAGGTGTGGGGTTTTATTGAGAAGCATGTGTGTGTATTGTTCAGCTTTGTTTATGCTGTTCAGTTATGATAAATGCTTGTTGTTTGCTTGTTGATTTGTATGAGTGTTTAAACATGGATGTGCCTCAAATGTGTGTTGTTTAAGTGTTTGTCAATTTTCTGTATTTTCCTATGGTCATGGTCAATTAAATTTAGGAAGTAATGGAAGTGGTTACTCTGCTTGAGTTTGGGCTATGATTAAGAAATCCAAGTGAGTTTGAGAATGTTAATTTATTTTTCTGGTCATTGGTTCAACTGGATACTCTTAAGTATAAGGATAGGGTAACTTCTTTATTCATGGAGGTCTTGAGGATTTTGGGGTTAGCAAGTAAAATTCACCAATATAGAAGTATAGATAAGTAACAAGAATTAATAATCTATTGCAGGTTAAGGTATCCTTGATTTTATGGGTGAGCTAAACGGGGGATTTGTTGTTGAGTGATTATGGGATTAATGGGTTGATTTTAGAGATGGAGGAGATTATTGAAATAATTAAAGGATGATAGAAATATATTTGGCTAAAGAGAGATAGTTTGTGTTTAGCAAGAATTTGATTGGTTTAAGGATTTTTAGATGTAGGGGGTCTTTAGATTTGAGGACATGGATCAATATGATTAGAGATATATGCATAATAGAGACTCAAAGTTCCGATATGAGGATTTTTAAGATAATGATAATGGTATGTTAAAGGATTAGGAAATAAGTTAATAATTAATCTGAGCATGTCTACTTATGGCTGAACTTACGTATTTTCAAACTTTGATGATTATATCCGAATTGTAATAGTGATGTGAGGTTGAGGTTAATTACATAAAAAGGTCATTAAGAGTTTAAGAACCCTAAAAGAGTAACTTTAATAATTTGTCATTGGAGTTTATGATGTTATAGTTATAGTTTGTTGTTTAATTGCTACCTTGGGATATACCACAGTTCCAATGCTTTTGAGAATTGGTGATTATTTTGGTAAAGATTGTGAATGGTGTATTGATTAGATGACTGAAGTGGTAGTTTAAACTTGGTCATTTTTAATTTGGAATATGGTATTATGTTGATTATGTTACTAAATTTGGATTTGTGTTTGGAATGTATGTATACGACAAGTAAAAGAAAGGGGCTTGGGTAGCATTATTAGGATCGAGAGTGACGTTAATAAATATTCGCAAGGAAAATTGTTCATACTCTTTACTGTATGGATGATAACAGGGGGAATTTACAACGTATGATACGGAAAAGCATTGGAGCGCTAAATGCTGAAGGTAATCACTCTTACCTTGCTATAACAATGAGGGTGAAGTTAGTTGGGGATTTTCAAAATCCTTTCTCACCCTATATATATATATATATATATATATATATATATATATATATATATATATATATATATATTATCTTTTAAAACTTTACTTTAATACAAAATAGGCTATCAGGTGCCTTTCAAACACGATTACTTTCGTACAAAGAATTTGACTTACTATATGTAGTACCCTGGCTGATGGTATTGTTGGATTGTGTATGTGAGTGTATAGATATTGGGATCTTGATACTTTGACAGAGGTATTGAGAGGTATCATGGATTGAATGTATTATAGGTTATGAGGATATGAATGAGATGTTGAATTGGAGATTGTGGGGAGAATTATTAGGGAAAACATGTAATATTGTGGATGATGGATTGAGAGGTGATGTGAGAGTGTATGATGTTGATTATTGTGGATGGGATATTGATAGGGATATGGTGAGGTTTGCATGACACTGATATATTTATGTACCATCGCGCGATGATAGCTGTCGATTGGCCAATCGACAGTTATTTGTACTAATGATCCTTTTCGGATTGATTAGACCGGGGATCATTGGTCGACATATTGAGAGAAAGTGACCTACCGTTGTTTGACATTGGAGAGTCCAACCGTTCCCATTCTGCAATGGAAACAGAATTGGGGTTCCCTCTCTAGAGGTTGCCAGAGAGGGAAATTTGCCTTCTCCTTGTAGAGAGAGGCACAATGTCAAATCATATAGTGAAGATTGGATGCTGGAGATAAATGCCCCTTGATGGCACAATGCATCTATAGGTGAGTGTGAGAGTTGGGTTAGTAGTACGCATGGATTGGAGATAGAGATGATGAGATTATTGTTGAGAAGTGACAGAGATTTGAATGATGTTTGGGAAAAAATTTGATACATATATGTATTATTGATTTTAAAACTGTGGTACCCTTTAGACGCCCTCACTACCGCACATCTCACTGTTATAGTGACTTAAGTAGTAGATTACTGAGACAAGTTGTCTCATCCCACGATTACTCACATTTTTGCAGGTGATCATGCACAGGCGCGAGCAACAGGAAAGGGAATTAAGTTTCAAAGATTGTTTTGATTTTTTCGACATGTATATTGCCAAAATGTATAGGTCTGCATTCGCTTCCGCATATTTTTATTTGTATTGATATTATTGGTTAATCAGGGAAATGTACTAGGTTGCTCCTTTTTCTAACCATGTTAGGTGATTCTTTTCTAACATGGTTAGCTATTAATTATCATGATATTATTCAGGTTATATTAGAAAATTTTTTTCTATCATGGATAATGATTATTAGTAGGAAATTGTTTTTCTAACTATGATAGATTTATTGATATTATGGAAATCATTTTTCTATCATAGTTAGTGAAGGTATTATTGAATTAATCAGGGAATTAGTAACAGTATGTTACAAAGTGAGTGTCAATGGGGAATAAAAAGTTGGAGGGAAATAAAAAGGGTTCTGGCGCCAATGGAGAAAAAAATTTCTCACTTTCCACGACCACAATTTTGAATATGTGGTCGTGGAAAGTGCACCTTCCACGACCACACTCTTGAGAGTTTTTTACATGTTATGCCACCGCGTTTTTATCAACGACCAACATTGGCTTTTTACGTGTTACTTATGGTCGTGAAAAACCTATTTTCTAGTAGTGAAGTGTTGCTTTAATAACTGAACAAAAAAAGCGTGGCTTTAATTAGTATCAATTTTTTGTTCCATACATATATCAAGGAGAGTGAATCATGTATTAATTGGATACTCAAATTAGCTAAAAGTTATTTCATAACACTTATATAAGTTGGTTTCTTGTATAAAAAAATTGAGTAATGGATCATTGTTGCAAATTCGTTTAAAAAGTCCATGTTTAAATGTTTTTGGGAAAATGATGAATAAATACCTTCGAATAAGCAAAATGACAAGTAAGGAACCTAAACTTTCAAAATGACAAATAAGGAACTTCAAATTCCAAAAAGACAATAAGGAACCAGTCAAATTGTTAATTGGTATGTTCCAGTTGTTAATAGATATGTTCCAATTTTTAATTTTTATTTAAGTTCCTTACTTGTCCTTTTGGAAGTTTGAGTTCCTTACTTGTTCTTTTGAACATATGAAGGTATTTATTTGTCATTTTCCCAATGTTTTTATTTCTGAAATTTTTTTATTTGTGTGCACAAGCAACTCTTTATAAATAATGTCAATGAATATCATCAGTTTCATGGGCTTCATCAATGTCTTAAACTATAATACTAATGAAGTAAAGCTTGCTGGGTGTTTAAATAATAATAATAATAATAATAATAATAATAATAATAATAATAATAAATACTAAGTGATTGTATATGATTATATGACATTTCTAGCTCATTAATTATAGTAAATTGCCTCTTCTCCTATGATGATATATGGAAATTTAGGCACTTTTGTAAGTTTTAATACATTGAGTTATTTGCCTTTAGTGCTAAATTAGGCATTTTAAGGATTAAACTCATGAATTTATGATTTTACGGGCTTGGGATATTACAATTGTGCTTGAATTTATTCATTGGAGGAGGTTTCATAAACATAAGGCCTGAATTTCAGAAATTGCATTTTAGTACTCGAATTTGGAAAATCACAACTTGGTGCTATAACACTGCTTGTTTGGATTGGTCAAGGACAAATTGGGAATTTGGGAGTTTATTGGAGGGCAAAGATGAGATAGAAATTGCTGGGACTATTTTCCTATTTTTGTAAATGGAGATTATAAAAGTAAGGGTCTTGTTTAGAAGTTCATTTGGACATCTTATCTAAACCCTTAGATCTAGGGTTTTAATTGAAGAACCAAACAGCCCCTAAAGCCCCCTAAACTGCCTAAAACCACACAGACAACACGAAGAGGGGGAGACACACATCGCACAAAATCACTTCACACCTTCACCGTCCACTTCATCCACCATCGTCGACGGCATCCACCTCCGCCACCCACTGTCGTCGGTCATCCCCTCCTTCATTCACTCTCTATTTCTAAAGATTCTTCCACTATAATAAGTGTCTTCTCCACCTCAGATTTCTGTTGATGGCCAAGAGTGGGATTCACTTGGATGGAGGTAATCCCAATGTCATGAGCAGCTAATCCTTGGTTCCTTGGTGATTGTTGAAGCTAGCTGGAGTTCTTTGAGCTACTAGGGAGTTTCCTCTTTCCTTAGTTTAAGTTTTATTCTCTTTATTATTGTATATTATGGTACCTAGATTTCTAGGAATTGTGATTTGCAATTTTATTGAGTTAATGTTTCGTTTGTTACATTTTGAGACTGAGATTTGTATTATGCTTGCACCTTAATGATGTGGTTGAAAGTTTGTTAGCCTAATGTTAGCTTTATTCAATCACTCATGTATTTGAAGCTTTTAATTGACTATTTGGTTGCTAGCCTTGTCAATAGGAGTTGAGAATGCCTTAAGCAAAGTATGATGCATGTTAGGTGCCAATTAAAATGTTCTTAGTGAATTAGATTAGCCTAAGTTTTTGGGTAATTAAGTCTAGGTAACTAGGAGTATTGTTTGGGAATATTTCTTCTCACGGGCCTAAGTACTTAATAAAGGAAAAGAAGTGAACTCAATCATTTTGGAACAAGGATAACTAGTGGATTCAATCATCACGGAAGCATACATTGACATAAAACACCAAAAATATAGTAGCTTAGGATTTAATCTTGTCGCATCCAATTAGTTGTACTGAAAATATTCAAAAACTCTCGTCCCCTTTTATTGCTTTTGATTGCATTTAGTTAACTAGGGTAGTGTAGAAAGACTCCTTAAAGACAACCCGAGGTTGCGCCACTGTGTTGCAATCCTTGGTTTAAAATAAATTTGCATTTAACCCCCAAGGTGACTAGGAACCGGTTAAATCACTAAACTATCAAATAGGCTTAAAAAGTGGGATCATCCTATTCTTCATGCTGGTTACACTGTGAAACTTGAGGGTGTGGCAGTTGGTGAGCCACCATTTTGTCCCAAGATCTCAGCTGGATCTGTTATAAGGTAACAAAAGATGAACTTGGTCAGACTATAAGAACATTAACAATAAAATCTCAATCCTACCACATGACATCGACTACATGAGTCTCACGATGTTATTGTATTTTATAAAAATTCAAATTGTAAAATAACATAAGGGCAAAAACGTTGATATAATAATTAACTATTTTAGTTTGGGCAAAACTAATAAATGACTATTTCGCGGTACATAAATAATATGTAACTTTGTGACTCGGTGCAAAAATGATAAAACCGGTCATAGATGTTATTAATTTGTAGTTATGTGAAACCTTTCTTATATTATTTTCAAAGTGAAAAATACATTTTTGCCCTTCCCAATCAAAACCTTTCTGATACTAGTTAGCATGGGAAGATGAAAGGCGGAAGGAAGAAGAGTTGAGTTTTAATTGTGAGGGAGTAAAGAGGTATTTTACTTTAGAAAATAATATCAAAAAGGTTACACAAAACTATAAAGGGCGAAGGAGCAAAACTAGCCACCGTAAATTTCCAAATGAACAACTCTGGCACCCGTAAATTGGATAGTGCAAAACCGTACATTATAAATAAAAATGGGACAAATTTAGCACTGTCAAATAGAGGTGTTAAGTTTGACTGTTAGTTGACTGGGAATGCTGATATGGCATAATGACGTGACACAATGAGGCATTATGTGTCGGGCGAAGGTGCAAAACTAACCACCGTAAATTTTCAATTGGACAACTCTGACACCCGTAAATTGAATGGGGCAAAACCGTACATTGTAAATAAAAATGAGATACATTTAACCCCACCGTTAAGTAGAGGCAAACAGACGTTAGTTTAAACGTGGGTCTCACCTTCATTAAATGACGTGGCAATCCAGCATTGCATCTGAACCCTAATTCCTAAGGGGGTATTTGCACTTTAGTCCCAAAGAATCATATAATTATTATTAGGTCCTGACTCTCCTTCACCCTCTCCTCCATCCCTCCTCCCCAACTCTCCCTCCTTGCACGCCGGACGCCGCCGCCGCTCCTCTGGCGTCCTTGCTGCCGCCGCCCCTCACTCACACCTCCCTCCATCTACTTTATTACTTTTAATAAATAAGCATCATTTAGATCTCTTTATACGTTCCATCATCAACAAGCTCCTCCATGAATTTCAAGTACTTAGGAACAATTGTTTTAATACTCTCTCTATTGCAATTTTTATATTCTTCAACTTTTCTGGTGATTTTGTTCCTCCTCTGGCAGGTACCAATTAAATCTCTTATTTCTCTCTCTCTTCCCTGCAGTTTTTTCTTCTTCTACAGATTCCCACTTCAATTCTGATTTTGTGGAGGGTCATTTTTTTGTTGAAATTTTTGGGGAATTGAATTGTGCCCACGTTTAATTTTAGATACAATTGATGAATAATATTATTCCTTTTTTTTTTGTGTAATCAAGCATAAGTTATGAGGAAGCTGTCGCCGACAAGGACGCCGGAGGAGCGGCGGCGGCCGGCGGCGTGGAAGGAGGGAGAGTTGGGAAGGAGGGATGGAGGAGAGGGTGAAGGAGAGTTGTGACCTAATAATAATTATATGATTCTTTGGGACTAAAGTGCAAATACCCCTTTAGGAATTAGGGTTCAAATGCAATGCTGGATTGTCACGCTTAAACTAACGTCTGTTTGCTTCTACTTAACAGTGGGGTTAAATGTGTCCCGTTGTTTTTTACAATGCACGATTTTGCCCCATTCAATTTACGGGTGCCAGAGTTGTCCAATTGAAAATTTACGGTGGCTAGTTTTGCACCTTCGCCCGACACATAATGTCTCATTGTGCCACGGCATTATGCCATATCAGTATTCCCAGTCAACTAACGGTCAAACTTAACACCTCTGTTTGAGAGTGCTAAATTTGTCCCATTTTGATTTATAATGTACGGTTTGCACCATCCAATTTACGAGTGTCAGAGTTGTCCATTTGAAAATTTACGGTGGCTAGTTTTGCCCCTTCGCCCAACTACAAATTAACATTTAGTAATAGTTTTATTATTTTTGCACCGGGTCACAAAGTTGGTTATTATTTATGCACCGCGAAATAATCATTTATTATTTTGCCCAAATTGAAATAGTTAATTATTAGATCAGTGCTTTTGCCCATAAAATAATAATTGTGACCATTTTTATAATAGTTTCTTACTTTCTTTAGGTAAAGAATCTATGTCAAAATGTTTAATTTCTATAACCTCTATACGTGAAATTTATTAAGAACATATCCTAATGCCTAGGATTACACTACTACAAATTGTCCCTCTACCAGAACACCTTTACATGCGCTTAGAAGAAACGCATGTATTGAGGGTCCTTTACATGCGCTTTAAGCGCATGTACAGGTAAGAATCTATACATGCGCTTAAAGCACATGTAGAGGCCTTATCTCCACATGCGCTTTAAGCGCATGTATAGAAATGTGCATCAATTAAAATTCACTAAAACAATGACTTGAAAAGGATTTAAGTATTTGAAGATAAAATATAAAATGAACTTAGGTGAAGAGCTCAAAATTATATGGAAACACCCTTTACATGCGCTTTAAGCGCATGTAAAGGCACAAACACCCTTTACATGCGCCTTAAGCGCATGTAAAGGCACTACTGAAGTGCAAAACATGGAGTCATGCTTAAGAGGTCCTCCTCAGAATGCTTAAGAGGTCCTCCTCAGAAGGTCCTCCGGATGTGAACTTGCTTCCGCAAGCAATCAGAATGTCAGAACGTTCAGTAATACAGAGCAGTGCAGTGTCAGAGTGCTTTTTGACAGAGCAGAGTTGTCAGAACAACTTTTCAGAGATAAAGTAAAGTCAACCCTGCTGAGCATTAATGGAGCATTAAATGGGCAAACGGTAACTTGGGATAAACGACCATATTCAAACGGCTAACCCACCTACCAAGAGTGAGAATACTTGAAGACTATATAAACAAGCTCATCTTCATTTTATGAAGATAACTTTGACATCTTGAAGAAAGCTAGAGTGAGAAACTGAGAATATCCTTCAAGCATTCAAAACTGCCCAGAAAAGCGAAAGAGCATTTAACACATTGAGAGTTCTTTTCATCTACTTATCTTGTACTCTTTGTAGTTAAGTCTCTTCATTTATTAAGAGCATTCATTGTACTTAAGTGTGTAACATTATTCGTTCTTAGAGAGAACTAAGTTTTAGAAAATCCTTTATTTGTAAAGGTTGAACCCTTGCAAGTTGTAAGGGGGAGTGAGTCAGTAAGGTTGCAAGTGAACCTGTGTAAAACTTGTGGTTGTAAGGTTACAAGTAATCCCGGTCTAAAACTTGCGGTTGTAAAGGTTTCAGGTGAACCCGTTTGTAAAACCTGGGGATAGTGGAACTCAACCTGGGTGGTTGAGAACTGGACGTAGGTCAGGTAGACCGAACCAGTATAAAATCTTGTGTTTCATTGTTTGAAGTTTTATTTGGTAGCACAATTCACCCCCCCTCTTGTGCATCCACATCTTTCATTTGGTATCAGAGAAGGTCTTTTTGACTTGATTCCAACGAATCTAGAAAGTAAAGATCCAGTAATGGATGCAGATTATTCCTTGCCAGACGTTTCTATTCAGCCCAACAAGCCTCCTGGCTTTGATGGCTATAACTATCCATTCTGAAAGTTCAGAATGGAGACCTACATCAAGTCCAGCGACATCCGCCTCTGGGATGTGATTGAACGAGGGAATAACGTCCCTCTAGATGATGAAGGTTTTACAAAGCAGCGATCCAGATACACCAATGAGGACTATGCTCTAGTACAGCTAAACTACAGGGCCATGCACTACATTCAATGCGCCCTTAGCCCTAAGGAGTTCCACAGGATCAGCCACCACAAAACAGCAAAGGATATGTGGGAGGCTCTTGAGGCTGCTCATTCTGGAACCAAGGGAGTGAAGGCAAGACGGGTCGAGATGCTGGTTGAGGAGTTCCACAAATTTGCCATGCTTAGTCCAACTGAGCCAATCAGAGAGCTGGAGCTCAGGTTCACTCACCTTATCAATAACCTGGCCTCCATGGGTAAAGACATTCCTGAAGAAGAACAAATCAGCAAGATCTTAAAAGTCTTGAAAGGTGATTGGATCACCAAAGTTACCATCTTGCAGGAAGTCCAAGGAGAGTCAACCAGCTCTATCACTGCTCTGTTTGGTTCTCTGGCTGAATATGAACCAACCCTGCTGGCTCAGAGAGCTCCTCAAGCTACAGCTAAAACCAAGAACCTTGCACTTGTTGCTCCCAGCAAGGATAAGGATGATGAGGATGATGAGGAGGACATAGATGATGAGGAGATGACTATGATGGTAAGAAAGTTCAGAAAGTTCTTCAAGAAGAAATGAGGCTTTCAGAAAGGTGAATCTAGCCACAAGAAAGGATATAAGAAGGAAAGGGCCCCAGTGTGTTTTGAGTGTAAGAAGTCTGGCCACTTCAAAGCTGAATGCCCAAGCTTGCAGAGATCAAAAGGGAAGGACAAAAGGAAAGCCTCTGTGTCCTCGATCTGGGTGAATAGTTCTGATGAGGAAGCAAGTGACGAAGAAGAGGTTGCCAACCTTTGTCTTGTTGCCCGAGAAGAAGCATCCTCAGAGTGTGACCCCATCCAGGACAATGAGGTAACCTTTCCTGAACTACAAGAAGCATATAATGAGGTCCATGAGGAATTTTTCCGTTTATGTAAAGCCTATAAAACGTTGAGAATCAAAAAGGAATCACTTGAGTCCAAGGTGGACTCACTGAGTGAAGAGCTAGCGGAAGCCAGAAAGCTTCCGTAGCGGATGGCAAGGGTTCTCCCCAAGCAAAACCCAATGCCTCAACACTTGAGAGCTGCCCTAATTGCAGCAAAATCTCAGCTGAAAGAGATAAACTGTAAAATGCCCTGCAGAAGTTCACTAATGGATCTGAAATGTTAAATATCATTTTAATGAATCAGAGGGCATATAGGGACAAGACTGGCTTAGGATACAAACCTAGAGAGAAAAAGTGGGTGGAACCAAAAGTGAAGCCCTACTTAAAATTCTTTCATAAAGCCACCGATCACAGCTCCACACCTTTTAGCTTCTGTAATTACTGTAACAGGAAGGGACACTCCACGTCCACTTGTAATGCTAAGAAGCATGGAGCTAACAGCTCTTATAAATGGTTCCCAAAAGGAACCAAGACGACAAAGGATCCTCCTCCAAGAAAAGAAACTAAGGGAGGACATGGATCCAGAACTTGGAAACAATCCTCAAGGAAAGCCCAAGAGGCTAGAGCCCACACTAGGCCAGAGGCACAGATTTATCACAAGCCCAAGGTCAAGATCAACACTGGACCAAGGGCTCTGGGAACTAATGACAAAGGACCCAATAAAGGTTGGGTACCTAAGCTTGTCTGATTCTTGCAGGTGTGTCTCAAAGCATCCAAGAATAGAAAATGGTACATTGATAGCGGATGCTCGAGACATATGACTGAAGACCGAGACAAATTCAAATCCTTGGTGATCAAAGACGGAGCCACAATAACCTTTGGAGGAAATCAGAGTGGAAAGATCACCAGAGTTGGAGAAGTTGGACCAGTGAAAGACGTCTATCTGGTGGATGGTCTCTATCACAACCTGCTGAGCGTGAGCCAGAGCACTGACAAAGGAAATTGGGTAATCTTTGATTCACATGAGTGCATGATAATAGACAAGCATGATCTGAACCTAGATAAGGCCAACCTAAAATGCAAACTTAAGGCCAATAGAAATGGAAACCTATACACTCTAGATTTATGTCAAAACTAGATGAAAAATGCTTAATATCTAGTGATGAGAATAGTTGGCTTTGGCATAAAAGGCTAGCACATGTTAATTTTACTCAACTTGACATGCTGATTAAGAAAGAGCTAACTATAGGGATTCCATGTTTTAAGGTTAAGCATGATTATATTTGTGAATCCTGCCAACGAAGGAAGCAAACAAAGTCCTCGTTTAAAACCAAGAAGAGAGTCTCCACCAGTAGGCCCTTGGAACTAATCCACGTGGATCTGGTTGGGCCAACAAGAGTGAAGAGCTTGGGTGGAAACCTGTATGCTCTAGTTGTGGTGGATGACTATTCTAGGTTCACTTGGACAATGTTTCTTGCCTCTAAGCAAGATGCTTTTGATGTCTTTGTTCTCCTGGATAAGAAAGTGCAGAATGAGAGAGATCTCAAGATCGCAGCCATAAGGACAGACCATGGAGGAGAATTTGAGAACCATAGCTTCTCTGAGCTGTGTGAGCAGAATGACATTGATCACAACTTCTCAGCTCCCAGAACTCCTCAGCAAAACAGTGTGGTCGAGAGGAAGAACAAGTTTCTCAAGTGTTCTGGGCGGACGCTATGAGCACTACGTACTACATCTCTAACAGAGGCTATGTTCGCAAGGGCTTGGAGAAGACTCCCTATGAGCTGTACAAAGGCAGAAAGCCCAACATCAGCCACCTCAGAATCTTTGGATCAAAATGTTATGTGCATAACAATGGAAAGGTAAATCTGGGTAAGTTTGATCCAAAAGCTGATATAGGTGTATTCATAGGGTATTCCCTTAGGAGTAAGGCTTATAGAGTATACAACATGAGGACTAGAACTGTAGAAGAATCTATGCATGTTGTATTTGATGAAACTCCTACATGGGAACAATCCACAGAAGATGATGGGATACTAAACTTTCCAAAACCACCATCATCTTCACCACCAAAAGAAACACCAGCAAGCAATCCCAAAGAAGAAGATGAACCCAGTGAAGAGCCTAGAGTGCAGGCGGTGCATGATGAGGTACAGCCGCCAACAGCTAGGAGACATTACAGGGATCATCCTCTTGATCAAGTGCTTGGTGATGTTTCTTCTGGTGTCAGAACCAGAAGACAAGTTCAAAATGAGGTTGAGTTTGGAGCCTTCTTGTCACAAATTGAACCAACCTCAGTTGAACAAGCTCTTAAGGACTGTGATTGGATTATTGCCATGCAGGAGGAGCTTAATCAGTTTGAAAGAAGCCAAGTATGGGAACTAGTCCCAAGGCCGTCTCATCAATCCATAGTTGGGACCAAATGGGTCTTCAAGAACAAACTGGATGAGACTGGTCAGATAACAAGAAACAAAGCCAGATTGGTAGTCAAAGGGTATAACCAAGAAGAAGGCATAGACTATGAGGAAACTTTTGCTCCAGTCGCAAGACTTGAAGCAATAAGGATTCTTCTAACCTTTGCATCCATGAAAGGTTTTAAATTATATCAAATGGATGTAAAGAGTGCATTTCTTAATGGCTATATTAAAGAAGAGGTCTATGTTGAACAACCTCCTGGCTTTGAGGATCACAAGCATCCTAAACATGTGTATAGGCTAAAGAAAGCTTTGTATGCCCTGAAACAAGCTCCTCGAGCTTGGTATGAGAGACTCAGCAGCTTTTTGCTGCGCAAGGGTTTCTCAAGAGGCAAACTAGACAATACACTGTTTATTCTGCACAAAGATAGAAACATGCTAATTGTCCAGATTTATGTCGATGATATTATTTTTGGGGCAACTAATGAAAAACTTTGTGAAGAATTTTCTAAGACTATGCAGGGAGAATTTGACATGTCCATGATGGGAGAACTAACGTTCTTCCTTGGCCTGCAAATTAAGCGAAAGAAGGATGGCATTTTCATCTCCCAAACTAAGTATTGCAGAGAGCTCCTCAAGAAGTTTGGGATGGATGAATGCAAGGAGTATGACACTCCCATGAGCACCACTGCCGCACTCGATGCTGATGTAAAGGGAAAATTAGTCAGCATGCCCATGTACAAGGGAATGATAGGTTCCCTGCTGTATTTAACGGTAAGCAGGCCTGACATTCAATTTAGTGTAGGCATGTGTGCTAGATTTCAAGCCAACCCCAAGGAGTCACATCTAACTTGTGTTAAACGTATCTTAAGATACCTTGAGGGAACACAAGAGCTTGGTCTCTGGTATCCCAGAGGTAACCAAGAGTTCTTGTGGGCTTATTCTGATGCTGACCATGCAGGTTATAAAACTGATAGGAAGAGCACCAGTGGACAATGCTTCTTCCTTGGTGGTTGCCTGGTCTCTTGGGCTAGCAAGAAGCAAACATGCGTGTCTTTATCATCCACAGAGGCTGAGTATATTGCTGCTGCAAGCTGTTGTGCACAAGTGCTGTGGCTGAAGAACCGACTGAGAGATCTTGGCTTGGAGTGCCCTGAGGCTCCCATCCTCTGTGACAACACAAGCACCATCAGCCTCGCCAAGAATCCGGTTCAGCACACAAGGACAAAGCACATTGATGTCAGACATCACTTCATCAGAGATCATGTTCAGAAGAAGGATGTCAAAGTGCAGTTTGTCCCCACTCAGCATCAGCTTGCTGATATTTTCACCAAGCCTCTAGGGGTTGATCAATTTACTTTCATAAGAGGTGATTTGGGAATGGTAAACCCAAATGAAGTTTAATTCTTCAAAAACAAACCTGTGCTTAAATGTTTAATACCTGCAACTGTACTAACTTAGGCATCGGAGTGTCAATCTTTAGTTTTGCAGGTCCTCAATGTTAAATCTTAAGATAGCACAACCGGAAGCAAAACCACTTCCGGATGCTCTTTTGCTGGCGCTGGGTGATGACTCTAAGCAACCGGAAGCGCCAGTGTCGGAGAAGAGAAAGGACACGTCACCTCAGAAAATGTTTCACCTTCTCCCACCAAAAACTGTGCCTCTTCTGACATTGTGCAGAGACACGTGTCACAAAGGTGTGACGTTTCAATCTAAATGTTTACGTTTTCCCACAAAAGGTGCATATTTTCAATGAAGAGTCATTATGAACCATCACATCGCTTATCACTTCGCATAAATAGGCCATTGTCATTCATTTTTCACTTCTCACACAAATCAAACACCCAAAACTCTCTGATATCATTCTTCATCTTCATCGCATCTTCGTCATTTTCATCTTCTTCGTTTTTCTTCATTTCTGCATATTCTGAGCAATTCATCTCATACATACCATTTACCCCACTCAAACCTTAAACCACTTCCCAAAATGGCCGGTTCAAATGAATCAAACCCTAACCCGCAGAAAGCCGCCTCATCAAAGAAATCTAGGCATTCTAAATCTGAAAAATCTGGGAAACGACAAGAACATTCTGGGCAATCTGGGCAACAGCGAGAACACTCCAAGAAAAAGGGGAAGAAGAGAGTACAGTTCAGAGAGGAATCACCATCCAAGAGACAGAGGGTAGAGGATGATCCATCAGTCTACAAGGATGGGCAGCTGGAGATTGTCACTGGGAAACTTGAAAATGCTAAGCCCTACTTCAATAATGGAATGTTCATCGACCTGAACAAAATTGAAGAACTAGGGTTTGGGCATTTGAGGGTATATCTCCAGAAGTATATGTGCTGGCTGGGGATCAACAATGAATACAACATCAACGTGCTGAGGGTATTCTGTGAGTCTCTCACAGCCAAGGCTAAATATAAGATGGTGAATGAGAAGGAGACCGTTCGCAGAGTCACCTTTACAGCCACAGTGAGGGGGAGGACATTCACCTTTACTTGGAGAGATATCAACCGCCTGCTCGGGGTTACTGAGAAAGAGATGAACGAATGGCTATACCCTGAGAAACTCAGCCAGGCAGAACTTGAGAAAGTCTATGACACCAAGGGGAAGAAGGTGTCTGGCATGTCTGACTCAAACCGGGTCCTTCACTATATCTACTCCCGGTTGATGACTCATAAAGGGGGGAACTTCAACGAGTTCACCTTACTCGACAACCCTTGGCTCCCCAGGTTCCTCTCCCAGCAGCCAATTAACCATGGGCAGTTGATTAGTTTAGAACTGCTCCGGTGGATTGAAAATAAGAAGTTTGGCAATATTCCCTACCCAACGGTCATCGCCTTCCTCTTGGAGAAATTCCTGATCAAATCCACATCCACTGAGGAGGCTGAAAATGTCAAGTGCTTGCCCGTCAGCGCAGTAAATATCAGCAAGATGGGGATCAAATACATCAAGCCAGTAAAGGCTACTCGATCTGGCTCTCAAGCAGGAAGTGTCTCATATACCACAGCTCCCTCTGTATCTGGTGCAGGGGATCAAGAGGTCGATTCTCATCCTGGTCCAAGCCGTGTTCCGAAGGTGACAGCCGCAGTAAAGGCCTTTGCTGAGGAAGTAAAGGAGGAGATTCTTTTTCAGCTGTCTGATTCTTTAGTGGCTCCCCTTCGTGATGAGTGTGACACTGGCTTCCAGCAGCAGGGGCAGAGAATCCTGAGGCTCGAGGATCGAGTATGTCGGGTCGAGGCTCAGCTAGCAAGGGTAGAGGCCAAGTTAGACCTCATCATCAATCACCTTCAAATCCCTCCACCACAAGGTAACCCACCTCCACCTCCTCCTCCTAACCCACCTCCACCTCCTCCACCTAATCAACTATCACTCCCTCCTCCTAATGCTCAACAGTCACAACAACCAGCTCCTCAGAATCACCAACAACCCCACACTTCACCCAGAAATGACCATCAACCGTCACCTCACAACTCCACTCAGAACTCACCCCAACACTCCCCTCGCCAATCACCCCTTAACTTTACTTCATCAAATAACCCTTCATCTCCACATAACTCCCCAAACCATTCACCACCCTCAAACCCCATAAGGCCCTCCAATCCACTTCCTAACACTCGCCCACCATAGCCCAATCTCTTGGATTTTTCTCTCCTGATCACCCACTTCACATCTTCTACCTCAGAGACCATCCCCCTATTCGGTGGATAGCTAAACAACCCACCTCCTACTTCTCTACCTACCCCTTCGATGGCCTATTCACCAACCCCACTTTCTTCCAAAGAAACCAAGCCCTCTTCCCTAACCCTCCTTCTTCACCCAGCCCCTCTACTTCACCAGAAAACACCACACCCACATCCTCACCTGAAACCTCCCCACCCATAACATTTGGCCCTGACCCTCCACCTTCCACTTCACCCAATCCTTCCTCCCTGGCCCTCGCCCTCATTAATGATGACAAAAGGGGGAGAGATGGTGTTACTGCCCTCCGCTGTACCATGTATATAAGGGATGCCCTGACTCAACCTTCCCTCTGGCTAAATGAAGACATCACTGCTGCTCTTCGCCGAGCCATGGATATGAGAAGAATGGTAGTGCTGAACGCTTATCCGTGGGGAAGCCATCCGATTTATGCAACAGCAGCGTTCAGATGAGCAGAGGTCACAATGGGCAATAGTATTGGTTGAGCAACCTGGTGAAATCCCACAGCCTGAGCCTGAACCTGAGACAGAGCCTTCATCTTCTGAGTCTCCTCCCTCCGTGCCTGGCCGAAACATAATTGAAGAGATTATAATGAAGTATAGGCTGAAGAAGCAAAACCATCCACCTATAGTGATAGCCAAGCCAATCCCTCCCTCTAAGTCAACTTCTGCTCCTCCTCCTCTAGTAGTCCCTCCTTCTGAGCCATCATCTGCTCTTCCTCCTTCAGTAGTCAAGTACAGCGGATCAAGGAAGAAAGCAGTTGCTAGAAAGGGTGCTAACAAGAGTGCTACTACTACTGCGCCTACTGAAAGTGAGCAAGAGGTTCCATCTGTTCAAGCTGAAGTTGCGCCTGAGACTCAGTCACCCTCTCAAGAGTCATATGTTCCTCCGCCACTAAAGGAAGTAAAACTGGAAATAGAGGATATGACTGCTGATGAGTTCGAGAGGTATGGAATGACTGACAAGATCACCTTTGATCAGATGGCTTGCCTTGATGCTGAAAGAGCAAATGCAAATGCCAAGTCTTCCCAAGAAAGAAGAAAGGGCAAAGGAAAAGACAAAGGGAAAAGGAAAACCAAGGAAGTTGAGGACGATCCCAACTTTCCTGTATGGAATGTCAAGATTAAGGCTGTCCATTATCCCACTGGCGAAGTCATGCCCTTCTCTGATGCAACTGGATTCCCTGGGTATGCTGAGGTTCAAGATCTGAAGAGAGCATTTGAGGAGTCAGTGGAATCAGAAAGGCTCAGAAGGGAGAAGGAAGAGGCAGAGCTTCAGAGTATAATTGTTGAGATTGACCAGAGAGAGAAGGATGCCCACATAGCCAAACTTCAAAAAGAAAATGAGCAAAGGCAGTTGGAGAGGGAGAGGAAAGGGAGACACCAACTATAAACCCCAACCAAACCCTTCATGCATTTTAACTTTGAAATTTTTTCCTGTTTCGTATTTTCTCATGCATAGTTATCTTGCATAGTCTTTTGATTACTTGTAAATTTTAACTGTTGTTATACATATCTGACTTGTAATCTTTTGCTCATCAATGATATTTGTCTTTAGTTCTTTGTGCCTTATCTGATTATTACTTTTGATTCTTTCATATGAACTTAATTAGATAACTTAGTTTGTCATCATCAAAAAGGGGGAGAATGTTAAAATCTTAAGGTTTAATGAAGACAAAGATATGAAAGAACAAGCTAAACACTTAGAGAGAATTAGGTTAATATAGAACCCCAAGTAAGAGTACAACCGGATGTGGATTTACTTCCGGATGGACTAGGACTAGCGCTCGCGGATGAACTTCTCATCCCCCAGTGGCAGCAAGTATTTCACTAAGTCATAACTCAGTCTAAGAACATTAGTTGTATAAAACCCTTGAGACTAAGTTAGGATGCAACCGGTTGTGGATTTGCTTCCGATTGCTTAGTGACTAGCGCTGGCTGTTGATTTGGACAACACTGAGCGTCAGTGAGTATAATATGATCATATCCCAACGTCCAATGGAAGTGCTTCCGGATGTGGAATTGCTTCCGGATGTAAGAGAATTCCCCTAGACTAAGTGAACTCCCACTGCATGTGAGTATGTGCTATTATTGTTAAGACTAACGTTCAAAGTGCAGTACACTGAGTGATGTTGCTTCCGGATGTGGACTTGCTTCCGCAAGCAATCAGAATGTCAGAACGTTCAGTAATACAGAGCAGTGCAGTGTCAGAGTGCTTTTTGACAGAGCAGAGTTGTCAGAACTACTTTTCAGAGATAAAGTAAAGTCAACCCTGCTGAGCATTAATGGAGCATTAAATGGGCAAACGGTAACTTGGGATAAACGGCCATATTCAAACGGCTAACCCACCTACCAAGAGTGAGAATACTTGAAGACTATATAAACAAGCTCATCTTCATTTTATGAAGATAACTTTGACATCTTGAAGAAAGCTAGAGTGAGAAACTGAGAATATCCTTCAAGCATTCAAAGCTGCCCAGAAAAGCGAAAGAGCATTTAACACATTGAGAGTTCTTTTCATCTACTTATCTTGTACTCTTTGTAGTTAAGTCTCTTCATTTATTAAGAGCATTCATTGTACTTAAGTGTGTAACATTATTCGTTCTTAGAGAGAACTAAGTTTTAGAAAATCCTTTATTTGTAAAGGTTGAACCCTTGCAAGTTGTAAGGGGGAGTGAGTCAGTAAGGTTGCAAGTGAACCCGTGTAAAACTTGTGGTTGTAAGGTTGCAAGTAATCCCGGTCTAAAACTTGCGGATGTAAAGGTTCCAGGTGAACCCGTTTGTAAAACCTGGGGATAGTGGAACTCAACCTGGGTGGTTGAGAACTGGACGTAGGTCAGGTAGACCGAACCAGTATAAAATCTTGTGTTTCATTGTTTTAAGTTTTATTTGGTAGTACAATTCACCCCTCCCCCTCTTGTGCATCCACATCTTTCAGCATTTTGATCAAGCATTTCAATACTTAACATATTTTCTTTGGGTATGATTGTTAGGCAGAAGGTACGAATGCTGCAGATGATGAGGAATCTGATAAATCAGTTTCTGACATTGTGAAACTTGAGGTACTTCACTATAAATGCAAGATTTATTTGATTTCTTTCTATTATCCACGCTCTCTAATCGTTCCTTAAAGTGATCTTTCACATAGGATGAATCTTAACAAAGTTGAGGAGTTGAATATTTATTACTTTGTTCTGAATCATTTCCTGTTTTGTCAATATTTTTAGTATAGATTAACTTGTGAACAACTATGATGCACATAGTTCTTTTTGCTTATGTATATATAAAAAATGAATCATACATTGTTATTGTTTTGATATTGATATATAATTCATTTTTGAAGATATTAAGTAATTGACTTTTTCTGGTAAATTCTTTTGATATAATGCTAGTTGGTTCTATGAACTACAGCTAGTATTGGTGGTTATATTGGGAAATAATGTAAATTTATAATAATTTTTTTTAAAAAAAAAAACATTCTATACATGCGCTTAAAGCGTATGTAAAGGGGCCACCTGTACATGCGCTTTAAGCGCATGTAGAGGCACATCTACATGAGCTTTAAGCGCATGTAGAGCCTTTACCAGCGCCCCCTCTCTACATGCGCTTTATAAGCGTATGTAGAGACCAAAATAAGCACATGTAAATGGGGTAATCTGTGGTAGTGTTAGGAAACATTAATTGAAGTGCAATTAATTACCCATCTTGTGTAAACCTTTTGAAAAAGAACACAGACTTCTCGCAAAATGTGAAAATGCTTATAAAAAACAAGAATACATTTAAAATTCCTATGCACTATGAAATCTAAATTGTTGATGTTACCAAAATTTTTGATTAAAACTCTGCAATTATACGGAATGTAAATTAGTAAAGTGGCAAATCAAGGTTGATCCCACAGAGACTCAGACAGTTAATAACTAGGAATTAAATTTCATATTTTTGTTTAAGTGAGCAAAGCAAAGTTGATTTTATAAAACTAAGATCTAAGAAAATAAAATAAAGCAAAACATTTATACAGATGAAATTCACTAGTCAAAAGAACAACCTAGAGTCACTAATCCCTTATTTGCTTCTTAAACTTTATTCCCACTAAATTAATTACGAATTAATTCAACTAACTAATCTAGAGTACTAGTGTCTATAAATGTCTTTCGGTTTCCACCTATATCCTTGCCTAGCTTAATTACACAATGTCTTGCACTAATTTACTAGGCCTAATTTATACCGGTACCGCTCGAATGTGACTATGTAGGGCTTCTAAGTATATGTCTATCCTAGTAGCAAATCAGATTAAAAATACAATCTTACACTATTTAATCACATGGTCTATTTAAAATTCCCTCTTTCGAGTCCAATTATAAATTTCCTAAACATGTCTAATGATGGTCAATCACTAAAGAGTTAATCAATAATATCAAGATTAAATAAACTAAATCAAATTAAACATAACTAAATAGTTGGAAATAAAATATCTAAGTTACAAACAAGTTCATAGTACCCTAGATTGTGAAAGAAAACTAGCCACACATGGTTTTCAACATCATCATACAACCAAATTCAATTCCTAAAATCATAAATGAAAGTAGAAATAAGAACCACAAAATAGTTCCTCAGAGTTGAAGAAGATGATGAACATGAATGCTCCCTCCTCTCCAAAACTGATTCCCTCGCGTGAACATTGTTGTGATGAAAATAGAACCACAATAGAAGATGCTCCTCCTCTACTCGAACCACGTGTGTGTGTGTGTGTGTGTGAAAGATAGAAAGAATCAGCCCCACAAAACAGCACTGCTCAGCTTCTAGTTTCTCTCTGGTACGTGAAGTTCTCTCCGCGTGAATCTCTAGGCTATGAAAATAGGAAGAATTATCTCCAGTCTCCTCTTCACAAGCTCCTCTTTTCCCTTTTATAATGGTTGATCTCCTTAGTCAATTAAGTCACCAAAGATCTAGCCCAAGCCCAAAAAGCAATTCTTTCATTTTCTTTAATTTGAAATCTGCACTATCATATCATAAGAGAAAAGAAATAGGAAATAATCACAATACCTCAATCATATAATCTCATTAATATGAAACTTCACTTTAAAATATTTCTTTTATTATTGCAAGTTTCCGATAACAATTAAATTTCAGATTTTTTTAAAAGAATCACTCATATAATCCTCGAATTATTTTCTTTCTTTTTTTTTGATCAAAAATTTTACTTTCTTTCCAATTCACATCAAAATCACTTAATTATTTAATTAATGACTACCCAAATACAATTAAATATTTCTAAAAATCCACTAAATATGGGATTCATCAACTGTACATTCATCTTTTGAAGAAAAATCAGAAACAATATCATATATGAGTTAAACATTGAATGAAACAAATGACTGTACATGTGATATTTCATATATATTATAAATTGGCAACATATCTAAATGCATAAAGACTATAATACAAAAGGCTAAAGTATATTTTTGGTCCTTTAACTTTGGAGAAAACCATGTTTTCGTCCCTTAACTTTTGAAAAGTGTGTTTTTGGTCGCTTAATTTTGGACAAAGTCATCTTTTTAGTCCTTTGACTTTGAAAAGTGTGTTTTTAGTCCTTTTAAATTCGGTTTTAGTATGTTTTCGGTCCCTTAAGTTTGCAAAAAGTCATGTTTTAGTCCCTTAATTTTGAAAAGGAAGGGACTAAAAACATTTTATCCTTTTTTCAACGGACTAAAATCATTACTTTATCCAAAGTTAAAGGACAAAAAACACAGTTTTCAAAGCTAAGGGACCAAAAACACACTTTCTCCAAAATTGAGGGACCAAAAACACACTTTTCAAAGTTAAGGGACCAAAACATGACTTTGTGCAAACTTAAGGGACCAAAAACATACTTTAGCCAATACAAAATAATCTAAAAAGATAAAAGATATTATTCCTAGAATTTGATAAATAATCATTATGTAAGTATCAATTTAGTCAATAAATAATAAATGCTTAAATGGTATCAGATTGACTAACAAACAATAAAAAGTATGATATTAAACAATAAATGGTATCGAATTCATTTATTATTTATTATTCAAACTAATACTTGTGTAATTGTTTGTTGACCGAAATAATTATTAACCCATAATAAGATTTTGATCTGTAAAGATCAATATATTTAAATTTAACTCCATAGTATAATAATAAACAAAAGCTACAAAATATTCCACAAAATATTCTACAAATTTAAGCTAAGAAATAAATTTATGTATAAACTTATTTAACAAAAAAAACATGATGTATCAACATTTCAAAGAAAATTAAACATTAAAAACTTATAATAATATCTGAATACATCATTATATAATTAAAATCTCCAAATAACACTATCTAAAAAGATATATTTCAATGTATTCATATTCACATAATGTGGTTATATAAAGTAAACAAGTAATGAAAGAATAAGAATTTAGAAAATAAAATAACTTAGATATAATGCTTTCAATATAATTTAAGTTGAATTCCTAAAATTCATTAGTTTGGATATTGTATAAAACAATACTTAGTTCACCATCATTCACCAATGCAATGTTCTTTCCGGATTCATGCCTTTTGTAACCTGTGCAAACAATTTCATTTCCCCACAAAATCATGAGATGTAATTAATGAGTATGTATAGATATTGCTTGTATATATTTTGATCCAAATATATTTCTCCCCAGCAGATGCATCTACACACTTTTCTATCATTGACAAATTAATCGAATATGATTCACATGAAATGTAGTTTGTGAAAACAGACGCAATATGTTCCCATATGTATGTAGTTAAAAATGAGAGTTTCATTTTTATAGGTTAAAAATAGGAGGCATTGTCAACTCGAACAATTATGTTGCTAGATCAAATGAGAGTTTCATTTCTATAGATAAGCCAACAAATTTTTCCATTAACAGTGAAACCACAAGAAATATATAATGGAAATTATACCTATTAATTTCTCAACTATAAGTTTTTCCATAACCTTATTACATGAAAACACTTCCATATTACTATGAGCATGATCACTGATACCAACGAAAATTCTCACTATCTTGTAATCATTTAATGTTGGAGTAAAATTCGACCAATGTAGGAAATCCCACTGCAATTTAGATGATAGATCTGTCAATAGGTGGACCTCCATTGTTGTTGGATTTCACACACAAAAAGATCGATATCGATCTCTTGAGTTGGTGGAGGACCAAACTGTTATTAATAGACGGGAAAAATCTAAAGATATTAGAATTTGTGAAAGGTGGAGTGAGATATCCAAGGACTTTTATATCATGATTGATCAAACACGTATATGAAGTATTATCACGCTAGAATAGAATATAGTGGTAATTCAACTTCATCATACTTTTTTGTTCCAAAATAAAATGTTAATTTAATAGAGATATAAATTATTTTGTAGAATTGCATTGTAATAGCCTAAAAAATTATTTAAAATTCAAATTAAAAGGATATTTTGCATATTCAAGAAAATATTTTGATTATAATAGTGTGATAGAATTTTATTCCTAACTACTTTAAAGTTTGTTTATTCTAGATAATGAAGTTTTACTGAAGATCTGGAGCTTAGAGCCATTAGTTTAATGTTTGACTTGTTTTCATCATTATCAAGGAGATGCCTTAATTGTTTCTCTCTTGGGTAGGGGTGGAAATAGGTCAGGCTACACCCATAATAGATCTGGCCTGAGATGTCAAAATGAGGTTGAAGTCTGGCCTGTGGCCATTTATAGCAAAATTTTCAGGCCTGTGGCCTGGCCTAGGCCTGTTAAGACCAGACCTAAAAATTAACCAGCCTAACAGGCCAAAACATTCTCAGCCAACACATGCAATGCCAAACAACAAAAAAACAATTTTTCTTAAAAGGGGTCCAATAAAAATTTGTAGAGGAAAAGAAACATACCTAACGAAGAAAGGAAGAGCTTAATCTTTAAGTTGTGCTGGAGATTATGGTAAAAAATAGAGTTGTGTTGGAGATCTTGTAAGTTTGGGAATCAAGGAAATTGTTGGGATATGTTATTCAAAGTTCAGGGAATAATATAGAAAGCATAAGATAATATAATATTATGAACCGGGAGATGATCCATTGTTTAATTATGTTACTAGTTGAAAATGAAGTTGGAAAATAACTTCCATCCTTCTTATAAAAGCCAAGCCTTATTCAAGGCTACCATAAGGATATACCTAAATTTTAAAAAGAAATGGTAGAAAACCGATTGAGATGGTTTGGATATGTCCAAAAAAGACCAATAGATGCATCAGTGAGGAGAATGGACCAAAGAACTTGGAATCCAATTAAAAAAAAAGAGAGAGATCAAGATGAACACACGGGGAACTTATAGAATATAACCTAATGATGAATAATGTACTCAAAAAGTTGGTGAATGATAAAGTACAATAACGTCATATTATGTAACCGACCCCACATAGTATGATAAGACTTTGTTGTTATTGTTGATATTACTCCTTGTAATTTCAAATCTGATTTTCAATTCCTAAGATTTAAGGTCATGGTATAATTGCAATTTTTAAGTATGTGAACAACAATGAATAATTGCTAAACGTACTGCAACCAACATCAAAACTCATCAAAAATACAAGAACCATATGAATTTAGGTATCCATTATCCCCTACTTTTAATGACTAATAATTGTTTTCTACTTCCTATGCATAATGATTTAAATCAAACAAATTCGTCAGAGTTGTATTAATTGAACAAACAACCATTTCAAATAAAGAAATGCAACATTAGAAACCTCACAATGCAATTATAATGAAAAGGATGAAATCAATTGACCATACACATATAACTAATATTCCAGGACAATTCCAAGAGGTATAGAAACATAAAGGAAATAAGAGTAAAAAACTATGTCAGAACTAGCTTCCATACAAAAGAATATTCAAAATTAGCTAAAACCTTTTAACATCATTCCATAATTGCTTTTATCAACATTAATCAAAACATTGCCTCATTCTAGAAGCATTCGAGGCCTTTTCTTCAGCCTTAGACTCCTTCTGAGGGTAATTAGTCCATATTTCTAAGTTGATGAGCCACCAGGTTCATTTTGTCCCAAGATCATTTCAGCCGGATCAAAAATAAGGTAATAAAGGCCGAACTTGGTCAAATTCTAGCAACATTAGCAATTAAGTCTTAATCCTACTATATTGCATAGGCTACATGAGTCTCACAATATTATTGAGTTTATAAAAAATCAAATTGTAAAATGTAATAACAGTAGTGACATTTTTTATAATAGTTGTAGATAAAGAATCTCTCATGTCAAAATATTATACATCAACATTCTAGTTATTATTAAATTAGATTAATAATAATAATAATAATAATAATAATAATAATCTTAGTTAAGTTAAGTAAATGACATGTTTTCAAAAAACGGAAATCATTTCTCGTAGTTTAATTTCTTCCCTCCCTCTCTCACTTGATTATTGTTGAGGTACCGTGAGAAAATTTTGGGGTGGTAAGTTTGGAATAGGAGAAAATCCGAATCCCTAATGCCATACCTCTGAATATACATGTCTTCATTATATTAAATAAACATAATTTAAGTACAAAATATAACAATTAGATACATTTTATATAATTAAGCTAAGTCATTACTTATCTATATAGAAGTTTTAGCGTACTACATTTTCTAAAAGAGGAGCAAAGTATATATACACATAAGCTTAATGCACACGTTGAAATGGAGACATTGGACACGACGCTTATTTGGCTTCTTCAATGCTCTCGTTCAATTGCTTCACCTTCAATTCTTTCTGCCAAATTATGCCAAAGTAGGGATATGGGTTGGGTCTGGTAAGGGTTTCAGGATTAATGGGGTTGAATGGGTTGATGAGGTTGATCATAGGGATATGGGTTGAGTATGGCATGACAGATTTCAGAGCTTGGTTCGGCAGTAGTGAAGTATGGCATGAGTGGATTGAAATTTTATGTGGTGGATAGTGATGATTTTACAATTTTTCTTTTGCTTTGTTCAGTAGTGTAATTTTGGCAGTAAAATTTTATTTGCTTCCTACTTTGTTCGATTGAGAATATTTTTGTTAATTAATATGAAGTCTGATTTTTCCATACAGGGTGGATGTAGAATTTTCAACTGGCGTGATGAAGAAATGGGTGCAAGGTATACAAAAGTGATAGACGAGGATTGCCTGGGCACATTGATATGCTCTATATTGTAAAAGTAGGAGGCAGACATATTCAGAGTGGTTGATGTTGCTGCCATGTATATGCAGATGAAGAAGACTGAGACAACTTTAGGGTCACATTATTGAGTCTCTAAAATCTTTTGGGGTAGATTTGTACGACTTGTACACTTTAGAGGAAAAGTGTCCCTTTATACCTAATATAATAGTTCGTACTTTACATTAAATCAAGGATCTTTCTGGACAATGCTTCAAACCCAATCAACACAAAATTATCCAATCACCAGCACTACTACAAATTGTCCCTCTACCAACGCACCTTCACATGCGCTTAGAAGAAACGCATGTATAGAGGGTCCTTTACATGCGCTTTTAGCGCATGTACAGGTAAAAATCTATACATGCGCTTAAAGCGCATGTAGAGGCCTTATCTCTACATGTGCTTTAAGCGCATGTATAGAAATGTGCTTCAATTAAAATTCACTAAAACAATAACTAGAAAAGGATTTAAGTATTTAGAGATAAAATATAAAATGAACTTAGGTGAAGAGCTCAAAATCATATGGAAACACCCTTTACATGCGCTTAAAGCGCATGTAAAGGCACAAACACCCTTTACATGCGCTTTAAGCGCATGTAAAGGCACTACTGAAGTCCAAAACATGGAGTTATGCATAAGAGGTCCTCCTCATACTCATAAGGTGTTCCTGCTTGTGGAATTAGTAATTAAAAGCTCCATTACCACTTTTGGGTGCTATGAAAATGTTCAAACACCCTTTACATGCGCTTTAAGCGCATGTAAAGGCACTACTGAAGTGCAAAACATGGAGTCATGCATAAGAGGTCCTCCTCAGACCTCATAAGGTGTTCCTGCTTGTGGACTTAGTGTTTCAAGGCTCCATTACCACTTTTGGGTGCTATGAAATTGATGAAACACCCTTTACATGCGCTTTAAGGGCATGTAGAGGTATAAACACCCTTTACATGCGCTTTAAGCGCATGTAGAGGGTCTACATGCGCTTTAAGCGCATGTATAGGCCTAATATTAAAATAAAAGTTGATTCATTCAATTTATTTAATGATGAAAAACTTAATATAACTCATTATTTGATTCATATACATACGTAAGTTTTAAAACATAATATAACTCATTATTTTATTTCCCTGAGTAATCTTGGCGCTGTGATTTAAAATAATATTTAGACTGAAATAATAATGTCACAATTGTGAGACTTTATTATTATTTTATGTGAACTCTTCCTTCTTCTTTCTTCTTAGAGGCCGACGGCCTCTGTAACATCTTAAAATTTTTCTAAATTGTAAAATAAATTAATAAATACAAAAAAAAAAGTAATCTTGCAAATGAATTTAGAAAATTCAACATTTTTTAGGAAATCTGTTAAGATTAAGAAAGAAAATAATAGAGGATTAAATTTAAATTAGGAATCCTTATGATGGTTATTTCAATAAGGCATCGATTTAGGAAATTTTATTTAACATAATTAATTATGATAAAGCTAAATTTAAGTAATTAGAGTGTTGGAATTAATTTATAGTTGAAACATTAAATTAGAAATTATAAAGACATTATTAATAAATTAGAATAGCTATATAACTTTTACATTTTCAATATGTTAATACTATTGATTTCAATATTGTTAATTTAACTTTCCAAATAAAAAGAATAAGACATGTAGTATTTCTATATTGTTTGGCCAAGACATATTTCAATATGCTAAACTTATAGGGTCATTTTGGTAATTATATTGTAAACCCAAAACCCTAATAATCTCTTCCTATATAAACACATCTCTCACTTTCTCTTCCCTTTTCATTCTCTGCGTTTCCTCACCTCCCAAGCACATCACCATAGTCTTCCTCATTCCCTCATCTCTCTAATTCCTTATACCCTCCATCTCTGGATCTTACTCCTCCTCACCATATTCGACTTGGCTTCACCATCAGAGCCGGAGGGAGCTCTTTTTCATTGGGGCGGCGGCGACAAGGTGGTTCCAGCGGCCTTCTCCGTCCACTTTCCGGCGGCGGCGAGTTCAAGTAACACGTGTAAGGCCAAATTTAAGCTTAGGTAGTGAACTTCTTTCCCTTGTTCTTCCTTTCCTCACTTCGCTTTCAACGGCCCCATTCCGTTCATCGCTGCCTTCACTCCCTCGCCGTTCTTCATCTCCGGCGAACCAGACGGCAACTCCGGCTAGCCTTGTGGTGTTCGGCGACTATGGGCAAGGTGGAGATTAGTTTAGGTAAAAGCTATTCTCTCACTTTCACCCTATTTCCTCAAATTTCCTCTTCCTTTCCACTTTGTTTTCTCATTAATTTCTTCACTGTTCTGCTTCATTCTTGCTTCTCCCTCGGACCCAACCATTATTAATGGTGGCAGAGACAATTTTTCCGGCGAGCTAGCGGCTGTCCGGCGAAGCTTCGGCAGTGAAGACTTCGTGGGTAAGCCTCTTTCTTTTGTTCTTGCCTCTTGCTACAATTTGGAAGCTATTGTGAGAGTTGGGGTTTTGGGAACTTGTCTTTTAGACATGAACAATGGAGGAGAAGACATTGTTTATATTGGCTGAAATGGTTTTAATAGGAATTCTAATTTCTCTGTTTTAGATTTTGTGGTTTGAGTGAAATTCAGAGTAAGAATAGAATATAATTGATTTTGAAACATGCTTGCACATATTGATAATTAAAGTTACATTTTTTTTACTTGTACATGAATTGGAATAATTCTCTTTTGGCCAAATAGATTATTAAGGTTAGAAAAAGGCTTTTAGACAAGAGGAAGAATATATGGAGAAATGGGACCATTCTTGTGGTTTTGATCTTGTACAGTAGCTTGCTAATAATGGTATATATGTGAACGGGTTAAAGTATTATGTTTGAACTGTTTGATTTGGTTGAAATTGGATGGAGACTTTAATTTAAATTTAAAGAAGAGTGTAAGGGACTAATGGACTGTGTTTTAATTAAGTGAATTGGACTGATATCAAGTGTATTTGAAGTGTATGAATGAATTTATTTAACACAAAAAATGATGCAAACGATGCAAGTGACCACAAAAAATGATCCTATGATTGAAGAGCCATCAGCACCAGCTATTCTTGAAGCAGGTCCATGACGCTCAAATTTTTCCTCCCAGTTAATAGCCAAAGGCTTATCCTTTGACTTTAGTTTAACGGGAGGAAGCCTTATATTACCAATTGTCTTCTGGTTTGAGCTGTCTTCTAACTTCATTCACTTGCTCTTTTTATTGATGCACGGATATCACCTGTAGCTTTTTATGGTTGCAAAAATAAATCTTTCACCATTATTTCTCACATAAAGCAATAAGTTAGGCCTCAAGCTGCCTTTATGCTTGCACAAATTAATATTTCTGTGCTTTTTTGGCTTTCTTTTATATCCATAACTGATTATTTTTTATCACTTTGATTGTTAAAGGCAGAAAAAAAGTATATGCACTGCAAAGAAATAAAAAAGGATACTGATTCATTGTTATTTCTAGGTGTATAGATAATTCTGAATTGACACCAATGGTTTGCTATGATAGTTTTCATCATTGTGGGTTTTAATATTGTGTGGTATTGCTATGATTTATTGTGGGTTTTAATATTGTGTTCATAGGAATAACTTTGTTCTGATATGTATCCTAGTGATGGAACTTCTACTTTATATACTTTAATTTATTTGACTTGTTAATTGTTGCTGTAATTTCCTTAAATTGCTTCAGCTTTCAGATAGTTTTAATATATTACTTTTCGAGAAATGTAGTGGCTCTACTTCATATTTTAGCATACACATCTGTCTTGTCAACTCAAGACATTGTTGGAGTGGCATACTTTTTTCACTTGATAGAAAGGTTGTATTTTTCATTAATTTATATTTGTTTAATGGAAGAAACACCGAATACTTGGGATAATTTCTTGCTCAATTAAAGTAGGAATTAACTTTTTATTTTGTTTTTTTATGGGTTCCCTTCTTTTACCCTAAACCATTATTTATTTCAGAACTGGCTTTGAGGAATGAAGACATGAATTTCCACGTTGCTTTAAACTTTGTGATAGCTGGGCGATATCATGTCACTGAGTATCTTGGATCTGCTGCATTTAGCAAAGCCATACAGGCTCATGACCTGCATACTGGCATGCATGTTTGTGTTAAAATTATAAAGAACAACAAAGACTTTTTTTATCAAAGCCTTGATGAGATCAAGCTTCTCAATTATGTCAATAAGCATGACCCTGAGGTCAAGTATCAGCTTCTTCAGTTGTATGATTATTTCTATTATAGAGTAAGTGATTGTTAAGTCTGCTCTTTATTTGTTAACTGAATCTTTCAAGCCATTCGTGCACAGGGATATTTATAGATTGAAGACAAGTTCTAGAGGGGAAATTACAATATTTTGGATGAGGTGCATTTTCAAACTTTGAAGTTAAGGAGAACAAAACTTAAATATGAAAAGACTCTTATATCTCTTATTACATTATTCTTCCTCTTTAACCTTCCTTTACCCTCATTTTCACTCATTCACTCGCAATTCCTTTCTCTCCCCACCATACAATAGACACACACATATATATAGACACATACACATGTTTAAGTACTCCAATATTTTAACATTTTTAATACTTCAATTCCAACGTACTATTAATTAAAGATATTAGTTATACACAGTAGTAGTTCACAAGTTGAAAATAAAAAAAGTAGTTCACAAGTTAGCTTGATAATTTAAAAATCTTTCAAACATTGATAGAATTAATTTGAAGTCAAATTGGACAAAAACTTTTTAGACCAGATTTTCTTAAAAAAATATAAAAAACATATTAAACAAACAAAAAAAATTTGGATATACATTATTAGAACTTGATTGATAGAAAAGATAGAATCCATCAAAAATTTGGTGAAGCAAGAACCTCTAAAAGCACCACCACCACTCCAACAAAGAAAATAGATAAGGCGGTGGTTGTTGACGCAGCGGCGGTTCAGTCTCCGCCTCCATAAAATCATTGGCAACGTGAGGCAACGGCCACAAGGTCCCCGCGGTGGCGTCACTAATACATTGTTGACTCCTAGTAGGTGTATCAACCATAGCATGTGCTGGGCTCCACCTAGATGGCAACAGCGAAGAATAAGGGTGACAAAAGTTATGACGATGAACTTCAAAACCAAAAGTCTCCGGTGATGACATAAATCCTCCCACCGTTGACTCCTCTTCCTCCACCTTCGTTCTCACAGCCATGCCGGAGGAAGACAAGGAGGTTGTGGCGGCGGTGGTAAGGGGCAATATTACCCTCCACCGCCAACTGCCACAGCCCTTCTCTCTCAGCTAAGACAAGTGTCAAGATGTCTTGAAAAATATTGAAGTACTTAAAAATGTGTGTGGGAAAAAATGCAAATTAGTGTTAGATGATTGGAGGAAGAGTACATTAGTGCCTATTTATAAGAACAAAAGAGATATTCAAAATTGTGCAAATTACAGAGGAATAAAACTTATAAGTCATACAATGAAGTTGTGGGAAAAAGTGATTGACCGAAGGTTGCGAAATGAGACTAGAATATCAAAAAATCAATTTGGTTTTATGTCAGGTAGGTCAACAACAGAAGCAATCTATCTACTTACGGGTTTGACGGAATGATATCGAAGTAAAAAAAAAGGATTTGCATATGATTTTTATCGATCTGGGAAAAGCATATGATTGTGTGCGAAGAGAATTACTTTGGAAAGCTTTGAAAAAGAATGGGGTTCGAGTAGAGTATATCGAAGTCATTCAATATATGTATGGGGGTAATGACTAGCGTTAGAACACCTAGAGGAGAAACAAATGACTTCCCAATAAGAATTGAATTGAATCAAGGATCAACATTAAGTCCATATTTGTTCAATCTTGTTTTGGATGCCCTAACTGCTAGTATTCAAGAAGAAATTCATAAGTGCATGCTTTTTACGGATGATATAGTCTTTTTATGAGACTTAAAAGATGAAATTAATCAGAAACTAGAGTTATGGAGGATAACACTAGAGTTAAAAGGTTTCCAACTAAGTAGGGGCAAGACTGAATATATGCATTGTAATTTTGGTAATTCACAAACTTATGAGGGTATAGAAATTACTTTGGGAGATCATGCTATAAAACAGGTAGATATGTTTAGATATTTGGGATCAATTGTACAAGAAAATTGTGAAGTTTATGATGACGCACTACTGGAAATAAGGTCTTTCACGACCATAATATTGGGGTTTTTACTACCAAAAAAATGTGGTCGTGGAATCGCTGGTCGTAAAAAAGTGTGTTTTCACGATCACAAAATTGTGGTCGTGATAGGTAGCACCTATCACGACCACACTTTACAAAGTGTGGTCATGATAGGTGATACCTATCACGACCACATTTATGTAAATGTGGTCGTGATAGGCAACCCCTATCATGACAACATTTACTAAAATGTGGTCGTGAAATGTTTATTTTAAATTTTGTGAATGCATTGTATAGCCATCTGCATTCTTGCAGATCATTTACAAACCACTTTCAATACAACAATCACAGATCAGATACTACTGTACAATACAGAATACCAGAGCAATTGCAAAAACGTATCCCATAAATATTACCATACTTAGACAACAAAATACAAAAGGCATAATCTAAGTTCTATATCTTTGCCTTACTAGTAGAGGAGAAAATTTGGCTCCAAGGTTCTCAAGTAGTAATCTTTTATTACTAGTTCTCAGAACTTTCATGAATTGCTCAAAAGGGTACATCCACCTTAGAGAAACCGGACCACAAAGTCTTATCTCTCGAACCAAGTGAACAATCAAATGAACTGATATATCAAAAAATGCTGGAGGAAAATGCATCTCCAATTGCGACAAAATAACATAACCTTCCTTTTCCAACTCATCCAGTATTTCATTGTCAATTACCTTTTTACAAATGACATTAAGAAACTTACACAACCTTGTTAAAGTCTTTCGCGCATCATCCTCCAAAATTTCTCTTATAGCTACAGGCAAAAGTTGTTGCATTAACACATGGTAATCATGAGACTTCATTCCCGTCAACTTCAAATCATCCATTGACACAAGGTTGCTAATATTAGAGGAATATCCATGTGGCACTTTCATCCCACGTAAACACTCACACAATCGTGTTTTCTCAAGTTTGGAAAGTGTATGAGCAGCAGGTTCCATATATGCTTTCTTTCCATTTTCACTAATTGTCGGATGTAACCGCTGTCTTATACCCATCTCGACTAAATCTCTTCTAGCGTTGAGCTCATCTTTGGTTTTTCCTTGAATGTGTAACAACGTTCCGACAATACTTTCTGCAAGATTTTTCTCCACATGCATCACATCAATACTGTGCCTCACATCAAGACAACGCCAATAAGGGAGATCAAAGAAGATTGACCTCTTCTTCCAAATGTTAGTCCACTTCTTCTTCTTCTTTCCTTTACCAAACTCCACAGTAACACTCACAACACGACGATAAACTTCTTCACCTGTTAACGGAATTGGAGCAGATGCATGCTCACGAAAGCCATTAAATCGCTTCCTCAGTCGACGGTATGGGTGGTGGCGATCAAGAAACCTCCTATGACCGAGGTAAACGGTCTTCCTTCCATGCTTGTGATGACTCCCCAAATTTAGTGGTTTTTAGGAAATATTTTGTTGTATTTGGGGAGTCATGAATTAAATAATTAAGTAATTTTGATGTGAATTGGAAAGAAAGTAATTTGAGAGTATATGAGTGATTCTTTTGGAAAATATGAAATTTAATTGAAATAGGAAACTTAATATATTAAAAGAAATATTTTGACGAGAAGTTTCCTATTAATGAGATTATGTGATTGAGTCATTGTGATTATTTCCTATTTCTTTCTCTTCATGAATGCATATTTAATAAAAAAAGGGAATAAAGAGAAGGAGAGGATTTGATTATGTGCAAGAAAAGGAAAGAAAAGAAACTTAACATGCAAGGCAAAGACAATATGGTGTTGGGCTATTTTATTATAAATATACACATGCAATTGAGGAGAAGGGGAGGCTGGTTTTGAATACTTCCAATTTTCCTAGAGCCTGGAGGAATTCACACGAGTTGAAGAAAAGGAAAGTGGCGCA
The DNA here is from genome assembly GCA_029929735.1 of Mimosa pudica. Lineage (NCBI taxonomy): Eukaryota > Viridiplantae > Streptophyta > Magnoliopsida > Fabales > Fabaceae > Mimosa > Mimosa pudica. The sequence continues at coordinate 5,111,238 of JAKELP010000012.1, read as the reverse complement.
CTGTTGAAGGGAACTTTGGAGTCTTGGCTTCTTGAATTATAAACACACCACAAACGCAGAGAGAAAAAAGGTTGGAGGCTGTAGCTTTTTGTCTTTTCCTATTTGAACCATACACACGGAGAGGCAATAGCATTTGGGGGAGTGGAGCAGTACATGAACGCACAAGAAAGCAACAAAGGCACTTCTATTTTGAACTTCCTTGTTTTATTTATCACTATAAATTCAGTTTCAATATTTATTGGGATTGATTTGAACCTCATGTGTGGCTAGTTTTCTTTTACAGCCTAGAGTACTATGAACTTATTTGTAACTTAGTATTTTATTTCTCACTACTCAGTCATGGTTAATTTGATCTAGTTTATTTAATCTTGCAATTATTGATAACTTGTTTAGTGCTTGATCACCATTAGACATGTTTAGGGAATTTAGGATTGGACTCGGAAGAGGGAATTTTAAATAGACCATGAGATTAAATAGTGTAGGATTGGATTTTAATCTGATTTCCGACTAGGATAGGAATATACCTAGAAGCGGTACCGAGATAAATTAGCCTAGTAAATTAGTGCAAGACATTGTGTAATTAAGCTAGGCAAGGATGTAAGTGGACCGGAAGGCATTTATAGACACTAGTACTCTAGATTAGCTAGTTGAATTAATTCATAATTAATTTAGTGGGGAATAAAATCTAAGAAGCAGATAAGGGATTAGTGGCTCTAGGTTGTTCTTTTGACTCGTGAATTTCATCTGTGTGAATATTTGTTTTATTTTATTTTCTTAGATGTTAGGGAATCAAAATCAATTTTCTTTTATTTACTCAACTTGAATGAAAATAGGAGATCTAATGCCTAGTTATTAATTGTCTGAGTCTCTGTGGGATCGACCTTGAACTACCACTTTACTAAATTTATGATTCGTACACTTACAGAGTTTTTATCAAAATTTTGGTAGCATCAGCTTGAGCTGGACGAAATTCGTGTCATCCTCACAAATTGGACATGCCTTATGTCCCTTGACACTATATCCTGAGAGATTGTCATATGCAGATAAGTCATTTATTGTGGTAAACAACAAAGCTCGCAACTTGAATGTCTCCTTTTTGTATGCATCAAACACATAAACACCTTAATTTCACAACATCTTCAAGTCCTCGATCAACGGAGAAAGGTAAACATCGATATCGTTCCCAGGCTGTGTCGGTCCCGAAATCATCATACACATTATAAGATATTTCCGTTTCGTGCACAACCAAGGTGGAAGGTTGTAAATGACAAGCAAAACTGGTCAAGCACTATGTTTGCTAGAGACACTCCCAAATGGGTTGAATCCATCTGTACAAAGGCCAAGACAGAGGTTTCTAGGATCACTAGCAAACTCTGGAAAAATTGAATCAACCTTCTTCCATTGAGGAGAGTCAGCAGGGTGTCGAAGATATCTAGAATCAGAATTTCTCTGATCACAATACCACCTCAGAATCTCTGCTTCTGTTGCATTCGCGAACAATCGTCTAAACCTTGGAACTATTGGAAGATACCACATTACTTTCGCAGGTTCACCTTTCTTTGGTTTGCTTGTCTCATCGTCATCGTCGTCATCATCAGCACCCTTCCTCTGTTTATACCTTGGCTCCTGACATCTTGGACACACATGTAACCCCTCATACTCATTTCTGTATAAAATACAATCATTCGGACAAGCATGTATCTTCTGATACTTCATACCCATCTTACTTAGCATTTTCTTGGCCTCATACATTGTCTTCGGAACCGCATTGTTATCCGGGAACATATCACTCAAAGTTGCAAGCATTTTCGAGAAACCCGCGTCTGCCCACCCATTTTCCGTCTTTATTTCTAATATTGTTAGAATTAAGGTCAGACGGCTATACTTCTTACACCCTGGAAACAAAGGTGTCTCAGCATCACCATGCACCTTATCGTACTCGTCTGACACAACAAACGACTCCGCTGCGATATCATTTATCATTTTGTCCATGCCAACATCGCAAACATATTCATCATCATCATCCTTATCATCCACCTCCACTGCTTTTACATGTTCCACGGTAGTTCCCAATTCCCCATGCCAAATCCACTTCCTGTATCGGCGATTGATCCTCTCACAAATAAGGTCATTCCTTATAGAGTCAAGGCTTTTGCAATCAACATTCACACACTTCACACAAGGCCACGGGTACTTTTGATTCTTACTCAGCACATTTCTTTTGGCAAATTCAATAAACTCTTCCACCCCCTTTTGATACTCTTCACTAGTTCACAAAGCATCCATCCAAGCACGATCCATGGCTATAAGCTTTGGTTACTTAACTTTTGAATATTACAAGAACAATCCACAATTCATACACTAGCTAGCAATTTGTAACTCTCTAATCAAGTCCAAATCAGCCAGCATAACATTACTAATCAAATCAGTTTATGCCTAATTTTTCCTCCAAATCAGATTTTAACATACACCAAACACCACTTAGTCCCTATTTCATTCAGTAATGGCAGTAAGAAGTAACTATAATTTCCAATGTACATTATCAATGTACACTATCAATACATCACTATCTATACACAAATCAGATTTTAACATAAGCATTTATTTCATTCCTTTCTAATTCTAATCGGCCATAACAGCTCACAACATGCTGAAAAAACAAAGTTGCAATTTAGAGACTAATAAGTAAAACAACACAAGGAAAGAGAGTCAAAGTTAGCAAAAACCAAAGTTGCAATTTAGAGACTAATAAGCATTTGTTTTGAGTTTTATCAATCAATGGCATTCATAAAGATTTTAAAGCAAATAAAAAAAAGCACACACAAGAATGACTATTACTATTACTTTATCAATCAATAGCAAATAAAAAAAATAAAAAAATCATACCTAGCAAAGAACCCTAGCAATTAGCGGCGGATGAGTGTGAGAGGTGGAGATGCGGCGACGGAGTGTGATGAGCGAAGAAGAAGAAGAAGAAGGCGAGGGCGAGAGGCGGCAGAAGGCGGGGGCGAGAGGCGGCGGAGAGGTGATGAGCGAGGGCGAGGGCGAGGGCGAGAGGCGGCGGAGAGGTGATGAGCGAGGGCGAGAGGCGAAGTGAGAGAGCGAGGCAAGATGCGGCGGAAGGCGGGGGCGAGGGCGGAAGGCGGGTGCGAGAGGCAGGGGCAAGAGGCGAAGTTGAGAGAGGCGAGGGCGGAGAAGAGAGTTTTAGGTCGAAGTTTTAGGCAAAAATGAGTGAAGTGAGTGAAGTTGGAGGGAAATAAAAAGTTTTATGGCGCCAAGATGTTTCACACCTTCCACGACCACACATATGAATGTGTGGTTGTGGAAGGTGTTCTTTCCACGACCACATGTGAAAGTGTGGTCGTGAAAAGGCTTCGCCTGGACAGTTATTTACATGTTATGCCACCGCATTTTTATCAATGACCAACATTGGCTTTTTACGTGTTACTTATGGTCGTGAAATGCCTATTTTCTAGTAGTGACGTTAATAATAGAATTTAGGCTGGTTGGTTTAAGTGGAGAAAAGCTACTGAGGTTATATGTGATCATAAGGTTCAAGACAAGGTAAAAGGGAAGTTCTACCGAACAATCATTAGACCAACAATGTTATATGATAGTGAATGTGGGCACTCAAAAGACAACATGAACATAAGATGGAGGTGGCAAAGATGAGAATGTTGAGATGGATGTGTGGTCATACAATAAAAGATAGAATCCACAATGATCATGTTCAAGAAAGAGTTGAGATAGTTTCAATTACAGATAAAATGGTAGAAAGTCGCTTAAGGTGGTTTGGACATGTTCAAAGGAGAGAATTAGATGAGCTAGAGAGAAAAGTTGATCAAATGGTATGGAGTCCTTACAAAAGAGGAAGAGGGAGACCGAAGAGAACTCTTGACGAAATTATTCGACGAGATCTTATGATGAAGAATTTATCGCCAAACATGACTATTGATCAAGCACAATGGTGTCATATGATCTATGTAGCCGACGCCACCTAGTTGGGATAAGACTTTGTAGATGATGATGAAGATGATGATGATGATGACGACGACTTAAAAATGTGTGTGTGTGTGTGTGTGTGTGTGTGTGTGTTGTATGGTTGAGAGAGAGAGAATGGGGAGTGACTGAGGGAAGTGAAAGGAGGTTGAAGAAGAATAATAATGTAATGAGTGGCATATGAGTATTTTCATATATGTTTATTAAATTAACATTTTATTTTGGAACAAAAAAAAGTAGGATATATGGAGTTGAATGAGCTAATTCATTTGCAAAGTCAATAGATTGAATTGAGCAATTTTTATAAATCCATTTTGAATATTGAGCAAACTTAAAGGTTATAAATAAGGGTGAATGCTCAATTTTGATACATAACTATTGGTCAAGGAACAAAAATAGTACATAACTATTGAAAAGGTCACAAATGATCCTCAACTCTTGGGCATGAGATCAAAAATGATATTTCACTAATATGACAATAAGATTACCCATGAAATGTCCAAAATACCCTTATAAAAAATAAATCTAATTAAACACGTGCATGGCCAAAATGCCTTCATAAGGAGTTGCCCTTATAAGAAGTTGCTTGCGTACAAGGGTGGTCACCACCACACATCATCAGCTCCTCTTTGAATCCCCCTCCTCAGCCACACATCATCAGAGTTTGAAGTTGCAAGAGTGGTGGAGAAGATGTGTTTAATTTTATTTTTTATAAGGACATTTTGGACTTTTCATGTGTAATCTTATTGTCATATTAGTGAAATATAATGTTAGATCTCATACCCAAGAGTTGAGGATCATTTGTGACTTTTTCAATAGTTATGTACTATTTTTGTTCCTTAGCCAATAGTTATGTATCAAAATTGGGTTTTCACGCTATAAATAAAGCACTACGTAGTATGATATAAAGAATATATTGTATGACTTTATGATTTAAATATCAATATTATGCTTTAGAGATATTAGGAAAATATTGAGTAAATAAGTTGAAGGTCGATATCTGGGAAAGGATAACACAATCGGCTCACAACAGGTGAATAAGTAACGTCCCATTATTTTTTTAGTTATATAGATCTCATTTTTATTTCATCTTATATTTTGTCGTTATTACATACTATACATATAAGCATGAGTTCTAAAGAGAAAGTAGTGGGAATTATTCAATACGGATATTGAAACAAGTAAAGAGTTATGATTTTAGCCATTTAACGTTTATTATGCTTCTTCTCATGTTGGATCATAGTATAATTCTTAATTATGATCGAGATTAGAAGTAATCATTTGATATGCTTATGAACATCATGTTGGGTTCTTAGTTTTAAAGTATTGGACAAGAGATATTATGTTGGGTTCTTCTCACCAAACATGCTTGAAAATGTTTTCATCAATAGGACTAAATACAGAACATTGATTACTAACAGCAGTACTATTAGTCCTTTGTGCATCATTGTATACTTGAGCTAGCTTGACATTCGTGGACACAACACTAATAAAGTATGATATTCGTGGGATTTATTCTCACACCTGCTAACCGTTGGTCTTGCACATACATACACTTGTTTCACTGCCTCATGCAGCACTTACTTGGTTACTAATGCTCGCGAGTTGTGTGTCCGCACATGTGTTTGTGACTTCAAGTCGCATCTGGTTAATTACTCTCGTTGACTATGTGTCTACGTGTTTTCCGTTATGTAGAAGTCTTAACGTTAAAGAAAATTTAGAATTATTATTTTAAAACTGATTTTGTAAAGGAAACTTGGTTTTATTTCTTGAACTATATTATAAACTGTATGTTTCAATTTAGTTGATGTGTGATATATTTCTTTCACACTTTCGAAGTTTAAGGTATAGTGATGTTAGTTCGCCATAAAAAAGGTATAGTGATGATATACTATTTTATCTAAATTGTGTGAATAGCTTTTTTTATTATTTTGCTTGTTTTAGTATAGGTATTAGAAATGTTATATATTTAAGGCTTAAGGAATATAATTAGAGCTTTCTCTCATATTATGAGCTTGTCACACCTCAACGTCTTTGGCGTGACATGTATATATAAACTAACTACCATTTTTCCTAAAAATAATTTTAATGTATGTAGATATATTCTGTTCAAATTATGCATATACGCCTTTTCTTATTCTACCGTCTCATAAGTTTACTTTCTTATAAATATTGATACAATTTTTTTATCATAAATATATTCTGTATTTTATAAAATTATGATATATTATATTTCTTTCGGTTCTAATTATATAAGACCTTTTTGATTTTTTAAGAAAAATAATTATGCAAAGTTAATAACTTTAAAATTTTATAATGATATTTTTCTTCAAAACTAATTAATTCTACTTATAAACTACCACACACACACTCACACACTAAATATATATACTAAATATATGTGACAAATTTTATATATAATTTAGTGGTCCTAATTTGTTTCCTTAACTCTCACAAAAAAGTCCAAAGAGTCCTATATTTTGGATTGGAAGGAGATCCATTACTTATAGAATACAAATGTATTTTCAAATTCAAATTTATTTTTAACATTGGTATTAATTTATTTTCATTTATAAACGCACATGCACACTCACATCAAATATATTCATGTATTATATGCAAATTAAAATATAATATTAATCCACCAATTAATCAATGATTGATTGCCATAAGAATTCTTAAATGTTTATTGGATCATTAGATTTTTCCCCGTAAAAATATTCTGTCCACTGATTTAAATGAAATGTAATGGAATGTTTTTTTTTTCTTAATATGATGGAATGTTGATTACATATAAATATGTACATATGTGTAAAAAAGTAACATCACTACATTTAATTTGAGACCAACTTGTTTACTACTTACCCGTATAAGAGTGAAACTATAGTAAAACCACTGAAACATCTCGTGATTCAGCAAAATCAATTCTTGTTAATATTTAGATTGATCTTAGATCTTGATATTGGTAGATGTGTTGAAAGATAAATCAAAAATATCTTTTTGAAAGTATTATATTGCATGCTAATATGTTGAAAGGTTTATGATCTACGAACATCGCGTGAATAAGTCATTTATGTACATGTTTTCTCTTCTTTTAGTGTATAAGATATTGTGACATCCCTCAGAAAAATGCATACGTAGCTAGTCAAAACTATGTAATAAGAACATATTTCTATAGAAAAAATAGATTTACGAATTACCAATGTGTAGTTAGTTGAGCTACTTAGTTAGTGAGGTACAATGTAAGGATGAGAATGCGTGTTCAAATCCTGGGGAAGCGCTCTCATTGGGAGAGGGAACAACCTTGTCTATGTGGACAATACTCCCCCATCGAGTCCAATAGGGCCGGACTACTGGGCAATGAATAACAAAATACAACTATATTTATGAATTAAATAATTACCATCTGAGAACAAATTTTTTTAAGAAAAAATATACAATCCTACCTTGAGACCCTTGTTTTGTACCAACATCAAGACAACTCACCTATGCTAAATTTGAATTTATCCTAGGGAAAGGTGATGGTGCCAGATTTTTCTAATAATCCTTTAGGGTTGATTTTACTCTTTCCAGTTTCAAATATGATTAATTCTTTAAATTCAATTTATGACATAAAGTATGTGATTTACAATGAATATTTACTTAACTTACTGCAACCAAAATCAAAACTCATCCTAAAGACAACAAATAATTGTTTTATAGTCCCAGTACATAATGATATTAAATCAAACAAAGTCCTTATATAGCTATATACTAATAAAAAAACAAACATTTGAAACAAAACAATGCAACATTAGAAAACTCATAATGCAATTATAATGATAAGGACGAAATCCATTGACCACACACACATAAGTAAAATATTCCCGGCCAATTCCAAGAGTATAGAAACATAATGGAATCCAAAACAAAATATATCACGAAACAGGAAGTAGCAAAAAGCTATGTTAGCACTAGCATCGAAAAGATAAGGAAGGTGCAATAGAATATTCAAAATATGATAAAACCTTTAACACCCTTCCATAATTGCTGTTTTTTTCCTTAAATCAAAACATTGTCTAATTCTAGAAGCGTTCGAGGCCTTTTCTTCAACCTTAGGCTTCTTCTAGGGGCAAATAGTCCATATTTTTGCGTTGATGAGCCACCAGATTCATTTTGTCCCAAGATCATTTCAGCTGGATCTATAATAAGGTAACAAAGGCCGAATTTGGTCAAACTATAGGAACATTATTAACAATAAAATCTTAGTCCTACTATATGACATCGACTACATGAGTCTCACAATGTTATTGTGTTTTATAAAAAAATCAGATTGTATTGTAAATTGTAAAAATAGTAGTGACCATTTTTTTATAATAGTTCCTTTAGATGAATCTTTCATGTCAAAATGTTTACTTTCTATAACTTCCATTCGTTGAATTCCCCCTTTCTTCCATTCGTTAACTTCCATTCGGTTTTGATCACTGAACTTTAAAATTGGTGATTTTGGTTCTCAAACTTTCCATCAATTTTGGCTTTCATCTGTGAACTTTGAAATCGATGATTTTGGTCCCTGAACTTTTAGTCAATTTTGGTTTTTGTCCCTGAGTTTTATATAAAACTTTAACACTCAACGACAAAAACTAAAATTGTCTAAAAGTTCAGTGACCAACACCAAATTTGACTGAAAGTTCAGAGGATCAAAATCACTGACTATTAAGTTCAAAAATCAAAACTAAAATTGTTGAAAAGTTTGAAAACTACAACTACCAATTTTTAAGAACATATCCATACTAGGGGTGTCCAAACCCGGGTGCGGGAACGGGAATTGACTTTCCCGTTCCCATTCTTTGAAGGGGGCCGGGAAAAGCTTTCCTTTCCCGTTCCCGCATATTATGAAGTTGAGAACAAACAAATGAGGCATAAAAATGAAATATACACATAATGACATGCACAAACATTTTATTACTATTAAAACAAAACTAACCCACAAGTATTACAAAATAAGATTATAAGATTACAAATCATTCCCATATTTTCCCTTCCCTTATATCGTGTAACTTTTCTTTCCCCTACCCTACTAATATTTTTCAATATGATCATATTTTCCCTTATACACTTACTGACATACATACACAGCATACATTTTATATCCATTAAGGCAAAACTAACCCACAAGAATTACAAAACAAGATTACAAATCTTTCCCATCATGCAGATGAGAACGAAACAGATTTCAGAAAACTCAACATGCAATTAGTTCCTTTAAATTGGTCAAATAAAAATAAATTTTAGAAAAGAACACAACAAAAAAATTTTCAGAAGCAATTAGAACCCAACATGCAATATTTACAATTGGGCCTAAAGAGTAAACAACCTTATTTTTTATTAAAACATTAAAAAAAGAAATAATATTAAAATTCGGGACGGGAACGGGATTCCCGGGGCCTATCCCGGATCCCGTCCCGTTCCCGGAGATTTCCCGTTCCCGACCCCCCGGGAAATTTCCCGGCTATGTCCGGGACTGGAAATTCCCGGTCCCGTTTGTCTGGGAACGGGACGGGACCCCCGGGAACGGGATATGATAGACACCCCTAATCCAAACACTAGGAAAAATTGATTGAAGTACAATAATTACTCATCTTGTACAGTCCCTTCGAAAAAGAACACAGACTTCTAAAAAATGTGAAACTACTTATACAAAAACATTACATTTACAATTGTAGCCATAGATTTTTGCTATAAACTATAAAAATAAAATTGTACATTCATCTTCTTGAAGAAAAATCAGCAACAACATCATATATGAGTCAAACATTGAACGAAAAATATGATAGTACATCTGAGATTTCATAAATAGTATAAATAGTCAACAGATCTAAAGTCATAAAGACTATAATCAAAATAATCTGAAAGATAAAGGATATGATTTTACCGAATTCAAAAAATTATGAAGTGATCTACAATATAACAATTAAGATTTAGGATCATTGCAGATAAATGGATTTAAATTTAAATTCATTGTATAATGACTAGACAAAAGCTATAGACACTATCTAAAAAGATATATTTGAAAGAAAATTAAACATTGAAAACTTATAACCATATATGAATCCATCATTCTATAATTGAAATCTCCAAATGAAACTATCTAAAAAGATATATTTCAATATGTTCAATGAATTTGGTTATATAAAGTAAGCAATGAAAGAACAAGAATTTATGCAATAGAAATGTTGCTACCTGGTATAATGCTTTCTACATAATTCCAAGTCGGGCAATAACGGGATAATTTGTCAACTTCCTTGAATTCATTGGTTTGAAGATTGCACAAAACAAGACTTGGTTCACGATCATTCACCAATACAACATTGTTTCCCCTAATGGATTCATGTGTTTTGTAGACTTTACAAACAATTTCATTTCCCCATACAGTCATGGGATGTAATGAGAATGAAAAGTTCTCGCTTGTATATATTTTAGTCCAAATATATTTCTCACCAGCAGATCCATCAACATAGTTTTCCATCACTGACAAATTAATTGAATATGATTCACCGAAAGTGAAATTTTGTGAAATCAAAGCCAATTTGTTCTCATATGTAGTGAGTGTACCGAAACATGGTTCGGGGTTAGAACTTGGAGGCAGTATCAACTCAAACAATTTTGTGTCTAGATCAAACGAAACAACACTAGATTCATCTCTATATCCAAGCCAAAATATTTTTCCATCAATTGTGAAACCACAAGAACGTATGGTAGAAATTATACCTATTAATTTCCCAACTTCAAGTTTTTGCCATGACCTTGTACTTAGTGAAAACACTTCCACCTTACTGTGAGCACGTTCACTGATACCAACAAAAATCCTCACTATCTTGTAATCATTCAAAGTTGGAGTAAAACCCGATCCAATGTAGGAAATCCCACCGCGATCTAGGCTGAGAAATCTTGCAACATGGTGGACCTCTCTTGTTGCTGGATTCCACACACAAAAAGATCTTGATCTCTTGAGTTGGAGGAGAACCAAGCCATTATCAATAGATGGGAAAAATCTGCAGATAGAGGAATTTGTGAAGGGTGGAGTGGGATATTCAAGGACTTTCAAATTATGATTGATCAAACATGTACATGAAGGATTATCACGCTGAAAAAGAATATAGTGGTTTTTGTGAGTTGAATGGTGGAGGTGTTCTTTGATGAAAGATGGGGTTTTGAAAAGATGCTTCCAATCTTTGCACACACTTTGAAATCGAATTAGGGATTTCACAGGAAATCGTTTGAGAATATTTCTTGTAATTTCTTGAGGAAGATCGGGTGTTTTGCTATCCATTTCGATTTCCACCATCATGTCTATCGTTTACAGTGCAGCCATTAGGCAGATGGGGAAAGGAGATCATGGAAGAGGAGAAAAGGAAAGTGAGAGAGACTATGAGGGTTTAGGGCAATGGTGATGTTTATTAGGGATACAAATGATTTTGGTTTAAAGCTTTGTAGTACTATGATAGCTTTTAGAGCAGTAGGGGTAAGTGATGGGTTTCCAACAATTGAAACAAGGAAAAGCCCAAAACTTTAAAATTCTAGTGAAAAGCCCAAAAGCCCACCCTTTCAATATTGCATACCTATTCAGTATACTCCATGAATTGTTCCCATAATAAATTCTTAAATTTTGGAAAGTTACATTTTATCCACCTTTAGGAATTTTGAGACAAAATTCACCAAAACATATATATATGTGTGTGTGTCAAATGTTTTCCCCTTAAACTATTTTATTTAACATATAAACTAATGGATAATATAAAAATATATCAAATATTTCATAATTTAATAATCTATTTCACAACCTTAATTTCTCCAAAAAAATCAACTTGATTCACTACAAAAAAAAAGAGAGAGGGCTACTCTTGGTGCAATTGTCGCTCCTTAGTAATGCGTGACGAAAAATGTAATTTATCATTTTTCTTAAAAAAAGTTCCTGTGGGAACGATCTCACTTATCACTTTATTATTTGGCACGATCCGTGCACTTGTGGCGCGAACAATATTCATTGGCTGCAAACTAAACCCCAAGCACTTTCTTTTTTATTGTGATCTATTGTTTAACGGTGAAAGCTCAACATTATTGTTTAGTTTAGTTTCGTGTAATTCTGATTTTGGCCAAGAAGAGAGGCAGAGAAAGAGGAAGACTTGGGAGGAAAGGATGATGGAAAGAGGGAGATGCAGGGAGGTGTTGGCGGTGGTCGGTGGGTGGGGAAGGAAGGATGAGAGGGAGGGGTGGGGTGTAATTTTTTATTTTAAAAAGTGGGACCCAAATCTTCAGAAAATTATGTTAATTAGGTCCTAAGGGTATTTTGGTATTTTCCAGTGGCTCATTTGCTAAAATGAATCATTTTTATTGTTCTTTGACCAAAATGAGTCATTTAATTGTTCTTTAGCCAATTTGAATCTTCAAAATAATTTATTGGTCAGAATGATATTTAACCCAATTTTTTAACACCCTTATTTATATATATATATATATATATATATATATATATATATATATATATATATATATATATAAAAGGGTCTTATTCTAGAAGCGTCTCAGTCCTTTTCTTCATCATAGGCTTCTGTTGGGGGCAATCGGTCTCTAGGCCTGTAGATTCATGATGTCCCAAAACCATTTCCACCGGATCTATTATAGGATAAAATAGCCAACTTGAGTATTCCATTCAAAAAATAGCCAACTTGAATCAAACTTAACAATAACCTCTTAACAATATTATATGGCATTGTCAACATTATTCTCAGGATTTTATTATGTTCTATCGAAAATAGAATTGTAAAACATGATAATAGTAATGACCCATTTGATATTATAGTTTCTTATCTAAATATTTGTTGACATTAAAATGTTCAGTTTCCATATAACTTTCATTTGATTGCATGCCCCTTTTTTCAACACTAAATACCCTCTGTTCCTAAATATAAGACCTAGATAATTTTTTTTGAAAGATTAAGGTTGCGAAATAGGTTATTAAATCATGATATATTTGATATCTTTTTAGATTATCCATTAGCTTATAGGTAAAATAAACTAGTTTAAGAGAAAAAATTAGGGAAATCAATTTATAATTAACTTATTTTTTGCTTTTTTTAGGATTTTTTAAAAAAGTCATCTAAGTCCTATATTTAGGAACAGAGGGAGTATTTATTAAGAACACATGTGAAATCCAAGGGAGATATTAATTAAAGGTTCAGAATATTACTCAGTCTAGACTCCCTTTGGAAAAGAAAACAAACCTCTTGCGAGATGTGAGACTACTATTTATTTATACAAAAAAGGCATTACATTTAAAACCATGGTTTTTTTAGAATTTAATTTTCCCGTGCAATCTGACAACGAAATTGTACATTCATCTTTTAAGGAAAAATCAGCAACAATGTTATAAATGGGTTGAACAACGAATGAAACATATGATATTAATTACACGTAAGATTTCATATTTATTATACATAGATAAAAATCTAAAGGCATCAAAATTGTAATATACAAAATAATCTAAATGGGCTAGAGATCATATATACCAGATTTGTCTAATTAAGAAAGTGAATCTACAATATAACAATTAAGATTTAGTATCCTTGTAAATCAATGAATCTAAATTCAAATACATTATTGGTATAATTACCAAACATTAGCTACTGAATAATCCACAATGCTAACAAATGAGTTATGTATCAACCTGTTTACCAAATATATCCATGCATCAACCTTAGCGTTAAAAGAAAATTGAACATTGAAAACTTATATTGATACCTACATCCATCATTATATAATAAAATGTCCAATTGACGTAAAAGCTTAAGAGATATATTTTTATGAATTCATTTGCATTGAAAGAGGTTAAATAAAGGAAATAAGCAATGCAATAATAAAAATTTAGGACATAAATATGCTGCTACTTGATATAATAATGTTTTTTGCATAATTCAAATTGGGCCATCACTGGAAAATTTACCGAATTCCCTGAATTCATTAGTTTAATTTGGAGATTGCAGAAAACAAGTTTAGTTCATCATCAATCACAATACAACTTTGTTTCTCCTAGCGGATTTTGGCATTTTGTAGACTCTCCAAACAATATTATTTCCCCACACAGTCACAGGGCTCAATCAGTATGGATAGATATATTTTGTATATTTTTAGTTTAAATACACTTCTCCCAGCTAATCCCTCTATACACTTTTCTAAGAGTGACAAATGAGTCGAATGAGATTCATGGAAAATGTTATTTTGTGAAAGTCAAGCCAATTTTTTCTCATACATAGTAAGCATATAGTAATTTGGTTGTCTAGAGGTGTAACTAGGGCGTGATATCAATTCAAACAATTCTATTGCTTATATCAAATGAAACTACACTAGATTCATTCCTATAACCAAGACACAATATTTTTCCATTAAAAGTGAAATAACAAGATGGTAGAAATTATACATATTAATTTCCTAACTTCAAGTTTTTTCCATGACTTTGTATTTACTAAAAATGTGCCCACCTTACTTTGAACAAAATCACCAATACCAGCAAAAATTCTAACTATCTTGTAGTGATCAAAATTGTTGAAGTAAAACAATTTTATATAGGACATCGCATCACGTTCTAGGCTGAGTGTTCTGGCAACATGATGGACCTCTCTTGTCATAAGACTCCATACACAAAAATATCTATATCTCCTAAGTAGGAGAGAACCAGACCATTATCACTAGACAAGAACAACATCGAATTGAAAAGTTTTTATGCGGAGGATTATCACACTTGAAAAGAATATGGTGGTTTTTGTGAGTATAATGGTGGAGGTGTTCTTTATTGTAAGATATGGTTTTGAAAAAAAAATACTTTGACTCTGATACCAAGATAAAAGGAGATAAGATACAAAATTCAGTAAAGGTCGTGCCTGAATACACTGACCACTGATGTTTGTTATATTGGATAATTGTACAATGAATTGATCAAGACCTTATAGATATATGTTTGATATATAAGAGATTCTCCCTACAGTTGTCTAATATCACAAATAAAACGGTCATCCCAAGGAGCACATGAGACTATTATATGTGTGTCAGGTGTGTATGTGAATTTCACTGCTTTGCCCTTTAACAGACTCTTCAAATCTCTGCACACAAAATTAAATTGAATTCGGGGATTTTGTAGAAAGGTATTTGAGAAAATTTATAGTGTGTAACTATCCGTCTCGCTATTTCCCCTTTCAAATTATCTATAGTATCTATTAGGGAAATGGTGAAAAAGATGATAATGAAAAAGTAGAAAAAGAGGGTGAGGGTGAGGGTGACTCTGAGGGTTTGCAGCAATGAAGAATATTAATTACATGGGGCAATTCTATCAATTTTTAGATAATTAGGATAGTTTTGTATTAAAACTAGCAAGTCACGGGATTGCTTTTATAGTGCTTGGGGGCTTAACGGTTAAAAGAGATCCCACTTATAAGGTACTCCCAATCTCACATTTCCCTTTGGCTCTTGCCTACCATACAAAATGGGCAATACTAGTACCAAGCCAAAAGTCAACACTTTCAATGATACATATAGTTACATACCAATTGAACATACTCAATGAGTTGTTCCCAAATCAATCCCATTTATACGTCATAGCATGCTTCAAAATAATTTATAACTCCGAACACCATCACTTAGCCCACATCTCACATCTTTTATCTTTAGACCTCTATTCTTCAAGCTATTCAAACAACAACTTTTTCGATCATCTCTCTTCTAGACATGCAACATCAGTGTTAGAGGACAGATTAGTAATTCACCTAAGGAGGATAAAATTGTACAGAGATAAAATATTCCCCCATGTGCATACGGTTATAATAGGCCAGCTGTAGATTCTTTCTGTTATCTAGTACATTATACGTGTATGGCTCAGATATGTATAGTACATACGTGTACACACATGATGTAATTCATTTCTCTATATAATAATATTCAGCAAAGGAGCACAATGCACCTTTCCTTCATTATTCAATTTCTGTTGTCATTAGCTATTGTCATTTACCTTGCTTTTCTGACTTGATATCAGAGCACATGTGCCTTTATCAGTCCTTAAAATCATCATCATGACTACATCATCTCAAACTTCATCAGCCTCTTCACAAAAGTCTGAATCTCGGGTTTATGCTCTCTTCAGCTCATCTTCTCAAACTTCCTTTATCAAGTTGGATAGAGGAAATTATCTTATCTGGGAATCGGTTGTCCTTCCTCTGATTCAAGGCAACTGTCTTGAAGGACACATCAATGGCCAAACTCCTGCTCCTCCTCGTGTTGTTCAGTCAACAACTCCATCAGCCACCACCACTGTTAATCCTGAGTTTGAAGAATGGTTTGCGGTGGATCGTATGCTTGTTGGATGGTTGCGTAACACTATCAGTCCAGAAGTTGGAGTTCATCTTCTTCACTGCTCAACTGCTCAAGAGTTATGGGATAGTGCTAGAGCACTTACAGCAGCTGCTTCTCGAGCCATAATTATGGCGTTCACTGCTGAACTACATGCTGATAAAGAAGAAATGACTATGGAAGCGTATCTAGCCAAGATGAAAAATGCTTTTGATCAATTAGCTCTTGCAGGCTCTCCTATTTCTAATTCAGATCTGGTTATGCATACTCTGAATGGTCTTGGTACAACTTACGACTCAATTGTGGTTAATCTTTATGGTAAAGATATTTCGTGGATTGAAGCTCAATCAGCCCTGTTAACTTTTGAAAGTCGCCATGAGCGTTTGGACAAGAAGTCTCCCACTGTGTTTCAACCTTCTGCTAACTTTGCAAGCCGTGAGAACACCTCACAGAACAATTTTAGCTCTCGTGGTGGTAAAGGTGGAGGATAGAGCCTCAAATTGGCGTGGATCTCGTGGTGGTCGTGGAAGAGGCCGCCAATCAAGTGGCCGGCGTGGAAGCTACAACAATTTTGGTGGTTACAATAGTTATGGTGGTAGAGGCCGTCCCTTCTGTACTTATTGTGAAAAACCTGGTCATGTGTTTGACACATGCTATCAGAGGATTGGTTATCCTAACTCCAGTGCAAGTTATAATTCACCTCAAGCCTTCTATGCTTCCCCTGAGTCTGTGAATGATCCTGCCTGGTACATGGATAGTGGATCCAACTATCATGTTACTTCCTACACTGATGGTATGGAACAAGTTGATAATGCAGGTAAAACTCATCTTCTAACTTGTACTGGAGAGAGAGCTGAGGTTACTGGTATTGGTAATGTGATTTTAACCCCTTCTAATCTTGAACTTAATAATGTTCTTGTTGTTCCTTCTGCAACTAAGAAACTATTGAGCATTCACAGACTGGTTAATGATAATGATGTAGAGGTATTATTTAATCGTGCTGGTTGTGTTGTGAAGGACCCAGTGAAAGGAAAAACGCTGATGGCAGGGGTGCCAAGCCGAGGGCTATATCCAATGAGCAGTGAAGATGATATTCAGAGGCAGAAGCAGAATTCAGGACATGCTCCATTTGCTTTTTCAGCATCACTTAGTCATGCCACCTCTTCAAATAACTTACTTCAGTGGCATAATAAATTAGGACATCCTAGTTTTTCAATTCTTAGACAAATATTGTCTAAATGTAATGTTCATGTTAAGCCTAATGATCACTTTGTATGTGAAGCTTGTCAATCAGGGAAATCCAAATGTTTACCTTTTCAAAAGTCTTTGTCTCATGCATCTCATCCTTTTGATCTTGTTCATTCTGATTTATGGGGACCAGCTCCAGTACATTCTAGCAATGGACATCGCTATTATATACACTTTGTGGATGATTTTAGCAGGTTTACATGGTTATATCCGCTGAAGTTTAAAAGTGATGCTATATTGGCCTTCAAGAATTTTCGACAATTTGTTAAAACACAATTTAATTCAGTGATTAAAGTCCTTCAGAGTGATAATGGAACAGAATACCGTGAAATAGCTGCATTAGCAAATGAAGATGGCACAGTAACAAGATTCACGTGTCCATATACTTCCCAACAAAATGGGAGAGTAGAAAGAAAACACAGACATATCGTAGAAATGGGCTTAACCTTGCTGGCTCAAGCACATTTACCCTTCTGTTATTGGGTTGATGCTTTTCAAATGGCTGTTTATTTGATTAATCGGCTGCCTACACCTATTTTACATGGATCTACACCATTGTTTGTTTTGTACAAGGAGGAACCCGTATATAAGGATCTTCACTCCTTTGGCTGTGCTTGCTACCCATGTTTGAGGCCATACAATCATCACAAGCTACAGTTTCACAGTCAAAAATGTGTTTATCTTGGTCCTGCTTCAAATAGCAAAGGCTTCAAATGTCTTAGCATGAGTGGTAGAATATACATTTCTAGATATGTTGTTTTTGATGATTCATTGTTTCCTTGTGAAACAGGTTTCTTAAACCGCAGAGGATCAAATACAAGTCCAATACTTGTATCAGCTCCAGACTCTAACAGTCTTCCTGCACTCACTTGTACATCTAATGAAGCTGATCTTGTTTCCGCATTAGATGTCACGGCTCAACAAGCTGATAATTCAGTTCCTGCTACACAATCTTTAGAGACAACTCCTTGTGAATCCTCCTCATCAAGCAGTAGCTCTCCTTTGAATATCAGCCCAATTTCTGTTCAGCCTCAAAAATCATCTCTGGTGAATATTCATCCTATGCAAACAAGAGCAAAGTCTGGTATTTCTAAACCAAGATATCCTTTTGTAGGATTAATGCACTCAGAAGATCCTAAATCACTTGATATTGTGACTGCTCCGTCTAATACTAGATTGGCTCTCTCTATTCCTCACTGGAAACAAGCCATGGTGGATGAGTTTCTAGCTCTCACAAGGAATAATACGTGGGTTCTTGTTCCTCATCTTCCACATCAGAAATTGATAGATTGCCGATGGATATATAAAACCAAGTTTCACTCAGATGGTGCCATTGCAAAACATAAGGCTCGCTTGGTTGCCAAAGGATTTCAACAGCTTGAAGGGATTGATTATGGAGAGACCTTCAGTCCAGTTATTAAACCAACTACTATCAGAGTGGTTCTCACTATAGCTATTTCATTAAATTGGGAGATTCGTCAATTGGATGTGAACAATGCATTCCTCAATGGTTTTCTGAAAGAAGATGTTTATATGAAGCAACCAGAAGGTTTTGTAGATCCAGCTCGGCCTAATCATGTTTGCAAATTGGTGAAAGCAATCTATGGTCTTAAACAAGCCCCTCGCGCATGGTTTGAGAGATTACATGGTGCACTGCTACAATGGGGATTTCAGAATTCACGCAGTGATGTCTCATTGTTTTTCCTTCGCACCAAACATCTGGTGGTATATATCTTGATATATGTTGATGATATTTTAGTTACTGGCAATAATCCTAGATATATTCATCATTTTATTAAGCAGCTCAATGCCTTGTTTGCATTAAAAGATCTAGGTCTTATTTCCTACTTTCTAGGAATAGAGATGTACAGAACCCCTACTGGTTTATATCTAAACCAAGGCAAATATGTACTAGACATACTAAAGAGGTTCAATATGCTTGATTGTGCTCTAGTCTTGACTCCTATGGTGACAGGGCGATCTTTTACAGCTAAAGAAGGAGTACCATTAACTACTCCCACTATTTTCAGACAAGCCATTGGCTCTCTCCAATATTTGACAACCACCAGGCCAGATATTTCCTACTCAGTTAATAAATTGAGTCAATTTCTATCTAATCCAACAGACATACACCTCCAAGGAGTCAAGCGAATACTTCGTTATCTAAAAGGAACTTATCATTATGGCCTGCTGATCAGACCTTCTTCTGGTTTCCATTTGACAGCATTCTGGTTTCCACAATGGGAGGTTGTTGTGTATATTTGGGCAACACATTAGTGTCATGGGCTTCTAGGAAACAGCAAGTAGTGTCCCGATCCAGTTCTGAGTCTGAATACCGCTCCTTGGCTAATGGTGCAGCTGAAGTTAAATGGCTCATGTCCCTGATTTCAGAATTAGGCCTTCATCTCTATCAACCAACCACCATTTGGTGTGATAATCTAAGTGCTGGTGCCTTGGCAGCAAATCCTATTCATCACAGACGGAGTAAACACATTGATATTGACCTCCATTTCATTCGAGACATGGTTCACTCAGGGACTACTGCAATACGCTATGTTCCTTCCCATAAGCAAGTGGCAGATGTCTTCACCAAATCCTTGGCCCATTCTCAATTCTCTGCTCTTCGCAACAAACTCGGGCTGTTGATCACACCCTCTCGTTTGAGGGGGGATGTTAGAGGACAAAATTGTACAGAGATAAAATATTCCCCATGTGCATACGGTTATAATAGGCCAGCTGTAGATTCTTTCTGTTATCTAGTACATTATACGTGTATGGCTCAGATATGTATAGTACATACGTGTACACACATGATGTAATTCATTTCTCTATATAATAATATTCAGCAAAGGAGCACAATGCACCTTTCCTTCATTATTCAATTTCTGTTGTCTTTAGCTATTGTCATTTACCTTGCTTTTCTGACTATCAGGAATTTCAACCATAAATAGGTTTATCCCTCTTTCAATTCACCAACTATGAATCAAGAAAAAAGGGAATATCTAAGAATTACGGCTAAAAAATACACATGTGATTTTGCCAAAAGTTTGTGTGAAAGTAACTATGAACTTCCAAATTGGGTTCAATAAAGTCATATTCACAATTACATTCCAAATAAAAGTGTTTGGCGTAGCACCTCAAAAATGGAACTGATAATGATAAAGGATCAATTCAGATCTTGGGGTGCTACAAAGAAAGTAAACTCATTATAGATTAATTATAAGGATCAATATGTTATGGGGGCAGAAATGCAAATATCTTAAACTCTTCTATTAATCTCATCTCCTTCTCCATCCTCAGAGACGATCAACGGTGACGTCCACGGCGGAGCAAATCTTTGGTCTGACGTACAAGACCAGAATCATGTTCAAGTGAAGCTTCTCTGCGATTTTGTGGACTATGGTGTGGTTTGTTAAGATTTAGAATTTAATATGGAATTTTTGAATTTGTAAAGCTACCCCATGTTATAGATATACGACTTAATTGTTGCAAGAATAGGTTATTAGTTCTATGAATTGTGGTGCATGCATGTGTGTTAGTGTATACGGTTGATATATGTGAATTAAGTATGTGCTACAGCTTATCATTCTGAGAATCAAGTTGATTTATCTGTGATTGAAAGGTGTTGGGTAGTTTATTTTTTCTCACTTAGCTTTGTTTGGTCGTCCTTTTATGAAGTAGGACTTGATTTAGCTTAGTAATTGGGCAAAGCCTTTGGGTGAAACCAATATGTGGTCTAACCAACATTTATTATATTTGAAAGGATTTGATGCTACTATTAAACCTATGTGACATTCATTTATTAAAAGAGTCTTGCACATGCATCCTTCCTTAAATCCATATTCTTGCCATGCTTGAGTTATCATATGAATGATGGATGGTGTTGACTTAAGTCATTTATCAAGTTAAACATGGAGCAAAAGAAATACTTAAAAGAATGAAAAAAATATTGTGATCAATAGATTAGGGGTATTCAGGTACAGGATCAAACACCCATGTCCCGATCCCAAAAAGGATTGAGACAGAATTTCTATCTTGTGTCCTACGATCAAAACGAGATGAGATCAGATAGGAAAATCCCAAATTTTTATTTGAAAATTTGTTTATTAAAGTTATCTACTTGTAAAAGAAATTTAACGCTTTGGTTTGTATCAAAGAAAGAAATTAGTTCACTATTACTTCTACAATACATTTTATACAACATAATAAGTAAACATTTATTAAAATCATATTTTTCATAAAAAATGTCACATGTACTCATACATGATAGAAATGATACATGTATTTTTTAACATAAACATATATATATTCTAGACGAGACAGGATCAGGACGACCTTGTCCCCGTGCCCTGTCCATCTTGAAGTTGAATTTTGTCTCATCCCAATTTATCTAGTCTCAAAAATTTTCAGGACGGGAGAGCCATAGGGCATTGCAAATCTATTAGGATTCAAGAAAGACGTCGTTATTCTTTACAAGAATAATAATTTACTTTCCATTATTACCATATGTTATAATATGAGGAAATAGTTGCACAATTACTTGAAGGTCGAGATGGAAAGGAAGAGTATTTGATTTGTCTCGATCTCATATAGCTAGTTATTTCAGTCATAAATATAACATGCTATAATAATTATAAATTTATATAAATTGCATTAAATATGTGTAATACCCCAAGTTTAATAATATAAGTCAATAAATTTTTTATTTATTTAATGTAGATCTCATCAAGCTTGAGCCTCCAATTAAGTGGAAAATGGGAGTGATTATTTCATATGCTTCAATAAGAGGTGCATGGTTCGACACTACATAGGGCTAATGAATTTTTATTATTCAACCCAAGAAAAAGGAAATTACAAAAATGTCCTTGAAAAAAAAAACAAACGCAAGAAGCAAATAAAGGCATAAAGGAGATCAATGTTTTTTTCCTCACTTCTGTTCTTGATAGCCGAAAGAAAGAAAAGGAACATTCTAGACTCAAAATCCCTAACCTCTCCATCCTTCTTGTGCTGCGATTTGGAAATTGGAACTTAAAGGATGTAGATTTTCTAGCTTCTATCAATCTCTTCTCCCTTATGTTTTCAGCGACTTGGATTCTGGAATTTCAGGTAAGATTAGTTTATCTTCTTCTCTATTTTTATTAATGAAAGATATAAGGATTTGCTTCAAATTCTGGGTTGTGAAGTGTTGTATAAATTTCTGGTTGTGTGGGAAGGTTGGTATACAAATTATGACTCTTTCTTTCATTGACTGCAAGCATTTAAAAAGTGAACCCATCAAGCTGGAAATATATATGCGTGTGTATATGATTAAAACTTGGGGATTTTGACTTGAAATTTGTAAGGTAAAAGGGTTAATGATATCATTAGGTTGTGAGTGCACTCAAAATGTTTGCTAAAAGGTCTGAGAGAAATTGGAAATTTGTAGTAGAATACTTGAAAGACTTGAATTAAGGCTGGTCCATATTGGCAAGAAATGGGCAGTGGAAAGAATTAGTAATGTTATTGACTTTTTGGAGTGCACCTTAGGTATTTGATAGAATGTCTAAAAGGAAGGAGGATTAGTTTGAAAACTTGGAATTTTGCTTGGTGACTAAAGTTTATGCTATAAGAATAATGAAGTGGATTGTTTATTGTCATATGTTATCAAGTAGGATTGAAGAAGAGGTGTTTTAAGTGAATAATTATATGTGTGTGATTGTTTTGAATTTTAGGAGCGAGGAATGCGAATGATCTAGAGGTTGATAATTTATGGCAGAAATAGAGATTTTCTCTCAGGTGAGTGAATAGCGTCCCATTTGTAATATACTACTCAAAGCATTTTCATTAGATTATTAATTTTATATTTACTATTTAAGTATTTATCATTTGAAATTATGTCATTGCTTTGGGATTGGATAATTATATGAATTAATGGTTTACCTTCTCTTCTTATGAACGTGTTGTTATTTCAAGCTTGTAAGTACTTGGAAATTTTGAGTTATTTTTTTTTTTTGATAAAAATTTTGAGTTATTTTTTTATGTGGACATTTCACAACATTTTTGGCTTACATATAAAGAGGATATTATTCTAGAATTATTATTGTAAAGCTTTCATGCAGGGGTTTTGTTTCTAAAATGTTCTTTATGATTGTATCATGGCACAAGAAAATTGGTTTACGGATAAATGTAAAATTGACCCCTGCATGCTTGAGAATTGTTTTGAGGGGACTGAATACAGAACACCGTTTGCTAACAGCGGTACTGTTGGCCCTTGACGCGTCATGGTTAACCTCGAGCTTGCCTGTTATTCTTAGGTTTAGTACCTACGCCTGTTTCGTGGTTTTACCATGCCTGGTTATTTACCCTCGTGAGACTTTGTGTCCACGCTTGATTCGTGGTCTTACCACGCCTGGTTATTTTCCCTCGTGCACTATGTGTCCATGCCTGTGATTGTTTTGTGGAAGGTCCTATAAAAATATTTTTTTTTAGAACTCGTTTTCAGTGGATAATGTGATGACATTTATTTGACTTAAATAGATTTTATTTATTACTTATTTATTTTATGTATACCATTAGCATTTTATTTATTGTTGATAAGTGGGACGTTATTCACCGGTAAATGTTGCGGTTTCAGATAGTAAAGATGACCCTGTACCTCCAGCTGAGCAGTGAAGAGCCTCTCTTTTGATTCAAGCTTACTAACTGCTTGTGAAGACTTTCATATGTAAATATATATTTTGATTAAATCTTTAGTATTTAGAAGCTTCATGTAGCTTAGGGACAAGATCCTTACTTTTGATGTAAGTAGTCCAGATATGTATTCTGGGAGTAGAACTCCGATGATTATTTTGTGATGACAGGTCTTTGTAGATCGTTCGGGAAGTTCTTCTTATAGAGAAAACTATGCCGAAATTTCTACAAAAGATTAAATATTCTAGTTAGATGAAAAATATATAAATCAAAAGTAGTTAGGTGTGTTTTATAGTTTGATTTTAAATTGTGTGTTTTCTCTTGTTTTACGTGTTAATCACCCCTAAATTTTAGGGCGTGACAATATGTGATAGATATCTTATTCCTTATATTTATTTATAGTCGTAGAATACTCCATATGGTTAGAAAGACCGCTCCTCCTTTGCCAAGAATTAATTTATTTCATGTGAGCCTATTATTGTATTATAAAACTGTGTAGGTTGATGTTAGCATCTAATTAGTGAATATATCACTATCATTGATTGGTAGGTGCTATATGCACATAAAAGTGAGAGAAAATATGTTATCACACAGGAGCTAATTGACATTTTTAAGAAGATTAATGAATCAAAATTAATTATTTTAAAAATTGATTTTCCTAATTTTTTTCGCTAGATTATTATTTAAGTTATAGTCAAAAACATCAAACCACATTATTTATACTTTGGACAAAATTTCAAGCTAAACACATGTTTAATATCGATGAGGCTATATGAAATTAAAGTCAACATAATAACAAATGAAGGATAAAATAAAATTGTAAGATTTCATAAAAAATTTATTGATGCGTCTTATAAGTAAATATGATCAAATGAAGTCTTCTCCTTAAGTGACATATAATATAATTACAAATTAACCTTTATCTTCATCATGGATTTGATCCCTCTTGGACATGAAGTATTTTGAAACTTCTATTAAATTGTCCCACCTATCCAGAAGTAACTCTATTGATGTATCTGAATGATAGCTTATCCAAATTTTTTTGTATAACAAAAAGTTTAGATGAATTGAGTCTTCGGGCTCCCCAGGACCAGGGCAAGCCTCTAAGCTCAAATAACGTTTATATTTTTATAACAAAAAGTTTAGGTGAGTTGGGCCCTAGGGCTCACTAGGACCAGGGTAGGCCTCCAGAGATTTGAACCCACAACCACATAGTTATGACTTATGAGTCAAACCCCTTTAACAACTAAACCAACTTTGTTGGTATGATGGTATCTTATCCTAAATAATCATAAGTGAGAAAAAAATAGGGAAAATTAATTTATAGTCCCTCACATGGGACTTGATAGTAGAAAAGTCCCTAAACTCCACATATTAAAGTAGGGTCTCTAGGAACCTTACTTTAATTTACTTCAAATACAAAAAGACGAGATTGTTTCTTCTTCCCATGAACTTGTTATATATGTGCATGACTTTGTCATTCCTGCCCATGACCTCGTCAATGCTTGCCCATTAACTTGCCACAGGGTGGGCCATGACCTTGTTAGAGTTGCCCATGATGATCTTGTTATACGTGCGCATGACCTCGTCATTCCCTGCCCATGACCTTGTCACAGAAAGGGGCAATTTGGTCTTTTTATATTTGAAATATATTAAAGTATGGTTCCTAGGGGCCCTACTTTAATATATGGAGTTTATGAGACTTTTCTACTATTAAGTCTCTTGTGGGGGACTACAAATTAATTTTCTAAAAAAAATATAAGTAATACTCCCTCCGGAACCCCCTAAATTGTACATACCAAGGAGTGGAGGTTAATGGAAGTTGTATCATTAAATTGGTTTTATTTTTTTATCTTTTCCATTTTCGCCCCTTCACCTTTATATCACTATGGCCCACTACCTTTTATCTCTCTTCATTGATCGTCTATCTATAAAAGTGTCTTTTTCATCTCCTCTCTCTTCTCATCTTCCAATGTTCATTTTCCAATGTAAGGGTATATTAGGAAAATTTCAATAAATGAGTTAGTTAATACTCCCTCCGTTCCTAAATATAGGACCTAGATGACTTTTTTGAAAAATCCTAAAAAAAGCAAAACATAAGTTAATTATAAATTGATTTACCTAATTTTTTCTCTTAAACTAGTTTTTTTTCTTTTTTGATCAAAATAAACTAGTTTATTTTACCTATAAGCTAATGGATAATCTAAAAAGATATCAAATATGCCATCATTTAATAACCTATTTCACAACCTTAATCTTTCCAAAAAAAAGTTATCTAGGTCTTATATTTAGGAATGGAGGAAGTAGTAGTTGGTGACTTATATTAAGAACCAAAATTTAGAGACGGTTGGTAACTGATAATAAATAAGGACGGAAGAACTACATAGGAAACTCCAAAATTCCAAGCTTTGTGCAACAGTTCAATACATGCAATATAACACTTGTCTTGTCTATTTCTTATTTACTATCACGCACCCACCTTACCTACCACTTCCTCCACCTTCTCTTGCTTTCTCCATCAACGAAATCCCATCCTCAATTTCGGTCTTCCAATGGCAGGTAACTGTGGAATCTACTTCCTTCATCGTTTTAAATTCTGGGTTTCATTCAGTTTTTGTTGGAATCATTTAGTTTCACTGTAAAGATATTTTCAATGACTTTTCTTGTGTGCTTGTTGATGTGATTTCTCTATTGGATTGATGTCTGCTGAATTTCCAATCTTCCAAGTTGACGTGTTCCTTAGTTAGTTATTTATGTTATACTCATTAAATTGTGACATCAGCTCAGGTGGTTGTGATGAAATTAATGAATGGATGTTGAAGAAAAAGCTTAAAAGACTACTACTCCCACTTATTTATATGATTTGATTAGACTAAGGATGTTAGTTAAATTAGTGACGCTCACATTATATTAACAGTGCACCTACTCGAATACCTTAATCCCCACCCTCCTCTTGCTTGTTTTTTTTATAGAGGAGCATTCATAAGGGCAATTTGGGAAAATTTGGGAACAATTAGAAAGATGTATTATATTTAAGTATGAAGCTCACATCCAGAAATAGGTCTTATATTTAAGAGCGGAGGGGATTCTGCTTTTTACTAGGAAAAGTTGGGGCAGATTTGGTTTTTTGATTTTAATATTGGAGTAATATTGGGTTGGGGATTTGATAACCATTGGTGGAAGAATAGTTTAAAATGGGGCTGTGGGTACTGCTGAAAATTTTATGAAAATTCTGGTTTTTTATGACTTAAAATCATGTTTAAAAAGACATTGACAACTTCACATTGTTGTCTGATTTAACCTATCTAGTCAACGAGTCTACAGAAGATTAATTTAAAGGAATATTGTGCGATGGATACTTCAAAGTTGGAAATAAGGAAAGGCTGTTAGTTAAGCTTTTATGTATCTGGAACTGGAATCTGATAAAACGGTAAATCTTGATGCAGCGAAGATTGTCCAAAATGTTTTTGTATCACAATGCTACCAACAGAATAGGCAGTTCAGAACCCACAGTCGAAGGGACTTTTTTGCCCCTTATAGCAACGCCTTGCTTCCCTGCCAAAAAGGGAAGTTGGCATGGACTGGCGTCTCTTCCATGCAATTGCACACATTGACAAATCACCAGATTGATTTTATTATCCAGAGAAATGTTCACTGCTATGGTCTGTTCTAGACTCTCACTATACAGGTTGCTATCAAGTGCAAAACCATATACTCTTAACACATTTAAATTTTCAGTTAAAAAAAAACACATTTAAATTACAATTCCTTCTCTTTATCTGTTCCTACACCTCTCTTCACCATTTTGGTATGGTTGTCATGCATTTCTTTTGTTCTATAAATGGGTCTACATTGTCCTAGCTGTTTTAGTATGATTGGTTGTATCGTACGCTTCTGTCATGAATTATAATTTACCACCTTTTTTATCAACAATTACCTCCTAATGGATATTGGTTTCTGTCATTTGGTTCATTTTTGCAGCTTCTTCCTGTACTTCAGCAGTGCCATTTCTTGACAAAGTTGATTTTCTAAAGCTTCAAAATGGAAGGTCAGGAAAATTCCACACACAAATGCACATGGACATATTTAGCTTGCATTACTAAGGCTTCTATTATGATTATTGAGTTATAATTATTGCATATTTTTTCCCCTTCACTGCATTGAATTTCTCACATAGCATAATAATTGTAATTGAGGCATTACAGGTTTACTGGAAAGACAATGCTATATAGATGCAGTTAATTGTTATTGGTGTAGTTTTCATAATTGGGATTGTGCATCTAATTGATAATAAGGATAACTTCAATTTAAATTAGGGATTTCAATAGAGGCATTTTGACTTATTAGGTATGCGTCCTGTATTGTAGTATTTTGTTAAGTCTCCGGATTATTTCTCCCCTTAAAAATGCCTATAAATTGGCTGCCTTTAGTACTGTTTGAAGTTTATCTCGATTGTTATCGATAAATTGATATGATGAATATGAGTCCCCCCACCCCCTTTGCTTTTTTTGGATGTGATTCATTTATCCCTTCTCTGTCATACATGAGAAAGCTTCTCTCTGCAGAAGTTCATCTTGAACCCCCTTTTATGTTGTCAGCAAAGGTCTAACTTCCTGCATACTTATGTTGTTTATATGATGCAAACTGAAACAGTGACATACGCGGTGTGGCTATTGATGGTGTTGAGGGTGAGCCAGTTAATCTCACTGAACCTGTTGCTGAAGCAATTGGAACAGCCTTTGCAGGATGGTTAATGGAGAAAAAGAAAGCAGATCCCTCGAAACACTTGAGAGTTTCTGTTGGCCATGATTCCCGAATAACTGCGAAATTGTTACAGGTCTACACTTGTTACTTGCTTACTTTGATGGTTTGGTGTATATATTGGGCAGTTGTTTCTTTCAAGAGTTTGGTGGTTGCGTTAAATTTGAAACGGTTTAACAATTTAATATGGTTCAATGAAAGCTTACTGTCAATTAATTCATAATCTCACAGTTTCATTTGAAATTAATGGGTTAGAGTTTGATTTTTGTTCTTATATTTACAAACATTCTTTGAATAGTTTGTTTATTATAAAAATTCATTTTATTTTGATTTTGCAAGATGTTTGTATATTGAATACTGAACAGGGTATAATAGTGTGATTGGAAGAGAAATTTTTTAACAACTTTCAAGTTGAAGGGTATGCTTATTATAACTTTCCATGTTATACTATATCTGGTTACTGACAAAGTGATGATCAACTTGCCAAATTCCAGAATGCCATCTCTCGAGGTCTTGTTGGTGCTGGCCTAGAAGTTGTCCAGTATGGGTGGGTGGTATCTAATGTTTCTTAAATTATGTACTCATATGTTCATTATTTCACATACGGGTTGCTTAAGTTCTCAGACTTTTAATGCTTGTGGATTTAAGAAAGACACGACAAGCTCTGTTGTTTATACTCTTGAACTCGTGGATTTGGAACCCATGACTCATACACACCTGAAGGAGCCCCCTTTTGTTCTTCTTATTATAATACTCAAAAAAGATAAACTATTGGGCGCCTTGGCGATATGAAAATCCTAGACTCCTAAGTAATAATTGAAGCCAAGTGATCATGCTAAAGCTGGTTCATTTTACGTTAGCTTATATAATAATGTATGAGCTGGTATTCTGTTATTATTGGGTAATTTTTAAGTAGCTTTAAAATAGAAAGTAGAGTCAGTTACATTTACAACAACAACAAAGCTTTATCCCACTGTTTGAGGTCGGCTACATGGATCATGAGACACTATTCTTCTTCATTTACTTGTGCTAAAAAACTGGAGTTTCAATAATTTCTTCTTTGATTTTTAATGAAACCCAGTTGAAGAGGTGCCATTTTGTGCTTGACTAGAATTATTCAGTACTTATAGGTCTCAGACCTATCCTTGCTAGCTTATTTCTGTATCAATGGATGTGCTTTTCGTCGAATATAATTCAACAAATATGTTCTTACCACATATACTGTTTTTACTTTCCTCCGATGTTATTGATTCCCATGGAGTCAATGTTTTATTTTTCTACTCTCTGTAGGTTAGCATCTACACCAGCCATGTTTAATAGCACTCTTACAATGGATGAGACAGTTTTTTGTCCTGTTGATGGATCCATTATGATAACAGGTGCATTTTGATTTAACTAATTCAATAACTCTTCTTCAACATGCTGATAGACATAATTGAAATCTTGTACTATTGTTTTGGAACCATCTAACATGAAAGTTTGAGTTTTTTAGGCAAAATCACTGGAATGGTAATTTACCTTTAACATGCCCTGTTGCATGGAATCCTTTTTGGCTTGAAGTGGAGAGATACACAGCAAACAGCTTCTACCTGTCTGTTGAAATTTTGAAATAGTTATATGCAAGGATTTCACTAAAGAAGAAAAGGAAAGAGATATAATTTTTAAAATTTTACACAAATTATTCTAAGAGAACTTCTAATTCGTAACAAAAAACTTAAGTTATTAAATTATTAAGTTGAATATTAAATACGAATTTTGCAAGCATGATCAACGCTTTCCAATTATGATTGTGTACGTGCAGTGTAATTATGCAAATGACATATTGAGTAAATTTCTATATGAATGGTGGCAACTAAAGTAGTTTCATATATACATCATCCTTTAATATTATTTCATTCGCTAATTATTGAATTTCCCTGTTCATGAACAGCAAGTCATCTGCCTTTCAATAGGAATGGATTTAAATTTTTCACAAATGCTGGTGGGCTTGGTAAGGCTGATATTAAGGACATCTTAGAGCGAGCTGCAGACATATACAATCAATTTACAGAAGAGAGTTTGATGAATACGGAGGGGAAGGCTTCAAAATCCATTAAAGTTGATTACATGGCAGTGTATGCATCTGATTTAGTGAAAGCAGTTCGTAAGGCTGCTGGAAATATAGGTATGAATTCCCTGTGGTATTCTGTGAAAGTCAGTACATTTTGGAGATACATATTTATACTTATCAATAGTCAAATGAAGTGGAGATAAGAAAGAGAAGGCCTTTAGAAACTCTTTGGGTTGTATCGTAACTACTTTTCTGGTTTGCTAATTTTTCTCTCTCATAATTCCACCAACTTTTGTATGACACTATCAATCAACAGACAAGCCGTTGGAAGGATTCCACATAGTCGTGGATGCAGGAAATGGTGCCGGGGGATTTTTTGCGGTAAATGATCTTTGTTATTACCTTGGTTATTGCCATATTATATTTGAATATTAAGGTACTCCCTCCGTCTCACAATATAAGCTAATATTTTAGGAGAGGATTGTCCCATCATATAAGCTAACGTTGCTTTTTACCTGAGCATTTAATGTATTTTTTCCACTTTTACCCTTGTTGTCAACACTCTCTCTCATCTTTGCCATATGCCCTCTCTCATTTTTTTCTCATCCAATCGCCATCCCACTTATCCTATTCTTAAATAGGGGCAAAGTTGGGGAAAAATGTTTCAGACATATTGATTGCTTTCAACAACTTTTATCAGTTTTCTCGAATATGTGGATTTGGTAAAAATTAGCTTATATTGCAGGACAGTGTGAGTAGTTGTGTTATAAAGGCCCTTTAAAATGAATTTGTAAAAGGAACATAATATATTCTCATTTAACCATTAAGAAGCATAAAGTTTTCAACTGACAAATTGATAGTGTATTGAAATGTCTGTGAGTCTGTGACTTTCACACACAATTTTGTTGAAATCTGATGGGAAGAAGATACAAGGTGAATGTTAGATTTTGAACAATCTTCTATTGCGAAAAATTAATTGCATTACTCTCTAGCCTCAAATTGGCGACTAAAATAATCATTCTCTTACTAAATGAAGTGATATATGGATTATATTACACAATTGGGCTGCATCAATTAGCTTTTCATATGTACATTTCACCAAGAGATCTTGATTCATGACTTCCTTGAGTATTTTTTGCAATCTCCTTCTAAGTCTTTTCACAAGGCTAAAAGCTATTTGCTCAACCCTCTTAAATGACGCTTCTATCATCCTTGATAGCTTATGTTCGAGTTCACCTTAAATGATTTCTTACCATCTTCTTTTGGATATATGTTACAATAACTTTTCTTTTATATGCAACATTTGTAAATCTTGTCTTTCTTATATTTATGTACATAAATCTCAACATCATTTTTCTCTACAACCTAAATTTTTTGTTGTTGATCCATGTAGCCGCACCCACCCAGTGAGATAAGGCTTTGTTGTTGTTGTCCTTTGAATGCCTAATAGTCATTATCATATAATTCTGGTCTTATAGCTGTTAACTAAAACTTTCTTACAAGTTTAGGAGGTACTTTGCAGTCATATTGATGCCTTCCTCAATTACAACCGCTCAACTTATGGCTTATTCATAGCATCTACATGAAATTCTCTGTCATCTTGTAAAAACATGGCATCCTCACATTTTAAGGTTTAAAATTAACCTCATTTAGGTTTTATATTTTTGACCTGAGTCTCCTTACAGTTATTAACTTTTATCAGGTTAATGGATTTTATTTAGGATGAATGATAAACACAGACATCTTTTAGGGACTTGTGAAAAACACTAGACTTTAATATTCAACCAATTTGTATATTTTAAAAAAATAAATTTATACTTTGAGTTGGATTTGTTTGAACATTGTAGATCTGTTTTGACTAATTATTTCTATGTTTGGTTTAAATGCTTGGCAATTGAAATTCATTCTGACCAACTACAGTGTGGGGTGAGGGGCCTCTCCATTAAGGGCCTCTCTCCATTTCCCTCCATTTTGATCTAACGTTATATATTTATCCTCAATTTTAATCCAATGGTGTTATGAAAATATGTATTTAATATTATATCCTATCTAATAGAAAGGTTGTTAGATCAAAATGATGGATGAATAAGAATTGTTAGATTTTAAATGGAGGGAAATGGAGAGAGGCCCTCAATAGAGAGGCTCTTTGCCCCTACAGCGTGAGCCATCAATTAATGGTTTAGGATATTAATTATGCTAGAGTCCGTGGCCAACTCAAATTCACAATAAGATGTCCCATCCAAATGTGATATAGAGCCTATGCATTAGAAT
Source organism: Mimosa pudica (assembly GCA_029929735.1). Taxonomy (NCBI): domain Eukaryota; kingdom Viridiplantae; phylum Streptophyta; class Magnoliopsida; order Fabales; family Fabaceae; genus Mimosa; species Mimosa pudica. The sequence continues at coordinate 5,077,865 of JAKELP010000012.1, read as the reverse complement.
ATCATGTTTCATTCCTCAGTCAGAAACAACAATTTGACACTTTATCGTGCTGGATTGGGCCCTTCAGTGACAATTTTTACATTTAGTTGACATGTTATTGACTGATACTGGTGATTAGAAGTGTGTTTAACATGAGTAGGAGACTTGGCAGTCCCTCATTTATGGATTTTTTTCTCTCCAAGATTTTAAAGATATCCATATGTTTGGACTTATTTTTGGTCTGAATGTATCTCTCTTGACTTTTCAAATAATGAGAAATTCATCAATTTCATCAATGATTAATCAGGCAAAAGTTCTTGAACCACTGGGTGCAATTACAACTGGAAGCCAATTTTTGGAGCCAGATGGTAATATCTATCTCCTGGGGATTGATTTAAGCTGTAAATTGTGGTCAGAATTTAACTCAGTGTTATGTGTTCAGGCATGTTTCCAAATCATATCCCTAACCCAGAAGATAAGACAGCTATGAAAGCTATAACACAGACAGTACTTGATAACAAAGCTGATCTTGGAATTATCTTTGATACTGATGTTGACAGGTAAAGACATTTTTCTTGTTTTAATATCATATAGGTGCTTATTATTTAAAAGCAACTAAATATAAACATTGATCACTTTCATCTAGATCTGCTGCTGTGGACTTCACTGGCCGTGAATTCAACCGGAATCGCTTGATTGCTTTAATGGCTGCTATTGTTTTGGAGGAAGTATATTTTTTTGCTTAACTCTCTTTGTCCCAATAATTGTAATAGATATTTTGGCTGACTCGATTCTTTTCCTCTTATCATTTTCCCTAGCATCCCGGAACAACAATTGTCACAGACAGCGTAACTTCTGATGGCCTCACCTCATTCATTGAGAAGAAGCTTGGTATGAAGGAATTTGATTTGGATGTAATCTTTATCCATTGACACCCCCCCCTCCCCCCAAAATAAAGTGTTAGAGAATATTTTGCTTCATTTTGAATTTCAAAGTAATTTTGTTTTTGAATGGTGTCAGTAACATGTTAGTTGCGCTGTCTTTTAAGGTGGGAAACATCATCGGTTCAAGAGGGGCTACAAAAATGTGATTGATGAAGCTATTCGGCTGGTGAGAAGAGAAGTTCTTTTTCATAGCTTTTCCATACATATTATGGATGGTTTTTGTCACGTGAGGTATCCCTTTCATTGAAGTGGAATTTTTTTATGGGATCTGATCATGGAAGAGGGAGAAGAGATATAAAGAGAAAACAGGGGGTTCCAGAGTAAGAGAAACATCATAAATAATATGAATCTTTTTACTAAATAAACCAGGTCTGTAAGCTACAGTTACTCAAGCATTAATAAACACCCTACTCTTATCCAAATCTCAATAATGCAGATAAATCTAATCTATGATGCCACATGAGGTTAAAAATTACACCTAAGGCCTTACATGTTTAGCTGTTATTGGTTGGACCACAAATGACATGGTGCACAGGGTTCACACAAGAATTTCTCTGAATTTATTTGACGATCAATTTTAGTAATCATCCCATCCAATTATTGCTGTTCATTGACAAATAGGGAAAAATGGAAACTGAAGTTATGCTCAGAAGAAACTTGTATTCTTTCTTTTATCTTCTGCACGCTTTGACTTGGAATCTCTGGTTTCCATGTTATAAGCTCTATATTTGCCTAATGAAATAGTATTTCTGACAGAATTCAGTAGGTGAGGAGTCACATCTGGCAATTGAAACCAGTGGTCATGGAGCTCTCAAGGAGAATCACTGGCTTGATGATGGTGCATACCTAATGGTAGGCTTTCATTAAAACTGTGCACCTAGCAATCATGGACTATTTAGCACACTCTCATTTGGGTCCTAAAAATGTTAATATGTTACAATGAAATAAAAATGTTGCAAATATAGCAAGTCCTTTGATTGAATCTTGACCTATTATGTTTTGTGCTCCTAGAGCAATAGTTTGTTCCTCAATCTGCACCCCTGTTTTTTTTTTTTCTTTTTTGGGTAATATTTCTACATTGCATTTCAAGCAAACAGGGGTGTAAGGATTAAACTGAAGGGAATTGAAGTATCTGAATACTTGGCGAATTATAACAGCAGCTCACATAATAGGTCAAGAAAAATGTTTTGTGGGGACATAAATGATAGTTGGTCACATTACATCATGCAGGTCAAGATCTTAAACAAACTTGCCTCAGCAAGAGCTGCTGGAAGTGGTGGAGGAAGCAAGGTTTTGACTGAATTATTAGAAGGACTCCAGGAACCAGCTTTTTCTGTGGAATTGAGATTAAAGATCAACCAAAATCATCCAGACCTTAAGGGAGGGTAAGTTGATGTACATAATCTGTTATTATGCACCTGTGCTCTAATATTGTGGACTCAATTTTAAAGCTTGAGCTTTTCAGGTCATTCCGGGATTATGGAGAATCTGTGCTGAAGCACTTGGAAAATTCAATTAACGCTGATCCCAAGCTACAAAAGGCTCCTGTAAACTATGAAGGGGTATGCTAAACCTCGTGTATGAATAGATTTGAATCTGTTGGGATTGATTTAACTGAATTTATGCCATAATTTGTAATTAAAAGCATTTATTAAAAGCCATCTCAATTATGAAATGGAAAACAATGAAATACAAATCCAGTTTGCAGATAGCTTACCTACTTTAATTGGTTACATTTGGGAAATTTGCTTAAATATCGGCGACTTCAAAGTTCATTGCCTTAAGGTATCTTAGGACTTGTAAGCTCATCTTCAGCATGTACAACAGATAGATCCAGTAATGTGTAGATATTTTCCGCTTTGCACATAGTTGAAGTGTCACTTGTTGAACACTCGAATCTTTAGACAATAAAATTTATTTTTACAGCAAAAAGTTTAAGTGAGTTGGGTCCCAGGGCTCACCAGGGTCAGAGCAGGCCTCCGGGCTCAAAGAACGCTTACATAGATACTTACAGATGGCCCAACAAAAAGTTCTTCACAGCGGCGGAATTCGAGCCCACAACCACATAGTTATGCCTTTACCAACTGGACCAAACTCTATTGATTTTAGACAATAAATTTTGTTGTGGGAGATTTTTAGAAATTTTTCCTTTATGCATTTGTTCATGGTTTAAATATAATTTCATCCTTTATTGTCCCTCAATCTGATTGTGAATTAGGTTCGTGTTTCTGGCTACGGTGGATGGTTTCTTCTCAGACTCTCACTCCATGACCCTGTCCTTCCCCTTAATATTGAGGTAAAAGGTTCTTGAGCCCTTGCATTAGCTGTTATGCATAATACTTAAAAACATTGCACATCTGATTCAGAATGATCATTCAGGCACCAAGCACTGATGACGCCGTAAAGCTTGGACTAGCTGTGGCTGCAGCTGTAAAGGAGTTTGCAGGCTTGGACACATCTGCCCTTGACAAATTTGTAGGATCATCATAGTTTTGGTGCCTTATATGTTACTAGAATTGCAAATTTGATACTGCAAATGCTTTTGCTCCTTGCATACATGCATAGCCTGCAATGTACCCAAACTGTGAGTGAATAAAAAGGTAGAGTGAGAGCATTTTTGATGAATTTTTGCAAACGCTAAGGTGCTAGTTAGTAATCTTAGAATTGGATGATAGAATTTAACTTTGATGTGTTCAATCTTGAATCTTGATTTGTTTGGCCACCATGATACTCCTTTCTGCCAGGAATTTTTTTCATTGGTTTAAGATAAATTTTGGAGCATTATCTATTCTTATCAATTAGGTCGTGCTTGTTTGGCTAAAAATTTGCTTTTAAAGCCTCTCGTTTGTAGTTTGTTTTTTTTTCAGTCACTTAATAAGACACTTTTATTAGATATAACAAAATAGTGCACTATATTATTCATTGTGACTTGTGATTATTTTTATCAATGCATTGTAACTTGTATCATTTGCCCTGTTTAGATTTAGCTTCTAGAGAATAGCTTTTATGAAAATAGATTTTTGAGAATAGCTTTTGAGTAGAATAGCTTTTTTAGAAAATAGTTTTTGATAAAATGAGAATGTTTGGATAAAGTTTCAATAAAATAACTTTTTGAATGTCAAATTACGAAAGGGACAATTCTGCCCAAAAATTTATATCAAAGATTCAAATAATTAGATTTTATCATTGTTAGTAAAAATATTAAATGATAGTACTACAAAAGCTACAATAAAATCATAAAAAATACAATAAGCCCAATAAATAAATTTTGGGTTAAAGATCATTATAACCAACAAACTATTTCGAAAGTATGAATTTGACCAATTAACAATAAAAGACATTCTGACCAATAAACAAAAAATGGTGTATTTTAACCAATAGACTGTTGGAAAATAATAAAATGCCCTTGAAAAAAACTTTCCTTAGTCCTTCATCTTCCTTCACCCCTGTGAATCAGAATCACCCTCCTCACTTCACAAGCTTCCGTGTTTTCTTTTTCCTCTAAGCACTTTTAACTATTACAACATCTTCCTCATCTTCCTCCTTCAATCTTCCTCCTTCCTCATCCTCCTTACTCCTTCAATCTCACCATTGTTCCCCTTCCCTAAAAAAAAAAACATAAGATATGACATATAATTTTTAATTTGACTTGACACGCTAAAAAACCTCAACTAACTTTGAAAAATATTTTTATTGATGAAACTTTAAAAAATATTTTTTATTACAATGTATAATAAAAAATATTGAAAACAAGATATTTTAATTTTTTTATCACTCAATTCCTACTTTACGTGCTATATCAAATTAATCTTATGTTTTTTCTAAAAAAAAAAAGAAAATTAATATGAGGTCCCTCACAATGACTTAATATTTGAAAGGTCTCATAAACTCTCCATATTAAAGTAGGGTCCCTAGGGACCTTACTTAAAAATATTCTAAATACTTAAAGACCATTTTGCCCCTCATAGTACACGCATACAAAAGTAACAAATAACAATTTGATGAGCACCAAATAACGAGATAATGAGCTAGTGTGACAACATAATGGGCCGTTAATAACAAGCTCATGAACAGGTCTAATAAGTTCATGAGTAACTCTCTGAAAAGTTAATGAGCAACAAATAACGACATAATGAGATAATGTAACAATATAATGGACCACGAGTAACAAACTTATAAGCAAAGAAGGAAGGAAATGAGAGGTCAAATGGTCTTTTGTTATTTGGAGTTTATTAAAGTAAGGTCTCTATGGACCCTACTTTAACATGAGATATGAGAAGTTTATTGGTCTTTTATAGTATTAAGTCCAGGAGCTCATATTAATTTTCCAAAAAAAAAACAAATAAGATCCTCCCTACTCTGTTAATTAGACAAGCCTATTTCCCTATTTTCCTTCACCTTCACTTCTATCACAGACTTAGGGTACGTTTGGTGTTGGGAAGAAAAGTGAAGAATTAGAAAGTGGAAGAGGTAAAGATGGAAAGTGGGGGTATATTAAGTAATGATGAAAAATAAAGTGTGTGGGGCCCAGAAAAAGTGTGAGATAGAGAGAGAAAACTTGTAGGCCCCGGGATATATGTAAATTACACAAAAACCTAAACTTTCTAAACTTTCTAATTCTTTACCATTTTCCGTACCAACCAAACAAGCCATTACAGTATCATACTTTCTTCGTTCAGCATTCAATCATGGAGAAACACTCGCCACAGTTGAAGCACATAGTAACTGAAAATTACACGCCGTGCCTTCCTCAAGAAATCATCACAAACATTCTCACACGCCTTCCAGTAAGATCCCTAATCCGATTCCAATGTGTTTGTAAGTACTGGAAAACCCTTTTCAAAACCCCACCTTTTGTTTCTGAACACCTCCAACATTCCACACAACAAAACCCTTTTCTTATTGTTGATTGGGCTATCTCTGGATGTCATCCATGGCGCTTGTGTCTCATGAATCATGAGATGAAATTTGTTGAGTTTCAGACCCCACATGTCATTGAGGGACGCTTGTATTCAAGCAATGGCTTGCTTTGTGTGGAACTCTATGGTTCATATCGCCATTCTATATGGTTGTGGAATCCCTCTATTAGAGTGGTCAAACCATTGCCTCATTCTATACACACCAACTTTGAAAAAGGTGTTTTTTCTGTAGGATTTGGTTTTTGCCCAATAGTTAATGATTATAAGGTTGTGAAGCTTTTGTCATCTGAGGAAGGGATTGTTGATGGGCAAGTTTATGGCTTGAAAATTGGATTATGGAGAAAAGTTGGGCTTGGAAACTTAGAGGGTGTGGACATTAGGTGTCTCCGCAGTTTCACCTGCATTGGTGCCATCTTTTGGTTTGGGGGTAAGGCGCATGAGGGAAGATATAGGAATACTCATTTGATAATTTCATTTGATATAGCAAATGAAGTGTTTACTGTGATACCTTTTCCTAATCTGCCTGCTACTCATATATCATGTTATTGTGAATCGCTTACTAGCTATGAGAACAAACTCGCTATGTTTTACCCTAACTTTGAAAATTCTGACTCATGTGATTTGTGGGTGTTGGAGGAGTGTACAGGTCCATCCAGTGAGAGATGGGGTTGGTCTAAAATATATTCTAGCCGACCAAATCCATACAGGTTTGCCCTTTGTCCAGATATTATTTGGAGGGATGAAATTGTTTGCTTTGTGGATTTTCCTGAAGAAAGAGAGAAGGATCTTAAAGAAAAAGTTGCTTTCTGCAGTCTTGCTACTAATGAATTCACCATTTTTGATGTCCCCATCCCAGAACGGCTATATACTCCTGACATTATCGAATATGTGGAAAGCCTTGTCTTATTGGAGGATACAGCACCTTGCCTTCCCCAAGAAATCATCATAAATATTCTTGTACGGCTTCCAGTAAAGTCCCTCGTCCGATTTCAATCTGTTTGTAAATATTGGAAGAATTTGTTCAAAACCCCTTCCTTCATTTCCGAACACCGCCACCATTCCTCCCAGCAAAACTCTTTACTTCTTCTCGATTGGATTTTCTATGAAGATTATCCATGCCAGCTGTATTTGCTCAATCGTGAGATGCAAGTGCTTGAATTTCAGTACAATTTTGATTCTGTAGAGCTAGGGAGGGTTTATCCCTGTAATGGCTTGATTTGTGTTGAACTCAATGGTGAATCTCAACAATCCTTTTGGCTGTGGAATCCCTCTATTAGAGTGGTCAAACCAGTACCTAAATCTATTAATAATTTTGAGCAAGAGGATTATGTGGTAGGATTTGGGTTCAGCCCAATTGTTAATGATTACAAGATTTTGAAACTTTCTGTGCCTGGCGATTTTGCAGTTAAAGGGGAAGTTTATTCACTAAGTACAGGGTTATGGAGAGATGTTGACGTCAAGGACTTAGAGGGTCTGTATGGTCTCACTTTCAACCCTTTCCCTTGTGATGGAGCTCTGTTTTGGATTCTGCAAAAAAAAGATGTTGGAGAGAATAGCAATAGTCAAATTGATTTGTTAGTATCATTTGATATAACTAGGGAAGTTTTCACATTGATACCGATCCCTACAGTGACTTCTTCTAATGGATGTTACAGTACACTTGCTACATATGAGGACAAACTAGCTCTGTTTATCCCCAATGACATTGAAGATCCTGAATCATATATGATCGATATGTGGGTGTTGGAGGAGTGTACAAATCCATCGAGGGAGAGATGGAGTTGGGCCAAACGATATACTATTAAACCCAATCCATACAAGCTTATCATTTCTCCTGTTACAATTTGGAAAAATGAAGTTGTTTGCAATGTGGAAGCATTACTTGAAGACCAAATTGAAGGTGAAGAGGAGAATTATGAATGGAAAGCTGTTTTCTGCAATCTCAATACTGATGAATTCAAAATGTTTGATATCCCAAAGCATACCTATAGTCCCTATGTGGAGAGCCTGGTACTACTATGACATCCATATTTGAAAAATGCTTATACCAACTGTATTTCTATATTTAACCTTTTCGTAATTTTTAGCCGCTTCATTTTATTTAAGTAAGTTGCTATTTTGTTCATTATTTGGGAGTTGGGACTTTATTTAGCCAATGAGCTACTGGTTTTATATATGTTGAAGGGCATTGATCAACTCTTGGTTTTATATATGTTGAAGGGCATTGATCAACTCTTAGTCTATTACAGTTATTTCGTTTTGTGTGTGTGTGTGTTTTTGTCCTATTGTTTTGAGCCATATTTGTAGGAAGGACTCAATCTTAAATATTAGCTAATCAGATGGTTCAATGCAAAGAATAAAAGGAACAGCTTAATTATGGAATTGTAATTACGAGGTATGTGGCCTCTTTTATGAATGATGTTGATTCTAAATTGTGGAAGTTGTTTTTCTTTTTCTTGAAAGGATGAAGGCAATGCTCCAGAAGATTGGAATTTACAGAACTACTTTTATTTTTCTTGCCTTTTTATGGTTTGATGTAGCCCACAAGGATGGTATTTTTGGAGTAAACCATAGTTCTAAGATTCATACACTCGTTGTTATTACTATTAGTGGGGCACATGACTTGGAAATCACACTGCGGTATCTATTCATAGTTGAATTGAATGTCTCATTCTGCTTTCTTTTAGCCATGGGCTCTACTGTTGTTCACTTGTTAAAATCTGAACAATACGGCTCAAGGTCATGTCTTTATGACTTAAACTGTGAAACAAAATCTCTTGTCAGTAACAAAAAATGGAAAGTTTGGTTTGACCTCGTACTCTGTAGGTGCAAATCCATTACCATGAAATGTGCGTGATTGTGTTTGGGAGCAGATAGAGAGCGAAACAACACATATTATACCATCACTTCTGGAGAAAGATGATAAAAAACAATTGAATCTGCCTTATTCAGCAAAGTTCAAGTGGAGTGACTTGAAAAACCGGCGTGTCAAATATTAGTCATCATCTTTTAACATTGATGTGTGGTGTATGTAATCTACTTGATGGTTACATGCATTTATATCAAAATTCAAAATATATCTAGGTTAATATACATTGACCAACAAATAATTATTGAAGTATCAATTTGGCCAACGAACAATAAATGGTCTCAATTTGGCCAATGAGCAAAAAAATAGTATCACATTAGCCAATGGGACTAAGGAACAATATGATTCAATTGTGAAAAGTCTCTTATACCCTCATCAAAACAAACAAACAAAATTTTGTGGGTCCCACGTTTGCTCATAAAAAAATGCCTCCATCTTCCTCACATCTTTTATGAGTAAATATGAGACCCACAAAATTTTTTATGAGCAAAAGTTGGACCCAATTTTTTTTTATTTGTTTTAATGAGGGGTAGAAGAGACTTTTCACAATTGAATTATATTGCTCATAAATCCCTTTCGTCAATGTGATACTTTTTTCTTGTTCGTTGGCCAAATTGAGACCATTTATTGTTGGCTAGTCAAATTAACACTTTACTAATTGTTTGTTGGCCAGAATGTATATTAACCCATATATCTATGATGTTGTGTTGAATTTTGTTTTTTTTAATGAAAGGGGTAAGCACTAACGGCTTGAAGTTATAAACGGGATTGAAGATGCAACCTACAATTTAAAAGGAAGATGACATACCACTGAGTTATAAAACTCTTGGGTGTGTTCAATTTTTTTCATTATGATGATAGTAAAAAATGAAGTTTATTTTTATATTTAACAATGTTAATATTACCATTCTATGTGAAATAACCAATGATAATTATTTAGGAAAATGACAAAAAAATGACACTTGAGTTGGACAAAATGGGGTCTCCAATTCCAACTTGGACAAATAAGGGATAGTTCCCAATTTGTCCTAAATGAAGCTTGTGACTTTTGTTAGAATCTTAAGTTTTGATGAAGACTAAAATATGAGAATAAACCAAGCACTTAGAAAGCATTAGGTTAATATAAGAATCCCAAGTAAGAGTGCTTCCGGATGGACTAAGACTAGCGCTCGCGGATGAACGTCTCATCCCCAGCGACAACAAGTAATTCACTAAGGAAATAACTTAGTCCAGAAGCACTAAATATACAAAACCTTAAGACTAAGCTAGGATTCAACCGGAAGTGGAATTGCTTCCGATAGCTTAGTGACTAGCGCTGGCTGTTGGTATAGATAACACTAAGCGTCAGTGAACATGAGCCACGTCTAGTGGAATTGCTTCCGATAGCTTAGTGACTAGCACTGACTGTTGGAATAGGTAACACTGAGCGTCAGTGAACATGAGCCACGTCCAGTAGACTTGCTTCCGATTGCTTAATGACTAGCGCTGGCTGTTGGAATGGATAACACTGAGCGTCAGTAAGTAAAATGTGAACATAACCCAACGTCCAGTGAAAATGCTTCCGGATGTGAAAATGCTTCCGAATGTAAGAGAGCCTCCTTAGACAACTGAACTCCCACTGCATGTGATTAAGTGTTGTTATACTACACATCCCATAGCATAAGTAAATGACACACCAAGTCACTTGGGGAAGATTTAAGACCTAGAGTAACATAACGAGACTCACGCTGACTATTTGATTAGACATCCCCTAGCGTCAGTAGACAATACACTAAGTCAGAACATAGTCTTAGTAAGTTTGCTTCCCATAGCAAACAAGTTTCCCACAGCATGTATAGTTCTTACTACACTTGATTATATATATTACTCTGTTGGGACTAACAAGTGTGTGCAGAACTTAGTTTTACTTCCGGATGCAAATGAGCTTCTGGATGAAAATACTCTTGGCACTGGGATTCAGAGACTAACACTTGCAGAGCAAGATTGCCGCTTCCGGATGAACGATGATCATCCGTCAGCAAGAGTACAAGAGCCAACGTCACATACTCAGAAGTCAGAATGCTTTTGTCAGAGCAGAGTTGTCAGAGTTGCTTTTCAGAGATAAAGCGAGTCAACCTTGCTAAGCATTAATGAAGATGTACCTATCAACGGTAACATGAGATTAACGGCTATATTCAAACGGACATATTCTATCTGCCGCCCAAGCCTGAATGTTGAGGCCGGGTATAAAAGGAACATCTACATTCAGAAGAGAGGGTAGACGAACAGAGCATATTGTCTGATATATTATATTCTACATTCCTCTCATCTTCTACTCTCAGATCTAGATTTGTAACATTATTAGAGAGTAATTCATTTGTACTTAAGTGAGTAACATCATCTATTCTTAGAGAGAATCATTTGTACTTAAGTATTTATCACAATCAGTTCATTGAGTGAACATATTATCAAATCCTCTAATTGATAGAGGCTGTTCTAAAGCTTGTACTTGACGAACAAAATTATCATCTTACAAAAGTGAGGGGGAGCATTTAGAGGTTTTCTAAATCTCCATAGGTTGCAAGTTAGCCCGCAAAACTTGTAGTTGTAAAGGTTTGCAGGTAAGCCCGTTGCAAAACCTGTGGGTTGTTAGGTGAACCCGTGCTCGTAAAACCTAAAGTGTAAAGGCTTTCTTGTGCCTGGTTCAAACAAGAGGTTTAGTGGATTGAAAATCTCAGGTGGAGCCTGGGGACTGGATGTAGGTCTGGAAGTGACCGAACCAAGATAAATTTGTGTGTGCTTATTCTGTTTGTTTAATCTACACATCAAGCACCACACCACTAGATACTTACTTGTGCTTGGGGTGATGCATCGTTACTCTCATCAAGCACAAGGACAAATGTTTTAAAGAGGGAGAATTTTTATAAATTTTATTCTGCCACCCAATTCACCCCCCCTCTTGGGTGACAGCCACGCATTTCACTACACATGTATCGGTATTAACTACTTTTTTGACACAGTCACAAACTTCATTTATTACATCAACTTATTTCAGAAAAAGGCAACTTATAGTTATTTTCTAGTTGACTTAAAAATAAATCAACTTATTTATAAGCCACTTTGGGTAGCTTATTGCAGAAAAAAATCAGCTTATTGTTTTTTTTATTACATCACTTTATTTTTCTAGCTGACTTAAAAATAAACCAGCTTAAAAATAAGCCACTTTTCAACAAAAAGTCTTCCAAACATGTTTAGGGTACTACCTCAAATTAAAAATTACACCTCATATTGTATGTGTTTTCTTATAATTGGTCAGACCACAAAATGTCGTGGTACACCAAGTTCACCAAGAATTTCTCAAAATCACTCTTATGTGTCTTAAAAAAAAAAAAACCAAATAAGGTCTTCCCATGGCCCACCCTCAACATCACTTTGTTATTTAGACTAGCCGCGTCTTGGTTCCCTATTTTCCATCACCTTCACTTCAATCTCAGTATCACACTTTCTGCCTCACTGCCCTCTCAACTTTCCTTTCCTTGGCTGAGCATTCAATCATGGAGAAACACTTCAAGCACATTGTAACGGACAACTATACGCCCTGCCTTCCTCAAGAAATCATCACAAACATTCTCACGCGCCTTCCGGTAACATCTTTAATCCGATTCCAATGTGTTTGTAAATATTGGAAGAATCTGTTCAAAACCCCACCTTTTGTTTCTGAATATCTCTATGCTAAATATCGCCATTCTATATGGCTGTGGAATCCCTCTATTAGAGTGGTCAAACCATTGCCTGATTCTATGAACACCAACTTTGAAAAAGGTGTTTGTCTGTATAGGATTTGGTTTCTGCCCAATAGTTAATGATTATAAGGTTGTGAAGTTTTTTTCATCTGAGGAAGGGATTGTTGAAGGGCAAGTTTATGCATTAAAGACTGGGTTATGGAGAAATATTGATCTTGGAATCTTAAAGGGTGTACGCAATAGGTATCTTCGCAGTTTCACCTGCATTGGTGCCATCTTTTGGTTTTGGCGTATGGTTGAGGGAGGCAACAATAAGAATGCTAATTTGATAATTTCGTTTGATATGGCAAATGAAGTGTTCACCTTGATACCATTCCCTAATTTGCCATCTACTCATGGATCATGTTACGAATCGCTTACTAGTTATGATAACAAACTCGCTATGTTTTACCCTAAGATTGGAAATTCTGAATCATATGATTTGTGGGTGTTGGAGGAGGGTACAGGTCCATCCAGTGAGAGATGGGGTTGGTCTAAAATATATTCTAGCAGACCGAATCCATACAAGTTTATGCTTTGTCCAGATATTATTTGCAGGAATGAAATTGTTTGCATGGTGGATTTACCTGAAGAAAGAGAGGAGGATCTTAAAGAAAAAGTTGCTTTCTGCAATCTTTCTACTAATGAATTCAACATGGTTGATATCCCCATCCCAGAACGTCTATATACTCCTCACATTTTCGAATATGTGGAAAGCCTTGTCTTATTGGAGGATCCGGCGCCATGTCTTCCCCAAGAAATCATCACAAATATTCTTGTAAGGCTTCCGGTAAAATCCCTCATCCGATTTCAATCTGTTTGTAAATATTGGAAGAATCTGTTCAAAACCCCTTCCTTCATTTCTGAACACCTCCACCATTCCACCCAGCAAAACTCTTTACTTTTTTTTGATTGGAGTATCTATGAAGATTATCCATACCAGTTTTATTTGCTCAATCGTGACATGCAAGTCCTTGAATTTCAGAACATCTTTGATTCTGTAACATGGGGAAGGGTCTATTGCTGTAATGGCTTGCTCTGTGTTGAACTCAATGATGATTCTCAACAATCCTTTTGGCTGTGGAATCCCTCTATTAGAGTGGTCAGACCAGTACCTAAATCTCATAACAATTTTGAGCATGACGCTTATGTGGTAGGATTTGGATTCAGCCCAATTGTTAATGATTACAAGATTTTAAAACTTTCTGTGCTTGGCTATTTTGCAATTAAAGGGGAAATTTATTCACTAAGTACAGGATTATGGAGAGATGTTGACGTCAAGAACTTGGAGGGTCTGTATGGTCTCACTTTCAACCCTTTCGCTTGTAATGGAGCTCTGTTTTGGATTCTACAAAAGAAAGGTGTGGGGAAGAATAGCAATAGTTGTATTGATTTGATAGTGTCATTTGACATTGCTAGGGAAGTTTTCACATTGATACCGATTCCTACAATGACTTCTTCCAGTGGATGTTACAATACACTTGCTACATATGAGGACAAACTAGCTTTGTTTTTTCCCATTGCCATCGAAAATTCTGAATCATATATGATCGATATGTGGGTGTTGGAGGAGTGTACAGTTCCATCCAGGGAGAGATGGAGCTGGGCCAAAAGATATACTAGCAAACCCAATCCATACAGGCTTATCATTTATCCTGAATCTTTTTGGAGAAAGGAAATTGTTTGCACTTTGGAACCATTACTTGAAGACCAAATTGAAGGTGAAGAGGATGATTATGTAGGGAAAGCTGTTTTCTGCAATATCAATACTGATGAATTCAAAATGTTTGATATCCCAACACATACCCATAGTCCCGATATTGTTCACTATGTGGAGAGCCTTGTGCTACTGTGACATCCATATTTATAAATGCTCATATTTAATACCAACTGTAGTTCTATATTTAACCTTTTCGCAATTTTAGTAGCTTAGTTTTATTTAATTAAGTTGCTATGTTGTTCATTATTTGGGAGTTGGGACTTTATTTAGCCAATGAGCTACTGGTTTTATATATGTTGAAGGGCGATGATCAACTCTTAGTTTATTACAGTTATTTCATTGTGGCTGTGTGTTTGTGTGTGTGTGTGTGTGTGTTTGTCCTGTTGTTTTGAGCCATATTTGTAGGAACTACTCAATGTTAATATTGGCAAATCGGATGATACAATTGAAAGAAGGACAAGGAACAGCTTAGTTATGGGATCCTTGGGAAAATTACGAGGTATGTGGCCTCTCTTATGAATGATTTTGATTCCAAATTGTGGACGTTGTTTTTCTTTTTCCTGAAAGGATGAAGGAAAAGCTCCAGAAGATTGGAATTTACAGGACTACTTTTATTTTTTCTTTCCTTTTTTCTGTTTGATGTAGCCCACAAGGATGGTATTTTTTAAGTGAACCATAGTTCTAACATTCATACACTCGTTATTATTACTATATGTGGGGCACATAACTTTGAAATCACACTGCAGTTTCTATTCATAGTTGAATTGAATGCCTCATTATGCTTTCTTTTAGCTATGGGCTCTACTGTTATTCTCTTGTTAAAATCAGAACCAATACGGCTCAAGGTCATGCCTTTATGACTTGAACTGTGAAACAAAATCTCTTGTCAGTAACAACAAAATGGAAAGTTTGGTTTGACCTCTGACTATGTAGGTGCAAATCCACTTAACATTGATGTGGTGTATGTACTCTGCTTAATTGTACATTCATTTATATTCAAATTCAAAATATATCTATAATGTTGTGTTCAATTTTATTTATATATTTGTTTTTGAATTACAGGGTAAGTACTAACGACTTGAAGTTATAAACAGGATTGAAACTACAACCTACAATCTAATCTAAAGGGGAGAGAGATGTCATATCATTGGACTATGAAATCCTTGATTGTGTTCAATTTTTTCATTATGGTGTTAGTAACAACCAAAGTTTATTATCTTTTTAACAAGGGTTAAACCAACTTTTAGTCCCTGTAGTTTGATGTGATTTTGGTTTTAGTCCCTGAAGTTTAAAAGGAGAGGTTTTGGTTCTTGTAGTTTAAATCAATTTTGGTTTTGGTCCCTATATTTTCAAAGGAAAGATTTTGGTTCTTCAAGTTTCATATTGTTCAAACAAATGGTCCCTCATCTCCCCAGCCACCTCATGCCCCCAATCCTCTGCCTCACCCACCTGTAGCGCCACCGCCGCCGCCCCTCCTTCGCCGGAGACGGTGGGTGGATGCTGATTCTGTGGAGGATTATTGTCTCGTCGTTGGCTGGATTCATCCACTGCGACGGCGGAGGAGAAACAAAGGAGATCATGGAGATCAAATTTGGATGGATGTCAATGGAGACAAACATAGGAGGCTGGACGGAGTTAAGTGAGAATTGCGGTGGGGAAGGCCATATGTGAGTATGTCGAGAGAAAGGGATTTGAATTTGGATGGATATTGTTAATGATGGAATTATTATGTGGCGGCTGCTTACATTGAAATGAATTTAAAAGCGTGCTTCAGCCTCCGCCCTCCAGTGTCAAAATCTTACATTCCCTACCTTTCACTGAATGCATTCCACTCCATTTCCATTATTCACACATTAATATATACAAAATTACAAATACAAGATATGCAAGAGGATGGTGGCGTCCTCTGTACAGACTCGCCGGTGTTCACTCGCATGATGGCGGCGAGAATCCACCCACCGTCTCCGGCGAAGAAGGGGCGGCGGCGGCGATGGCGCTACCGGTGGGTGAGGCAGAGGATTGGGGGCATGAGGTGGCTGGGGAGATGAGGGACCATTTGTTTGAACAATATGAAACTTGAAGGACCAAAACCTTTCCTTTGAAAGTATAGGGACCAAAACCAAAATTGATTTAAACTACAAGGACTAAAACCTCTCCTTTTAAACTTTAGGGACTAAAACCAAAATCACATCAAACTACAGAGACCAAAAATTAGTTTAACCCTTTTAACAATGTCAATACTACCATTCTATTTGGAATAACTTATGATGATTATTCTAAACTTTTTTCACCATCCACGGAGCATGGAGAAAATAATTGACTTATTGACTTACCAAATGATGAAAACGAACAAACTTGAATTATTAATATTATTGATAGATCAAGGACATTATGTTAATAGTGTGAAATTCAAAGCAAAATTTCCTTACTCTCTTTTGTTGATGGAATATTGACAAGGGCAATTTGATTAAATTAAATATATTAGTTAAATTAGTATAGAATATTCTCCAAAACGTCCTTATCACTTTGCTAAATTTCCTTATTCTCTTTGTTGAAGGGATATTTATAAGGGTTATGGGTCATATTTACTCTTTAAGTAAACATAGATGATCATATATGCTCTTTAGACTTATATTTGCCCTTAAAATATGCATAAAAATCATATTTATCCTTTATAGTTAAACTATTATCGTTCAAATATGATCCTTTGTATTCTAGGACAAATATGACCCTTCATACATACTTCTGGGGTAGATAGTCACCTTTGTGTATACTTCAAATATGATCATTGATGAACACTTCTAGGGAATATTTGAGCAAAAAAATATTTTATGGGCAAACATGATCTGCACCCATACTTCAGTGGCAAATATAACCTTTAACCCATATTGATAAGGGTGATTTGGGAAAAATTAAAGAAAATTGAAAAAAAAATAGGTGACAAGAATATAATATAATGTAATACAATCTCGATTTACAATGAGATGTTTGTACAACGTTAAGAATGATAATATTAGATTTATTGACCAAATACAAATAAAACTAAACGGCACAAAAAATATCATTACATACTAATAAAATTCCCATTTGATTGATTGCTTCTTTTATATTTTATACTTGAACACTAATTGGGAAGCTCCTTACATCGGTGAGATATAAACTCACTCCTTTTTTGCTCAGGATATAAACTCACTTCTGAATCAAATTTATGTATTAAGTTTTTACCAAATGTACAAGGAAAAAAGCAGCTCATGAAATTTTTCAAAAAATAAACTTCCCTATTTGCTAACTTTTTAAATCCCAATTTCCATTTTGGATAATACTAGGTCTCTCTTCTTGAATCATTACCAGCTCTCTCATTGGGAGAAGGGACAACCTTGCCTATGTGGGCAACACTCTTACCCCTCGAATCCGGATTAAACCGGACGGTGATTGTAGCACCCGAAAAATTAGGTTAAATTAAGATGAAAAATGGAGCCGCCACCAAAATTTTTAAAAAGGATATTTTGGAAAACCTTTTAAAATAATAAAAAATAAAAATAGGGTTCGGGAGTCGATTGTGCGTGGGGAAGGTGTTAGGCACCCCACAGCACCCGTTCAAGAGAACGGTTACCCTAAGTTAGTTATTTAAAAGTAAATATGACCTTAATTTTAATTTTATTTTAAATTACCTAGAGAAACAAATATATACAAATAAAAAAAAATAAAACAAAAAAAAGGGGAAAAAATAATTTTTACATTTTTGGACTTGACCTAGGATTTGACCTAGGGCCTACGTACCCTTAAGGGATCAAAGCCCACGTAGTTCGCGCGTAGAAATGCGTGTCACTTGGTTGGTGTTTTTTAGGAAAATGATTTTTTTGATTTTTGAAATAAAGTTTTATATTTGGTTTGTGTTTTTAATTCAAGAAAAACCCATAGTTTATTAGAAAATATATTTCTTGAAATGTGTTGGATTAAACTTCCTGAGGAGATTTAATATCTCTCACGGAAGAATAATCATTCATGATTGAGGAGGTTGTAAAAACCTTCACACAACATGAACACCATTTTGAAAATAATTTGATAATTTTTGTTTGACAAATGTTTTACTTTTAGTGGAGTTGATTTATTTGAGAAAAAAAGAAATTATTTACAATAATGTACCAAGCAATGATCAAATATCAACATATTCATGGTAGAAGAAGGAGATAGGGAGAATTGATACCTTTAGATGCATATAAGTGTGTGTCATCACATGTGTTGCGCCTTTTCTAATATTCTTCTCTTTGGAGCCTCTCACTATCTCTTTTCTTTGCTCTAAAAACCTAGTCTTTCTCTATAAAATCCTTCTCCACCAAAAAAAATATCCCCTTCTATGCTCTCTTGCACTAACTTATATAGGCCACCACTCTAGGGTTTTCCTCTTTCATTCATTTATGTGATCAATTAAATTACCATGATGATAATTCAATCAAATTTGATGAGTGCATCATTATTTCCTTTCATTGTCTTATTCCTTTCAAAACTTTCCTATTTATCACAATCAAATCAAATTTCTATTGATTACCCACATTATTGTGATTATAATTTTTTTCCATTTTATTTCCTAATTTAAATAATCATATTTGACTCTTATACAATTTGAATTATGCTTGCCTTACAAGAAAGAAATCAAGAGAGCATATCTTTATTATTTTTTATTTTTTATTTTTTATTTATTTTTTTCATTTTTTTACTTTTTTATATTTTTTTTTAAATTTAGTGGGGTCCGGACAAAATAGGGTGTTTACAGTTGCCCCTCTTTACTTGCTCGTAGCTAAGAAGAGTGAACTTCTCATCTATGAAGCAAGTAAAGATAAGAACACTTATTTTGTCCGGCCCGACAACAGACACAAGTAAGTAGGACCAGGATGCCTTTGGAAACCATGAAAGGATAGGCAAAACAAAGTTCACATGTCCCTCTTTACTTGTTCATAGGAAAAAAACGAGACAAACAGTCTTCAAAGGATGAAGTCAATCGAGACTTTAAAAGAATGGTGTCTGCTGTTACAGGGCTTTGAGGGTGCCTGCCGATACAGGGCTTTGAAAAGAATTGTGCCAGCCATCACTGGGCTTTGAAAAGAATTATGCATGCCGATACAGGGCTTTGAGGGTGTCTGCCGCTACAGGGCTTCGAAAAGAATTGTGCCAGCCGTTACTGGACTTTGAAAAGAATGGTGCCTGCCGCTACAGGGCTTTTAAAGAATGGTGTCTGCCGATACAGGGCTTTGAAGGTGCCTGACGCTATAGGGCTTTGATAAAAATTGTGCCAGCCGGTATTGGGCTTTGAAAAGAATGGTGCCTGCCGCTACAGGGTTTTTAAAGAATGGTGTCTGCCGATACAGGGCTTTGAAGGCGCCTGCCGCTACAGGGCTTTGAGAAGAATTGTGCCAGCCGGTACTGGGCTTTGAAAAGAATGGTGTCTCCCACTACAGGGCTTTTAAAGAATGGTGTCTGCCGATACAGGGCTTTGAGGGTGCTTGCCACTACAGGGCTTTAAAGGGGTGTCAGCCGTTACTGGGCTTTGGAGTGCCTGCCGCTACAGGGCTTTAAAGGGGTGCCAGCCGTTACTGGGCTTCGGGGTGCCTGCCACTACAGGGCTTTGAAGGGGTGTCAGCCGTTCGTGGGCTTCGGCGCGCCTGCCGCTACAGGGCTTTGAAGGGTTGCCAGCGGTTACTGGGCTTTGGGGTGCCTGCCGCTACAGGGCTTTGAAGGGTTGCCAGCCGTTACTGGGCTTTGGTGTGCCTGCCGATACAGGGCTTTGAAGGGATGCCAGCCGGTACTGGGCTTCGGGGTGCCTGCCGCTACAGGGCTTTGAAGGGATGGCAGCCACTATTGGGCTTCGGGGTGCCTGCCGCTACAAGGCTTTAAAAGGGATGCTAGCCGTTACTGGGCTTTGGGGTGTCTGCCGCTACAGGGAAGGTTGTCAAACTCGTGAGTTCAAACAAACTCGTGACGGGGATGTAAACTCGGATCGTAAACTCGTATCGTAAGATCGTAAGAGTCTACCTCCATAAAAAATAGGTTTTAAAATATATGAATAAATAACTAAATATAAATAAAAAGACAACAATTAAGTTTAAATGTGTTTTAAAATTAAAATATTAAAAATAAATCCTCTAACATTAATAGTTCATCAAACTTAACATTAGAATTTTATGAAGTCTAAGTATGTAGACTATAGTATCTAAGTAAAAGAAATAAAAACCGCATAAATTTAACAAATATCATCAAATGTTGGATTATCTTCATCTCCATCACCTTCAAATTCTATATCTTCATTGTTGTAATCTCTACTTGGTGCACCTCCATCAACATCAACATTTAGGTCAACATCGATAGACGAAGTGACAATGTTCTCATTCTGTTCTTTATCTTCTTTCTCAATACACTCTTCATCTGTCATTCCTTCAGTAATCCACTCATCATCAGATTCAATATCGTCAAAGTCATAATTAACAGGCTTGCTATGCTTCTTCCTTGTGAGCTTTAAAATTACACATTACAAATGCCAAGTCATTCATCTTCTCTTGCTTCAGGCGGTTTCTTATTTTGGTATGAATCTGTGAAAGCATAAAACAATCTACATTATTATACACTCATACATATATATTGATTAAGAAGCGTTGCATTAAATGTTTGAGAATATATTAGCATCTCAAAAGCACTCCAATTGCGTTCACAATCAGAAGAACTACAACATAAACTAAGGATACGAATTGCAGCTCTTTGAAGTTCTGGACATCCATCTCCATAAGATTCCCACCATACTGCTGGATGTAGTTTTTTCTTAATGCTTGTGCAGTTTCACGCCCAAACATATCTTTTGCAGAATGAAAGTCAGTCAACTGATACTCAATATTAGTTAACTCATTCTTATCCCAACAATTCTTGACAAACAATTGTACAGTCCTTCTTTAATTTTGTATGCATACTTGAAATTTGTATCATAATGAAAATGTGGGTTGAGATAGTATGCTGCTGCATGCAAGGGTCTATATAATTGAGATTCACACCTCTCATCAATGATATTCCAAACAGTCTCATAACTACAACATCAGTAAACAAAATATGTAATTAAAATTTTAAAAACTAAGATGTAATAATAATTTTAAAAACTAAAATATAATTTAAAATTTACCTCTTTTTTATGCTCTTAAAATTTTCTTTGATCTTCTCCTTTGCACTTTCCATTGCTTCATATATGAATCCCATAGCTGGCTTCTCTTCTGAATCCACTAAGCGAAGAACTTTAACTAAAGGAGCAGAAGCTTTAAGGCATGTTACAATATCTTTCCACAAACTATTGTCCATAACACTTCTCGCCACTTCCTTTCCATCTTTAGAAGATGAAATTTGCTACCCTTCCAATCTTGAGAATTAAACAAATTTATAAGTGAAACTCTGTGTTCTCTAAGACATGCCAAAGTCAAATAAGCGGTAGCGAACCGAGTTGCAGTAGGCCTGATTAAGTCTCTCCCATTTGTGTATTTTCTTAAAAGGCCGATGAGCGTCGATCTTCCATAAATATATGTTGTGATTCTTCTACCCCTGCTGATGGTTTCTTTGTGTAACACAATTTTCTTTTCAAAGTCCTCTAACATTAGATCAATACAATGAGCTGCACAAGGAATCCAATTGTCTTATCCACTTCCAAATTTAGGTACTTTTCTCTAATCTCATGATAAGAAGGAGGTTTGAGTCCTACACCGAATTTTCTTATTAGTTCACACATCTTCAAAAATTCAGGATTCTTTATGCAGTTAAAAGGAATAGCACTTGTGTAAAAAAATCTAGCTACTTGCTGACAAGTTTCTTCCCTCAAATCTTTCTTAAACATTTGATTCATGGTTGATTGAGTGGTACTTGCCCCTTGCTATTATTTTTTGGATTCCTCAAGAAATTCGTCAATCCTCTATCAGACTTCTCACTTTCATTTTGTGCTTGTGTTCCTTGATCATCTTCCTCACCAACATCAACATATTGTTTTTTCCTTTTAGATGAAGCACATTTAGCCTCATAAATAATTTGGGCTACTGCAGTTCTTACTTCTTCAGGAACATTGAGACATGCTTCAACATCTATTTTAGTGCATGCTAGATGATTTTTAAACCTATAAATACCTCCATGAACAATTTTTGCACAATAATTACATTGTACTCTTCTACCATTCCCATCGACATCTGTCCCATGCTTCCATCGAATATCAGATCTATTACCCGGATAGTTTTTTCTCGCAGCAATTACTCTTTTCCCACTATTTTCTTTTGTGTTGGAAGACATCTTTAATTTAATGTTAACTACATAATACAATAATCAACAGAAATTTTAACAAAAATTTAAGACAAATATGATTAAAAATTTTAAAATAGAAAGTGTAAAAAAGGGCATAATCCTTAGTTCCTTACCTATGCACGTGATAGTGATAAGTGAGTTTTGCTTTCTTTCTTCACCCAATGCCTAAAGTTGCATGTGCAGTGAGTGTTCTTTCTCTCACCCAATTCACAAGATGACAAAATTGGCATCCACTTTTTCTTTTTCTGCGCGAAAAGGACATCCATCAGAATATGGGTCAGAGAGTTTTTGCTCTTCACCCTTCTTGTGTAAATACTTTTTGAATATAAATATTATATAATCAACTTTTTACTTTTACATCTCACCTCTCTTTCTTTTTTCTTCTGGAATCGCGTGACTTTCTTCTTCTTCGTCTTCTTCTTCTTTTCTTCTGCAACTCACCTCCAAAGTCCAAAATACAGAGCAACAATGGTGGAGAAATAATGACAAAGTGAGGAGCATGAAAATATTTTGCCGACACAAAGGTCTCCTTGAAAGTAGGGTAACTTTATTTTATTTTTAACCCTTTATATTTTTGGGTTTTTCATTTTTTCTGGTCTAGTGAGTAACTCGGTCAACTCGGGCTCAGAGCGGCGAGTTAGATGAGTTAGACCGAGTTTGACCCGAGTTTGACCGAGTTTGTGTGGCAAACGAGTTTCATGGTGAGTTAACTCGATTATATGGGCTAAAAACGCAAACTCGTTAAACTCGGCGAGTTGACTCGCGAGTTTGATAACATTTGCTACAGGGCTTTAAAGGGGTGTCAACCGTTACTGGACTTCGGGGTGCCTGCCGCTACAGGGCTTTAAAGGGGTCCAGCCGTTACTGGGCTTTGCAGTGCCTGCCGCTACAGGGCTTTATAGGGGTGCCAATGAGGAATTTGCTCTGCCCCTTGCTGATGATGTTGATAAAGTGTTGATGCATATGATGGCACTTGAGACGAAAGTGATAATGACCATGGATAATGATGATGATATAGAAGGCTGAATATGTCATGAATGATGATGATGTAGAAGGCTGAACATGTCATGAATGATGGTGACAATGATGGAGCCCTAAACAGGATGTATGACAACAAAGATATAGTGGTGTGGCATTAAACACACATTGCCCCAGATGATGAGTGCAAGCACTACGATGAGCATGCTAAAAATGCCCCCAATATGAAGTCCAAATGAAGGTGATGAATATTTGTGACCTTAAGCACATGATGACTCAAAAATGCAAACCAATGACGATGAGTCTTAAACACTGAAGAAGAAATTGACCAAATGATGAAACTAATTGTCATGTAATGCTATGTATGTGGCAGTCTTCCAAAATGAGAACGAAGATAGTAACAGTGATGCGATCTTAATGAGGGAAAGCATGAAGTGATGCCTGGGGATGAGGTTGAGTAGACTTACTAGCGATATTGCTTTCTTAGTCAATGAACAAGACATCAACCAAATAATGAAATTCATGGTGGTGTAATGCTAAGTATGTGGTGGTCTACCAAAATGAGACCAAAGACGGTAATGGTGATGAGATCCTAATGAAGATGAACATGAAGTGACGATGGGAATAATGAAGAGTAGACATACCTGTGATGTTGCTTTGTCCTTGGACTTTCCCTTAATCGGAAACTCATGAGTTCAATTAAGACATCATTAAGGTTGTTGACCCTAAAGAAACGAGATTTCAAGCATGATTCTCATAGTCTTAATAGCTTTTGCATTTGCCCTAGCCTAACAAAAGTTCTTGAAAGTTCCTAGCTATTGATGCGATGGAAGACATGATCGCAATATAGGCCTCAAACTTGCCCCCAATATTTGAAATGGCTCACAAAATATTTTAAGGAGGATGATGGTATATGTATGTAAAACCTATTGGTATTGATCAAAGAAATGACTTTAAAGTTACAATTCTTTCTTGTTAAATTCATTAACAATATTTCTCTTTTCGCTCTATCTTCATTTATAATGCTTGCATAGTTCAAATACTTGTTTTTTTTTTACTTCATTTAACATTGTCAATGTTGTCCAGTGAAGTGGATGCATGACAATAGAATTGGGGAGAATCCCAAGTTCTAATTTGGTTGTCTTTATTGAATAAAAGACATGTATTGTCCGGCCTATATGAGAAGTAATATGACTGTGAAATAATCATATGTCATGTGAAATGAAGAATAGGATCGAAATGAGATATTTCTCTACCGTCAAATGTTTTGGGAACAATGTGTGAGCATAGTGAAAGCTTTGAGATTTTAACACACAAGTCCCATGAATAGAGGATCAAAATTGCTATTAAAATCTTGTTATGCACCTTGAGTTAGATAGCATCTAGGTAAAGAGTTTAACAAGAATGCAATGCCCAATGATTTTCCTCACAAGGTATAGTGTTTACTCTCATCACTCAGTGTTTGAAGGTTAATGTTTGATCTCAATATCCAGTTATCCAATTCCTTTCCATAGGCTTGGTAATAATCTAATTTCTTCATCAACCTAAGATTCAAATGCATATACAGATCACAAGAACTTTCAATGGGAATAAGATACAAGGAGAATATGACGGATGGAATTGAGGTAAATATTCAAGATGAATATGAAGGAAATGAAGATTCGAGCAAGTGTACACTCCAAAAAACTTTATAAATAGGAGGAACTTGGAGAGCTTTATTCACTACAAAAAAAAACGGCGCTTTCCGGCGTACACCTTCCGGCGTTTTCATCCAAAACGCCGGAAATGGCATGCCTTCCGGCGTTTTCTAAAAAACGCCTAAAAGAAACGCTGCAAAATTTGGCGCGCGCTTCCCGCCTTCTTTCCCGCGCACACATACCGGCGTTTGTGGACACAAAAACGCCGGTATGTATATTTTAATCAAAAAATTTGTTATTTGCTTTTCTTTTTCTTTTTTTTTTTGAAAAAAATAACACATATCGGCGTTTTTCATTCTTAAAAACGCCGGTAAGTATTAAATAATATTTTTTTAAAAAAACCATGCATACCGGCGTTTCCTGGAAATGCCGATAAGCGTAAGAAAAACGCCGGTAAGTATTAAATAATATTTTTTTAAAAAAAACATGCATACCGGCGTTTCCTGGAAATGCTGATAAGCGTAAGAAAAGCGCCGGTAAGTATTAAATATTATTTTTTTAAAAAACATGCATACCGGCGTTTCCTGAAAACGCCGATAAGCGTATGAAAAACGCCGGTAAGTATTAAATATTATTTTTTTTAAAAAAACATGCATACCGGCGTTTCCTGGAAATGCCGATAAGCGTAAAAAAAACGCCGGTAAGTATTAAATATTATTTTTTTAAAAAACATGCATACCGGCGTTTCCTGAAAACGCCGATAAGCGTAAGAAAAACGCCGGTAAGTATTAAATATTATTTTTTTAAAAAACATGCATACCGGCGTTTCCTGAAAACGCCGATAAGCGTAAGAAAAACGCCGGTAAGTATTAAATATTATTTTTTTAAAAAACATGCATACCGGCGTTTCCTGAAAACGCCGATAAGCGTAAGAAAAACGCCGGTAAGTATTAAATATTATTTTTTTAAAAAAAACATGCATACCGGCGTTTCCTGGAAATGCCGATAAGTGTAAGAAAACGCCGGTAAGTATTAAATAATATTTTTTAAAAACAAACCATGCATATCGGCGTTTGCGAAATCGCCGTTAAAATAATAATACAATATCACTTTCCGGCGTTCCCATCATAAACGCCGGTATGCTCCACCTTCCCTATAAATAGCGATGCTCCCCCCTCATTTTCCCTTGCTCATTCGTTTCTTGCTCCATCCTACTTCTTTCTATTTGTTTCTCAGCGATCATTATAAATAGTGGTGCTCCCCCCTCATTGCACATTTGGTGGTTGCTTATTTTCATATCTCTTTTTATTTATATTTGCTTCATTTTTGTTTATTTTTATGTAATTGTTAATTTTTATATTTGATATACTTTAGTTGCTCTTATAGGTATTATTTTCTTTTAATATGTGTAATATGATTTTTCTATCATTATTATTTATTAATATTTTTTATTTATATCTATAATACTAAATTTTCGTCCCAATTTAATGTTAAATTGGGACGAAAATTATTTTTTTTAATAATTTTTAAACACTTTTCGGCGTTTCTGCAAACGCCGAAAAAGTTTATATTAAATAATAGCATACCGGCGTTTCATCAAAACGCCGGTATGTCAATTATTAAAATAATGGACATACCGGCGTTTCGGGAAACGCCGGTATGTCTGAATATTATATTATTTTCTGCATCCCGCGTTTCGGCGTTTGTGGGTACCCTACGGCGTTTGTAAAAACGCCGATGTGCTACTTTTCCACGTTTTTTTTTCGGCGATTTGCAAAAACGCCGTAGAGTTGTTTCGCCGGAAAAAACGCCGGAAAGAGGCAAAAATAAACGCCGGTAAGCGGCAAGTGTTTTGTAGTGATTTCTTTTCTTTTCTTAGCTCTAACTTTTGCTTCAGCTGACCTCTTAGGTTGTCAACTTAGCGAGCCTTTGTTTTTTGCTCTCTCTTTTTTTAAGCTCTAATTTTTGTCTAAGTCGCCCATTTGGGTTCTCAACTTAGCGAGCTTTTTTGTGCTTCTTTTTTAAGCTCTAATTTTTGCCTAAACCGACCATTTGGATTTTTAACTTAGCGAGCTTTGTTGTGCTCTATCTTTTTCGAAACTCTAATTTTTGCCTAAGTTGCCCGTTTGGGTTTTCAACTTATTGAGCTTTTGTGCCTTTTTTAAGCTCTAATTTTTGCTTAAGTCACCCATTTGAGCTTCTTTTTTTTTGCTCTAACTTTTTCCTGAGCCGCTCTTTCGGGTTTTCGGCTCAGCGAACTTTTCTCCTTTTTTTCCTTTTTTTTTGGCTCTAACTTTTGCCTGAGCCCCTTTCGGGTTTTCGGCTCAGCGAGCTTCTCTCCTCTTTTTTTCTTTTCTTCTTCTTGTTTTTTTTGCTCTAACTTTTGCCTGAGCCGCCCTTTCGGGTTTTCGACTCAGCGAGCTTATCTCCCTTTTTTAGCTCTAACTTTTGCCTGAGCCGCCCTTTCGGGTTTTCGGCTCAGCGAGCTTCTCTCCTTTTTTAGCTCTTCTTCTACAACTTGGTGAAGTCTAAACTTTTTTTAAAGAGAGTATTCTTACAACAAAATGACCTCCATGATGGTAGAAATGTGCACGTGCACCATCACCAAGAAAATTGAGTGATTGTAAGGGTAAAATGTACACCAGAATGTAAGGGAGATATTTGGTGAATGGATACGAAAGGAATGTCATAGAGCTGAAAATAGATGATAATGTGGCTCTTAGATTTGATGGAAAAATGAAAGTTTTGATCTTTTCTATATCAAGCAAATTCACCCTTAAATTTTAGTTTGAAAAAGATACATGCCAAGTTCTAGATTAGTAAGGGATAAGTGGAACACACATTAAAGTGAAATAATATCTGTAGGCTTAAATCCTTACATGGCTTATGTAATCATCATTACATTGCATTGAAGTTAAACAATTTACCCTTTAACTAGCCTCATCAAAGTGAAATTCAATTTTTCTTTTTCTTTTAAAAAAAATGCATTTCCTCTATGCATGCAACTTGTGAATCAATTTTTGGATTTGACACATTTGGAAAGACAACCATTTTAGGGAGAAGGGTGAAGAAGATAGGATGACATAGAAAAATGTCAAATGAAGTCATTTAAGGAGAAATAGTATATGCAAACATTATTGAATGAAGATTTAGCATCTTATTTCATTTATTATCGTTTGTTTTTTCAGATGGGGATGCCTTTTAGACCAATTAAAATCTCCATAATTATTAAAGACTTCATATCCTCAAGATGTCTATTACATCATAGGGAAATGAAAGTAACAATGACCTAAGAGGATTACCATTCCCTCCTCAAGGAATTTATTATCTCATAGGGAGATCAAGAGTTGATCGTTAGGGCCATAAGGATATCACGTCCTATTTGGCTTAAGACCTTCACTGCATGATGTGATTCTTTGGATATAATAACCTCTAATTCCTCAGAGAATTCAATATTCTTCAGGGATTCCTCAGAGAATTTAATATTCTTCAGGGAGTTTTAGAATTGATCATTAGGTAATAAGGATTTTAACCTAATTCCTCAGAGAGTTTAGTACTCTTCATATATACTCTTCAGGGATTCCTCAGAGAGTTTAGTACTCTTCAGGGATTCCTCAGAGAATTTAATATTCTTCAGGGATACTCTTCAGGGATTCCTCAGAGAGTTTAGTACTCTTCAGGGATTCCTTAGAGAATTTAATATTTTTCAGGGATTCCTCAGAAAATTTAATATTCTTCAGGGAGTTTTAGAATTGATCATTAGGCAATAAGGATTTTACATTCTATTTTAACCTAAGACCTTTATAGAATGAGGCTTTGGGTGTAAGATCCTCTAATTCCTCAGAGAACTTAATATTCTTCAGGGAAATTAAAAGTTGATCCTTAGAAAAGAAGAAAGTTGAGTTCATTCTATCTAAGATCTTATAAGAGTACATATAGAAAGAAGATGCATTTTATATATTGAATGAGAATGATTATGAAAAAAAATAAATGTCCTCTAGTGTCCTATCTTGGGAATAACCTTAGGGTGGGTCATGTACCCTATAAAAGAAAGTGATAATTAATTGGGTAGGCTTCTAAATTCCTTCTAATAAGTGAAATGGTTTTAGGCTGTCCTAATCCTCACAAGGTCTTCTAGTTGCCCTCATCATGATGATGAAGACCCCACTAACAAAAATTAACCTTCAGGGAGTAGTGAAAACTCCTCAGAGATTAACATTGTCACATGGGTAACAATTAGAATGAAGTCTTCACAGTAACCTCAGGGTTATAAAACCTCTAGGAAACCATTAGAAATTTCCTCTCACTAATGTACTCTCGACCCGGGTACTCTCGACCCGGGTATAGGGCCCAATAATGTGTGTGAGATAGTGTAAGTGGGAGTGTGTGAAGAGGGCATAAAACCCTGAGATACTACCCAAACTCTCATCTGCTAAACAGATTAAAGAGAAACGATATATACAAACAATATGAAGAATAAAGAATTAAACAAAAATAAATGACAAAAAAAATAAATAAATGAATAAAAGAATAACATAAATAAAATAAAATTAATATTAAGGCCATAGTTATTTTTAAACAATAAATTTAAATGAGCTTGACTCTAAAAAATATTAAAATTTCCCCAGTGGAGTCGCCAAACTGTAGCACCCTAAAAATTAGGTTAAATTAAGATGAAAAATGGAGCCGCCACCAAAATTTTTAAAAAGGATATTTTGGAAAACCTTTTAAAATAATAAAAAATAAAAATAGGGTTCGGGAGTCGATTGTTCGTGGGGAAGGTGTTAGGCACCCCACAGCACCCGTTCAAGAGAACGGTTACCCTAAGTTAGTTATTTAAAAGTAAATATGACCTTAATTTTAATTTTATTTTAAATTACCTAGAGAAATAAATATATACAAATAAAAATAAAACAAAAAAAAGGGAAAAAATAATTTTTACATTTTTGGACTTGACCTAGGGCCTACGTACCCTTAAGGGATCAAAGCCCACGTAGTTCGGGGGTAGAAATGCGTGTCACTTAGTTGGTGTTTTTTAGGAAAATGATTTTTTTGATTTTTGAAATAAAGTTTTATATTTGGTTTTGTGTTTTTTATTCAAGAAAAACCCATAGTTTATTAGAAAATATATTTCTTGAAATGTGTTGGATTAAACTTCCTGAGGAGATTTAATATCTCTCACGGAAGAATAATCATTCATGATTGAGGAGGTTGTAAAAACCTTCACACAACATGAACACCATTTTGAAAATAATTTGATAATTTTTGTTTGACAAATGTTTTACTTTTAGTGGAGTTGATTTATTTGAGAAAAAAAGAAATTATTTACAATAATGTACCAAGCAATGATCAAATATCAACATATTCATGGTAGAAGAAGGAGATAGGGAGAATTCATACCTTTAGATGCATATAAGTGTGTGTCATCACATGTGTTGCGCCTTTTCTAATATTCTTCTCTTTGGAGCCTCTCACTATCTCTTTTCTTTGCTCTAAAAACCTAGCCTTTCTCTATAAAATCCTTCCCCACCAAAAAAAATGATCCCCTTCTATGCTCTCTTGCACTAACTTATATAGGCCACCACTCTAGGGTTTGCCTCTTTGATTCATTTATGTGATCAATCAAATTACCAAGATGATAATTCAATCAAATTTGATGAGTGCATCATTATTTCCTTTCATTGCCTTATTCCTTTCAAAACTTTCCTATTTATCACAATCAAATCAAATTTCTATTGGTTACTCACATTATTGTGATTATAATTTGTTTCCATTTTATTTCCTAATTCAAATAATCATATTTGACTTTTATACAATTTGAATTATACTTGCCTTACAAGAAAGAAATCAAGAGAGCATATCTTTAACATTTTTTATTTTTTTATTCTTTTATTTTTTATTTATTTTTTCATTTTTTACTTTTTTATATTTTTTAAAATTTAGTGGGGTCCGGACAAAATAGGGTGTTTACAGTGATTAACAAAAAAAAGGCACTAAGATCTGCCTCCCTGCAACAAAAGGCCAGAAGCAGAAGTTGGGGAAGATTCTAAAGAAAAACGGGAGTGATCTTGGTTCTTACTATCAACAACTCCCATTCAAGTAAGGAAGAACACAGAAGAAGGCAAGGGCAAATAATATCTTCTTTTCATATTACCACAGGTTGCGATGCACATACATTTTTATTTTTAATGAAACATCATATACTATGGGAATATGAGGTTTTTGGAGGTTCAAAGTCAATGAGTATATTAAGTGATACTTGATGTGTTATTAGATAATGATTATGTAAATTAAATTTAGATTTCATATACTCCCCTAGTCTCAAATATAAAACATATTTACCTATTTAGATTATATTAAGGAAATTAGTTAAATTAGTTAAACCAACATGATATTACCAACTTATCCTAACTATTTACCTTTACTACCCTCTCCCTCTCTTATTTGTCTCTTAGGTGGAAAATATAATCATATATGAGGATAAATTGAGACATATTTAATGAAATAATTAACACTTATCTTTTAAGGTCTTTTATTTAAGGGCAAAGGTACAAAAATAGTCACCATAAATTTAAAAATTGGCAACTATAACTCTGGTAAATTGAAGGGGGCAAAACTGTACACTGTAAACTAAAATGGGGCAAAATCATACATTGTAAACCAAAATGAGGCAAAAGTAACATCTCTGTTAGGACCGAGTTAAACAGACATTTTCCAGACGTGGGCTCCACCATCAGTAAATGACATGTCAATTTCAAAATCTAACGTGAAAGCTAAAATGCATCTGTTGAACCCTAAATCACTAAATACGAACTCTAAACCCCCAAATCATTTCGATAAGAAACCAAATAGAACCCCAAATCATGTGAAATTCACCTTACTTCTACGTAATCATCTGAAAAAAATAAAGTCTCATCAACATATTGCACCCTTATATGTATGACACATCATTTATTGATGGTGGGGCCATGTCTGGAAAACGTACATTTAAATTTATGATGGCTATTTTTACACATTTGCCCCATTTTGATTTACAGTGTACACTTTTGCCCCCTCCAATTTACCAGAGTTATAGTTGCACATTTTTAAATTTACGATGACTATTTTTGCGCCTTTTCCCTTTATTTAAAACATTACATATTTAGTTATTGTTTTTTATAAATTAAAAAGAGATCATCCATGTTTTTAATAATTAAAATAGATAATAAAAATAGAACAATTAAATTATCCACAATCAGCCTTTCAGTCTCGTGCCCCCTCCCCCACAAAAAAAAAGAAAGAACCAAATCCCCCCCCACAAACTAGTATGAAGGTATGTTGATAAAATTATTTGAGCAATGAGAATATTTTAAAAGATAAAATTAAAGAGAGTCTAAACTATAAATATTTAAAGTACTATTATTACTATCAATGAATTGTTTTTAAAAATATAAATTTAGATTACATTAATATTTTAAAACTTAGTCGAGAATTAAACTCACTCGTGTATAAAAACAAAAGAAAAGTCAAACTCCGCCCACAACCTCCCCATCCAAAGTTCCAAACCCCCACCCAAAAAAAAACCAAGTTTCCCTTGGGGACCCCCTCCATACCAAAGTTCACACTATGACTAAATTTTTATGTTCGTTTAACTTTCCAAATAATTTTAATTCAGATTAAATGTAATATTTTTAATTTGAGTAAGAATCAAACTCACCCATACATAATACAAATGAAGAGTCAAATTATAAAAACCCAACTTCTGTCATCCAATCTCCCCAAAAAAACAAATTTCCCTCCTTACATCCCATTCAAAAGTTCACTCACCTAATAGCATCCATGAATCACTTGGGGGAGAATCAATCTCGCCCATTTATAATACCAATAGAAAAGTCAAACTTCATATCCCAACAACGTTCCCTATCCAAAACCCGTCCAAAAAATAAACCAAATTTCTCCCAAGCATAGCCCTCAACTAAAAGTTCACTTGGTCTAAATTTTTTGATGGTCGATCTTTTCAAATAATTTCAATTCACTTGGTATAAATTTTTTAATTGGGTAAGTGAAAGCTAATTATATATGATTGATATTAGCGGTGATTTTGGTAATAACATAAATTTTTCAAATTGTAGAAACGTTCAAAGAGACGGAATTATACTGCGAATTAATGAGGTTTAAATTCAAATTGGTCATGTGATTGTTCTTTTATTATGACTGAGAATATGACTCATAATGACTAATTGTTTTTATAATAATCAATGAGACTCCATTAATACAGTTTCCTGAATAAGCCACAATTGGAACTGGTTCTAGTGTGAACACAAAGAAGGTTAAAACCCACTTTTCTTGAATAAGCCACAATTGGAACCGGTTCTACTGCAACAAAAGGCCAGAAGCAGAAGCTGGGGAAGATTCTGAAGAAAAACGGGAGTGATCTTGGTTCTTACTATCAACAACACCCATTCAAGTAAGGTAGACGAAGACGAAGACGAAGAAGGCAAGGGCAAATAATATCTTCTTTTCATATTAGCACAGGTTGTGAACATTTATCCTTACATGAGAAGTGTAACCTTGTTACCTCATATAAAGTAATCTTGATGCAAGTCGTTGTCCCCTTTATGACTAAAATTTGCTATCCAAACGGTTGGAAGAGCACATTGCACTAGGATTATATGTAATCAATCAAATTGCAGTGCATTGAACCAAATGGTCAATCATGCATGCATATATATGTTTTCAGCTGGCTGATTTATTGACCAAGGCAGCATGAAGAACATATATGCAGATACCAAAAGTTCAATAAATTACATTGAAGTTCATATATAAGTACCGAGGTTAATATTAAATTACATGAATTCAGAGTTGTTGATGCAGCTCAATAAGTTGTTATTGGCAACTCATTAAAATCATTTTTATTGATAAATCAATAAGCTAACATTGACAATTTATCTAACTTAAATATATAACTCATATACTTACTTTCAATTTAATTTAGTGACTTTTCAAAACATGATTATTATTATAATTACGTTCCAATGAGAACTAACTGTCGAAATTTCCTTCGCCCATGAAATCAGCCCCTCTTTTATTTTCCATCTATTAAAATACCAATTCCCATTTTAATATGCTTCATACTATGTATATCTCTCCCTAAATACATTCCCAGCTCACACCATATTTTTGAGAGAGCCCTCTCTAATCCCACTTTCCATTGAGCTTCATCGTATATAACCACCAAAAGTAAAGCCTCCACAAAGAAAAAGCCAGAAGCGAAAAAGTTGGGGGAAGATTTTGAAGAAGAGCAAGAGAGGTATTGGTGCTTGCTACCACATATTCTAATCATTGATCCTTACATAAGAGGAATAATAACCTTATTAACTCATATACAAGTAATCTTGACGCAACTCGCAGTCCCCATTATAAGCCAAATATGCCAACCAAACACTTGTCATTATATTGCACTAAGATTATAGTAATTAATCGCATTGCAATGTATAGATCCAAATGGGCAATTATGCATTCATAGTTTCCAGTTGTCTGATTTATTAAAAAAGGCAGCATCAAGAAGAAGAAGATAATTAAAGAAATTTGATCCAACCAGGGTTTGATAAATATGTACTTCCCCCAATCATCAATCAAATATATATCTTTAAACTTTGTAACAAGTATCTGATTTGTTTATGTGTCAAATTTAGTTGGCTTATTACCATCAATAAAAAATTATTCATTCCTTGGGATCGGAGGATGGTGCATTAATTTGCATATATAGTTGTTTAATGATATTATAGGAGTACATACGTGTAGGTTTCAACTAAATCACCAATTAAATTATTTATTTTTAATTTTTCATCCTTCATCATTTAAAAATTTTTTTTATAAATGCGTTCAAACATATTGATAGGTATGAGAATAAGAAAATCATGCATAAATAATAGGGCGAAGGGGCAAAAATAGCCACCGTAATTTCCAAAATAGACAACTTTGGCACCCATAATTTCGATGGTGCAAAACCGTTCATTATAAACCAAATTGGGACAAATTTAGCACTCTCAATCAGAGGTGTTAAGTTTGACCCGTTAGTTGACTGAGAATGATGATTTGGCATGATGACATGACGAAATAAAGAATTATGTGTCACATTGTATATGATATGACAAAAAATAAAGATAAACATGTCATATTGGGGCCCATGCGTACATATGTTAACAAAAAATAAAAAAAAACAACTTGATGCCCCAAAAACAAAACACACTATTATGCCCCAACAAAACACAAACATAACACACTCAAAGTGCCAACATATTCGAACCCTAGCAACCATCGAACCCAAACTCAAACCCTATCCACCAACATTGAAATCCTAGCCACCATCAAACCCACGCGAACCCAGGCGAAGCCACGCTAGCCATCGGACCACTCGACCCAGGTGACCACTCGCCCCAGCGAAGCACTCGCACCAGCGGACCACTCGAACCCATTGGAGACTTTGTATGGGGTCTGGGTTGCTTCTTAGTACCTGGTATGGGGTATGGGTTTCACTCAGGAGAGCAAATGGAGGTGAGGATGGTGATTTCAGCGACAAATTCGAAGGTGGGTGTGGTGAGGATGAAGGAGCGATTTGGAGATTAGGGTTTTGTGCTTCAATTTGGGGATTTGGTGATGTGTCAAGGCTTCCCAACGTGGCTTCACTTTACTTGCTGACTGCATGCCACGTAGGTTAATGAATGTGGGCCCCGCGCAGAAACACACGTCTGTTAGCTTCAACTTAACGGCGTGGCTAGATTTGTCCCATTTTGGTTTATAATGAACGGTTTTGCACCATCGAAATTACGGGTGCCAAAGTTGTCCATTTGGAGAATTACGGAGCCTATTTTTGCCCCTTCACCCTAAATAATAACCCATAAGACAATAGGTCCATCTTCTAGGATTTCACAGGGTTATATATTTTTAAATATATACCATTAATAAATCAACCGCAAGGATTTTATATTTAGTTTTATAAATTTAATTTTTTTCTTCTTTCCATTATACAATATAACTTGTGCAAGGCACTTGGTTGTATTCCCCCAATTTTAAAATAGGGTTTGATCAATCTGTACTTCCCTCATTTTATGATAAAGAAGCATGTGGACATTTGGACTTTTTGGGCTTAGTATCCACATTACCAGGTTGTTACTGAGCATTGAGACATGGATTTAAGATAAATCTATCTGTTATCACTAGCGGCGTGCTGAAGCTAATAAAAATTTCGTGAAATTGAATTTGATTAAGAGCAATAAAATTTTCTCTTCCCTGTTTTCAACCAGACAACTGGCGCATTATTGTACTGTTAATTAAAATATTCTCTTCAATGTTAGCATATAATTCCTACGCACACACATATCATGTTAAATCTTCAGCAGCAATAATTAACTTTGACCAAATATAGTAGTGGTTATTTTAAAACAGTTTTAATTATAAGTCGCACCTTAATAATATTAAATTTGTCATAAACTTTAGTGATATTAGATTTTTTTACCTTTATTGATTACACTAAACTCTAATACTCCCTCCGTTCATATAAGATCACTTTTCTAATTTGATTAGATTAAGTATGTTAGTTAAGTTAGTTATTAACACATAATATTATCTATTTGTCATAACCATAAACCTTTATCCCCACTCATTAGAATTGTTATGGTTAATTTGAGAAAAACTTTGGAAAAATTAGAAAGTGGTCTTATATTTAGAACAAATTGAAATGTGAAAGTGATTTTATATTTAGGAAGGGAAGGAGTATCATATTAATATGATAAAACACACAAGATATATCAATCACATGATCAGGAGCTTGTCAATAAGGAAAAATTACTTATAGGTCTCATTAAACAAGAAAATCTATTGTAAAGACATATCAAGAAATTTATATTTAAAGTTAAGTTTCAATATTTGTAATCTGAGTTGTGGATTTGCAAGTAAATTTGTAAAAATTGAATTATTCTGGAACTTCTCTATATTAAATTTTTATTTTCAGGGACTTATCAACAATCAGTACGTACCACAAAAAATGCAAATATTGGCGCTCCTTTTTGGGCCTTTACTGGCGCTCCACGAAGAGGATTTGTGAATGGTGAGAGAGAGAGGGAGAGGGAGTGAACAGGGATGATTTGAGAGGGAAAAATGAGAAAAGGAAAAGATTAGAGGGTTTGAGTATGAGAAGAGTTTGAGAGAACAAATTACTACCTCCGGTCCTAAATATAGGACCTAGTTGACTTTTTTTTGGAGAGATTAAGGTTGCGAAATATGTTATTAAATGATGACATATTTAATATATTTTTAGATAATCCATTAGTTTATAGGTAAAATAAACTAGTCTAAGGGGAAAAATTAGGTAAATCAATTTATAATTAACTTAATTTTTGCTTTTTTAGGATTTTCCAAAAAAGTGAATCAGGTCTTATATTTAGGACCGGAGGGAGTATTTTTTTAAAATAACATATTGGCATATATTAATTTTTCGAAAAAAATAACATGGGTTGCAATATCAGCGTTTTAAGTGACGATGCTGGCATTGGTGCCTATATCTGGCTCTAAATGCCTCTGATATTGGCATGGTACTCATACCAGCTCTTAAAACACATTTAATATGCAATGCATATTAGTGTTTTGAGTCCAGATATTGACACTGGTTCCTATGTTGCTGTATGTACCACATACGTACAGTGGTGTTTTAAGCGCCGGTATAAGTTATACTGGCGTTCAGATTTTTGAAGGGCCTATAGGGCATTTTTGTAGTAGGGAATTTTCAAATCAATAATTATTTTTTGTCCCTTCTCTTTTTACAATGCTGTTGAGTGTTACCGTATAATGGCTCACCATGTTCCTTTTGGTCATTCACAGGAGATATGAAGACCGCATTATTATTGTTTACCACTTTACCTACTTTGTAATTGCTTCACAAATAAAAAATTAGCCAAAATTCATCACAGATCATTCATGGTTTTCATCCATTTAGATTACCTTTTTTACATTCAGCAACAGATAATACGACAAACGATGAGCATTCAACACTTACAAAATTATATAAAAAAACAAACAAAATGGCCTGAATTTTTAGCTGTCAAAAGGTTTATCACGAATTCTTTTTGAAAATTTATAATCTACAAGATTTAGCTGTTCTTTTTACATCATATAGAACTAAAGACGGGAGAGCGATAGGGTAAAACAATTAGACACATTCACAACTAGTTACAGCCTAAATACACCTCATTAACCCCTAAGCATTATTTCATCCAAGTTGTATACTTTTATTCCCTATGATTTAGTGGGGCACTGAAATTCGGTCAAATAGTAAATACAATTATAATTAAATACCATTTTTTCCAACATTGAATTTTATCTAAAAACAAAATTTACATCAAACACATTTATTAAAACTTTCTCAAACATAAGATTACAATTGTTATAACAGTTTCAATTTAGTGGAAGAAAACACATTCAACTATTATTAGTGATACTTAACATTAAGAGATGTTCATTGTATTTGTTACAAAAGAATGGACTCAATATTTGATGAAAAAGGAATATATCAATATTATCATGATAAATAGTTTTTAATAAAATCATCAATGAATTGACTTCCTCATTATAAAAGGCGGCGGAATATTATCATTCCAAAGTTTCAACATTATTGATTCATTCTATGATATTTCTAGAACGCATTATACTCTTTTCGTTCCTAGTTATAAGACTACTTTGACTCTTTTTATAAATTAAGGGTGTAAAATAATCACTTTAAAATGTTTATAATTATCTTTGTTTCCTTAAATCTAACTTTTTCTCTTTATAAACTAACATATAATATAATTACACATGATATAATATGTCATGATTTAGTTATCTAAATTACTTCTTAACTTTCAAAAAAGGGTAAAGGGGTGTTTATTATATTTAGGACCACACGGTGTAATACATACATTATTGTCAAACTCACAAGTTGAGACTTCGATTTTACCGTTTTTACGGCACTACCAAAAGCAAAACGTGTCACGAGTCACCTAAATTTTCAGTCGTTCAAAATTTGGTAGAAACTCACAAATTTACATTATGAATTCATCGTTTTTACGTTTCTATCTTAAAGAAAATTGTGTTAATAACTTGTTATTAAACATATTTTAATTATTTTTAATTGACCAAATTCAATGAATTTATATATAAATTTCATAGAAATTTCTCTATCGAAATTGTTATAGTATAAACATTGATGATTTTAAATCTACTATCTATATTTAAAATATATTCAACTCAAATTATTATTATTTTTTGTATCTTTTATTTTTTTTTTTTGATTGACTGTATCTTTTATTTATTTATATACAAGAAAGACATGTTTTTTAATAAAGGTAAACTCTTACTAGTTTACAATTCGAGTCTACAATTTGAGTCTATCTTTTTTCCACAAGTTCACTTAAACTCATGATAATTTATCCAAGTTTGAAAATAATGCGCATATGCAGAAAAATAAGGTGGCCATTATCTACGGATTCTGCTTTTTCTATCTTCACCAGTAAAAAATGTAGAAACATAAGTGAATGTCTAGTCGCATCGCACAATAGTCATCCTAGTGGAGAAGATATATGCATAAATCCCAGAAATACCTCTAAAATTGAAAAGGAATAAATGAGACTCTAGAATTAGGAAAATCCTAAGTCAAGCATAAAGGAGGAATTCCATATTTAGCAAAAGAAAAATGCCCCTGGTAATTGATTATATTATTCACATGTTCAAAATGAATACTTTTAAGTTTATCGTATTGATTTTGTATTTTAAGTTGGCAATTTATAACTTATTACCTCCCTCATTTTCTCATTGGCAATTGACCAGGTCAACATTGAAAATGATCTCGTGCTAGCATTCACAAGTAGTTTAAAGTAGACAGTTTCATCTATATTATAGATATTGTCAACTTTAATTTAACAATTCAGAACTCACTTTCCTCTTTATTATTTCAAGAGGCATTGATAAAGCCAATGTTAAAAATCCCCTGATGATAGATTTCACTAGTTCAAAATAGGGATCTCCAACTTTTTTTGGACTGATTTTTTTTTTTATACTGAATAGGGATCTCTAACTTGATTATAACAATTTTCTATTTCATGTTAAAAATTCGAAACTAAGGTCCCTCTTTTTCCTTTACTCAAAATTAGAGGTATACTTGTGTCTTTTGATAAGACATGAAATTCCCATACTCTCTCCCCTTGAGACTGACTTGGGATTTTACTAATTTAAAGGTTCCATTTGTCTTTTTTTCGATTTCAGAGGGAACCGGTTTTTAGGACATTTTTAATATATATGGCGTCCGTACAAGCAAAATATCTTTTCCCCACTTCTAGAATTTTTATTCCCACTTCTTTTTACCATAACTTTTAGGGGAATTTGCACTGTAGTCCCTGGTAAGGGAAATTAATACTGTATGGTCCCAACACATTCCAAAATAATTATCAAGTCCCATGGGCATTTCCTGCAATTATTTGCTTATCTTGAATGATCATTTTGCTCTCATAAGATGAAAGCATAGACCCCTGTAGGGACCAGTGAGATGGAAACCATCTTTAATGAGGGTAAAATGGTCATTGAAGATAAGCAAACAATTGCAGGAAAGGGCCCCTAGGACTTGATAATTATTTTGGAATGTATTGGGACCTTCCAGTATTAATTTCGCTTACCAGGGACTACAATGAAAATTCCCCTAATTTTTATTCCCACTTGAAGTTAAGATATTTTGCGTCTTCATGCTTATCAGACTAACACAGATCGAACTCCAATCGATGACGTTACTCTTGTTGCATCACTCGATGACACCGTGCTAGATAATATTCAGAACAAAGAATAGCTCGTTATCTCGCAATTATGAGCAAAATGATTCTCAACGTTAAAATAAATTTTATTAGATCAAAAGATTTGATATTGATGGTCTAGATATAAATTTTTCTACTTGACAACTTCTTTGAAATAAATCTATTTTTTTTTTTTAAAAAAAGAAATTTCAGTCAGAAGAAAATGGAATTATATAAATTAAAACATTTGAATATTAATAGGAAGAGGTGGAGAATGCACCTTTTAGTGAGAACTTTTAGGGAGAAAATGATAGAAATCAATATAATTTGAGGTAGTTCGGACATGTCTAAAGAATGCTATTAGATGTGTCATCGATGAGGTAAATCAAATATTATGAAGTATAATTAAAAGAGGAAGAGGAAGACTGAGTGAACACTTAGTAATAAAATTTTAGATTTGGTAGAAAATAATATATTTACATAATTAGTTATTAATAGAATATAATAGTGTCTTGTAATCTATGTATCAGTCTTCACATAATGGAATAAGACTTTATTGTTTTTGTGTTGGAGGCATATAAAACACTATAAATACCTCCATACCCATGTCCTTTTTCTTCACAAAACCAATCACCACTATAAACCATAACTCCAAAAAAATGGCCCTCATTACCAAAAGCCTCCTCTTTGTTTTATCAACATTCCTTATAGCTCTCAACTTCTTCACCCACACCACCCATGCTGCATGGTTTGATGTCACAAACCGATGCCCCTACACAGTGTGGGCTGCTGCCACCCCGGTGGGAGGTGGCCGGCGACTGAACCCAGGTGAAACATGGGGCTTTGGCATGGCATCATCTGGAACCGGCGGTGCTCGAATATGGGGTCGAACCAACTGTAACTTTGATGGGTCGGGCCGAGGACATTGCCAGACCTGAGATTGCGGTGGCCAACTCTATTGCCAACTCTCCGGCCAACCGCCAATGACCCTGGCAGAATTTTCACTGAACTCATGGAATAATTTGGACTTTTATGATCTTTCAGTGATAGATGGTTTCAATGTTCCTATGGAGTTTAGTCCAACCTCTAATTGTCCTAGCCTCCGATGTTTTGGTGG
The DNA here is from genome assembly GCA_029929735.1 of Mimosa pudica. NCBI lineage: Eukaryota > Viridiplantae > Streptophyta > Magnoliopsida > Fabales > Fabaceae > Mimosa > Mimosa pudica. The sequence goes on along the minus strand of JAKELP010000012.1, from coordinate 5,035,831 downwards.
TAACTGTCCTGATGCTTATCTTTATCCTGAAGACAACACTAAAACGCATAGTTGTCCACAAGGGACCAACTATAGGGTTGTCTTTTGCCCTTAGATATGTAAGTTGTGTATGTTTGTATGCATGTGTTTTAGTGTTTTCATATTCCCAGCTTTAAATAAAGCATTATGTAATGAGAGTAATCACTCTCGGCCACAGTTTGAACTTGTATTACTGAGAATATAATAAATTCTCAGCCTATATATGAAAAATATTTATGCACGCGCGCTTGGATGGATGTCTATTATTTCTGTTATTATCCTCGTCGTTATCGACGGGGCTGCTTATTTGATAAATTCTCAACCATGAGCTTCAACGTAAATACTGTTATTGGTTATTAATGTAAGAGTTAGTTGTGAGTTAGATTGGATTATGAATACTAGACCCAAATCCACTTGTGCTTTGGTGTGTGTTTGACTAGACTTATATAGAAAAGTTACTTATTTTTTTAGTTGACTTATTTTTAAGACAATTTTAAAATAAGTCAAGATTGTGAAATGAGATTTATGTTTAGATAAGTTGTGAAAAAAGTGACTTATTTTCCAAAGTTTAATTGTGTGTTTGGATTATTTATGATTGTTTGGATATATAAAATGATTGAAAATTAGCGGGGTCCATATCATAAGCTACTTATAAGATGAAAATATAAGCTACTTTTTTCTATTTATGAAATAAACTACTTATTTTAAATAAGCCAATTGAAAAATAAGTCTTATCAAACATACCATGAGCACAATCTGCTTAAAATAGACTATTTTTTTCAAAATATGTAGCTTATTTGAGTAAAATATGTTCATCCAAATATGTGTTAAAATAGTTTGTATCAAAAGACAATTTCAATGCAAAAAAAAAAACAATTTCAGTGCAAATGATTTACTTTTAGGGATATTAATACAATTGTTTTACAAACATTTCATTTAAATATATCCAATTAAGTTGAGCATATCTTATGTTAAACATTGTGGTAGTATTTTTTATTTATATGATAAAATCCTTAATACATATATCAGATTTGACCCAGGATAAAACATATCCCAAGGATAGACTCCATCAGGGAAAGTACTACACGAAATTAAAGAATTGAGCTTATTATTGATAAAACAAGATGATGAGATCCAGCAAGAAGACACTTCAACTTCAAAAGATCATTTGAGGATTCCAAGTGGACCAATTACAAGAGCAAGATCTAAGAGCATTAAGGAGACACTGAATGGACTAGTGCAAGAAGCATGGGCAAAGCAAATGACAATTGGTTCAACAATTGGACATAAAGATGCTGAAAACGTCACAAATGTTATTTGGGCTGAACATGGACATGTTGATCATATTTTGGGCTCAAAGACATCAACTTAAAGGGTTTGGACCAAGAGCTACACATGGGAAGCTTCATTTGGGCTTAAATAATGTAATTTTGGGCTTTAAACACTTGTTAATTTTGGCCCATTATTTTTGTGCGAATTTTATGTTAAACTTTACTTCTTTGTAACCTTTAAATACCTTGTAAGCCTCTTTTGAAGGCAGACTTGAATTTGAGAATAGAAGTTGCTTTATGCACTTTGTTGAGAGGGTTTCTCTCTAGGGTTCTTCATTGAACTAACAGACTTATCAAGGATTGATCAACCTTGTGGCGTCTTCCAACACTTCGGGTCCTTGTTCTTCCGTGCTCAACAAGGGTTCAAGTGGATCGTTCTAACCTTTGTTTAGCTTTCTTGGGGTTGTGTTCATCTTAGATTGTTGTGGGTCCGGGTTTATCCCTGGTGGGTTCGCACCATCTTGGCATCAGAGCTTCAGATCTAAACTCAGGTTCTTTGTGTTCTTGTTTTTTCATTGTTTTGTGTCTTTTCATCTTTTCTGATTCTGTTTTTAGGTCGTAATTGTTTCTGTTTGTTCGTCGACTTCTCCTTTGAGTTTCGCGACGTGTAGTATGTCATTTTGATAGTTCAGAATCTGATCTTGCTTCTCGTTTTGGAATCGTCCCAATCCGACTTTTCGTTCGCTAGTTAGAGTCGTTTTAATTTCACGCGTTTTCTGAAAATTTCTGGGTTCATTTGGCTTGGAAATTCTGTTTTGGGTTTTATTTGTTTTGATTCTGTGATATTTCAATTTTCTGGGTTCAAATTCTGTTTGGTTGCAAAAAAAAAAAAAGAAGCAAAAAGAAAAGGAAGCAAAAAAAAAAAATAGAGAAAAAAAAGAAGAGTAAAAAAAAGTGAAAGAAAGAATTATTGTAATTGTTGTGTTGAGATTGTTCTTAGCAAGTGTAGTCATATCACTACCACAGATTGCCCCCTCTACATGCGCTTATTTTGGCCTCTACATACGCTTATAAAACGCATGTAGAGGGGGGCGCTGGTAAAGGCTCTACATGCGCTTTTAAAAAGCGCATGTAGAGAGGGGCTCTACATGCGCTTAAAGCGCATGTAGAGGATAATACCTCTACATGCGCTTTAAGCGCATGTACATCTACATGCGCCTAAAGCGCATGTAGAGGGGGTATATCCTCTACATGCGCTCCAAGCGCATGTAGAGCTATATTTTTTTTATATATATTCTTTTTTTACATTTGCCACATACACGTACTTTTCTGCCACTGCACCAATGGTGTATACAAATAAGTCAACAGAATCATTTAACCAAAATATACCAAAATCAGTTACATTCAAAACCTAATAATATATATAAACATCACCAAAATATATGCACTACTGCCATTGCACCAAAAGAAGATCTACCTCATCACCAAAATATTTGCCACTTGCACCAAAGAATCAAAAAGATATGAACCTACATGAAAGAATAGTATAATATCAAAGATGAACTAATAAACAAGCCACAATTGATCATAAGTCAAAACGAAAATTCCTTCAAGTAGTCATAATATAAAACTACCAATTCCTCCTAAGTAAGACTACATGCAGGAAAGATCATATGTACCTCAACGCCACAAATGAAGATGATCTCAAGTAAAACACCAAAAGGGATATCATCAACCTACATGACAAAATAGCATTACATAGAATAAACAAGCATGTTACATAACAAAATTTCATAAGACAAATCCACAATTTTTTATTCAAGTAATATATGAAGATACCTTAGTAAAACCTAATAAGTAGCAGGTGGCTGATTAAGAACAACAGGTTCAACAATGGGGTATACAAATTTGCTCTATTCTTCAATAACTTCTCCAACTTGCGCCTTGGAGAGGCTGTCGAAACGACAGTCTTCATAATACTGGATGGACAGAAACATGTAAGTAGCAATTAAATTTAAGTTAGTTAAAACTAATCCACACATACAAGCAAATATGTGAACAAATTAAAAGAGTTTTAAATTAATGGAAAATTTCAGAACTTACCTTTTCTGGGACCACCAGTTGATCATGAGTGACAATATCTTTCATAAATTTCATGACATAATACCCGCAATCATTATCATTCGGTTGGAATGGGCACTACAACAAAAAACCACAAATGTGTCGAAAGACTTTTATATGATTACAGTCCATAATTCAAATCATTGTTTTAGCATGTATAATTAACCTGAATTTTGAGCCAGTCATATGCTTTGGAGTATTTCATTTTTTTACTAGACCTACAAGAAGTGATCACACTAAAGTCGAGACAAACAAAATTAGTAAGAGTGACATTTATAAATGAGTTAACATAATTTTGTAAGGTTAAATCATTACCCATTGATAAACATCATATACGAAGGTCTATTTTCAGGTTTACCCGACCTAATAGGATCCAGATAGTACACCACAGGCTTTGGTGCAACGGGATTGAATGCAAGGAGAACCCAATGATTCCTAAAATGTGATTAATAGTTATATACATGTAAAATTTGGGGAAATAAAAAAAATTATTAATGACGAGTAAGAACTTACCCTACATTCACTGGGGCTAGAAACAATGTTTTATCTGAAGAAGAGCTCCCCAGACGTGCTTTCACGTCACCTTCATCCCAATAGGTAGTTGTTTCAGTCACCATTGAGGTTGTATTTGGATCTATGAATGCGAAATTGACATTTTCTCCTGGCACAATTATTTCATCATGCAAATACCTATACAAAAAAACATATCAACACATACAATTATTGTAATTTAAATACTAAATGACAATGTAAGAAACCACAATAACATAAAAATAAATTCAACATTACATACTTGATCCATATGTTGATCGCTGACGCACTAATCCATTCCTGATTAACCACATCCATAATTACTTCACTACCTAGGTGTTCACTGACACTCTTGTAATAAATTGTCCTTGTCAATTTAACTTCAATTTGTTGAAAATCAGGTAGTTGTTTTGTCAAGTTCTTTAGTTTAATACTGAATGATTCAGAGGGATGTGGTTGGGTGACACGAGTAAGAGTCGGCTGATGCGGTTGGGTGTCACGAGGAGTAGGAGTTGGCTGTTCAAGAAATATGTCAATAATTCTTTCTACAAAATGAGTGCTAGCTAATGTGAATCCATTAGTAAATAGTTACCTTCAAACTCTTTTTCCGAGGTTTAGTCGGAATAGCAGAACGTGGCTGGACATCATGGCGGTCTGTTTTCCCCAATTCCTTCCTTTGTCCTTTTTTGGGCTGTAAAACATAGTAAATAAGCAATTAGACATACTAATTAAATCTCTTTATCTATTATATATTAAGTATAACTAACTAAGTAATCACCTCTGATTGAAGAACCATCCACTTTTTGGGCCATGCCACAAAAGAACCTATTGCGTCAACGACCACGTTCATTCCATCAATGGGATACGGCAACGGTGAATTATCTCTAAGAGAGATGTGGATGGACACCCTCACCGTGCCTGCAGGGAGAGGCGAATTGTGCAATATTTTGCTCCCATCATTGAAGACATAAGCCAGAGCAACCAGAGTATTCCAGGACAGATCAGAATATAGTTGACAATAAGACTCACCCTACAAATGAATGTTCACCTTCAATTATGAAGTAACATTTCATAAAAACATTAATATTTAAAAGTAAAAAAGCATAACGCTTACCTCTGGAATGGGGGCACTTTCCATTGTACAACTATAGTTCTCCATGACCGGGCTTTCATGAGCCGATGGAGCATGAGATTGATGGCCTGATTCCTGACCTCGCCCTGATCGAATCTCATTAACTTGTTCTTGCAAGTTTTCACAAAATGCGTACAAGGCCTTGTACTGCTTCTCAAGTGTGGACGTTTGGTGGCTTTTCAGCTTCTCCTTAAAAAATTGTGAGGGCAAAACACCAAACCCCATGCCCCTGACACGACTTGTACTTTCTGAGAGGCCAAGTGTTCGGCCAAGCAAGTCATCTAGGCCATGGGACGGGATTTCTCCTGATGCACCTTGCTTTAGTTCAATCTGTAGGAAGGAAATGATAATGGTTGGTTATGTATCAAGCAATATAAGAAACTGAGAATATAACCAAGAAAATGACTTACTGCTCGATCACGAGCCGCTTTAATGGAATCATGGTGTATAGTCTCATCCTTCTTTGTATGACCTTCCAACCACAAGTCAAGGCGATCTACTTTGCCATTAGGGTCAGCAGTCAACTGTAACCGAAAAATAGGTTAACATGAATTAATTATAGGAACATTCATTTATATCATTAATGAAGATGTTAACGTACCATTTCATGCTGTAAATCAGCATACTTATTTCTACCACGCATATACGGGTATAGGTTGCTTCCCGCTGTAATGGAGAGGGTGTTTAAGCAATATCATTACACCAACAAGTTGTAATGGAGCTTTGCAACACTAAGTTAGCATGCAGGAACACCTTATGAGCTCTGAGGAGGATCTCTTATGCATGGTTTAATGTTTTGCCCTTCAGTAGAGTCTCTACATGCGCTTTAAGCGCATGTAGAGAGTGTTTAAGCAATATCTTAACACCAAAATGTTCTAATGGAGCTTTGAAACACTAAGTTAACGTGCAGGAACACCTTATGAGCTCTGAGGAGGATCTCTTATGCAGATTTAATGTTTTGCCCTTCAGTAGAGCCTATACATGCGCTTTAAGCGCATGTACAGGCTCTTTCACAAATAAAAACCCTCTACATGCGCTTTAAGCGCATGTAGAAGCTGTTTAAGCAATATCATTACTCTAAAAAGTTGTAATGGAGCTTTGAAACACTAAGTTAACATGCAGGAACACCTTATGAGCTCTGAGGAGGATCTCTTATGCCAGATTTAATGTTTTGCCCTTCAGTAGAGCCTCTACATGCGCTTTAAGCGCATGTACAGGCTCTTTCACAAATAAAAACCCTCTACATGCGCTTTAAGCGCATGTAGAGAGTGTTTAAGCAATATCTTAACACCAAAATGTTCTAATGGAGCTTTGAAACACTAAGTTAACCTGCAGGAACACCTTATGAGCTCTGAGGAGGATCTCTTATGCCAGATTTAATGTTTTGCCCTTCAGTAGAGCCTCTACATGCGCTTTAAGCGCATGTAGAGGGTGTTTAAGCAATATCATTACACCAAAATGTTGTAATGGAGCTTTGCTACACTAAGTTAGCGTGCAGGAACACCTTATGAGCTCTGAGGAGGATCTCTTATGCATGTTTTAATGTTTTGCCCTTCAGTAGAGCCTATACATGCGCTTTAAGCGCATGTACAGGCTCTTTCACAAATAAAAACCCTCTACATGCGCTTTAAGCGCATGTAGAAGGTGTTTAAGCAATATCATTACTCTAAAAAGTTGTAATGGAGCTTTGAAACACTAAGTTAACGTGCAGGAACACCTTATGAACTCTGAGGAGGATCTCTTATGCAAGTTTTGATGTTTGCCCTTCAGTAGAGCCTCTACATGTGCTTTAAGCGCATGTAGAGGCTCTTTCACAAATAAAAAGCCTCTACATGCGCTTAAAGCGCATGTAGAGGATAATACCTCTACATGCGCTTTAAGCGCATGCGTTGCCATCTACATGCGCTTTAAGCGCATGTAGAGAAGGAGATATGTACATGCGCTTCCAGCGCATGTAGAAACTCTTTGTACATGCGTTTTTTGCACTGCATTTATGAGCGCATGTAAAGCTACGCTGGTATAGGCTTAATTTGTAGTAGTGTATCCAGAAAAATCAATTCTTGAAATTGAAATTGTGCTATTGAAATTGTCCTTTGTTCTACATGTTACACTCTCTTGATATCTAAAATTTCTAAGTGTTGGCTGATTCCACAAGTTGTGAAAGATTTGATTAAATTGCTTAGTTCTTTAAAGAGCCTCAAGAGGGAACTAAGAGTGGAAAAAGGCAAGAGTGTTATACATCAAGTTAAAAGCCAAAAATAGTGAAACACGAGTGTAGAGTGACATTCTTGAGTGAAACACGTGAGGAATTTGTGAGGTATTTCATTTCACTAACATTATCTTTTGAGTTACAATGTCTAGTGCAGGTGAAACATCCAATGGTTACAACAATTCAAGGAATGCAGCAGTTAACATGAGGCAAATACAACAACAATTTGCACGATTGGAAGTGGTATTTGGAGAAATAAGAGATAGGATGGATAGGCAGGATGAGACCATTGCCAATTTACAAGGGGAGAGACCACCTAGAAGGCATGATAGGCGAAGAGAGGTTTTTATGGGTGAGTCGAATTCTGAAAATAATAGTGAGGGAGAATTTGAATTTGAATATGGATATGGAGGGGAGAGGAATAGACATAGAGGAGATAGACATGGAAGGAGACATGAGAGGGATAAAAATAGATTGGATGGGAACCTTGGGAGCATAAAATTGAAAATTCCAGCTTTCCAAGGAAGGGGTGATCCTGAAGCATATTTAGAGTGGGAGCGAAAGATGGAGATGATTTTTGATTGCCATAATTATACCGAAGCTAAGAAGGTGAAGTTGGCAGCAATAGAATTCACTGATTATGCTATGGCTTGGTGGGATAAATTGGGTATTAATAGGAGAAATAATGGTGAGAGGCCAGTGGCAACATGGAGAGAAATGAAGACTCTTATGAGGATGAGATTTATTCCCAACCATTACTACAGAGAGCTTTATCAAAAGTTGTAGACCCTAGAACAAGGTTCTAAGAGTGTGGATGAATACTTCAAGGAGATGGAATTAGCTTTGATAAGAGCTAATGTGCAAGAAGATAGGGAAGCTACAATGGCTCGATTTCTGAATGGGCTAAAGAAAGAAATTGCTGACGTAGTGGAGTTGCAACATTATGTTGAGCTTGAAGACATGGTGCATATGGCTATTAAGGTGGAGAAACAACACAAGCGCAAGGGTGTTTCAAAATTCAATTTTGGTTCAAAGCCTTTCTTGAAACAGAGTTGGAAGAAAGGAGAGGGAAGTAGCCAAAGGGAGACCACTAAAGAGAAAGGAGAATATGACGGATGGAATTGAGGTAAATATTCAAGATGAATATGAAGGAAATGAAGATTCGAGCAAGTGTACACTCCAAAAAACTTTATAAATAGGAGGAACTTGGAGAGCTTTATTTCTTTTCTTTTCTTAGCTCTAACTTTTGCTTCAACTGACCTCTTAGGTTGTCAACTTAGCGAGCCTTTGTTTTTTGCTCTCTCTTTTTTTAAGCTCTAATTTTTGCCTAAGTCGCCCATTTGGGTTCTCAACTTAGCGAGCTTTTTTGTGCTTCTTTTTTAAGCTCTAATTTTTGCCTAAACCGACCATTTGGATTTTTAACTTAGCGAGCTTTGTTGTGCTCTATCTTTTTCGAAACTCTAATTTTTGCCTAAGTTGCCCGTTTGGGTTTTCAACTTATTGAGCTTTTGTGCCTTTTTTAAGCTCTAATTTTTGCTTAAGTCACCCATTTGAGCTTCTTTTTTTTGCTCTAACTTTTTCCTGAGCCGCTCTTTCGGGTTTTCGGCTCAGCGAACTTTTCTCCTTTTTTTCCTTTTTTTTTGGCTCTAACTTTTGCCTGAGCCCCTTTCGGGTTTTCGGCTCAGCGAGCTTCTCTCCTCTTTTTTTCTTTTCTTCTTATTGTTTTTTTTGCTCTAACTTTTGCCTGAGCCGCCCTTTCGGGTTTTCGACTCAGCGAGCTTATCTCCCTTTTTTAGCTCTAACTTTTGCCTGAGCCGCCCTTTCGGGTTTTCGGCTCAGCGAGCTTCTCTCCTTTTTTAGCTCTTCTTCTACAACTTGGTGAAGTCTAAACTTTTTTTAAAGAGAGTATTCTTACAACAAAATGACCTCCATGATGGTAGAAATGTGCACGTGCACCATCACCAAGAAAATTGAGTGATTGTAAGGGTAAAATGTACACCAGAATGTAAGGGAGATATTTGGTGAATGGATACGAAAGGAATGTCATAGAGCTGAAAATAGATGAAAATGTGGCTCTTAGATTTGATGGAAAAATGAAAGTTTTGATCTTTTCTATATCAAGCAAATTCACCCTTAAATTTTAGTTTGAAAAAGATACATGCCAAGTTCTAGATTGGTAAGGGATAAGTGGAACACACATTAAAGTGAAATAATATCTGTAGGCTTAAATCCTCACATGGCTTATGTAATCATCATTACATTGCATTGAAGTTAAACAATTTACCCTTTAACTAGCCTCATCAAAGTGAAATTCAATTTTTCTTTTTCTTTTAAAAAAATGCATTTCCTCTATGCATGCAACTTGTGAATCAATTTTTGGATTTGACACATTTGGAAAGACAACCATTTTAGGGAGAAGGGTGAAGAAGATAGGATGACATAGAAAAATGTCAAATGAAGTCATTTAAGGAGAAATAGTATATGCAAACATTATTGAATGAAGATTTAACATCTTATTTCATTTATTATCGTTTGTTTTTTCAGATGGGGATGCCTTTTAGACCAATTAAAATCTCCATAATTATTAAAGACTTCATATCCTCAAGATGTCTATTACATCATAGGGAAATGAAAGTAACAATGACCTAAGAGGATTACCATTCCCTCCTCAAGGAATTTATTATCTCATAGGGAGATCAAGAGTTGATCGTTAGGGCCATAAGGATATCACGTCCTATTTGGCTTAAGACCTTCACTGCATGATGTGATTCTTTGGATATAATAACCTCTAATTCCTCAGAGAATTCAATATTCTTCAGGGATTCCTCAGAGAATTTAATATTCTTCAGGGAGTTTTAGAATTGATCATTAGGTAATAAGGATTTTAACCTAAGACCTTTATAGAATGAGGCTTTAGGTGTAAGATCCTCTAATTCCTCAGAGAACTTAATATTCTTCAGGGAAATTAAAAGTTGATCCTTAGAAAAGAAGAAAGTTGAGTTCATTCTATCTAAGATCTTATAAGAGTACATATAGAAAGAAGATGCATTTTATATATTGAATGAGAATGATTATGAAAAAAAATAAATGTCCTATAGTGTCCTATCATGGGAATAACCTTAGGGTGGGTCATGTACCCTATAAAAGAAAGTGATAATTAATTGGGTAGGCTTCTAAATTCCTTCTAATAAGTGAAATGGTTTTAGGCTGTCCTAATCCTCACAAGGTCTTCTAGTTGCCCTCATCATGATGATGAAGACCCCACTAACAAAAATTAACCTTCAGGTGAAACGCGTGGCTGTCACCCAAGAGGGGGGGTGAATTGGGTGAGGGAATAAAACTTTAACTCTTTTCGAAAGACTGCTTGTGCTTGGTGAAGATGTTAATAAGTAGTAGTATGCACAAGTCAGTATGTTTTGTGATGCAAAATAGAATGTTTAAATGTAAATTTAAGCACACATAAATTTATCCTGGTTCGGTCACCCAGACCTACATCCAGTCCCCAGGCTCCACCTGAGATTTTCAATCCACTATTCTTGTTTAAACCGGGCACAAGAGAAGCCTTTACACTTTAGGTTTTACGAGCACGGGTTCACCTAACAACCCACAGGTTTTACAACGGGTTCACCTGCAAACCTTACAAATGCAAGTTTTTCGGGCTAACTTGCAACCTATGGAGATTTAGAAAACTTCTAAATGCTCCCCCTTACAAAATGTAAGATTACAATTATGTTCACTCTATGAACTGATTTTGTTAAACACTTAAGCTCAAAACTAACTCTCTCGAAGAGTGGATGATGTTACTCACTTAAGTACAAATGAATCACTCTCTAAGAATATTACATATCAAAGTCCGAGAGTAGAAGATGAGAGGAATAATGTTTCAGACAATAAGCTCTGTTCTCTCTCACTCTTAGTTCTTCTGAATGTAGATGTTCCTTTTATACCAGCCTCTGATTATCCAACCGTTGGAGAGGCAATAAGGCCGTTTGAATATAGCCGTTGGGCCTTGTTTACGTTGTCCTCATTAATGCACAGCAGAGTTGACTTTGCTTTATCTGAATAGGGTGCTTTGTCCAGCTGTTCTGTCAACACTGTTCTGACAACACTGTTCTGGCAAAAGTCGATCTGACATCTATACACTGTACGGTCTGACTCTTGCTTGTTGTCAGATGATGACTTCGTTCCTCAAGCATAAGTCCAGGATGCTAAGAGACTTACTATCGGAAGCTCTCTTGCTAACTAAAGTGAAGCTCGTGGACTCTAACATTCTGCTTGCTATCATAGAGGAACTTTGTCTTCCAAGCACTTGTCCATGAATGATAAGAGTGCTTTGCTATTGGATGCTCTCTTGCTATCAGAAGCTCTCTTATGGACTCCGACTCTTGTGGGTAGTATGAGCTTTGTCATCATGAAGGAATCTTCAGATTATGTTCTCCTTATCTCTCATACTCCTCATGCTTGGTAGGTAACAATGTTGTTTGAATATCTGTTATCCTTTTGTTACCGTTGGAAGGAACATCTTCTTAAATGCTCAGCAGGGTTGACTTGCTTTATCTCTGAAAAGTAGTCCTGACACCTCTGCTCTGACAAAAGCATTCTGACTTCTGAGTATGTGACATTTACTCTTGTACTCTTGCTGACGGATGATCATCGTTCATCCGGAAGTGTCAATCTTGCTCTGGAAGTGTTAATCTCTGAAATCCAATGCCAAGAGTCTTTCCATCCGGAAGCTCAGTTGCATTCGGAAGTGTGATTAAGTTCTGCACATACTGGTTAGTCCAACATAGCAATATATATAATCAGATATAGTAAAACTATACATGTTGTGGGAAGTAGTCTTACTTAGACTATGTTCTGACTTAGTGTAATGTCTACTGACTCTAAGGGATCTCTATTCCAATAGTCAGCTTAAGTCTCGTTAGTTTACTCTAAGTCTTCCTAAGTGACTCAGTGTGTCATTTGTTCATGCTATGTATATTAAGTCAACACACAATCACATGAAGTGGGAGTTTACTTAGTCTAGGATGTATCCGGAAGCACTTCCACATCCGGAAGTAAAACTACTGGATGAAGGATTTTGTTCACTATCACTCACTCTTGCTTAGTCTATTTCATTCCTAACAGTCAACGCTAGTCACTGAGCTATCGGAAGCACTTTCACTTGACGTAGTGAACTCACTGATGCTTAGGGTTATACTTCTTTTATCAGCCTGTTCCAGTCTAAATCCAACAGGAAGTAATTTCACTTGACGAGGCTGATTCATTGACGCTTGGGGTCATTCTATTCTATCAGTCTGCGCCAGTCTAAATCTAACAGGAAGTGCTTTCACTTGGCGAAGTAGACTCACTGACGCTTGGGGTGAAATCTATTCTATCGCTCTGCTCCAGTCTAAGTCTAACAGGAAGGAAACTCACTTCCAGTTGAGTCATAGCTTAGTTTTAAGGTTTGTGTACCTAATGTTCATGGACTAAGCTAAATCCCTAGTGTGTTACTCGCTGCCGCTGGGGGATGACACATTTATCCGTGTGCGCGGGTCCTAGTCTATCCGGAAGTGATTCTGCATCCGGTTGTGATTCCGCTGTGGGATGAGTCTTTCATCCGTGAGCGCTAGTCTTAATTCATTCGGAAGTGAATCCGCATCCGGTTGTGACTTTAGTGCTAATACTTCCGGAAATGATCTTGCATTCACAAGTGATCTAACTCAGGGTTCTAACCATGTCATCTAATCCTTCCTAAGTGTCAATTATGTTCTTTTAAGTACTAGACCATATCATACCTAAGTCATCATCAAAACTTAAGATTCTAACATCAGGGAGTAGTGAAAACTCCTCAGAGATTAACATTGTCACATGGGTAACAATTAGAATGAAGTCTTCACAGTAACCTCAGGGTTATAAAACCTCTAGGAAACCATTAGAAATTTCCTCTCACTAATGTACTCTCGACCCGGGTACTCTCGACCCGGGTATAGGGCCCAATAATGTGTGTGAGATAGTGTAAGTGGGAGTGTGTGAAGAGGGCATAAAACCCTGAGATACTACCCAAACTCTCATCTGCTAAACAGATTAAAGAGAAACGATATATACAAACAATATGAAGAATAAAGAATTAAACAAAAATAAATGACAAAAAAAATAAATAAATGAATAAAAGAATAACATAAATAAAATAAAATTAATATTAAGGCCATAGTTATTTTTAAACAATAAATTTAAATGGGCTTGACTCTAAAAAATATTAAAATTTCCCCAATGGAGTCGCCAAACTGTAGCACCCTAAAAATTAGGTTAAATTAAGATGAAAAATGGAGCCGCCACCAAAATTTTTAAAAAGGAGATTTTGGAAAACCTTTTAAAATAATAAAAAATAAAAATAGGGTTCGGGAGTCGATTGTTCGTGGGGAAGGTGTTAGGCACCCCACAGCACCCGTTCAAGAGAACGGTTACCCTAAGTTAGTTATTTAAAAGTAAATATGACCTTAATTTTAATTTTATTTTAAATTACCTAGAGAAATAAATATATACAAATAAAAATAAAACAAAAAAAGGGGAAAAAATAATTTTTACATTTTTGGACTTGACCTAGGGCCTACGTACCCTTAAGGGATCAAAGCCCACGTAGTTCGGGGGTAGAAATGCGTGTCACTTAGTTGGTGTTTTTTAGGAAAATGATTTTTTGATTTTTGAAATAAAGTTTTATATTTGGTTTTGTGTTTTTTATTCAAGAAAAACCCATAGTTTATTAGAAAATATATTTCTTGAAATGTGTTGGATTAAACTTCCTGAGGAGATTTAATATCTCTCACGGAAGAATAATCATTCATGATTGAGGAGGTTGTAAAAACCTTCACACAACATGAACACCATTTTGAAAATAATTTGATTATTTTTTTTTTGACAAATGTTTTACTTTTATTGGAGTTGATTTATTTGAGAAAAAAAGAAATTATTTACAATAATGTACCAAGCAATGATCAAATATCAACATATTCATGGTAGAAGAAGGAGATAGGGAGAATTCATACCTTTAGATGCATATAAGTGTGTGTCATCACATGTGTTGCGCCTTTTCTAATATTCTTCTCTTTGGAGCCTCTCACTATTTCTTTTCTTTGCTCTAAAAACCTAGTCTTTCTCTATAAAATCCTTCCCCACCAAAAAAAATGATCCCCTTCTATGCTCTCTTGCACTAACTTATATAGGCCACCACTCTAGGGTTTGCCTCTTTGATTCATTTATGTGATCAATCAAATTACCAAGATGATAATTCAATCAAATTTGATGAGTGCATCATTATTTCCTTTCATTGTCTTATTCCTTTCAAAACTTTCTTATTTATCACAATCAAATCAAATTTCTATTGGTTACTCACATTATTGTGATTATAATTTGTTTCCATTTTATTTCCTAATTCAAATAATCATATTTGACTTTTATACAATTTGAATTATACTTGCCTTACAAGAAAGAAATCAAGAGAGCATATCTTTAACATTTTTTATTTTTTTATTCTTTTATGTTTTATTTATTTTTTCATTTTTTACTCTTTTATATTTTTTAAAATTTAGTGGGGTCCGGACAAAATAGGGTGTTTACAGTGATTAACAAAAAAAGGCACTAAGATCTGCCTCCCTGCAACAAAAGGCCAGAAGCAGAAGCTGGGGAAGATTCTAAAGAAAAACGGGAGTGATCTTGGTTCTTACTATCAACAACTCCCATTCAAGTAAGGAAGAACACAGAAGAAGGCAAGGGCAAATAATATCTTCTTTTCATATTACCACAGGTTGCGATGCACATACATTTTTATTTTTAATGAAACATCATATACTATGGGAATATGAGGTTTTTGGAGGTTCAAAGTCAATGAGTATATTAAGTGATACTTGATGTGTTATTAGATAATGATTATGTAAATTAAATTTAGATTTCATATACTCCCCTAGTCTCAAATATAAAACATATTTACCTATTTAGATTATATTAAGGAAATTAGTTAAATTAGTTAAACCAACATGATATTACCAACTTATCCTAACTATTTACCTTTACTACCCTCTCCCTCTCTTATTTGTCTCTTAGGTGGAAAATATAATCATATATGAGGATAAATTGAGACATATTTAATGAAATAATTAACACTTATCTTTTAAGGTCTTTTATTTAAGGGCAAAGGTACAAAAATAGTCACCATAAATTTAAAAATTGGCAACTATAACTCTGGTAAATTGAAGGGGGCAAAACTGTACACTGTAAACTAAAATGGGGCAAAATCATACATTGTAAACCAAAATGAGGCAAAAGTAACATCTCTGTTAGGACCGAGTTAAACAGACATTTTCCAGACGTGGGCTCCACCATCAGTAAATGACATGTCAATTTCAAAATCTAACGTGAAAGCTAAAATGCATCTGTTGAACCCTAAATCACTAAATACGAACTCTAAACCCCCAAATCATTTCGATAAGAAACCAAATAGAACCCCAAATCATGTGAAATTCACCTTACTTCTACGTAATCATCTGAAAAAAATAAAGTCTCATCAACATATTGCACCCTTATATGTATGACACATCATTTACTGATGGTGGGGCCATGTCTGGAAAACGTACATTTAAATTTATGATGGCTATTTTTACACATTTGCCCCATTTTGATTTACAGTGTACACTTTTGCCCCCTCCAATTTACCAGAGTTATAGTTGCACATTTTTAAATTTACGATGACTATTTTTGTGCCTTTTCCCTTTATTTAAAACATTACATATTTAGTTATTGTTTTTTATAAATTAAAAAGAGATCATCCATGTTTTTAATAATTAAAATAGATAATAAAAATAGAACAATTAAATTATCCACAATCCCCCTTTCAGTCTCGTGCCCCCTCCCCCACAAAAAAAAAGAAAGAACCAAATCCCCCCCCCCCACAAACTAGTATGAAGGTATGTTGATAAAATTATTTGAGCAATGAGAATATTTTAAAAGATAAAATTAAAGAGAGTCTAAACTATAAATATTTAAAGTACTATTATTACTATCAATGAATTGTTTTTAAAAATATAAATTTAGATTACATTAATATTTTAAAACTTAGCCGAGAATTAAACTCACTCGTGTATAAAAACAAAAGAAAAGTCAAACTCCGCCCACAACCTCCCCATCCAAAGTTCCAAACCCCCACCCAAAAAAAAACCAAGTTTCCCTTGGGGACCCCCTCCATACCAAAGTTCACACTATGACTAAATTTTTATGTTCGTTTAACTTTCCAAATAATTTTAATTCAGATTAAATGTAATATTTTTAATTTGAGTAAGAATCAAACTCACCCATACATAATACAAATGAAGAGTCAAATTATAAAAACCCAACTTCTGTCATCCAATCTCCCCAAAAAAACAAATTTCCCTCCTTACATCCCATTCAAAAGTTCACTCACCTAATAGCATCCATGAATCACTTGGGGGAGAATCAATCTCGCCCATTTATAATACCAATAGAAAAGTCAAACTTCATATCCCAACAACGTTCCCTATCCAAAACCCGTCCAAAAAATAAACCAAATTTCTCCCAAGCATAGCCCTCAACTAAAAGTTCACTTGGTCTAAATTTTTTGATGGTCGATCTTTTCAAATAATTTCAATTCACTTGGTATAAATTTTTTAATTGGGTAAGTGAAAGCTAATTATATATGATTGATATTAGCGGTGGTTTTGGTAATAACATAAATTTTTCAAATTGTAGAAACGTTCAAAGAGACGGAATTATACTGCGAATTAATGAGGTTTAAATTCAAATTGGTCATGTGATTGTTCTTTTATTATGACTGAGAATATGACTCATAATGACTAATTGTTTTTATAATAATCAATGAGACTCCATTAATACAGTTTCCTGAATAAGCCACAATTGGAACTGGTTCTAGTGTGAACACAAAGAAGGTTAAAACCCACTTTTCTTGAATAAGCCACAATTGGAACCGGTTCTACTGCAACAAAAGGCCAGAAGCAGAAGCTGGGGAAGATTCTGCAGAAAAACGGGAGTGATCTTGGTTCTTACTATCAACAACACCCATTCAAGTAAGGTAGACGAAGACGAAGAAGGCAAGGGCAAATAATATCTTCTTTTCATATTAGCACAGGTTGTGAACATTTATCCTTACATGAGAAGTGTAACCTTGTTACCTCATATAAAGTAATCTTGATGCAAGTCGTTGTCCCCTTTATGACTAAAATTTGCTATCCAAACGGTTGGAAGAGCACATTGCACTAGGATTATATGTAATCAATCAAACTGCAGTGCATTGAACCAAATGGTCAATCATGCATGCATATATATGTTTTCAGCTGGCTGATTTATTGACCAAGGCAGCATGAAGAACATATATGCAGATACCAAAAGTTCAATAAATTACATTGAAGTTCATATATAAGTACCGAGGTTAATATTAAATTACATGAATTCAGAGTTGTTGATGCAGCTCAATAAGTTGTTATTGGCAACTCATTAAAATCATTTTTATTGATAAATCAATAAGCTAACATTGACAATTTATCTAACTTAAATATATAACTCATATACTTACTTTCAATTTAATTTAGTGACTTTTCAAAACATGATTATTATTATAATTACGTTCCAATGAGAACTAACTGTCGAAATTTCCTTCGCCCATGAAATCAGCCCCTCTTTTATTTTCCATCTATTAAAATACCAATTCCCATTTTAATATGCTTCATACTATGTATATCTCTCCCTAAATACATTCCCAGCTCACACCATATTTTTGAGAGAGCCCTCTCTAATCCCACTTTCCATTGAGCTTCATCGTATATAACCACCAAAAGTAAAGCCTCCACAAAGAAAAAGCCAGAAGCGAAAAAGTTGGGGGAAGATTTTGAAGAAGAGCAAGAGAGGTATTGGTGCTTGCTACCACATATTCTAATCATTGATCCTTACATAAGAGGAATAATAACCTTATTAACTCATATACAAGTAATCTTGACGCAACTCGCAGTCCCCATTATAAGCCAAATATGCCAACCAAACACTTGTCATTATATTGCACTAAGATTATAGTAATTAATCGCATTGCAATGTATAGATCCAAATGGGCAATTATGCATTCATAGTTTCCAGTTGTCTGATTTATTAAAAAAGGCAGCATCAAGAAGAAGAAGATAATTAAAGAATTTAGATCCAACCAGGGTTTGATAAATATGTACTTCCCCCAATCATCAATCAAATATATATCTTTAAACTTTGTAACAAGTATCTGATTTGTTTATGTGTCAAATTTAGTTGGCTTATTACCATCAATAAAAAATTATTCATTCCTTGGGATCGGAGGATGGTGCATTAATTTGCATATATAGTTGTTTAATGATATTATAGGAGTACATACGTGTAGGTTTCAACTAAATCACCAATTAAATTATTTATTTTTAATTTTTCATCCTTCATCATTTAAAATTTTTTTTTATAAATGCGTTCAAACATATTGATAGGTATGAGAATAAGAAAATCATGCATAAATAATAGGGCGAAGGGGCAAAAATAGCCACCGTAATTTCCAAAATAGACAACTTTGGCACCCATAATTTCGATGGTGCAAAACCGTTCATTATAAACCAAATTGGGACAAATTTAGCACTCTCAATCAGAGGTGTTAAGTTTGACCCGTTAGTTGACTGAGAATGATGATTTGACATGATGACATGATGAAATAAAGAATTATGTGTCACATTGTATATGATATGACAAAAAATAAAGATAAACATGTCATATTGGGGCCCATGCGTACATATGTTAACAAAAAATAAAAAAAAACAACTTGATGCCCCAAAAACAAAACACACTATTATACCCCAACAAAACACAAACATAACACACTCAAAGTGCCAACATATTCGAACCCTAGCAACCATCGGACCCAAACTCAAACCCTATCCACCAACATTGAAATCCTAGCCACCATCAAACCCACGCGAACCCAGGCGAAGCCACGCTAGCCATCGGACCACTCGACCCAGGTGACCACTCGCCCCAGCGAAGCACTCGCACCAGCGGACCACTCGAACCCATTGGAGACTTTGTATGGGGTCTGGGTTGCTTCTTAGTACCTGGTATGGGGTATGGGTTTCACTCAGGAGAGCAAATGGAGGTGAGGATGGTGATTTCAGCGACAAATTCGAAGGTGGGTGTGGTGAGGATGAAGGAGCGATTTGGAGATTAGGGTTTTGTGCTTCAATTTGGGGATTTGGTGATGTGTCAAGGCTTCCCAACGTGGCTTCACTTTACTTGCTGACTGCATGCCACGTAGGTTAATGAATGTGGGCCCCGCGCAGAAACACACGTCTGTTAGCTTCAACTTAACGGCGTGGCTAGATTTGTCCCATTTTTGTTTATAATGAACGGTTTTGCACCATCGAAATTACGGGTGTCAAAGTTGTCCATTTGGAGAATTACGGAGCCTATTTTTGCCCCTTCACCCTAAATAATAACCCATAAGACAATAGGTCCATCTTCTAGGATTTCACAGGGTTATATATTTTTAAATATATACCATTAATAAATCAACCGCAAGGATTTTATATTTAGTTTTATAAATTTAATTTTTTTCTTCTTTCCATTATACAATATAACTTGTGCAAGGCACTTGGTTGTATTCCCCCAATTTTAAAATAGGGTTTGATCAATCTGTACTTCCCTCATTTTATGATAAAGAAGCATGTGGACATTTGGACTTTTTGGGCTTAGTATCCACATTACCAGGTTGTTACTGAGCATTGAGACATGGATTTAAGATAAATCTATCTGTTATCACTAGCGGCGTGCTGAAGCTAATAAAAATTTCGTGAAATTGAATTTGATTAAGAGCAATAAAATTTTCTCTTCCCTGTTTTCAACCAGACAACTGGCGCATTATTGTACTGTTAATTAAAATATTCTCTTCAATGTTAGCATATAATTCCTACGCACACACATATCATGTTAAATCTTCAGCAGCAATAATTAACTTTGACCAAATATAGTAGTGGTTATTTTAAAACAGTTTTAATTATAAGTCGCACCTTAATAATATTAAATTTGTCATAAACTTTAGTGATATTAGATTTTTTTACCTTTATTGATCACACTAAACTCTAATACTCCCTCCGTTCATATAAGATCATTTTTCTAATTTGATTAGATTAAGTATGTTAGTTAAGTTAGTTATTAACACATAATATTATCTATTTGTCATAACCATAAACCTTTATCCCCACTCATTAGAATTGTTATGGTTAATTTGAGAAAAACTTTGGAAAAATTAGAAAGTGGTCTTATATTTAGAACAAATTGAAATGTGAAAGTGATTTTATATTTAGGAAGGGAAGGAGTATCATATTAATATGATAAAACACACAAGATATATCAATCACATGATCAGGAGCTTGTCAATAAGGAAAAATTACTTATAGGTCTCATTAAACAAGAAAATCTATTGTAAAGACATATCAAGAAATTTATATTTAAAGTTAAGTTTCAATATTTGTAATCTGAGTTGTGGATTTGCAAGTAAATTTGTAAAAATTGAATTATTCTGGAACTTCTCTATATTAAATTTTTATTTTCAGGGACTTATCAACAATCAGTACGTACCACAAAAAATGCAAATATTGGCGCTCCTTTTTGGGCCTTTACTGGCGCTCCACGAAGAGGATTTGTGAATGGTGAGAGAGAGAGGGAGAGGGAGTGAACAGGGATGATTTGAGAGGGAAAAATGAGAAAAGGAAAAGATTAGAGGGTTTGAGTATGAGAAGAGTTTGAGAGAACAAATTACTACCTCCGGTCCTAAATATAGGACCTAGTTGACTTTTTTTTGGAGAGATTAAGGTTGCGAAATATGTTATTAAATGATGACATATTTAATATATTTTTAGATAATCCATTAGTTTATAGGTAAAATAAACTAGTCTAAGGGGAAAAATTAGGTAAATCAATTTATAATTAACTTAATTTTTGCTTTTTTAGGATTTTCCAAAAAAGTGAATCAAGTCTTATATTTAGGACCGGAGGGAGTATTTTTTTAAAATAACATATTGGCATATATTAATTTTTCGAAAAAAATAACATGGGTTGCAATATCAGCGTTTTAAGTGACGATGCTGGCATTGGTGCCTATATCTGGCTCTAAATGCCTCTGATATTGGCATGGTACTCATACCAGCTCTTAAAACACATTTAATATGCAATGCATATTAGTGTTTTGAGTCCAGATATTGACACTGGTTCCTATGTTGCTGTACGTACCACATACGTACAGTGGTGTTTTAAGCGCCGGTATAAGTTATACTGGCGTTCAGATTTTTGAAGGGCCTATAGGGCATTTTTGTAGTAGGGAATTTTCAAATCAATAATTATTTTTTGTCCCTTCTAATTTTACAATGCTGTTGAGTGTTACCGTATAATGGCTCACCGTGTTCCTTTTGGTCATTCACAGGAGATATGAAGACCGCATTATTATTGTTTACCACTTTACCTACTTTGTAATTGCTTCACAAATAAAAAATTAGCCAAAATTCATCACAGATCATTCATGGTTTTCATCCATTTAGATTACCTTTTTTACATTCAGCAACAGATAATACGACAAACGATGAGCATTCAACACTTACAAAATTATATAAAAAAACAAACAAAATGGCCTGAATTTTTAGCTGTCAAAAGGTTTATCACGAATTCTTTTTGAAAATTTATAATCTACAAGATTTAGCTGTTCTTTTTACATCATATAGAACTAAAGACGGGAGAGCGATAGGGTAAAACAATTAGACACATTCACAACTAGTTACAGCCTAAATACACCTCATTAACCCCTAAGCATTATTTCATCCAAGTTGTATACTTTTATTCCCTATGATTTAGTGGGGCACTGAAATTCGGTCAAATAGTAAATACAATTATAATTAAATACCATTTTTTCCAACATTGAATTTTATCTAAAAACAAAATTTACATCAAACACATTTATTAAAACTTTCTCAAACATAAGATTACAATTGTTATAACAGTTTCAATTTAGTGGAAGAAAACACATTCAACTATTATTAGTGATACTTAACATTAAGAGATGTTCATTGTATTTGTTACAAAAGAATGGACTCAATATTTGATGAAAAAGGAATATATCAATATTATCATGATAAATAGCTTTTAATAAAATCATCAATGAATTGACTTCCTCATTATAAAAGGCGGCGGAATATTATCATTCCAAAGTTTCAACATTATTGATTCATTCTATGATATTTCTAGAACGTATTATACTCTTTTCGTTCCTAGTTATAAGACTACTTTGACTCTTTTTATAAATTAAGGGTGTAAAATAATCACTTTAAAATGTTTATAATTATCTTTGTTTCCTTAAATCTAACTTTTTCTCTTTATAAACTAACATATAATATAATTACACATGATATAATATGTCATGATTTAGTTATCTAAATTACTTCTTAACTTTCAAAAAAGGGTAAAGGGGTGTTTATTATATTTAGGACCACACGGTGTAATACATACATTATTGTCAAACTCACAAGTTGAGACTTCGATTTTACCGTTTTTACGGCACTACCAAAAGCAAAACGTGTCACGAGTCACCTAAATTTTCAGTCGTTCAAAATTTGGTAGAAACTCACAAATTTACATTATGAATTCATCGTTTTTACGTTTCTATCTTAAAGAAAATTGTGTTAATAACTTGTTATTAAACATATTTTAATTATTTTTAATTGACCAAATTCAATGAATTTATATATAAATTTCATAGAAATTTCTCTATCGAAATTGTTATAGTATAAACATTGATGATTTTAAATCTACTATCTATATTTAAAATATATTCAACTCAAATTATTATTATTTTTTGTATCTTTTTTTTTTTGATTGACTGTATCTTTTATTTATTTATATACAAGAAAGACATGTTTTTTAATAAAGGTAAACTCTTACTAGTTTACAATTCGAGTCTACAATTTGACTCTATCTTTTTTCCACAAGTTCACTTAAACTCATGATAATTTATCCAAGTTTGAAAATAATGCGCATATGCAGAAAAATAAGGTGGCCATTATCTACGGATTCTGCTTTTTCTATCTTCACCAGTAAAAAATGTAGAAACATAAGTGAATGTCTAGTCGCATCGCACAATAGTCATCCTAGTGGAGAAGATATATGCATAAATCCCAGAAATACCTCTAAAATTGAAAAGGAATAAATGAGACTCTAGAATTAGGAAAATCCTAAGTCAAGCATAAAGGAGGAATTCCATATTTAGCAAAAGAAAAATGCCCCTGGTAATTGATTATATTATTCACATGTTCAAAATGAATACTTTTAAGTTTATCGTATTGATTTTGTATTTTAAGTTGGCAATTTATAACTTATTACCTCCCTCATTTTCTCATTGGCAATTGACCAGGTCAACATTGAAAATGATCTCGTGCTAGCATTCACAAGTAGTTTAAAGTAGACAGTTTCATCTATATTATAGATATTGTCAACTTTAATTTAACAATTCAGAACTCACTTTCCTCTTTATTATTTCAAGAGGCATTGATAAAGCCAATGTTAAAAATCCCCTGATGATAGATTTCACTAGTTCAAAATAGGGATCTCCAACTTTTTTTGGACTGATTTTTTTTTTTTTTACTGAATAGGGATCTCTAACTTGATTATAACAATTTTCTATTTCATGTTAAAAATTCGAAACTAAGGTCCCTCTTTTTCCTTTACTCAAAATTAGAGGTATACTTGTGTCTTTTGATAAGACATGAAATTCCCATACTCTCTCCCCTTGAGACTGACTTGGGATTTTACTAATTTAAAGGTTCCATTTGTCTTTTTTTCGATTTCAGAGGGAACCGGTTTTTAGGACATTTTTAATATATATGGCGTCCGTACAAGCAAAATATCTTTTCCCCACTTCTAGAATTTTTATTCCCACTTCTTTTTACCATAACTTTTAGGGGAATTTGCACTGTAGTCCCTGGTAAGGGAAATTAATACTGTATGGTCCCAACACATTCCAAAATAATTATCAAGTCCCATGGGCATTTCCTGCAATTATTTGCTTATCTTGAATGACTATTTTGCCCTCATAAGATGAAAGCATAGACCCCTGTAGGGACCAGTGAGATGGAAACCATCTTTAATGAGGGTAAAATGGTCATTGAAGATAAGCAAACAATTGCAGGAAAGGGCCCCTGGGACTTGATAATTATTTTGGAATGTATTGGGACCTTCCAGTATTAATTTCGCTTACCAGGGACTACAATGAAAATTCCCCTAATTTTTATTCCCACTTGAAGTTAAGATATTTTGCGTCTTCATGCTTATCAGACTAACACAGATCGAACTCCAATCGATGACGTTACTCTTGTTGCATCACTCGATGACACCGTGCTAGATAATATTCAGAACAAAGAATAGCTCGTTATCTCGCAATTATGAGCAAAATGATTCTCAACGTTAAAATAAATTTTATTAGATCAAAAGATTTGATATTGATGGTCTAGATATAAATTTTTCTACTTGACAACTTCTTTGAAATAAATCTATTTTTTTTTTTAAAAAAAAGAAATTTCAGTCAGAAGAAAATGGAATTATATAAATTAAAACATTTGAATATTAATAGGAAGAGGTGGAGAATGCACCTTTTAGTGAGAACTTTTAGGGAGAAAATGATAGAAATCAATATAATTTGAGGTAGTTCGGACATGTCTAAAGAATGCTATTAGATGTGTCATCGATGAGGTAAATCAAATATTATGAAGTATAATTAAAAGAGGAAGAGGAAGACTGAGTGAACACTTAGTAATAAAATTTTAGATTTGGTAGAAAATAATATATTTACATAATTAGTTATTAATAGAATATAATAGTGTCGTGTAATCTATGTATCAGTCTTCACATAATGGAATAAGACTTTATTGTTTTTGTGTTGGAGGCATATAAAACACTATAAATACCTCCATATCCATGTCCTTTTTCTTCACAAAACCAATCACCACTATAAACCATAACTCCAAAAAAATGGCCCTCATTACCAAAAGCCTCCTCTTTGTTTTATCAACATTCCTTATAGCTCTCAACTTCTTCACCCACACCACCCATGCTGCATGGTTTGATGTCACAAACCGATGCCCCTACACCGTGTGGGCTGCTGCCACCCCGGTGGGAGGTGGCCGGCGACTGAACCCAGGTGAAACATGGGGCTTTGGCATGGCATCATCTGGAACCGGCGGTGCTCGAATATGGGGTCGAACCAACTGTAACTTTGATGGGTCGGGCCGAGGACATTGCCAGACCGGAGATTGCGGTGGCCAACTCTATTGCCAACTCTCCGGCCAACCGCCAATGACCCTGGCAGAATTTTCACTGAACTCATGGAATAATTTGGACTTTTATGATCTTTCAGTGATAGATGGTTTCAATGTTCCTATGGAGTTTAGTCCAACCTCTAATTGTCCTAGCCTCCGATGTTTTGGTGGTAACTGTCCTGATGCTTATCTTTATCCTGAAGACAACACTAAAACGCATAGTTGTCCACAAGGGACCAACTATAGGGTTGTCTTTTGCCCTTAGATATGTAAGTTGTGTATGTTTGTATGCATGTGTTTTAGTGTTTTCATATTCCCAGCTTTAAATAAAGCATTATGTAATGAGAGTAATCACTCTCGGCCACAGTTTGAACTTGTATTACTGAGAATATAATAAATTCTCAGCCTATATATGAAAAATATTTATGCACGCGCGCTTGGATGGATGTCTATTATTTCTGTTATTATCCTCGTCGTTATCGACGGGGCTGCTTATTTGATAAATTCTCAACCATGAGCTTCAACGTAAATACTGTTATTGGTTATTAATGTAAGAGTTAGTTGTGAGTTAGATTGGATTATGAATACTAGACCCAAATCCACTTGTGCTTTGGTGTGTGTTTGACTAGACTTATATAGAAAAGTTACTTATTTTTTTAGTTGACTTATTTTTAAGACAATTTTAAAATAAGTCAAGATTGTGAAATGAGATTTATGTTTAGATAAGTTGTGAAAAAAGTGACTTATTTTCCATAAGTTTAATTGTGTGTTTGGATTATTTATGATTGTTTGGATATATAAAATGATTGAAAATTAGCGGGGTCCATATCATAAGCTACTTATAAGATGAAAATATAAGCTACTTTTTTCTATTTATGAAATAAACTACTTATTTTAAATAAGCCAATTGAAAAATAAGTCTTATCAAACATACCATGAGCACAATGTGTTTAAAATAGACTATTTTTTTCAAAATAAGTAGCTTATTTGAGTAAAATATGTTCATCCAAATATGTGTTAAAATAGTTTGTATCAAAAGACAATTTCAATGCAAAAAAAAAACAATTTCAGTGCAAATGATTTACTTTTAGGGATATTAATACAATTGTTTTACAAACATCTCATTTAAATATATCCAATTAAGTTGAGCATATCTTATGTTAAACATTGTGGTAGTATTTTTTATTTATATGATAAAATCCTTAATACATATATCAGATTTGACCCAGGATAAAACATATCCCAAGGATAGACTCCATCAGGGAAAGTACTACACGAAATTAAAGAATTGAGCTTATTATTGATAAAACAAGATGATGAGATCCAGCAAGAAGACACTTCAACTTCAAAAGATCATTTGAGGATTCCAAGTGGACCAATTACAAGAGCAAGATCTAAGAGCATTAAGGAGACACTGAATGGACTAGTGCAAGAAGCATGGGCAAAGCAAATGACAATTGGTTCAACAATTGGACATAAAGATGCTGAAAACGTCACAAATGTTATTTGGGCTGAACATGGACATGTTGATCATATTTTGGGCTCAAAGACATCAACTTAAAGGGTTTGGACCAAGAGCTACACATGGGAAGCTTCATTTGGGCTTAAATAATGTAATTTTGGGCTTTAAACACTTGTTAATTTTGGCCCATTATTTTTGTGCGAATTTTATGTTAAACTTTACTTCTTTGTAACCTTTAAATACCTTGTAAGCCTCTTTTGAAGGCAGACTTGAATTTGAGAATAGAAGTTGCTTTATGCACTTTGTTGAGAGGGTTTCTCTCTAGGGTTCTTCATTGAACTAACAGACTTATCAAGGATTGATCAACCTTGTGGCGTCTTCCAACACTTCGGGTCCTTGTTCTTCCGTGCTCAACAAGGGTTCAAGTGGATCGTTCTAACCTTTGTTTAGCTTTCTTGGGGTTGTGTTCATCTTAGATTGTTGTGGGTCCGGGTTTATCCCTGGTGGGTTCGCACCATCTTGGCATCAGAGCTTCAGATCTAAACTCAGGTTCTTTGTGTTCTTGTTTTTTCATTGTTTTGTGTCTTTTCATCTTTTCTGATTCTGTTTTTAGGTCGTAATTGTTTCTGTTTGTTCGTCGACTTCTCCTTTGAGTTTCGCGACGTGTAGTATGTCATTTTGATAGTTCAGAATCTGATCTTGCTTCTCGTTTTGGAATCGTCCCAATCCGACTTTTCGTTCGCTAGTTAGAGTCGTTTTAATTTCACGCGTTTTCTGAAAATTTCTGGGTTCATTTGGCTTGGAAATTCTGTTTTGGGTTTTATTTGTTTTGATTCTGTGATATTTCAATTTTCTGGGTTCAAATTCTGTTTGGTTGCAAAAAAAAAAAGAAGCAAAAAGAAAAGGAAGCAAAAAAAAAAATAGAGAAAAAAAAAGAAGAGTAAAAAAAAGTGAAAGAAAGAATTATTGCAATTGTTGTGTTGAGATTGTTCTTAGCAAGTGTAGTCATATCACTACCACAGATTGCCCCCTCTACATGCGCTTATTTTGGCCTCTACATACGCTTATAAAACGCATGTAGAGGGGGGCGCTGGTAAAGGCTCTACATGCGCTTAAAGCGCATGTAGAGGATAATACCTCTACATGCGCTTTAAGCGCATGTACATCTACATGCGCCTAAAGCGCATGTAGAGGGGGTATATCCTCTACATGCGCTCCAAGCGCATGTAGAGCTATATTTTTTTTATATATATTCTTTTTTTACATTTGCCACATACACGTACTTTTCTGCCACTGCACCAATGGTGTATACAAATAAGTCAACAGAATCATTTAACCAAAATATACCAGAATCAGTTACATTCAAAACCTAATAATATATATAAACATCACCAAAATATATGCACTACTGCCATTGCACCAAAAGAAGATCTACCTCATCACCAAAATATTTGCCACTTGCACCAAAGAATCAAAAAGATATGAACCTACATGAAAGAATAGTATAATATCAAAGATGAACTAATAAACAAGCCACAATTGATCATAAGTCAAAACGAAAATTCCTTCAAGTAGTCATAATATAAAACTACCAATTCCTCCTAAGTAAGACTACATGCAGCAAAGATCATATGTACCTCAACGCCACAAATGCAGATGATCTCAAGTAAAACACCAAAAGGGATATCATCAACCTACATGACAAAATAGCATTACATAGAATAAACAAGCATGTTACATAACAAAATTTCATAAGACAAATCCACAATTTTTTATTCAAGTAATATATGAAGATACCTTAGTAAAACCTAATAAGTAGCAGGTGGCTGATTAAGAACAACAGGTTCAACAATGGGGTATACAAATTTGCTCTATTCTTCAATAACTTCTCCAACTTGCGCCTTGGAGAGGCTGTCGAAACGACAGTCTTCATAATACTGGATGGACAGAAACATGTAAGTAGCAATTAAATTTAAGTTAGTTAAAACTAATCCCACATACAAGCAAATATGTGAACAAATTAAAAGAGTTTTAAATTAATGGAAAATTTTAGAACTTACCTTTTCTGGGACCACCAGTTGATCATGAGTGACAATATCTTTCATAAATTTCATGACATAATACCCGCAATCATTATCATTCGGTTGGAATGGGCACTACAACAAAAAACCACAAATGTGTCGAAAGACTTTTATATGATTACAGTCCATAATTCAAATCATTGTTTTAGCATGTATAATTAACCTGAATTTTGAGCCAGTCATATGCTTTGGAGTATTTCATTTTTTTACTAGACCTACAAGAAGTGATCACACTAAAGTCGAGACAAACAAAATTAGTAAGAGTGACATTTATAAATGAGTTAACATAATTTTGTAAGGTTAAATCATTACCCATTGATAAACATCATATACGAAGGTCTATTTTCAGGTTTACCCGACCTAATAGGATCCAGATAGTACACCACAGGCTTTGGTGCAACGGGATTGAATGCAAGGAGAACCCAATGATTCCTAAAATGTGATTAATAGTTATATACATGTAAAATTTGGGGAAATAAAAAAAATTATTAATGACGAGTAAGAACTTACCTTACATTCACTGGGGCTAGAAACAATGTTTTATCTGAAGAAGAGCTCCCCAGACGTGCTTTCAAGTCACCTTCATCCCAATAGGTAGTTGTTTCAGTCACCATTGAGGTTGTATTTGGATCTATGAATGCGAAATTGACATTTTCTCCTGGCACAATTATTTCATCATGCAAATACCTATACAAAAAAACATATCAACACATACAATTATTGTAATTTAAATACTAAATGACAATGTAAGAAACCACAATAACATAAAAATAAATTCAACATTACATACTTGATCCATATGTTGATCGCTGACGCACTAATCCATTCCTGATTAACCACATCCATAATTACTTCACTACCTAGGTGCTCACTGACACTCTTGTAATAAATTGTCCTTGTCAATTTAACTTCAATTTGTTGAAAATCAGGTAGTTGTTTTGTCAAGTTCTTTAGTTTAACACTAAATGATTCAGAGGGATGTGGTTGGGTGACACGAGTAAGAGTCGGCTGATGCGGTTGGGTGTCACGAGGAGTAGGAGTTGGCTGTTCAAGAAATATGTCAATAATTCTTTCTACAAAATAAGTGCTAGCTAATGTGAATCCATTAGTAAATAGTTACCTTCAAACTCTTTTTCCGAGGTTTAGTCGGAATAGCAGAACGTGGCTGGACATCATGGCGGTCTGTTTTCCCCAATTCCTTCCTTTGTCCTTTTTCGGGCTGTAAAACATAGTAAATAAGCAATTAGACATACTAATTAAATCTCTTTATCTATTATATATTAAGTATAACTAACTAAGTAATCACCTCTGATTGAAGAACCATCCACTTTTTGGGCCATACCACAAAAGAACCTATTGCGTCAACGACCACGTTCATTCCATCAATGGGATTCGGCAACGGTGAATTATCTCTAAGAGAGATGTGGATGGACACCCTCACCGTGCCTGCAGGGAGAGGCGAATTGTGCAATATTTTGCTCCCATCATTGAAGACATAAGCCAGAGCAACCAGAGTATTCCAGGACAGATCAGAATATAGTTGACAATAAGACTCACCCTACAAATGAATGTTCACCTTCAATTATGAAGTAACATTTCATAAAAACATTAATATTTAAAAGTAAAAAAGCATAACGCTTACCACTGGAATGGGGGCACTTTCCATTGTACAACTATAGTTCTCCATGACCGGGCTTTCATGAGCCGATGGAGCATGAGATTGATGGCCTGATTCCTGACCTCGCCCTGATCGAATCTCATTAACTTGTTCTTGCAAGTTTTCACAAAATGCGTACAAGGCCTTGTACTGCTTCTCAAGTGTGGACGTTTGGTGGCTTTTCAGCTTCTCCTTAAAAAATTGTGAGGGCAAAACACCAAACCCCATGCCCCTGACACGACCTGTACTTTCTGAGAGGCCAAGTGTTCGGCCAAGCAAGTCATCTAGGCCATGGGACGGGATTTCTCCTGATGCACCTTGCTTTAGTTCAATCTGTAGGAAGGAAATTATAATGGTTGGTTATGTATCAAGCAATATAAGAAACTGAGAATATAACCAAGAAAATGACTTACTGCTCGATCACGAGCCGCTTTAACGGAATCATGGTGTATAGTCCCATCCTTCTTTGTATGACCTTCCAACCACAAGTCAAGGCGATCTACTTTGCGATTAGGGTCAGCAGTCAACTGTAACCGAAAAATAGGTTAACATGAATTAATTATAAGAACATTCATTTATATCATTAATGAAGATGTTAACGTACCATTTCAAGCTGTAAATCAGCATACTTATTTCTACCACGCATATACGGGTATAGGTTGCTTCCCGCTGTAATGTGTTAGAATCTTAAGTTTTGATGAAGACTAAAATATAAAGGATCAGACCAAGTGCCTAGGAAGCAATAGGATAACATAGGATCCCAAGTAAGAGTGCTTCCGGATGAAGATCTACTTCCGGATAGATTAGGACTTGCGCATGCGGATGAATGTTTTCATCCCCCAGCATCAGCAAGTAAATCACTAGGGAAATAACTCAGTCCATGAGAATTAGGTACACAAAACCTTAAGACTAAGCTATAACTCAACCGGAAGTGAGTTTGCTTCCTATTAGATTTAGACTGACGCAGAGCGATAGAATAGATATTATCCCAAGCGTCAGTGAGTCTACTTTCCCAAGTGAAAGCGCTTCCTATTAGATTTAGACTGACGCAGAGCGACAGAATAGATATTACCCCAAGCGTCAGTGAGTCTACTTCGCCAAGTGGAAGCACTTCCTATTAAATTTAGACTGGCACAGGTTGATAGACTAGATATAACCCCGAGCGTCAGTGAAAATGCAACGTCAAGTGAAGTTGCTTCCTCTTAGACCTTGACTGGCACAGACTGACAGAATAGAATGACCCCAAGCGTCAGTGAATCAGCCTCGTCAAGTGAAATCACTTCCTGTTGGATTTAGACTGACACAGGCTGATAAACGAAGTATAACCATAAGCGTCAGTAAGTTCACCACGTCAAGTAAAAGTGCTTCCGATAGCTCAGTGACTAGCGCTGACTGTTAGGAATGAAATAGACTAAGCGAGAGCAAGTCATGGTGAACTAAATCCCTCATCAAGTGAATTTACTTCCGGATGTAGAAGTGCTTCCGGATACACCTTAGATTTAGGGATCACCCACTGCATGAGACTATATGATTATATTGCTAAACTAACGTTCAAGTGCAGCACACCCAGTAAGGTTGCTTCCGGATGAGAAGTTACTTCCGCAAGCAAAAAGAATGTCTGAACGTTCAAGAGATGCAGTGTCAGAATGCTTATGTCAGAGCAGAGGTGTCAGGACTACTTTTCAGAGATAAAGCAAGTCAACCCTGCCATGCATTGATGAAGCATTAAATGGGCAAACGGTAACAAAGAAAAAACGGACATATTCAAACGGCTAGCCCACCTACCAAGAGTTCAAAATGCTTGAAGACTATATAAGGAAGCTCAACTTCATTTATGAGGAAGTTAATGATCTTCAAATATCCTTGAGAGAAGTTAGAGCGTGAAAATCTTCAATCATTTAATCTGTCCAGAAAAGCGAAGAGCATTTAACACTTTGAGTGATTTTTCATCTACTTATTCTGTACTCACAGTAGTTAAGTCTCTTTCTGTTATAAGAGCATTTATTGAACTTAAGTGTGTAACACCATCCGTTCTTTAAGAGAACTTAGTCAGAAAAGCCTTCAAGTGTAAACTTCAAACCCTTGCTTGGTGTGAGGGGGAGATAGTTAGATAGGTTACAAGTGAGCCAGTGTAAAACTTGTTGTAAGGTTGCAAGTGAGCCCGTAAAACTTGCGGTTGTAAGGTTACAGGTGAACCCGATTTAAAACCTGAGTTATAGTGAAACTCTCGGCCTGGGTGGTTGAGGACTGGACGTAGGTCAGGTAGACCGAACCAGTATAAATCCTGTGTTGTTTACTTTGAGTATTTATTTTTGAAGCACAATTCACCCCCCCTCTTGTGCATCCATTACGTTCATTTGGTATCAGAGCAAGGTCTTTCTCACTCGATTCCAACGAATCAGAAAGCAAAGATCAAGTAATGGATACAGACTATGCCCTACCAGATGTCGCTGTTCAACCCAACAAGCCCCCAGGTTTCGATGGGTACAACTATACGTTCTGGAAGTTCAGAATGGAGACATATATCAAGTCAAGCGACTTAAGACTCTGGGACGTCATAGAACGAGGGGATAATGTTCCACTAGATGAAGATGGATTTGCAAAAGTGCGAGCCAGATACACTGCTGAGGACTATGCTCTAGTCCAACTAAACCATCGGGCCATGCACTACATCCAATGTGCTCTCACCCACAAAGAATTCCACAGAATCAGCCACCACAAAAATGCAAAGGATATGTGGGAGGCTCTTGAGGCTGCACACTCTGGAACCAGGGGAGTAAAGGCGAGACGTATTGAAATGCTGGTTGAAGAATTTCATAAATTCGCCATGTTAAGTCCCACCGAGCCTATCAGAGAGCTGGAGCTCAGGTTCACCCATCTCATCAATAATTTGGCCTCGCTGGGTAAGGATATCCCTGAAAGAGAGCAAGTGAGCAAGATCCTAAAGATCTTGAAGGGTGACTGGATCACCAAAGTAACTATTTTGCAAGAAGTGCAAGGTGAATCAACCAGCTCCATCACCGCCCTATTTGGCTCTCTTGCTGAATATGAACCTACCTTGCTGGCTATGAGAGCTCCTTAACCTTCATCCAAAAACAAAAATCTTGCTCTCGTTGCTCCCAGCAAAGGGATCAATGACAATGATGAGGATGATGAGGAGGAGATGGACGATGAGGAGATGGCTATGATGGTGAGGAAATTTAGAAAATTCTTCAGAAAGAAGGGAGGCTATCAGAGAGGTGATACCAGTGAGAAGAAGGGATACAAGAAAGAGAAGGTCCCTGTGTGCTTTGAATGCAATAAGCCTGGTCACTTCAAGGCTGAGTGCCCCAGCCTGCAGAGGTCAAAAGGCAAAGACAAAAGGAAAGCACTTGTTTCCTCCATTTGGGTAAATAGCTCAGATGAGGAAGCGAGTGATGAAGAAGAAGTTGCCAACCTTTGCCTGGTAGCTAGAGAGGAGGATGAAGAAGCACCTTCAGACGTTGACCTCACAAACGAAGAACATGAGGTAACTCTTTCTGAACTTCAAGAGGCTTACAATGAGGTTCATGAAGAATTCTCTAGATTATGTAAAGCCTATAAGGTGTTGAAAACCAAAAAGGAATCACTTGAGTCCAAGGTGGACTCACTAAGTAAGGAACTAGCGGAAGCTAGAAGACTTCCGATAGTGGATGGCCAGGGTTCTCCCCAAGTAGAACCCAACGCCCCAACACCTGAGAGCTGCCCTAATTGCAGCAAAATCTCAAAGGAAAATAATAAGCTACAAAATGCCCTGGAAAAGTTTACCAATGGTTCAGAAATGCTAAATGTAATCTTAATGAACCAAAGGGCATATAGGGATAGAACTGGCTTGGGGTAAGGTGGGTAGAACCAAAGGTAAAGCCTTACCTGAAGTTCTTCCACAAAGCCACCAATCATGGCTCCTCACCCTTTAGCTTCTGTAATTACTGCAACAGGAAAGGACACTCCACGTCCACCTGTAATGCCAAGAAGCATGGAGCTAACAGCTCTTACAAATGGGTTCCTAAAGGAACCAAGGCTACCCAGGATCCTCCACCTGCAAAGGATACCAAGAAAGGACAAGGATCCCGAGCCTGGAATCATTCCACAGGGAAAACCCAAGAGCCTAGAGCCAGCACTAGGCCAGAGGCTTCAAATGTTCGTAAGCCCAAGGGTAAGCCCAATAATAGGCATAGGGTACTAGACACTAATAACAAAGGACCCATGAAAGATTGGGTACCTAAAGTTGTTTGATTGTGTTAGGTGTGTCTCAAGGCATCCAAGAACAAAAAATGGTACATCGATAGCGGATGCTCGAGACATATGACTGGAGACAGAGACAAGTTCAAATCTCTGGTGATCAAAGATGGAGCCACGGTGACCTTTGGAGGAAATCAGAGTGGTAAGATCACTGGAGTTGGAGAAGTTGGGCCAGTCAAAGATGTCTATCTAGTGGACGGTCTCTGTCACAACCTGCTGAGCGTGAGCCAGAGCACAGACAAAGGAAACTGGGTAATATTTGATTCAAATGAGTGCTTAATAGTTGATAAGCAGGATCTGAATATAGATAAGGCCAACTTAAAATGCAAGATTAAGGCAATTAGAAATGGGAATCTATATACCTTAGATTTATGTCAACAACTAGAAGAAAAATGTTTAATATCTAGTGACGAGAATAGCTGGCTTTGGCATAAGAGACTAGCTCATGTTAACTTTACTCAATTGGACATGCTAATTAAAAATGAGCTAGCTATAGGTATTCCCTCTTTCAAAGTCAAGCATGATTTTATCTGTGAATCCTGCCAACGAGGGAAGCAAACAAAGTCCTCGTTTAAAACCAAGAAGAGAGTCTCCACCAGCAGGCCTTTGGAACTAATCCACATGGATTTGGTTGGGCCAGCCAGAGTAAAGAGCTTGGGTGGAAACCTATATGCTTTAGTCGTGGTGGATGACTATTCAAGGTTCACGTGGACTATGTTTCTTGCCTCTAAGCAAGATGCTTTTGATGCCTTTGTTGTCCTGGCTAAGAAAGTGCAGAATGAGAAGGAGCTTAAAATCACAGCCATAAGGACAGACCATGGAGGAGAGTTTGAGAACCATAGCTTCACTGAGCTATGTGAGCAAAACGGCATTGAGCATAACTTCTCAGCTCCGAGAACTCCTCAACAAAATGGAGTAGTCGAGAGAAAGAACAGGGTTCTGACGGAGATGGCTAGAAGCATGCTCAACGAGAAAGAGGTTTCTCAAGTGTTCTGGGCAGACGCTATGAGCACTGCTTGCTACATCTCCAATAGAGCCTATGTTCGCAAGGGCTTGGATAAGACTCCATACGAGCTATACAAAGGGAGGAAGCCCAACATCAGCCATCTCAGAATATTCGGATCAAAATGCTACGTGCACAACAATGGGAAGGTAAATTTGGGTAAGTTTGATTCAAAGGCTGATGTAGGTATATTCATAGGATATTCCCTTAGGAGCAAAGCTTATAGGATATACAACATGAGAACTAAAACTGTAGAAGAGTCCACACATGTTGTATTTGATGAAACTCCTACATGGGGACAATCCACAGAAGATGATGAAGCACTTAATCTTCCAAATCTTCCATCATCTTCCTCACCACCAAAAGAAACAACAACAAGCTATCCCAAAGAAGAAGGTGAACCCAGTGATGTACCTAGAGGGCAACCCATGCCTGAGGAGGCACAACTGCCAATAGCTAGGAGACATCACAGGGATCACCCTCTTGATCAAGTACTTGGTGATGTTTCTTCTGGTGTCAGAACTAGAAGACAAGTTCAAAATGAAGTTGAGTTTGGAGCATTCCTATCTCAAATCGAACCAACTTCAGTTGAACAAGCTCTTGAGGACTGCGACTGGATTATTGCCATGCAGGAAGAGCTAAATCAATTTGAGAGAAGTCAAGTGTGGGAACTAGTCCCAAGGCCGTCTCATCAATCCATAGTGGGGACCAAGTGGGTCTTCAAAAACAAACTGGATGAGACAGGTCAAATCACCAGAAACAAAGCCAGATTAGTAGCCAAAGGATACAACCAAGAAGAAGGCATTGACTATGAAGAAACTTTTGCTCCAGTCGCTAGACTTGAAGCAATAAGGATTCTTCTAGCCTTTGCATCCATGAAAGGTTTTAGATTATATCAAATGGATGTAAAGAGTGCATTTCTTAATGGTTATATTAAAGAAGAGGTATATGTAGAACAACCTCCTGGCTTTGAGGATCATAAGCACCCCAAACATGTGTATAGATTAAAGAAAGCTTTATATGGCCTAAAACAAGCTCCTCGAGCTTGGTATGAGAGACTCAGCAGCTTTTTGCTGGGCAAGGGTTTCTCAAGAGGCAAATTAGATAATACACTGTTTATCCTTCACAAAGATAGAGATATGTTAATTGTCCAAATTTATGTTGATGATATTATATTTGGGGCAACTAACGAGAAGCTTTGTGAAGATTTCTCTAAGATTATGCAGGGTGAATTTGAGATGTCAATGATGGGAGAACTAACATTCTTCCTAGGCCTGCAAATCAAACAGAAAAGGAATGGAATCTTCATCTCCCAAACTAAGTACTGCAGAGAACTACTCAAAAAGTTTGGGATGGATGAATGCAAGGAGTATGACACCCCTATGAGCACCACTGCCGCACTCGACGCTGACGCAAAGGGTAAATCTGTCAGCCTGCCCATGTATAGGGGAATGATAGGTTCCCTCTTATACTTAACTGCGAGTAGGCCTGACATTCAATTTAGTGTAGGCATGTGTGCTAGGTTTCAAGCCAACCCCAAGGAATCACACTTAACATGTGTTAAACGTATTCTGAGATACCTTGAGGGAACACAAGAACTTGGTCTTTGGTATCCCAGAGGTAACCAAGAGTTCTTGTGGGCTTACTCTGACTCTGACCATGCAGGTTATAAAACAGATAGAAAAAGCACCAGTGGACAATGCGCCTTCCTTGGTGGTTGTCTGGTGTCTTGGGCTAGCAAGAAGCAAACCTGCGTGTCCTTGTCATCCACTGAGGCAGAATACATTGCTGCTGCAAGTTGTTGTGCACAAGTGCTATGGCTGAAAAACCAGTTGAGAGATCTTGGCTTGGAGTTCCCTGAGGCACTCATCCTCTGTGATAACACAAGCACAATTAGCCTTGCCAAGAATCCAGTTCAGCACACAAGGACTAAGCACATTGACGTCCGACATCACTTCATCAGAGACCATGTTCAAAAGAAGGATGTCAAGGTGCAGTTTGTCCCCACACAACAACAGCTTGCTGACATCTTCACCAAGCCTCTAGGGTTTGATCAATTTACTTTCATTAGAGGTGATTTGGGAATGGTAAACCCAAATGAAGTATAAATTCTATTCATTATACGTGATTGTTCATCACTTGCAGTAATACTAACTTAGGCATCGGAGTGCCAATATATGTTTTTGCAGGTACTCAAATGTTAAATCTTAAGCAAGTGCAACCGGAAGCAAAACCACTTCCGGATAATCACTCACTGACGCTGGATGATCAAACCAAGAGAGCGCCAGCACAAGTCCAAGAAGACAAGTCACTTCAGAAAACGCTTCAACTTCCAAATGAGACGTTTCGACTTCTCTGGTACTATGCAGCTACACGTGTCATCAGGTGTGTCGTTCCAACTTAAGTCGTTTACGCTACCCAATGTGTGATAATGTGAAGAAGCATGACCTTTTTGCCCTTAGTGACTTTACCTATTAAAAGGACATCTTTTTCACTTCACTTTTCATCTTCATCTATGCTCTTCATTTTCTTCATATAAACGTTTCTTCAACCCCACAAAAATGGCCGAACCAACAAACCCAGTTTCGAGGAAACCCTCCTCATCTAAGAAACACAAGTCCAAATCTGGGAAATCAAGTCATTAACATTCTGGAAAATCTGGGCATCGTGAAGAACATCAAGAACACCATGAAGTTTCTGGGCAAATTGCACTAGGGCAGGATGAAAATATTCAAGGTCAGCCTGAAACTTCTGGTAGAATGGCAGAACTGTTAGTGGGCTCTAAGCAAGAGAAGCTTGATCAGAAGAGGAAGTCCATCCCTAAGGAGGAGGCTGCGGCGATCAAATACGGAAAACCCTCTTTGATGATGCCAAAAGGGGGAGAGATGCATTGACCACTAGCCTTGCTATCCTGGGAGTTCCTTGATAAAGAAGAGCTTCAGCGTGAGGGAGAGGAAGAAGAAACAAAAACCCTGAACCCCCATTCCAAAATTTTTTTTTTTTTCACTTAGAAATGTTCACCTTTCATGCATGTTTTCATATCTGCCTACTATATGCTCGTTACTTGTAAATGTTATTTGATTATATGTTCTGACTTGTAACCTATGCTTATCAATAATATTTGTCTAAGTTACTTGTTCTTATCCATTGCTTTTATTCTCTTGCTAATCCTTCCTTAGGAACTTAATCGATAAAACTAGGTTTGTCATCATCAAAAAGGGGGAGAATGTTAGAATCTTAAGTTTTGATGAAGACTAAAATATAAAGGATCAGACCAAGTGCCTAGGAAGCAATAGGATAACATAGGATCCCAAGTAAGAGTGCTTCCGGATGAAGATCTACTTCCGGATAGATTAGGACTTGCGCATGCGGATGAATGTTTTCATCCCCCAGCATCAGCAAGTAAATCACTAGGGAAATAACTCAGTCCATGAGAATTAGGTACACAAAACCTTAAGACTAAGCTATAACTCAACCGGAAGTGAGTTTGCTTCCTATTAGATTTAGACTGACGCAGAGCGATAGAATAGATATTATCCCAAGCGTCAGTGAGTCTACTTTCCCAAGTGAAAGCGCTTCCTATTAGATTTAGACTGACGCAGAGCGACAGAATAGATATTACCCCAAGCGTCAGTGAGTCTACTTCGCCAAGTGGAAGCACTTCCTATTAAATTTAGACTGGCACAGGTTGATAGACTAGATATAACCCCGAGCGTCAGTGAAAATGCAACGTCAAGTGAAGTTGCTTCCTCTTAGACCTTGACTGGCACAGACTGACAGAATAGAATGACCCCAAGCGTCAGTGAATCAGCCTCGTCAAGTGAAATCACTTCCTGTTGGATTTAGACTGACACAGGCTGATAAACGAAGTATAACCATAAGCGTCAGTAAGTTCACCACGTCAAGTAAAAGTGCTTCCGATAGCTCAGTGACTAGCGCTGACTGTTAGGAATGAAATAGACTAAGCGAGAGCAAGTCATGGTGAACTAAATCCCTCATCAAGTGAATTTACTTCCGGATGTAGAAGTGCTTCCGGATACACCTTAGATTTAGGGATCACCCACTGCATGAGACTATATGATTATATTGCTAAACTAACGTTCAAGTGCAGCACACCCAGTAAGGTTGCTTCCGGATGAGAAGTTACTTCCGCAAGCAAAAAGAATGTCTGAACGTTCAAGAGATGCAGTGTCAGAATGCTTATGTCAGAGCAGAGGTGTCAGGACTACTTTTCAGAGATAAAGCAAGTCAACCCTGCCATGCATTGATGAAGCATTAAATGGGCAAACGGTAACAAAGAAAAAACGGACATATTCAAACGGCTAGCCCACCTACCAAGAGTTCAAAATGCTTGAAGACTATATAAGGAAGCTCAACTTCATTTATGAGGAAGTTAATGATCTTCAAATATCCTTGAGAGAAGTTAGAGCGTGAAAATCTTCAATCATTTAATCTGTCCAGAA
Organism: Mimosa pudica; assembly: GCA_029929735.1. Lineage (NCBI taxonomy): Eukaryota > Viridiplantae > Streptophyta > Magnoliopsida > Fabales > Fabaceae > Mimosa > Mimosa pudica. Next base: position 4,995,264 of record JAKELP010000012.1, on the reverse strand, counting down.
AAGCGAAGAGCATTTAACACTTTGAGTGATTTTTCATCTACTTATTCTGTACTCACAGTAGTTAAGTCTCTTTCTGTTATAAGAGCATTTATTGAACTTAAGTGTGTAACACCATCCGTTCTTTAAGAGAACTTAGTCAGAAAAGCCTTCAAGTGTAAACTTCAAACCCTTGCTTGGTGTGAGGGGGAGATAGTTAGATAGGTTACAAGTGAGCCAGTGTAAAACTTGTTGTAAGGTTGCAAGTGAGCCCGTAAAACTTGCGGTTGTAAGGTTACAGGTGAACCCGATTTAAAACCTGAGTTATAGTGAAACTCTCGGCCTGGGTGGTTGAGGACTGGACGTAGGTCAGGTAGACCGAACCAGTATAAATCCTGTGTTGTTTACTTTGAGTATTTATTTTTGAAGCACAATTCACCCCCCCCCTCTTGTGCATCCATTACGTTCATAATGGAGAGGGTGTTTAAGCAATATCATTACACCAACAAGTTGTAATGGAGCTTTGCAACACTAAGTTAGCATGCAGGAACACCTTATGAGCTCTGAGGAGGATCTCTTATGCATGATTTAATGTTTTGCCCTTCAGTAGAGCCTCTACATGCGCTTTAAGCGCATGTAGAGAGTGTTTAAGCAATATCTTAACACCAAAATGTTCTAATGGAGCTTTGAAACACTAAGTTAACGTGCAGGAACACCTTATGAGCTCTGAGGAGGATCTCTTATGCAGATTTAATGTTTTGCCCTTCAGTAGAGCCTATACATGCGCTTTAAGCGAATGTACAGGCTCTTTCACAAATAAAAACCCTCTACATGCGCTTTAAGCGCATGTAGAGAGTGTTTAAGCAATATCTTAACACCAAAATATTCTAATGGAGCTTTGAAACACTAAGTTAACCTGCAGGAACATCTTATGAGCTCTGAGGAGGATCTCTTATGCCAGATTTAATGTTTTGCCTTTCAGTAGAGCCTCTACATGCGCTTTAAGCGCATGTAGAGGGTGTTTAAGCAATATCATTACACCAAAATGTTGTAATGGAGCTTTGCTACACTAAGTTAGCGAGCAGGAACACCTTATGAGCTCTGAGGAGGATCTCTTATGCATGTTTTAATGTTTTGCCCTTCAGTAGAGCCTATACATGCGCTTTAAGCGCATGTACAGGCTCTTTTACAAATAAAAACCCTCTACATGCGCTTTAAGCGCATGTAGAAGGTGTTTAAGCAATATCATTACTCTAAAAAGTTGTAATGGAGCTTTGAAACACTAAGTTAACGTGCAGGAACACCTTATGAACTCTGAGGAGGATCTCTTATGCAAGTTTTGATGTTTGCCCTTCAGTAGAGCCTCTACATGTGCTTTAAGCGCATGTAGAGGCTCTTTCACAAATAAAAAGCCTCTACATGCGCTTAAAGCGCATGTAGAGGATAATACCTCTACATGCGCTTTAAGCGTATGCGTTGCCATCTACATGCGCTTTAAGCGCATGTAGAGAAGGAGATATGTACATGCGCTTCCAGCGCATGTAGAGACTCTTTGTACATGCGTTTTTTGCTCTGCATTTATGAGCGCATGTAAAGCTACGCTGGTATAGGCTTAATTTGTAGTAGTGTATCCAGAAAAATCAATTCTTGAAATTGAAATTGTGCTATTGAAATTGTCCTTTGTTCTACATGTTACACTCTCTTGATATCTAAAATTTCTAAGTGTTGGCTGATTCCACAAGTTGTGAAAGATTTGATTAAATTGCTTAGTTCTTTAAAGAGCCTCAAGAGGGAACTAAGAGTGGAAAAAGGCAAGAGTGTTATACATCAAGTTAAAAGCCAAAAAGAGTGAAACACGAGTGTAGAGTGACATTCTTGAGTGAAACACGTGAGGAATTTGTGAGGTATTTCATTTCACTAACATTATCTTTTGAGTTACAATGTCTAGTGCAGGTGAAACATCCAATGGTTACAACAATTCAAGGAATGCAGCAGTTAACATGAGGCAAATACAACAACAATTTGCACGATTGGAAGTGGTATTTGGAGAAATAAGAGATAGGATGGATAGGCAGGATGAGACCATTGCCAATTTACAAGGGGAGAGACCACCTAGAAGGCATGATAGGCGAAGAGAGGTTTTTATGGGTGAGTCGAATTCTGAAAATAATAGTGAGGGAGAATTTGAATTTGAATATGGATATGGAGGGGAGAGGAATAGACATATAGGAGATAGACATGGAAGGAGACATGAGAGGGATAAAAATAGATTGGATGGGAACCTTGGGAGCATAAAATTGAAAATTCCAGCTTTCCAAGGAAGGGGTGATCCTGAAGCATATTTAGTGTGGGAGCGAAAGATGGAGATGATTTTTGATTGCCATAATTATACCGAAGCTAAGAAGGTGAAGTTGGCAGCAATAGAATTCACTGATTATGCTATGGCTTGGTGGGATAAATTGGGTATTAATAGGAGAAATAATGGTGAGAGGCCAGTGGCAACATGGAGAGAAATGAAGACTCTTATGAGGATGAGATTTATTCCCAACCATTACTACAGAGAGCTTTATCAAAAGTTGCAGACCCTAGAACAAGGTTCTAAGAGTGTGGATGAATACTTCAAGGAGATGGAATTAGCTTTGATAAGAGCTAATGTGCAAGAAGATAGGGAAGCTACAATGGCTCGATTTCTGAATGGGCTAAAGAAAGAAATTGCTGACGTAGTGGAGTTGCAACATTATGTTGAGCTTGAAGACATGGTGCATATGGCTATTAAGGTGGAGAAACAACACAAGCACAAGGGTGTTTCAAAATTCAATTTTGGTTCAAAGCCTTTCTTGAAACAGAGTTGGAAGAAAGGAGAGGGAAGTAGCCAAAGGGAGATGAGGGAAGGTGATGAGTGGAAAACAGCTTTTAAAACAAAACATGGATTGTATGAATGGTTAGTTATGCCATTTGGTTTGACTAATGCACCTAGCACTTTCATGAGATTGATGAACCATGTTTTGCGTGCCTTCATTGGGAAATTTGTTGTGGTTTATTTTGATGATATTCTGATTTACAGTAAGAATCTTGATGAACATGTGAATCATTTGTATTGTTTGCTTGAAGTGTTGAGGGAGGAAAAATTGTGTGCAAATCTGAATAAGTGTGATTTTTGCATGGATAAAATTGTTTTTCTTGGTTTTGTGGTAAGTGCTAAAGGAATTGAAGTTGATGAGGAAAAGATAAAGGCAATAAAAGATTGGCCAACGCCAAAAAGCATAACTGACGTGAGGAGTTTTCATGGTTTGGCTAGTTTTTATAGGCACTTTGTAAAGGATTTTAGTACACTTGCTGCACCACTCACTGAGGTCATTAAGAAATCTGTTGGTTTTAAATGGGGAGATGCACAACATAATGCATTTGTTAAACTCAAATATAGTTTGTGTTCTGCACCTGTGTTAGCGTTGCCTGACTTTAACAAAACATTTGAGATTGAATGTGATGCATCTGGAGTTGGGATAGGAGCTGTTTTGATGCAGGAAGGTAAGTCAATTGCTTATTTTAGTGAAAAGCTTAATGGAGCAGCATTGAATTATCCAACTTATGACAAGGAGCTTTATGCACTGAAAAGAGCGTTGGACAACTGGCAGCACTACCTTTGGCCTAAGCAATTTGTCATTCATACTGATCATCAATCTTTGAAGCACATTAAGGGTCAAGGTAAGCTGAACAAAAGGCATGCAAGGTGGCTGGAATTTATTGAGACATTCCCATATGTCATCAAATACAAGAAAGGTAAGGAAAATGTTGTGGCTGATGCACTATCTAGAAGGTATACTCTTCTCTCTACTCTTAGCACTAGATTGCTTGGTTTTGAACATATCAAAGATTTGTATGCATGTGATGCTGATTTTGCTGAATTGTTTCTTGCATGTGAAAAGAAGGCATGTGATAAGTTTTATAGAGTTGATGGGTTCTTATTTAGAGAGAATAGATTGTGTGTTCCTCAATGTTCATTGCGTGAATTGCTTGTGAGAGAAGCACATGGGGGAGGATTAATGTGTCATTTTGGAGTGAAAAAGACTTTGGATGTTTTGCATGAGCATTTCTTTTGGCCTAAAATGAAACATGATGTAGAAAGAATTTGTTCTAAGTGCATGACATGTAAAAGGGCTAAATCTAGAGTCTTACCACATGGTTTGTATACACCATTACCAGTACCTAGTGAACCTTGGGTTGATATATCAATGGATTTTGTGTTAGGTTTGCCTAGGTCCAAAAGAGGTATGGATTCCATCTTTGTGGTTGTTGATAGATTTTCAAAAATGGCACATTTCATTGCATGTCATAAAACTGATGATGCCACACATGTTGCTGATTTGTTTTTCAAAGAGATTGTTAGACTTCATCGTGTTCCTAGAACCATTGTTTCTGATTGGGATACAAAATTCTTGAGTCATTTTTGGAGAGTTTTGTGGGGTAAGCTTGGTACTAAATTGTTGTTTTCAACTGCTTGTCATCCACAAACTGATGGTCAAATTGAAGTTGTTAATAGGACATTGTCTCAACTGCTTAGGACTGTGATTCAAAAGAACTTGAAAAATTGGGAAGAGTGCCTGTCATTCATTGAATTTGCATATAATAGGACTGTGCATTCATCTACTGATTATTCTCCTTTTGAGATAGTTTATGGTTTTAATCCACTAACCCCTTTGGATTTAGTACCATTACCTATTGATGAAAGGGCAAGTCTTGATGGGAAGAAGAAAGCTGAAATAGTGAGACAACTTCATGAGCGTGTGAAACAGCAGATTGAGAAGAAAAATGAACAATATGCATTCAAGGCCAATAAAGGGAGAAGGCGTGTTCTTTTTAAACCAGGAGATTGGGTGTGGGTGCATATGAGGAAAGAAAGATTTCCAGCTCATACAAAGTCAAAATTGGCTCCAAGAGGAAATGGTCCTTTTCAAGTGCTTGAAAGGATTAATGATAATTGTAACATACCGTTACTAATTTCCTTATTAATTCAATAATACCATTACTAACTATGATAGAAAAATGATTTCCATAGTATCAATAAATCTATCATAGTTAGAAAAAGAATTTCCTAATAATAATCATTATCCATGATAGAAAAGAATTTCCTAATATAACCTGAACACTATCATGGATAATAAATAGCTAACCATGTTAGAAAAGAATCACCTAACATGGTTAGAAAAAGGAGCAACCTACTACAATTCTCCAATTAACCAATAATATTAATACAAATAAAAATATGCGGAAGCGAATGCAGACCTATACATTTTTTGCAATATACATGTCTCAATAACATAAATAACCTTTGAAACTTAATTCCCTTTCCTGTTGTTCGCGTCTGTGCATGAACGCCTGCAAAAATGTAAGTAATCGTGGGGTGAGACAACTTGTCTCAGTAATCTACTACTTAACTCACTATAACAGTGAGATGTGCGGTAGTAAGGACGTCTACAGGGTACCACATTTTAAAATCAGTAATATGTATATAACTCAAGTCTACTTTCATTTAACAATCCAGTCCCTGTGTCACGTCCAATTCAAATCTAGTTTATTATCTCTACTTTTCAAATATCACTTGAAATCCTTCAATCAATTTCCACATCAACTATACTTCACCATCCAATCCTCAATTCATGCTTTCCTTACTGTAATTCTCATTCATGCCTTTCTCAAATCCCATTTTTCGGCTCACACGCATGTACAATCCCTGGTGCTCTAATCATGCCATCCCAGAGGCACTACACTCGAGCTCTATATATATATATATTCTAAATAAGTTGACACTGTGCCCTTCTCAAAAGTGAGGGGTCAATTTCCCTCTCTGGTAACCCCATGAGAGGGAAACCCCAATCTGTCTCCAATCAGAAAGGGAGCAGTCCCTGTCTCCAATCAGAAGACTGCTGGTCACAGTCTCAAATTTGTTGACCATTGGTCACAGTCTCCAATCTGTTGACCCGTACCAATAACTGTCGATTGGCCTATCGAACGGTTATCATCGCGCGATGGTACATATCTCAGTGTCATGCAATGATCACAACTCTTTTCACATCTCAAACTCATTCAATACCTCCATCACAAATTTTGATACTTTCCATCCACAACAGTTCAATTTCTCAACCCCAATGTATGATACTTCCAATACAATTCACTTTTCAATACCCCTGTCCAAGTACCAAATATATATAACTTCACCACAAACTCCATCACTTTCCATCGAATAACCTATCAACACTGCTGTCAGAGCACCACACCTAAATATATCCCACTATTCCAGGAAAATCAAAACCACCAGACAGGATACTATATATATAATGTATGAAGTTTCTTTATACAAAAATAATCGTGTTTAAAAGGCACCCGATAGCCTGTTTTGTATAAAAATAACTTTTAAAAATTTGAGGGTTAGAAAGGATTGAAAATCCCAACTAACGTCACCCTCAATGTTATAGTAAGGTAAGAGTGATTACCTGAACCTGCTCCACATCAAGACAATACGATAATCATCGAAGTCCTTGCTCGCAGCTCGGCCCAAAGTTATCCACAATCAGGAGTTCCAAGGTGAAAAGGAGATGACATTCCACCATTTTTCCGACGGTGGCCTCCGGAAATCCGCCGGAAAAGAATCACGTGACCCATCGAGCAGCAGATCTAGCTTGACTTTAGTAAGGATTTGAAGAGGAGAAATCAAGGAAAAGAATGGGTGTTGTTGAGGTTGAGAGAAAATGAGTATGTGTGTGTGGGAGTGAAGAAACGAAAATGGTGAAGGAGGGAGGTGTGTGTGTGTCGGTTTTGTAATGAAATGAAGGTGGAGGGTGTGTTTGGTTTAAGTGAAATAAGGTGGGTTATTATAATTTGTAGCCCAAACTTGCCATAGTGTACTCTTTTAATTTTAAAACTACTTAAACCAGCCTCCAATCTTTTTAAACTTCAAAATATTTTTAGCTTTACCACTCCCTCATATTTCAAACTCTTCATTTCTTAATTAATTTTATGCACATTAATTACTCAAAGTTTCCAAAAATATCCCAAAAATTCCTAAAAATTCCAAAATTCCTAATTTCTTCATTTATCATTTCCCAAAACACTCTTAATCCTGTATTAAATTTTCAGGATGTTACAATAATGCTTATAAGATTGATTTGCCTGGTGAATATAATGTAAGTGCTACTTTCAATGTAGCAGATTTATCTCCTTTTGATGCAGGTCGTGATTCGAGGACGAATCCTTTCGAGGAGAGAGGGAATGATGAGATCCAGCAAGAAGACACTTAACTTCAAAAGATCCTTTGAGGATTAAGTGGACCAATTACAAGAGCAAGATCTAAGAGCATTAAGGAGGCACTGAATGGACTAGTGCAAGAAACAAGGGCAAAGCAAATGGCAATTGGTTCAACAATTGGACATAAAGATGCTGAAAACGTCACAAATGTTATTTGGGCTGAACATGGAGATGTTGATCATATTTTGGGCTCAAAGACATCAACTTAAAGGGTTTGGACCAAGAGCTACACATGGGAAGCTTCATTTGGGCTTAAATAATGTAATTTTGGGCTTTAAATACTTGTTAATTTTGGCCCATTATTTTTGTGCGAATTTTAGGTTAAACTTTGCTTCTTTGTAACCTTTAAATACCTTGTAAGCCTCTTTTGAAGGCAGACTTGAATTTGAGAATAGAAGTTGCTTTATGCACTTTGTTGAGAGGGTTTCTCTCTAGGGTTCTTCATTGAACTAACAGACTTATCAAGGATTGATCAACCTTGTGGCGTCTTCCAACACTTCGGGTCCTTGTTCTTCCGTGCTCAAGGGTTCAAGTGGATCGTTCTAATATTTGTTTAGCTTTCTTGAGGTTGTGTTCATCTTAGATTGTTGTGGGTCCGGGTTTATCCCTGGTGGGTTCGCACCACAAGAGGGGTTGAATTACCAATAAACTCAAATCTTTACTGCCTAGATCGAAAGAAAGTAGATCAGAATTTATATAAAAAAATACTTTCAAATATGCTCATATACTCTTCAATAGATCGAAATGCTGTCTAATTTCATTAAATTTAGAAATAAAAAGTATGTAATTATATAAAAATGAATTTTTTTCCTACATGTTTTTTTCTTCCCAAGTTACCATTATTTCTTTTGATACTACTCCATGAGAAGCTAACTACTACAACCTGCATCTGTATAGGATCACTATCTTAATCTTTAAACATAACAAAGGTTTCAATGCGTTAGAAAAGGGGGTCAAAGACTTAACTTATTTGTCCCGAAAGTTTTCATTAAGGGCTATTTTGTCGAAAACGTGCTTTTGGGTATAAAATTACCCCAAAAGTTTCAAAACATGACATCTTTTTCCTTTATTGTTAAATCATTAGTGGCAGGCCAAAGTTATTTTCTTAACAATTAACCTTGATACTGTAACGATAAAGGGTGAATTGTCATTTTTTAAACTTGTACACACACACATAATGCAACTTCAAGGTAATTTACTAACCTTAAACACTAGAAAACACTCTCGCGATCCAGAGTCCTGAGCTGCGCGTGGATAGCAGCGACCTCAGCAAAGGGGCCCACGCTCTCCCCCTCTTGAGACTCGGGGGTCCCCCTGGCCTCCACATCCGCCTGTGCCTTAACAACTTTCTTGATCTGCTCGGCAGCCTTCCGGGATACAGGTTTCCCATCCCTTCGCCTTGGCCTCGTCCAACTGAAATATTTGAAATGTCAAACAATGATCGGTATAATACAGTTAATAATTACACAGAAAGAGTAGTAGATATTAAATATCATCTCGTCATAGCCGACGATCATGGGTCTGCTTCCAGTCGTGTGAGCAACCTCTTGTTGTGCCCGAGTCTTCCAGCCCTGCTCTTCCCTGGCTTTACCCAGGTCGGACATCCTCCAGTCGATGTACCGCCTCCACTGTGCAGGGTCGACTCCGTCGGGCACACTCTCCTCCACCTCCTGCCTAGACCTGGCCCCCTGCTCGGACCTCTCTTTGTACATCTTGTTTCTCTCGTCCTTCCATGAATCCCCGACCCACGATATCGTGAATTTCTTCAGTTTCGCGCTGTCGGGGATCTACCACTTACACTGCAATAGGAAATTTATTCGTACTTAATGAATATAATCAACGTAACATGTATAAAATTAATAACGGTAACACTAAATAAATATATTATTTCACGTAATTATAAAATTTTGAAATTCGAATTACCTTTATAATGTCTCAGGCCTCATCTTTCCGCGTGCTCGGCACTTTACTCCAGTCGACTGGGTCGATTGGGAAGCGCCGGAAGTCCTTGCCGATCAGGCGGCAATATCGGTGAAATAGGACACCGACATCCTTGGTTGGCTGCCCAGTTTCCTCGAAATATGGCAGCTCAACCTTCTCGTTCGCCGGAAGCGAATGCACCTACTTCTGGTCCAGCCTCTTGGCGGTGACAACGCCATTGATATCTGTAGGGAAAAACATTTCAGATAATTAATCTAAATATATTACATGATATAAATTAATATATCAAATTTACCTCTAACGTTCACCACAAATCCACTCCCAGAAGTGGACCTCCTCCCTTTCTTGAGACTAATCAGAACCTGCAGCACAGGGATATCCTCCTCCTCGCCGTCGCCGCCGCCGCCGCCACCACCACTGCCACCAACATTGTCGTCGTCGCTGGTGCTCTCCTCCCTCTCCTCATTCATATATCGATGCATGTCATCGTAGCTGATCTCGACGTCCCTCCCCAAGACTATCCAGAGGTCGTCCTGCGAGACTTTTGGGTCCTACTCAAACCGAAAGGAGTCCACGGTATGTTACCAAGAGGGGGGCTGACGTACTGCAACACCTCCGGTGGATTAGGCTGCTGCTCTATCTCTCTCCGGCGAGCTTCTATACGTCTGGCGTCTTCTTCTTCGCGCAACTGCTGCTTTTCTGCCTCGTCTATGTGAGCTTTACAGGCACGTTGAGACATATCTATCGGAGAAGGACTATATATAAAACTGAAAGGCAGAGAGAATTTTGATGGGACCCTCCTTTCGCTTTTTAAAAACGCCAAAATGAGTTCCGTCGGACATATATAGAGTTTCGCTTTCCGGCGTTTCAGAGGTGCTTTCCGGCGTTTGGAAAATCGCCGATTTGCCTAGCCTTAAATAGGATAGGCACATCGGCGCTTTTAAAAAACGCCGATATGTGATTTATTATTTTTTTAATCACATATCGGCGTTTCTTTAAAACGCCGATAACGTATTCATTAAATTGCTTCAATGAATACGCCTATCGGCGTTTCCCAGAAACGCCGATGTGCGTTAAATTATTTTTAAAAAAAATAGTAAATACATATCAACGTTTCCAAAAACGCCGATATGCATTATTTTTTTTAAAAAAATAAAAAGACCGACCAAAATTTTTTTAAAAAATAAAATATACAAACCGGCGTTACTATGTCCAGAAACGCCGGTATGTAAGCGCTTGGAAGAAGGCGGGAAGCGCGCGCCAAATTTTACGGCGTTTCTTTTAGATGTTTCTTGTAAAACGCCGGAAGACATGCTGTTACAGGCTTTTTTGGTGAAAATGCTGGAATGTGTGCGCCAGAAAGAGTCGTTTTTTTGTAGTGAAACCCTAAAAACATCATGAACAAAAAATCATGTAATGCTTGACATACCCTCCCCCTCAACCGGTGGACCTTTTTTCCAATAGACACATTCTATTGGTGTAACATTACAAATTAAAATAATTGGGCCACAGTTACAACTTGAGCTTTCAAACATGCCAGGCTTACACGAAGCTAAGTAAACTTGTAAACTCTAGAATAAAGACCTTTTCAAGTAACTATGCAATGTTATCAATCGTGCAGTTCGGTTAAGACAGATACACCTATTAGGTTGATCAATACTCCCTCTGATCTGATCCATATTGTAAGAGGTAGCCAACCATTCTAAATAAACTAAACAAACTTATGGAGTCATCTATTATGTGTAAAATTAATGTAGTTTTCTAATTTACCCTTATATAATTTTTTATATACTCCACACTCTCTCGTCTTTACATTTAATATGCAATGGCAAGAATGAAAATTAAACATTTATTATTTAGACTTTACTTGTTAGCTCTTATAATGTGATTAAAAAGAATTCCTATGTTATCTCTTATATTATGAATTGAAGGGAATACATATTATACAAAACTGAATATCAGCTACATATGGGAAATTGAGAAATTTCCTTTATAGAAAGAGATGCTCTCCCTTTTCTCCATAGAGAAGAATTCGTTTTTGCCTTTTGGTTTCCGTAGATTCACTTTAGGCTCTTCCCAGTCACATAAATATTAATTATCTCTTTACTTCTCCTTTTTGACTCTTCCTCCCTTTCCAAGTGTCTTCTTCCCATCAAAAATTGTTTCCCCTTTTCTCCATCCTTCGTGACAATTAACTTCTACATGTGGATTTTTCTTTCTCGATCAGGACTTAATCAGAAATAGCATAGGAAATCTCTACAGCTTTAAACTGCAAAAAAGTATCTTGCATGTTGATTTAAAGTCCTATAATATCCATTTTGAGAATAGCCCTTTGCCGCCTTCCATCTTGATCCTCACCCAACTATAACTTCAGATCTGAAGTAAATTCATCCATGCATGTTGATCTACATTGTAGATCTAGTTGAAGTGGATCTGCTTACAAGGAGTAGAGATCATATGCGTTCACAATTGATTCCCCTTTTTGCATCTTGGCTTAAAAAAAATCTACAAAGGTTCCTCATATGGCTTTAAAAAATCACATGCGTTCAATATCGAGGAAACGCTGTGTGCCAGCGGATAAATATACATTGTAGTTCCAACTAAACGCCGGCACGCGTAGCGGCGGAACTTGGGGGCGTATATCACTGCCCCCGTGCATTATTTTTAAATACTAAATAATAAACGCGTGTCGGCGGAAATATATGCCCGCACGTGTTTTAATTTATATATATATATATATATATATATATATATATATATATATATTACACACACTGCGGCGGATAACATCCGCCGCCATGAAAATTTTGTTTTAAAAAAATAATGAAACCTGCCGGCGAATATATACGCCGGCATGCTGTTGCAGATAATAAAAAAAATCCTCAACTTCAGTCGATCATTTTAACATGTAATGGATTAAATTGAACACCGAAATTGGGGTACAAATAATAAAAAAAGAAGGTTAAAATATATAAAAACATTATTAAAATATAAAGAAATTAAAAAAATATGAAATATAATAACAAAAATAATATAATTAGTAAAAAAAATCTCAAATATAAAATTAAATATAAAAACAATGATACCCATAACAGATCATAAGAGGAAAAATCGGATAAAAGAAAAGATGAAAGGAAAAAAATTAAAATTAAAAACAAATTAGATATGATAAAAGGAAATTGACAAAACAAACCGAGAATGATACCCAACAAATTAGAAGACTCCTCAAGAGAGACGACCTGAGGTTGCACCACAGTGTTGTAATCCTTAGTCATAAATAAACTTGCATTTAACTCCAAGGCGATTAGGAACCAGTTAAATCAATACCTATAATCATTAAATAAACATCTCCTTCCTGTTGTGCTTTGTGTGTGCAGGTGTGTGTATATTGGAAAACACATCTATACACATGTATATATAGGATTAATCCTCAAGATATTATCTTAGCTTGGGTCTTATCACTGTGGATATAAGTTCAGTTATATTTTATAAATATTGTACCTTCCTCGCTGCACCTTCTCATGTATGATATATTTATTTTATATTAGATTCTGAGTAGTCTATTATATATATATATATATATATATATATATATATATATATATACTCCCTCCAGTCCTAAATAAAGGACCTAGATAGAAACTTCATTTTGGTCCTAAATATAAGACCTAATTACTTTTTAGGTCACCTTTTTCCTAAATTACTCTTCTTCTTAACAACTCCTTTTTGATAGTGGAAGGGCTACTAAATAATTGAACTAATTAAGGAGGAGTATTATTGGAAAGACATCTAAAATTAAGCCTTCCTTAATCTCCCCAAAAAAAGTTATCTAGGTCCTATAGTTAGGACCGGAGGGAGTATATATATTAACTGAACTCTAATTATATCAGCATCACCCATCCGTCTTATTGAAGGGTTTAATTTGGAGATCAAATCCCATAGGATAACGGAGAAAAGGGTTACGATAGTAGTACAATTTTGAAATAATAAGGGTAATGGACTTAATCTGCCCCCCAAGTAACCACCAAGGAGCCCTGAGCACCCTGATCTAACAACAGGCCCGTATCTGGACTCCAATTAACCAAGGTGTTTAAAAACTACCCCGGTTGGACGGTCAACAACGTTTGACCGTTACTATGCCTATGTGGCTGCCACACGTGTATTTTAAATGGACCTAATCTGCCCTCCAAGTAACCACCCAGGAGCACTGAGCACCCTGAACTAACAACAGATCTATATCTGCACTCAAAGTAACCAATGTGTTCAAACACTACCCCGGGTGGACGGTCAATGATGTTTGACCATTACTATGGCTATGTGGCCACCACGTGAAGGTCTTGTTTGTCACCTGGCGCCTTATCATCGCCATGTAAGATATGTTTATGTGGGTTGATAAACGTGGCTGTCACCCAAGAGGGGGGGGTGAATTGGGTGAGGGAATAAATTAAATCTTTTGAATCTTCTTTTCGAAAGACTGCTTGTGCTTGGTGATAATTTTTACGAAGTAGTGATATGCACAAGTCAGTATGTTATGTGATGCAAAATAGAATGTTTGAATGTAAATTTATGCACACATAAATTTATCCTGGTTCGGTCACCCAGACCTACATCCAGTCCCCAGGCTCCACCTGAGATTTTCAATCCACTATTCTTGTTTAAACCGGGCACAAGAGAAGCCTTTACACTTTAGGTTTTACGAGCACGGGTTCACCTAACAACCCACAGGTTTTACACCGGGTTCACCTGCAAACCTTACAAATGCAAGTTTTACGGGCTATCTTGCAACCTATGGAGATTTAGAAAACTTCTAAATGCTCCCCCTTACAAATTGTAAGTTTACACTATGTTCACTCTATGAACTGATTGTGCTAAACACTTAAGCTCAAAACTAACTCTCTCTAAGAGTGGATGATGTTACTCACTTAAGTACAATAAAATTACTCTCTGAAAAATATCACAAATCTGGATCTGAGAGTAGTAGAAGATGTGTAGAATGAAGAGTATGATATATCAGATACTTTGTTCTGTTCTCACTTTTTCTTCCATGTCTTCTCTTCTGAATGAATGTCTCTTTTATACTCGGCTTCATAGGCTTCTGTGGCAGGTTGAATATGAACGTTTGAATAAAGCCGTTAATCCTATGTTACCGTTGAGAAGTGCATCTTCATTAATGTTTAGCAGGGTTGACTTGCTTTATCTCTGAAAAGTAGTCCTGACACCTCTGCTCTGACAAAAGCATTCTGACACTGCATCTCTTTGAACGTTCAGACATCCTGATTGCTTGCGGAAGCAACTTCTCATCCGGAAGCAACCTTACTGAGTGTGCTGCACTTGAACGTTAGTTTAGCAATATAATCATATAGTCTCATGCAGTGGGTGATCCCTAAATCTAAGGAGTATCCGGAAGCACTTCTACATCCGGAAGTAAATTCACCTGATGAGGGATTTAGTTCACCATGACTTGCTCTCGCTTAGTCTATTTCATTCCACCACTCAGCGCTAGTCACTGAGCTATCGGAAGCACTTTTACTTGACGTGGTGAATTCACTGACGCTTAGGGTGAAATATATTCTATCAATCTGCGCCAGTCAAGATCTAACAGGAAGCAACTTCACTTGATGTTGCATTTCCGCTGACGCTCGGGGTTATATCTAGTCTATCAACCTGCGCCAGTCTAAATCTAATAGGAAGTGCTTTCACTTGGCGAAGTAGACTTACTGACGCTTGGGGTAATAACTATTCTATTGCTCTGCGCCAGTCTAAGTCTAACAGGAAGCGCTTTCACTTGGGGAAGTAGACTCACTGACGCTTGGGGTAATATCTATTCTGTCGCTCTGCGCCAGTCTAATTCTAACAGGAAGCGCTTTCACTTGGGGAAGTAGACTCACTGTCGCTTGGAGTAATATCTATTCTATCGCTCTGCGCCAGTCTCAGTCTAACAGGAAGCAAACTCACTTCCGATTGAAACATAGCTTAGTCTTAAGGTTTTGTGTACCTAATTCTCATGGACTAAGTTATTTCCCAGTGATTTACTTGCTGATGCTGGGGGATGAAAACATTCATCCGCATGCGCAAGTCCTAATCTATCCGGAAGTAGATCTTCACCCGGAAGCACTCTTACTTGGGATCCTATGTTATCCTATTGCTTCCTAGGCACTTGGTTTAATCCTCTATATTTTAGTCTTCATCAAAACTTAAGATTCTAACATTCTCCCCCTTTTGATGATGACAAACCTAGTTTTATCGATTAAGTTCCTAAGGAAGGATTATCAAGAGAATAAAAGCAATGGATAACAACAAGTAACTCAGACAAATATTATTGACAAGCAGAGGTTACAAGTCAGAGTTATGTAATCAAATAACATATACAAGTAAAGAATGTATACAAATAAATTTCACTAAGTATGAATGAAAATATGCATGAAAACAAAATCAACAAAAATATTTGGATTGGGGGTTAGAGTTTGTGTCTCTTTTTCTTTTCCCTCTCTTTCTGCCTCTCTTCATTTTCCTCACGCTCACTCTGGTTTATCTGAGCAATGATCTCTTGAAGCTCTTTTTCCTCTTTTTTTCTTCTGAGCCTTTCTGATTCAATGGACTCCTCGTATGCCCTTTTCATGTTCTCCACTTCTTCATACCCAGGGAAACCTGTAGCATCGTCGAAGTAGCAGACTTCTCCATTGGGATAGTGTACAGCCCGGATTCTCACATTCCATGCAGAGAAGTTGGGATCCTCTTCAACTTTTTGGGCTTTCCTTTTCCCTTTCCCTTTGCTCTTCCCTTTGCTTTTGTTAATTGGAGGAGTGGGCATGGCACTTGCTCTTTCAGCATCGAGGCAAGCCATCTGACCAAAAGATAATTTGTCAGTGAATCCAAATCTCTCAAATTCATCAGGAGTCATGTCTTCAATTTCCAATTTGACCTCCTTCAGAATTGGAATTGCTTGAGCCACTGGATTTGCTTGCTCAATCTGGGCAGATGATGTTCCTTGCTCAGGTGGGTCAGATGGAGTCTCTTCCTCAGACTTATCAGATTCAGTGGTGGCAACGAACTTCCTGGCACGTTTCCTAGCAACGGCCTTCTTTCTAGGTACACTGAATCCGGCTGCTGGCTTAGATGAGGGAGGAGGATCAGAAGATTGCTCAGATGAAGGGACCTCAGACTCTTGCTCAGATAGTGTAGGAACAGGCTTGGCTATCACAATGGGAGGATGGTTGGGTTTTTCGAGTCCCCACTTCATCCTGATCTCCTCAACAATTTCTCTACTTGTTTTAGTTGGAGGAGACTCTGATGATGACTCAGGTTGTGAAGATTGTTCATTTTGCCCATACACAACCATATCCCATTGGGGTCCTTGCGTAGCCGCTCTCTTCTGCTCCATGAAACGGAGGGCCTCTCCTCTTATAAGGCTCTCTGCACCACTCAGTCTCTGAGACTCATATGCACGACGCAGGGCGGCCGTGACATCTTCATCAATCCAGAGTGATGGCTGGCTGAGGACATCCCTTGTGGCCATACTTAGGCGAAGAGTAGACATAACATTTCTCCCCCTTTTGTCATCATCAACAGGGGTGAGTGCCAGGGATGGAGTGGATGTGGAGGAGGATGGAGGTGGTTCAGGGCCAAATTTCTTGGGAGGGGAGGGTGATAGGGTAGAGGTAGAGGATGTGGGAGAGGATAGGTGTTCAGGAGTTTGAGGAGAGTCGGGGAAGCAACTGGAGGTGACAAAGAGATCCGTATAGGGATAAGTGGAGGAGTATGCTTTGTAATTGGCGGAGTCAGGGGTAAAGGGTAAATGGTCATCGGAGAGTGGTTGAAGGCGGGGATATTCGCCGTATGGTTGGCTGAGGGGGTGAATGGCTGTTTCAGATCCTATGCGTCTAGGGCTTTGATGGGTAGGGTTGGAGAAGCGGAGTGGAGAGCGTGTAGGGGCACCTGGTCGTGTGGGAATGGGTGAGGATGAGGATGAGGAAGGTGAGGATGAGAAGTTTCTAGGAGAATGGCGTGGAGAGTTGTGAGGTGAGTCTTGGGTTTGGTGGTCATGGGTAGGTGAAGGTTGGGATTGTTGGTCATTGTTGGGTGATGGTAGGCCTTGTTGGTCATTTTGTGGTGGAGGCTGAGGTTGTTGAGTGTTGGGCGGAGGAGGAGGTGGTAGTTGAGGGTGGTTAGGAGGAGGAGGGTTTTGAGGAGGAGGAGGAGGAGGTGGTAAGTTACCTTGTGATGAAGGTTGGGGAATTTGTAGGTGCTGGAGAATGAGGTCTAATTTTGCATCCACCCTGGCAAGGTGATTCTCGAGTTGTCCTATTCTGTCCTCAAGCCGTTGGGTTCGCTCCCCTTGGTGGTGGAAGCCAGCTTCACATTCAACACGGAGAGGACCCACCAAGGAATCAGTCAGTCTCAACAGAAGCTCTTCCTTTATGTCCTCGGCAAAGGCCCTAACAGAAGCTGGAACCCTTGCACTACGGCTTGGCCCAGTATGTGAGTCAACTTCCTGATCTCCTGCTCCAGATGCAGAGGGAGCTGAAGTACCAGAAGCACTACTGGCTTGTGAGCGTGAGCGAGTGGGCTTAGGAGGCTTGAAATACTTGATCCCCATCCTTGCCACATTGGTTGCTCCCACAGGCCTACACTGGACATTCTCTTCTTCCACAGCAGATGTAGCCTTGATCAGATGCTTCTCAAGAAGGAAGGCAATGATGGTGGGATAGGGAAGATAACCTGACTTGTCATTGCTTAACCAGCGCTGAAGCTCTAGGCATATCAACTGCCCAGGGTTGAAAGGCTTGAGCGAGAGGAGTCTAGGGAACCAAGGGTTGTCCAGCAGTGTGAACTCGTTGAAGTTGCCTCCCTTATGAGTCATTATCCGGGAGTAGATGTAGTACAAGAGCCTGTTAGAATCAGACATCTTGGACACCTTTTTGCTGTTGGTGCCATACAACTCCTCGAGTTCCTCCTTGCTGTACTTGTGAGACTCAGGGTAGATCCATTGATTCATATCCTCTTCTGTGATTCCCATCATCTCATTCAAGGTTCTCCAAGTGAACCTGAAGGTTCTTCCTCTTACAGTGGCAGTGAAGGAGAGTTTGTGGACTTGCTCTTTCCCATCCACCTTCCTGTACTTAGCTCTGCCAGAGAGGGATTGGCAAAAGACTCGCAGGACGTTGACGTTGTAGTCCTGGTTGATGCCCAGCCAAGGCATATACTTTTCCAAGTAAGGGCGTAAATGAGCAAACCCTAGTTCATTCAACTTGTCCAGATTGATGAACAGGCCATGGTTGAAGATGGGAATGGATGTCTCAAATTTGGCGGATACACTCTCCAGAGCTCCATCTCTATAAACTGTGAGATCATCTTCTTCCTCAACCCTCTGCCTCTTGGAGGAAGGCTCCTCAGAAAAATGAACCTTCTTCTTCTTTCCCTTTCCCTGAGCATCCCGTTCTTGTTCAGAACCCACTGCCTGTTCTATTCTACCAGAGGTTTCAGGCTGACCCTGAACTTCTTCACCCTGTCCTCGTGATTGCCCAGAACCTTCTTGGCGTTCATGAAGTTCTTCATGTTGTTCTTCATGGTGCCCAGATTTACCAGAATGCTTGTGAGTGGATTTCCCAGATTTCGATTTATGTTTCTTGGAAGAAGAGGTTTTCTGGATGACTGGGTTGGATTCATTCGTACCGGCCATTTTTTTGTATGAATGTTGTGTAAATAAAGATGAAATGCAAGAAGTGTGAAAAATAAAGAACACAATGGAGAAGATGAAAAGACTTTTCAGAGAAAATGATGCGAGTGAAAAAGATGTAGTAAAAAGTGAAAATGGAAAATGACTTCTATTTATAGGTAAAGCTTCTGAGAATAGAATGGGCATATTCTTTCAAATTTTCACACATTGGGTAACGTAAGTTTTTAAGTTGGAACAACACACCTGATGACACGTGTTGCTTCAGAGAAGGCACAGCGTTTCATAGAGGAAGTTGAAACGTTTTCTGAAGTGATGTGTCCCTTGATCTGACACTGGCGCTCGTGATCATATTGAATTATCATCCAGCGCTAGCAAAAGAGTATTCGGAAGTGATTTTGCTTCCGGTTGGACAGACGCTCCTGGTTGCCTTGAGTAGTCATTCAGCGTCAGCACGAGAGCATCCGGAAGTAGTTTTGCTTCCGATGGTACTTACTTAAGATTTAACTTTGAGTGACTCGTTGATGTTCTCTCTTGTGCATCCACAGCGATCAAGCTTTCATAACTAAAGCCATATTTGCGTCAAGTAGAGTTTGTTTGATCCTCTCAATTTCAGGAGCAGTAGCTCTCGGAGCCCAGTATGAACAACAACTCATTCAGATTTGATACATTGCTCTGATCAGGTATGATCATGAAAATTGTTGTTCCTTCGTACCTTCTTTCCTACAAAATAGCAAATGATTTCTCTTTCCCATTTTTCAGTCTCCAAACTTGGATCTGACTGGTCAGTTTGTAGGAAGTATGTGATTCTTATGCACTTAAGAATTATTCACTATGAATATAGCATTGCGAATCAACTATGACTATATGCACATGGCTTCTGATAATGATAGTCATAGATAGCATGTAGAGTATGAACATTGTGTGAAATATCTTATAAGCCATATCATGTTCATGCTTATGATGCTTAATGTAAAATCTCAATAAGTCCATCTTACATTTGCATAGGAGATTTTACTGTTGCATGCTTCAACCTTAAATAATCCCTTGCTTACCCAAGGAGATCTTTTATACTTATCCTTGGCCTGAAGCACTTTCTTAGGAGAGACAGGATTCGCAGGTTTTCTCCATGTGAGTTGAGACATCCTCTCTCTTTTGTCCTTCTCAGGATAGTTGAATGGAACTCTGTGATAGCTTATCCCTGAGACAAGGTCTTTGTTCCTTGTGGTAGCGCACTACTTCTTATGATTGAACCAGGTAGTTGCAGTAGTGACATCACCACGAGTTCTCTTCTTTGGGACAAGAGGAACTCTTGATCTTTCCTGCACAGGTAAGGCACTAGAAGGGAGTTTTGGTACCCATTTGTACTTGGGTCCTACATAGTTAGCGCTGGACCTTACTTGTCCTTTGGGGATCCATATATATTTATTTCTCACATTTAAATTTCTCTTAAAATTGCATGTGTGAGAAATATGACCAGTTCTACCACAATAATGACAGATAATGGGATGATGTTCAGAATCAGATTTCTTATCACTATTATGGTGGTCAGTTTTCTTTTCAAAGACTCTATGTTTATTAACTTTTGAAATTTCAGTGTCTTTCGAAAAATCTTCTTTTATGAGTGGGACTTTGGACTCCTTGGTTGTAGAAGAAGGAATAAGTTCCTCAAGTTCCCTATTCCTTTTTCTTAAGCCTAGAATTTCTTTTGCAAGTTTACAGAATTCAACATGTAGCTCATTATACATATCTTGCAATTCAGAAGTTTCAAGTTTAGGTACCTCATTTTCTTCAGCTTCTGAATCTTCTAGGCGGAGATCCACTCTCTCTTTGCTGATACTAGCTTCTACTACATCACCATCCAGTAGCTCATCAACGGTGGATTCACAAGGAACACACAGTGAGCTTTGGACAGCCTTAACATCAAGAAATTGGTTAGAAGCATACATAGTATCAAGAGTGTTCCAAATATCTATAGCCCTAGAGCAATGTTTAATTTTCTGGTAATCATTGTCAGATAAACTTTTGTGCAAAATTTGCATTGCTCTAAGGTTTAAGTAAAATAAGCTTTTGTCCTCTTCTGTCCAATTTACTTTTGGTTTGAAATCAGAGTCCTTTTCAAAAACATCCCACATTTTGAAATCAGTGGATAGTATAAAACTTTTCATCCTTCCCTTCCATAAGTAAAAATCAGCATTTTCTAACACGGGTGGGATTGTATGATCAAAACCTTCAAAACACATTTTGTAACCCAAATCAGCCTAGGTCTTTCCACTTGAGATCGTTGGATCCTTTAAACAAGTGACCTTGCTCTGA
Organism: Mimosa pudica; assembly: GCA_029929735.1. NCBI lineage: Eukaryota > Viridiplantae > Streptophyta > Magnoliopsida > Fabales > Fabaceae > Mimosa > Mimosa pudica. The sequence continues at coordinate 4,974,056 of JAKELP010000012.1, read as the reverse complement.
TACCAAATGATAAACGTGGCTGTCACCCAAGAGGGGGGGGTGAATTGGGTGAGGGAATAAATTAAATCTTTTGAATCTTCTTTTCGAAAGACTGCTTGTGCTTGGTGATAATTTTTACGAAGTAGTGATATGCACAAGTCAGTATGTTATGTGATGCAAAATAGAATGTTTGAATGTAAATTTATGCACACATAAATTTATCCTGGTTCGGTCACCCAGACCTACATCCAGTCCCCAGGCTCCACCTGAGATTTTCAATCCACTATTCTTGTTTAAACCGGGCACAAGAGAAGCCTTTACACTTTAGGTTTTACGAGCACGGGTTCACCTAACAACCCACAGGTTTTACACCGGGTTCACCTGCAAACCTTACAAATGCAAGTTTTACGGGCTATCTTGCAACCTATGGAGATTTAGAAAACTTCTAAATGCTCCCCCTTACAAATTGTAAGTTTACACTATGTTCACTCTATGAACTGATTGTGCTAAACACTTAAGCTCAAAACTAACTCTCTCTAAGAGTGGATGATGTTACTCACTTAAGTACAATAAAATTACTCTCTGAAAAATATCACAAATCTGGATCTGAGAGTAGTAGAAGATGTGTAGAATGAAGAGTATGATATATCAGATACTTTGTTCTGTTCTCACTTTTTCTTCCATGTCTTCTCTTCTGAATGAATGTCTCTTTTATACTCGGCTTCATAGGCTTCTGTGGCAGGTTGAATATGAACGTTTGAATAAAGCCGTTAATCCTATGTTACCGTTGAGAAGTGCATCTTCATTAATGTTTAGCAGGGTTGACTTGCTTTATCTCTGAAAAGTAGTCCTGACACCTCTGCTCTGACAAAAGCATTCTGACACTGCATCTCTTTGAACGTTCAGACATCCTGATTGCTTGCGGAAGCAACTTCTCATCCGGAAGCAACCTTACTGAGTGTGCTGCACTTGAACGTTAGTTTAGCAATATAATCATATAGTCTCATGCAGTGGGTGATCCCTAAATCTAAGGAGTATCCGGAAGCACTTCTACATCCGGAAGTAAATTCACCTGATGAGGGATTTAGTTCACCATGACTTGCTCTCGCTTAGTCTATTTCATTCCACCACTCAGCGCTAGTTACTGAGCTATCGGAAGCACTTTTACTTGACGTGGTGAATTCACTGACGCTTAGGGTGAAATATATTCTATCAATCTGCGCCAGTCAAGATCTAACAGGAAGCAACTTCACTTGATGTTGCATTTCCGCTGACGCTCGGGGTTATATCTAGTCTATCAACCTGCGCCAGTCTAAATCTAATAGGAAGTGCTTTCACTTGGCGAAGTAGACTTACTGACGCTTGGGGTAATAACTATTCTATTGCTCTGCGCCAGTCTAAGTCTAACAGGAAGCGCTTTCACTTGGGGAAGTAGACTCACTGACGCTTGGGGTAATATCTATTCTGTCGCTCTGCGCCAGTCTAATTCTAACAGGAAGCGCTTTCACTTGGGGAAGTAGACTCACTGTCGCTTGGAGTAATATCTATTCTATCGCTCTGCGCCAGTCTCAGTCTAACAGGAAGCAAACTCACTTCCGATTGAAACATAGCTTAGTCTTAAGGTTTTGTGTACCTAATTCTCATGGACTAAGTTATTTCCCAGTGATTTACTTGCTGATGCTGGGGGATGAAAACATTCATCCGCATGCGCAAGTCCTAATCTATCCGGAAGTAGATCTTCACCCGGAAGCACTCTTACTTGGGATCCTATGTTATCCTATTGCTTCCTAGGCACTTGGTTTAATCCTCTATATTTTAGTCTTCATCAAAACTTAAGATTCTAACATGGGTCCCACCTATAATAATAAATAATTTCTTTCTCCCTTTTCATCACCATCACCACAGCCCCCCAACACCCACCACCCCCACCCACACCACCCCCTAAACGTGACAAGCAGAGGTGGCGTGGGTGGGGGGCTGTGGAGGTGAGGCAGTGGGGGGCTGGGGAGGTGAGGGGGTGGTGTGGGTGGAAGTGGTGGGTGTTGGGGGGCTGTGGTGATGGTGATGAAGAGGGAGAAAGAAATTGTTTATTATTATAGGTGGGACCCACATGAACATATCTTACGTGGCGATGACAAGGAGCCGGGTGACAAACAAGGCCTTCACGTTGCGACCACATAGGCATAGTAACGGTCAAACGTCATCGACCGTCCACCCAGGGTAGTTTTAAACACATTGGTTACTTTGAGTCTAGATACGGGCCACTTGTTAGTTCAGCGTGTTCAGTGCTCCTGGGTGGTTACTTGGAGGACAGATTAGGTCCATTTAAAATACACACGTGGCAAGCAGAGGTGGCAAAGCAAGTGCTCGCGTGGCAGCCACATAGGCATAGTAACGGTCAAACGTTGTTGACCGTCCAACCGGGGTAGTTTTTAAACACCTTGGTTACTTGGAGTCCAGATACGGGCCTGTTGTTAGATCAGGGTGCTCAGCGCTCCTTGGTGGTTACTTGGGGGGCAGATTAGGTCCATTACCCAAATAATAATAAGTAACCAAATTGATAGATAATTATATTAAGCCACACAATGCTCCATGTGTATGTACGCCAAATGAAGGATGAAGTGTGATATGAGATGAGCGTGCGGAAGCATGACATCCCAAATTTAGATAAGATATACTACTTGTACTCCTACTAACTCTAATTATATACAATTCTCTCCCTATCTTTATCATTTGCCTTTATCATTTGCATTAGAAAAATCAATAAATTAATGTACGGCCTTTAAATTTGGAGTTTCCTCTGACCCACTTTAAAGTTCTTGTATTCATACACATGTGTTGCAAGAGTAATGTTGATTAGACCTTAGTTGCCTTGGTTAATCAAATGATACCTAAGATGATTTAACCAAGTAAAAATCAATCTTCTTCTATGTTCATATATAACCCTAAACAAGATAGAGTTATACCTAACATCTAATTTAGTCAATCACTCCTAGAAACACATAAAGCTAATCGCATATATGAATTCTCAAGGAGCTACAAAGAGTGCGTTTGTTTCATCACATACAAGCATAGAAGAAGATGAAAAAGGTTACATGCTCAAAGGTTAAATAGAAACCTATTTAGAAAGCTCTAACATAGATCTCTAAATCTTACATGCCTAGAATACTAGAACACATGAGATTTTACATGAATTGAAGCATATAACCTAAGAACAACAAACATACATACAACGCCGATTTACTTCATGTACAAATTCGCTTGGAGGAAGGAGAAAGAGCTTAAGCCTGACTTGGAGACTTGATTCTTCATGAGGAAATGAGGTTAGGGTTCGGCCAAATAGGTGAGAGAAGAGAGAAAATGGAGATGAAGAAATAGAAAAGATGTACAAGAATGTGAGATAAACTTGAGATTAGGGTTTATGTATGGAAGTTAACTTTGGAATTAAAAAGAGAGAGAAAAGATGTATAGGAATGTGAGATAAACTTGAGATTAGGGTTTATGTATGAAATGCTAATTCACCCTAAATGAAATGTAATTTGTGGTTAATGGAGAGTTAAATTTCGGCCAAGGCACACAATGGAGAATGGAGAGGCCAAATTGGTAAGGTAAGAAATGTGAGAAACGGTGAAATGGGGGTACAAAGGTAATTGTAGGTGATAAAGGAAGTGGGTGTGGGACAAATGAATGGTCTCTAAGCTTCCACCTCACTCCTTTACTTTATGCTTCTTTTTCTCTTTCCAAAAGGCCCTTTGTATAGCATTTGAACTTGCATTTTGAATTTTTGGCTCCAAATTACCCCTTTTGGAAATGTGCAAATCTCTTGCTTTTGACAAAAGGGATAATTCTTGTCTTCTAGCCTTTATCTTTTTTATCCTCAAGCTACTTGCTCTCCAAGCTATCCATGAGGTATGTGAGGTCCACTTGGGACGCCCCTACACATAAAAATGAGGAAAACCAGTGAAATGACCAAAATAACCCCAGTAGCTTGTAATGCAAATAATTAAGCAATATTTTCCAATTTACTACAACAAATAATTAAGCATAGTATATACCTCCATAATGAATAAAAATACCAATTAATCCCTTCAAATCAAGCACAAATGAACATACTAAGTTATGTAAATATATGTCCAATCAAATCCCCCACACTTAATCTTTGCACTACGGGCAAAGTCATGCAAGAAGATTAAAGTTATCACATGGCATGGTGAATCCAATTGAAATAGGTCTAAACTACAAGTGGAAGATTTGAATCTTTCCCCTACACATCACAGGCCAAATTCAAGCATAAAGTGGGTGAGAGTTTAACATGCAACTAAATTAGGTTGGATTTGTTAGAATCTTAAGTTTTGATGAAGACTAAAATATAAAAGATTAGACCAAGTGCCTAGGAAGCAATAGGATAACATAGGATCCCAAGTAAGAGTGCAACCAAATGTGGATTTACTTCCGGATAGACTAGGACTCGCGCACGCGGAGAAATGCTTCATCCCCCAGCGGCAGCGAGTAACTCACTAGGGAATTAACTTAGTCCATAAGCATTAGGTACACAAAACCTTAAGACTAAGCTATGTTTCAACCGGAAGTGAAATTGCTTCCTGATAGATTTAGACTGGCACAGACTGATAGAGGTGATATAACCCTAAGCGTCAGTAAATCAGCCACGTCAAGCGAAATTGCTTCCTGTTAAATTTAGACTGGCACAGGCTGATAAAAGAGATATCACCCCAAGCGTCAGTAAGTTCACCTCGTCAAGTAAAAATGCTTCCTGTTAGACTTAGACTGGCGCAAACTGATAGAAGAGATATAACCCTAAGCGTCAGTAAGTTCACAACGTCAAGTGAAAATGCTTCCGATAGCTTAGTGACTAGCGCTGACTGTTGGATTGAGGGACACTGAGCGAGAGTGAGTATTAGTAAGCAAAATCCTTCATCCAATAGTTTTACTTCCGGATGTAAAAGTGCTTCCGGATACATCATAAGCTAAGAGAACACTCACTGCATATGACTATGTGATTATATTGCTAAACTAACGTTCAAGTGCAGAACACTAAGTAAGGTTGCTTCCGGATGAGAAGTTGCTTCCGCAAGCAATCAGAATGTCAGAACGTTCAGAGATGCAGTGTCAGAATGCTTTTGTCAGAGCAGAGGTGTCAGGACTACTTTCCAGAGATAAAGCAAGTCAACCCTGCTATGCATTGATGAAGCATTTAATGGGCAAACGGTAACATGGTGAAAACGGCCATAATCAAACGGCTAGCCCACCTACCAAGAGGTCAAAGTGTTTGAAGACTATATAAGGGAGCTCAACTTCATTTATGAAGGAATCAATGATCTTTGAATATTCTTGAGAGAAGTTAGAGCGAGAAACTAAGAACATCTTCAAGCATTCAAAGCTGCCCAGAAAAACGAAGAGCATTTAACACTCTGAGTGATCTTTTCATCTACTTATTCTGTACTCATAGTTGTTAAGTCTCTTTCTGTTATAAGAGCATTTATTGTACTTACGTGTGTAACACCATCTGTTCTTTGAGAGAACTTAGTCAAAATCCTTTAAGTGTAAAGGTTAACCCCTTGCTTGGTGTGAGGGGGAGCTAGTTAGAAAGGTTACAAGTGAGCCTGTGTAAAACTTGTTGTAAGGTTGCAAGTGATCCCGTGTAAAACATGCGGTTGTAAGGTTTCAGGTGAACCCGATTTAAAACCTGAGTTATAGTGGAACTCTCGGCCTGGGTGGTTGAGGACTGGACGTAGGTCAGGTAGACCGAACCAGTATAACTCTTGTGTCGTTTTATTTGAGCATTTATTTTTGAAGCACAATTCACCCCCCCTCTTGTGCATCCATTACGTTCATTTGGTATCAGAGCAAGGTCCTTCTCACTCGATTCCAACGAATCAGAAGGCAAAGATCCAGTAATGGACACAGACTATTCTCTACCAGATGTCTCCGTTCAACCCAACAAGTCCCCAGGCTTCGATGGGTACAACTATTCATTCTGGAAGTTCAAAATGGAGACTTATATCAAATCAACTGATATCAGACTCTGGGACGTAATAGAACGAGGGGATCAAACTCCGCTAGATGAGGATGGATTTGCAAAAGTGCGAGCCAGATACACTCCTGAGGACTATGCCCTAGTCCAAATGAACCATCGGGCCATGCACTACATCCAGTGTGCTCTCAGCCCCAAAGAGTATCACAGGATCAGCCACCACAAAAATGCAAAAGATATGTGGGAGGCTCTTGAGGCTGCACATTCTGGAACCAGAGGAGTAAAAGCGAGACGTGTTGAAATGCTGGTGGAAGAATTTCACAAATTCGCCATGCTGAGTCCCACCGAGCCTATCCGAGAGCTGGAGCTTAGGTTCACCCATCTCATCAACAATTTGGCCACGCTGGGTAAGGATATCCCTGAAAGAGAGCAAGTGAGCAAGATTCTAAAGATCTTGAAGGGTGACTGGATCACCAAAGTGACTATTTTGCAAGAAGTGCAAGGAGAATCAACCAGCTCCATCACCGCACTATTTGGCTCTCTTGCTGAATATGAACCTACCTTGCTGGCTATGAGAGCTCCTCAACCCTCATCCAAGAACAAGAACCTTGCTCTCGTTGCTCCCAGCAAGGAGATCAATGACAATGATGAGGATGATGAGGAGGAGATGGACGATGAGGAAATGGCTATGATGGTAAGGAAATTTAGGAAATTCTTCAGAAAGAAGGGAGGCTATCAGAGAGGTGATTCCAGCCAGAAGAAGGGATACAAGAAAGAAAAGGTCCCTGTATGTTTTGAATGTAATAAGCCTGGTCACTTCAAGGCTGAGTGTCCCAGCCTGCAGAGATCAAAAGGCAAGGACAAAAGAAAGGCTCTTGTTTCCTCCATTTGGGTAAATAGCTCAGATGAGGAAGCAAGTGATGAAGAAGAAGTTGCCAACCTCTGCCTGGTAGCTAGAGAAGAGGATGAAGAAGCATCATCAGATCTTGACCTCACCAACGAAGATCATGAGGTAACTCTTCCTGAACTACAAGAGGCTTACAATGAGGTTCATGAAGAATTCTCTAGACTATGTAAAGCCTATAAGGTGTTGAAAACCAAAAAGGAATCACTTGAGTCCAAGGTGGACTCACTAAGTGAGGAACTAGCGGAAGCTAGAAGACTTCCGGTAGTGGATGGCCAGGGTTCTCCCCAAGTAGAACCCAACGCCCCAACACCTGAGAGCTGCCCTAATTGCAGCAAAATCTCAGAGGAAAATAACAAGCTGCAAAATGCACTGCAGAAGTTTACCAATAGTTCAGAAATGCTAAATATACTCTTAATGAACCAAAGGGCATATAGGGATAGAACTGGCTTGGGATATACCCCTAGAGGGAAAAAGTGGGTAGAACCAAAAGTAAAGCCTTACTTAAAGTTCTTCCATAGAGCCACCAGTCATAGCTCTTCACCTTTTAGCTTCTGTAATTACTGCAACAGGAAAGGACACTCCGTGTCAACCTGTAATGCTAAGAAGCATGGAGCTAACAGCTCTTACAAATGGGTTCCTAAAGGAACCAAGGCTACACAGGATCCTCCACCTGCAAAGGACACCAAGAAAGGACAAGGATCCCGAGCTGGAACCATCCCACAGGGAAAACCCAAGAGCCTAGAGCCAGCTCCAGGCCAGAGGCTCCAAATGTTCATAAGCTCAAGGCTAAGCCCAACACTAGGCCAAGGGCACTAGACACTAATAACAAAGGACCCATGAAAGATTGGGTACCTAAAGTTGCTTGATTATTTCAGGTGTGTCTCAAGGCATCCAAGAACAAAAAATGGTACATCGATAGCGGATGCTCGAGACATATGACTGGAGACAGAGACAAGTTCAAATCTCTGGTGATCAAAGATGGAGCCACAGTGACCTTTGGAGGAAATCAAAGTGGTAAGATCACTGGAGTTGGAGAAGTTGGACCAGTCAAAGATGTCTATCTAGTGGACGGTCTCTGTCACAACCTGCTGAGCGTGAGCCAGAGCACGGACAGAGGAAACTGGGTAATATTTGATTCAAATGAGTGCTTAATAGTTGATAAGCAGGATCTGAATATAGATAAGGCCAACTTAAAATGCAAGATTAAGGCAAATAGAAATAGGAATCTATATACCTTAGACTTATGTCAACAGCTAGAAGAAAAATGTTTAATATCTAGTGACGAGAATAGCTGGCTCTGGCATAAGAGGTTAGCTCATGTCAATTTTGCTCAATTGGATATGCTAATTAAAAATGAGCTAGCTATAGGTATTCCCTCTTTTAAAGTTAAGCATGATTTTATTTGTGAATCCTGCCAACGAGGGAAGCAAACAAAGTCCTCGTTTAAAACCAAGAAGAGAGTCTCCACCAGCAGGCCCTTGGAACTAATCCACATGGATTTGGTTGGGCCAGCGAGAGTAAAGAGCTTGGGTGGAAACCTATATGCTTTAGTGGTGGTGGATGACTATTCAAGGTTCATGTGGACTATGTTTCTTGCCTCTAAGCAAGATGCTTTTGATGCTTTTGTTGTCCTGGCTAAGAAAGTGCAGAATGAGAAGGAGCTCAAAATCACAGCCATAAGGACAGACCATGGAGGAGAGTTTGAGAACCATAGCTTCTCAGAGCTATGTGAGAAAAACGGCATTGAACATAACTTCTCAGCTCCGAGGACTCCTCAACAAAATGGAGTAGTCGAAAGGAAGAACAGGGTTCTGACGTAGATGGCTAGAAGCATGCTCAACGAGAAAGAGGTTTCTCAAGTGTTCTGGGCGGACGCAATGAGCACTGCTTGCTATATCTCCAACAGAGCCTATGTTCGCAAGGGCTTGGATAAGACTCCATACGAGCTATACAAAGGAAGAAAGCCCAACATCAGCCACCTCAGAATATTTGGATCAAAATGCTACGTGCATAATAATGGAAAGGTAAATTTGGGTAAGTTTGATCCAAAGGCTGATATAGGTATATTCATAGGTTATTCCCTTAGGAGTAAAGCATATAGGATATACAACATGAGAACTAAAACTGTAGAAGAATCCATGCATGTTGTATTTGATGAAACTCCTACATGGGGACAATCCATAGTAGATGATGAAGCATCTAATCTTCCAAAACTACCATCATCTTCCTCACCACCAAAAGAAACACCAACAAGCAATCCCAAAGAAGAAGGTGAACCCAGTGATGAACCTGGAGTGCAACACATGCCTGAGGAGGCACAGTTGCCAATAGCTAGGAGACATCACAGGGATCATCCTCTTGATCAAGTGCTTGGTGATGTTTCTTCTGGTGTTAGAACTAGAAGACAAGTTCAAAATGAAGTTGAGTTTGGAGCATTCCTATCTCAAATCGAACCAACTTCAGTTGAACAAGCTCTTGAGGACTGCGACTGGATTATTGTCATGCAGGAAGAGCTAAATCAATTTGAGAGAAGTCAAGTGTGGGAACTAGTCCCAAGGCCGTCTCATCAATCCATAGTGGGGACCAAGTGGGTCTTCAAAAACAAACTGGATGAGACAGGTCAAATCACCAGAAACAAAGCCAGACTAGTAGCCAAAGGATACAACCAAGAAGAAGGCATTGACTATGAAGAAACTTTTGCTCCAGTCGCTAGACTTGAAGCAATAAGGATTCTTCTAGCCTTTGCATCCATTAAAGGCTTTAGATTATATCAAATGGATGTAAAGAGTGCATTTCTTAATGGTTATATTAAAGAAGAGGTATATGTAGAACAACCTCCTGGCTTTGAGGACCATAAGCACCCTAAACATGTGTATAGATTAAAGAAAGCTTTATATGGCCTGAAACAAGCTCCTCGAGCTTGGTATGAGAGACTCAGCAGCTTTTTGCTGGGCAAAGGTTTCTCAAGAGGCAAATTAGATAATACACTGTTTATCCTCCACAAAGATAGAGATATGTTAATTGTCCAAATTTATGTTGATGATATTATATTTGGGGCAACTAACGAGAAGCTTTGTGAAGATTTCTCTAAGATTATGCAGGGTGAATTTGAGATGTCAATGATGGGAGAACTAACATTCTTCCTAGGCCTGCAAATCAAACAGAAAAGGAATGGAATCTTCATCTCCCAAACTAAGTACTGCAGAGAACTACTCAAAAAGTTTGGGATGGATGAATGCAAGGAGTATGACACTCCTATGAGCACCACTGCCGCACTCAATGCTGACGCAAAGGGTAAATCTGTCAGCCTGCCCATGTATAGGGGAATGATAGGTTCCCTCTTATACTTAACCGCGAGTAGGCCTGATATTCAATTTAGTGTAGGCATGTGTGCTAGGTTTCAAGCCAACCCCAAGGAGTCACACTTAACATGTGTTAAACGTATCCTAAGATACCTTGAGGGAACACAAGAACTTGGTCTTTGGTATCCCAGAGGCAACCAAGAGTTCTTGTGGGCTTACTCTGACTCTGACCATGCAGGTTATAAGACAGATAGAAAGAGCACCAGTGGACAATGCGCCTTCCTTGGTGGTTGTCTGGTGTCTTGGGCTAGCAAAAAGCAAATCTGTGTGTCTTTGTCATCTACTGAGGCAGAATACATTGCTGCAGCAAGTTGTTGTGCTCAAGTGCTGTGGCTGAAGAACCAGTTAAGAGATCTTGGCTTGGAGTTCCCTGAGGCACCTATCTTCTGTGACAACACAAGCACCATCAGCCTCGCCAAGAATCCAGTTCAGCACACAAGGACAAAGCACATTGACGTCAGACATCACTTCATCAGAGACCATGTTCAAAAGAAGGATGTCAAGGTGCAGTTTGTCCCCACACAACAACAGCTTGCTGACATCTTCACCAAGCCTCTGGGGTTTGACCAATTTACTTTCATTAGAGGTGATTTGGGAATGGTAAACCCAAATGAAGTGTAAATTCTATTCATTATACTTGATTGTTTATCACTTATAGCAATACTAACTTAGGCATCGGAGTGCCAATATATGTTTTTGCAGGTACTCAATGTTAAATCTTAAGCAAGTGCAACCGGAAGCAAAACCACTTCCGAATGATCACTCACTGACACTGGATGATCAAGCCAAGAGAGCGCCAGCACTAGTCAAAGAGACACGTCACTTCAGAAAACTCTTCAACTTCCCAAAAGAGACGTTATGTCTTCTCTGGTTATGTGAAGCAACACGTGTCATCAGGTGTGTCGTTCCAACTTAAGTTTCTTGCGCTACCCAATGTGTGAAAATATGAAAAAGCATGACCATTTTACCCTTAGTAACTGTACCTATAAATAGGACATCGTTTTCCACCTTCACTTTTCACTTATACTTACAAATTCTCTGCATACAAAACTCTTCATCTTCTTCTATGTTCTTCATTTTCTTCATACCTCCTTTCGCATTTTACCACATACCCACACAAAAATGGCTGAATCTTATGAAACAAACCCAGTTTCAAAGAAACCTTCCTCATCTAAGAAACACAAGTCAAAATCTGGGAAATCAAGCCTTAAACATTCTGGAAAATCTGGGCATCGTGAAGAACATCGCAATGAACATCAAGAACACCATGAAGTTTCTGGGCAGAATACACCGGGGCAGGATGAAAATATTCAAGGTCAGCCTGAAACTTCTGGTAGAGTGGCAGAACAGTTAGTGGTTTCTAAGCAAGAGAAGCTTGATAAGAAGAGGAAGTCCATCCCTAAGGAGGAGGCTGCGGCGATCAAATCTGCCGGAAATTCAATAGGAAGAGCTTCCTTTTAGGCTGCCTGAGTCCTTGGTGAGTCCTCTTCATACTGAGTATGGCGCTGAAACGAATCCAGCAACTTGAGGACAGAATGTGCCAAGTCGAGAATCATCTTGACAAGATCTCATCCTCAGCCACCACCTCAAAATGACCACCACCCCTGGCCCTCACCCTCTTTGATGATGCCAAAAGTGGGAGAGATGAGCAAGATGTGGAGATGTGATGTCCTTAGCCAGCCCTGGAAATTGAAGACTTGACTCTTGAGGAATCCATTGAGTCTGAGAGACTCAGAAGAGAAAGGGATGAAGAAGAGCTTCAGCGGATAATTGACCAGAGTGTTCATGAGGCCAAGCTAGCCAAACTACAAAAGGAAAAGGAAGAGAGACAAAAGGAGAGAGAGAGGAAAAAGAAACAAAAACCCTGAACCCCCAATCCAAACATTTTCTTTGAAATTTTTCCTTCTTCATGCATACTTTCATACTTGCCTAGTATATGCTCTTTACTTGTATATGTATGCTCTGACTTGTAACTTATGTTTATCAATAATATTTTGTCTAAGTTACTTGTTCTTATCTATTGCTTTTAATCTTTTGCTAAATCCTTCCTTATGAACTTAATCGATAAAACTAAGTTTGTCATCATCAAAAAGGGGGAGAATGTTAGAATCTTAAGTTTTGATGAAGACTAAAATATAAAAGATTAGACCAAGTGCCTAGGAAGCAATAGGATAACATAGGATCCCAAGTAAGAGTGCAACCAATTGTGGATTTACTTCCGGATAGACTAGGACTCGCGCACGCGGAGAAATGCTTCATCCCTCAGCGGCAGCGAGTAACTCACTAGGGAATTAACTTAGTCCATAAGCATTAGGTACACAAAACCTTAAGACTAAGCTATGTTTCAACCGGAAGTGAAATTGCTTCCTGATAGATTTAGACTGGCACAGACTGATAGAGGTGATATAACCCTAAGCGTCAGTAAATCAGCCACGTCAAGCGAAATTGCTTCCTGTTAAATTTAGACTGGCACAGGCTGATAAAAGAGATATCACCCCAAGCGTCAGTAAGTTCACCTCGTCAAGTAAAAATGCTTCCTGTTAGACTTAGACTGGCGCAAACTGATAGAAGAGATATAACCCTAAGCGTCAGTAAGTTCACAACGTCAAGTGAAAATGCTTCCGATAGCTTAGTGACTAGCGCTGACTGTTGGATTGAGGGACACTGAGCGAGAGTGAGTATTAGTAAACAAAATCCTTCATCCAGTAGTTTTACTTCCGGATGTAAAAGTGCTTCCGGATACATCATAAGCTAAGAGAACACTCACTGCATATGACTATGTGATTATATTGCTAAACTAACGTTCAAGTGCAGAACACTAAGTAAGGTTGCTTCCAGATGAGAAGTTGCTTCCGCAAGCAATCAGAATGTCAGAACGTTCAGAGATGCAGTGTCAGAATGCTTTTGTCAGAGCAGAGGTGTCAGGACTACTTTCCAGAGATAAAGCAAGTCAACCCTGCTATGCATTGATGAAGCATTTAATGGGCAAACGGTAACATGGTGAAAACGGCCATAATCAAACTGCTAGCCCACCTACCAAGAGGTCAAAGTGTTTGAAGACTATATAAGGGAGCTCAACTTCATTTATGAAGGAATCAATGATCTTTGAATATTCTTGAGAGAAGTTAGAGCGAGAAACTAAGAACATCTTCAAGCATTCAAAGCTGCCCAGAAAACGAAGAGCATTTAACACTCTGAGTGATGTTTTCATCTACTTATTCTGTACTCATAGTTGTTAAGTCTCTTTCTGTTATAAGAGCATTTATTGTACTTAAGTGTGTAACACCATCTGTTCTTTGAGAGAACTTAGTCAAAATCCTTTAAGTGTAAAGGTTAACCCCTTGCTTGGTGTGAGGGGGAGCTAGTTAGAAAGGTTACAAGTGAGCCTGTGTAAAACTTGTTGTAAGGTTGCAAGTGATCCCGTGTAAAACTTGCGGTTGTAAGGTTTCAGGTGAACCCGATTTAAAACCTGAGTTATAGTGGAACTCTCGGCCTGGGTGGTTGAGGACTGGACGTAGGTCAGGTAGACCGAACCAGTATAACTCTTGTGTCGTTTTATTTGAGCATTTATTTTTGAAGCACAATTCACCCCCCCCTCTTGTGCATCCATTACGTTCAGGATTGCCAATTGAGATTTCCTCCCCGGATATAAGTGTTTACACTCTATCACTCAAATTAGGAATAATGCATAATTAGGGACTTGTCAATTCACTCTTTGGCTCAATTCTCCCTACCTCTCCATAGGCTTGTAATCCCTCTAGGTTCTCCACCCATCAAATGCATAGCACACCCAAATCAAGGGGACTTTGAGGGTTGATGGAAAGGCTAATAATGAATGATGAATGATGGAATAAAGTCAACAACCAATAATGAAAACAATTCTCCACCACATACGAGTGCAATACAACAAATGGTAATCCAATACATTACAATTTAATACTAGCATGCTACATAACCCTCTATTTTCTTTTCTTATGCCTTTGACATACATTTGCATTTTGTGCTTTCACTCATTTTTTTGTTGGCCTTTGGCCACATATTTTTCTTTTCTTTTTTTTTCTTTTTCTTGGCTTTTGGCCATCTCTCTTTTCTTTTGTTGTGACCTTTGGCCATCTTTTATTTCTCTCATGCAGCATGCCTTTTCACACCATTTAACGATTCAAGGACAATGGAAAATTCAAGTGTATGTTATGAATGCATGTTTTTCAAATTGGTCAAGATGGAAGAAAAGAAAGTGAATGGCCCAAAGGGGTAAATCAAAGGATATAGTGTTTAGGTTAAGTGTTTGGGTCATAGGGTTTAGAAATGAATGCCCCTCTCATTTTTAAATATGCTATGCTATGTGGTCTCAAACAAGAGTCAAGACAAGTTCTAGGGGGGAAGTAATTAGCCCATTCATAATCGGTTGGAGGCCTCATCTCACTTTTGGTAGCTTACTCAAATGGTTAATCCCCTTAAAAAGAGTTGCATGAGAAACTAACAATCACTTTATAGTTAAAATGTCTCATACAATGCTTCAAGTACTAAATTCAAATAATTCAACTTGCATTCTAAACAAATTTCAAAGGAATTCAAGAGTCATATTCAAGCTAATCCTCCTACAAAGTCATGTCATGATAGTCCACATACTAAGTGTGAAAACTTTGAAAAGACCACAACTAAGCATCAACACATACCCCCACACTTATTAAAGACTTTGTCCTCAATAGAACCATTAAAATCAAGCAAGAAGTGCATTTCATAGGCAAGGCAGCAAGTAAACAAAAAGGGCATATCCATGAATGCAATTGGACCATATGCTTATTCACAACACTAACACAAAAACTACAAAACACACAAAACAAACAAAACACAATCCTATTTTTTTCTAAAACTAACACCCCTCCCCCACACTTAAGAATTTGCAATAAAAGAATAAGTTAGGAAAGGAAAGAGACAACCACTTATGGAGGCTTGATATTATCCTTGAAGAATAGGGACTTGTGGCCATGAATTTGGTGAATGCGGCCAACTTGAAGCTTCTTCTTAATGCTTATACAAAAAGCATCACATGTGGCTTTAAGCTTCCTAGCAAGTTCCCTTTCGGCCTTAATGAACTCCCAATATTCCTTATGCATCCTAAAAGAGCCTAGAACATGAAACAAACTTCCCTTCTGCAGGGGGTTGTAGGCATGCAAATAAGGCATAGAAATGGTGGCTTCATGACAAGGAATAAGCAAATGGTTAGGGTTAGCATCAACATAATCAAGGAAAATCATGATACATGCTCTCAAGCTTAGCACTTTCATGCAAATGATCAATTGATTGGACCGAAATTTATATGTTTAAGCATGTGCATTTGAGCTTAATTAGGGAGATTTAATTGTTATATTTGATCATTATTGGTGATTTTATGTGCACATGCTTATAGGTGATTATATGGAAAATCCTAACTTAATTACTTGCATTTTAAGTAACCAAGGGTATTTTGGTCATTTTTGACTATGTGGTGCTTTTCTCTTGTAGGGGGGTCCCACGTGGGCCCCAAAAACCCTTGGGATGGCTTGGAGTGCAAGGAATTGGCTTGGAGGGCAAGGCAAAGGAAAGAGACAAAAATTACCCTTTATGTCAAAAACAAGGGATTTTCACATTACCAAAAGGGGTAATTTTGGCTCCAAAATTCAAATTCAAAGAGGAGGAGCTTCATTAAGGGCAAAAAGGGAAGGACAATGGAGAGGAGAAAAAGGAGGAATTTTTGGAGATGAACCTAGCTCACATTAGGACCACATTCAACAACTTTTCACCGTAAATCCCCAAAATACCCTTCCTTCCTCATGTTACCTTACCTCTTGGCCAAACACACACACATACACTTAAAGTTCAGATTTTGGCCGACCTAAAACCTTCATTGACACTCACATTAGCCTTAATCCCAATCATTAACTCAACTCCCACTTCATTAAATAAAACCCTAGCTCATTTGTGACATACCTCTCACTTTCCCATTCTCTCTCTTCTCTCAAATCCTCTCAACTTCATCTCCATCTTCTTCACCATTCTCACCACCAAATTCACGTCATCTTCACCTTCCTCCATGGATTCTCCACAGTTTCATCTTCCTTCCACCTTCTCCATGCTTGGCTAGGCATCCTTATCTCTCTCTCCAAAGGAATGTGCTTGTAGATTTCAACATTTGACCTCATGTAATTGCTTGATGTATCTTTTAGGTTTGTGAGCTAGATTTAACTTTTTGCCTAATGTTTTTCCTAGATCTAGGTTACATTAGGTTAGGACATTCTTCTTTTAGGTGTTCTACTTGATTTTGGCTCACAACCTCTCTTTTAGGTTTAGCTCATGAAAACCTAAAGCTTATATGTGTGTAGTTTCATAGATACATGTTTGTGTTATTAACTCCTCTTGTGTTTGTGAAATGATAGATTTGCTTAAGTTCTTGATTAGAATTTAATGTTGCTTAAGGTATGTGCTAAGCTTGAAAGAGCATTAAGCTTGGTTAACCTAATTAAATTCTTCTAGATTTCTTAGATTTAAGAGATCTTAAGTATTTAGTTAGGTTATATCAAGTATTGCAAGTACTTGAGGTTCAATTTAACAAAAAGCACAAAGTACTTTGGAGAGGGAGATGCTTCCACTTGACTTTGTCACAACTCCATTTCGGTAAAATAGCTCTAGTTAGGTTAAATTTGTAGTTGTTAATCATAGAAAAATATTCTCAAACCATCTCTTAATTTGCGTGGCAATTGGACCTTGAATTAGCAAGTTATCAACCTAGATTGTGGATTTGACCCTTACTCACCACTACACTTTAGTGGAATTGAGTATTGAATTTGTTTTGATTAGCCAAGGCGACTTAAGGCTAAATCAAGTGGCGCCGTTGCCGATTTAGGTTTTGTCTTGCTAGTTTTAGGTTTTACAAGTCACATTTTAATTTGTAGTTATTTTTGTTGAAGTTGGACATTTTGTGATTTTGAGCAACTTTATACATTGTGCTTCATATTTGTGCTTGCTCATTATCATTTTGCATATTGTTGGACTGTTTTAGTGTGTATTGGCTGCTCTAGATAGCCAAAATATTGCTAGAAAGCTTGCTGGACATTGTGTTCATTTTGCTGGAAATTGCTCTGAAAACACTGTTTTGACTGGTTCACTGTTTTTTAAAACTGGGAACAATCTACTGCGCAATAATTCAAACTGTTTTACCTGGAAAACCTACAAGATTTGAGCTTTCTTTGGACATATTATTTGTTTAAAACTGAGTTGTATACTGCCTGGAACAATTCGGTGAAGTTAGACTGTTTGCTGGAAAGTCACTGTCTAACCAGTTTGCTTTCTGTTGCGACTGTAAATTGTGTAGCTGGAATTTGACCAAATTGTTTCTTGTGGTTAAACTACACATTTTAAGCTTTCCAGGAACATATTACTTGTTGCTAGAATCATTCTATATTATCTGGAATTAATTTTTGAAATCTGCCCTGTGTGCTGGAAACTGTCTGGACAACACTGTACTTTCAGCGACTTTGTTTTCAAAACTGGTATTGACTCACAACGAATTTCTGGAAACTGTTTTAACTGGTAAACCTAGAAGATTTAAACTTTAATTTGATATATCATTTGCCAGAAAACTCGTTTTCTACTGTCCAGGGTGAATTTTTCAATTTGCCCTGTTTTTCTGGAATTTACCTGTGGAACTGCTGACTTTGGAGCCAATCTGTTTGATCTTATCCTGCGTTGTTTTGCATGATCTTTGGCTCATTTTAACCAGTGTTTAATAAGCTTTTGAATGATATATTGTGCTAAATTTTTGGTGCAGTATTCATTTGTCTAGAGGTTAAAAACTTCCTGTAATTGTGCATTTTCCTGCTTAACTTTGAACCAAAACTGTTTGCATTATACTTATCTGTTTTGAGCAGTGTTTGGTTTGTTTGAAAGCTGGTTATTTGCACTTTATATCTGCCTGGTTGATCTGGAAAGTTTGGTTGGAAATTACTGTGAAAAAGGTGCTCTAGTTGCCTTTATTTTCTAACCGGTACTTTGTGAACTTGCACTGTTTTGGTGGTTTGTTTTGGCTGGACTTTGTGCAGGTTTTTCAACCAATTTGCAGGGAATTTTTAAGCCTATTTGAGGTTATTCTGGAGCCTTGAAATTGGCTGGTCTTGTGTCCATATCTTTGGACTTTTGCAAGCTTATCTTGAGCTACATTGCTAAGCACATTGGAAGCACACTCTTGTGCTACTTTTCTAACTATTTTCTGAACTGCGTGGATATATTTGTTGGCTGGACTGTATTGGTTTTCTTTGCAGGTCATGGCATATTATTCTTGCTTCATTGAGGCTTGATCACACCTCATAGGCCAATGAGGGAATTTTCAAGGCCATGTGCATCATTCTCACCTCATGGCATGGCCACCAATCCACAACAATTCTGTGGGAGGGATCACTTAAGTATGCATGATTATTCTTATCTCTCCTATGATGAGAAATTGGTCAATCTAAGACTTTCATTCCAAGAGCATAACCCTCACATCAACACATATAATCAGGGATGGATGGACCATCCAAGCTTCGAGTGGGGGGGAGGAGGTTATGCTACTCCTTCACATGCTTTTGAAGATCAACAAGGTTATGCTCCTCAATGTCAAGATTATTACCCTTACCAAATGAGGCCTAATTCTTCTTGTGCTCAGAGGCCGGATGTGTATGCTTGTCAAGAAGCTTCTCACTGTGAGCCTAATCCACCTCCTTATGGTTATGGGCAAAATTTTTATGATCATCAAGAACCTCTACAAAGCTTTGTTCCTACACACATGGAGCAAAATGACTTCTTTCATGCTCAAGTGCCAAATGAGTATGCTCATCCAAAAGAAGATTCTTCTTTCTCTTCTAATACATATGATTTGATGATGCAAATGTGTGCATCCATTATGGATAGGATGGAAGGGTTAGACTCTAAATTGAAAAGGAGGCAAGAGGACATTTATTCACATGCTTCTCAATGGATGAATAAAAGGGCCGAGGAAGAGGCAAGGCAAGGTGACCTACCTTCCAATATGGTTATAAATCATAATTCTTTGAATGACATGGATTTGGAAGGAGGAGTTCAAGTTGAATCAATTCCCTACCTTGATGAAGAAGAGCATGAACCTCAAAAGTGCCAAGAGGTTGATCCTAGGATTGAGATGAATATTGCAAATCAACCTAGCACCTTTGAGTCTAATGGAGTCTTGCATAGTGCTTCTTCTATTGATGATCTTGATGGTTCTATGACTTGTTCATGTGATGAGTTGAGCATATGTGTTGATTGTTATAAGGGTAAATCTTCTCTTCTCATGGAATTCCATAGAAAGAAATTGAAAGAATTGCATCCAACCAATGATGATGTTGTCTTGTGTAATTCTACAATGGATGAGGTCATTTCTAGGGATGATATACATGTTCAACATCAATCACATACCCTAGAAAACCATGAGGAGGGTGATGATGGTAAGGAGGCCGAGACTACCCTTCACTTGGGTGGAGAATGCAAAGAGGCCAAGAGCCAAGGTCCTCTTGAAGAAGAAGAGCATGAAGTTTTACAAGACGAATGCAAGGTTGGAGAGCATTTGGCACAAGAGCTAGAATCTTTCTCTACTTCTCAAATCAAGCATTCAAGTGGAGATAACACTTCCAAAGGTATAATTCTTGACTCTACACTTGTTCCCATTCCTAGTTCATGTAACATAGGGTAGAAGAAATATCATGAGCTTGTTCAAAGTGTGATCCTTGATTTGTTTTCTATGCTTGAATTTAATGTGCCATTGCTTGTTGTTCTTGAGCCAATTCCTACTTATGCTAAGCCTTCATATAATCTTTGCATATATAAGGAAGCATGTAGGCCATATACATTGTTGATTGAAAATGTGGTAGAACAACATGTTAATCCCTTGAGCTTGCTTTCACATGAGGATGTGCACACATCTTTAGGTTCATTTGATTCTTGCTTGGTGAATGTTAATGATGCTTGCATGAATTCTCTTGATGATGATTCTATTATTGTGAGCATGTCTCTTGATGTTACTAGTCCCAAGCACGATGATTGTGATCTTAATGATGTTGGTACATTTATATACTCCTTGTCTAGCTACAACCCTTGGAAAAGGGATGTTTGTTCAATTTTGTGGATAAAGCTAGGTTGGAAGGAGTGCTTCATCTCATGATAGAGGCCGGGTTGCATTTGAAAGAAGCCTTGCATTTTTATGCCTCATATACCATATTGGATTGGAAGAGCCGTTTGAGGAGTATGCTTCAAGAAAGTGCTTTGCAAGGAAACTCTCTTAATCAAGCTTTGATTGGACCTTGTTTGCATGATGTGGCTCACTTGGACTTTTCTTCTAGAAGTGACACCACAAGTTTAAGGTGTAGGCCGATTGAAAGTTATTGGCTAAGTGCTTTGAAGGGGCAACATCTTACTCGATTTAAAATGCCTAATTTGACTACTATGTTTAATGAGTATGTCTCTTCTAAGCATGTGAATCTCATGGCCTATGATGTTTTTCCTATACATGTTCACCTTGATTCTCATCATGCTTCCATTTATATATCCTCTTTGTATACCTACAACCCCTTACAAGAGGGAAGTTTGCTATATGTTGTAGGTTCTTTTAGGATGCATAAGGACTATTGGGAAGAAAAGAAAGACAAGATGGAGCTTGCAACAATTCCTAAAGCGGATGATCCTAGCTTGAATGTGTTGAAGGCCGAAAAGCATCTCAAGAGGAGTTTGGAACTTGAAGCCACAAAGGAAGAACTAGATTTCTTCAATGGCAAACTAACCCAAGATGACATCAAAGGGCTAGTGGTTCGCTTGAAGATGCTTAAAAGGAACATGGAAGTTAAGGGCCAAGTGTTGAAAGCCACAATGCATGAACCTACACTTCTAGTATTCCTTGCAAGGAGAGTTCAAAAGTTTCTCTTGAAAATACAAGCCTTTTGGAGAGCTAGGCGGCCAAAGGAGAAGAAGAAGGGAGCAAATACTAAAAATTCAACTTGGAAGCTCCCATTCTACAAGAAGGTCGAATTGATTAAGTGGAATCATGTGTAAGAAGAGCTCAAAAGTTTTCATGATAAGAGTGGCCAAGACATGGTCATCAATGGCTACACCAAAAACAAGTTCTTCAAAGGGAATTTTAAGCCTCCCTAAAGGTTGTCTCTATCCTTTTCTCACTTGCTTTGCTTTGTTTAACATCTTAAGTGTGGGGGAAGATATTTGTTAGAAAAAATAGGATTGTGTTTAGGTTTATTTTCTAGTATTTGTTATAGGTTGTTAGAAAAACAGAAAAAAAATTATAAACTTGTGTTAGGTTGTGTTTGTTTTTTGTGAATAATTCATGATGGCCATTTGCGTTCATGGACTGCCCGGCCTTTTTAGTTGCTGCCTTGCCTTGTTTTTATGCCTTCCTACTTGATTTGATTGGTCCCATTGAGGACAATGCATGTTTTAAGTGTGGGGGGTATAGTATGTGCTTCAAAGTGGTTATTTCAAAACTTCTACACTTTATTTTTGGACTTTTTAGGTAAATTTGTTTGAGAAGTTTAATTTGGTCATTAAGCATGGTGAAAGTAAATGGAATTTCCTAAAATGTATAAGTATATTTTATTTTTGGAATGATTACTTAGGATATTGCTTGGGGCATTTTTAAGGTTACAAAGAGGAGGCTAGTTTTTCACTTAACTTTTCTTAGGGAGGAAGAGACTAATTAGAGTAAGCCATAAAGTGAGAAGTCTTCAACCGAATTGAGTGGGCCAATAGTTATTTCACCTCCTAGAACTTGTCCTAGTTCTTGTTCAAGATCACAATGCATGGTACAATTAAAGAGGAAAGGGGCATTTCATTTCAAAACCCTCTTGACCCAAACACAAGCCAACCAAATATTCTCCTTTGATTTAACCCCTTTGGGCCATTCACTTTTCTTCTCTATCACCTTGACCAATGTGTGAATAAGTGACTATAGCATATGCTTGCATTTATATTAGTGTTGTATTGTTGTATCTTGTTAAAAGCTTGCTACATGAGTGAAAAGCCTATATGGCCGAGAAATTGACCTAAATTGAGGAAAAGACCTATACTCATCACTATACATTAGTGAGCATTGAGTATTGAATTGTTTTGACTAATCTCTTTAGGCGACAAAAGAGGTTAAATCAAGTGGCGCCGTTGCCGGGGTAGGTTGTTTCTAGCTAGGTATAGTATGTGCTTCAAAGTGGTTATTTCAAAACTTCTACACTTTATTTTTGGACTTTTTAGGTAAATTTGTTTGAGAAGTTTAATTTGGTCATTAAGCATGGTGAAAGTATATGTGGTAGCTACTTGTTTATATTATTGGTCATTGACTACTATCCATCATTCATCATTCATATTAGCCTTCCATGTAACCCTCAAAGTCCCCTAGATTTGATTGTGCCATGCATACTAATGGATGGAGAACTAAGAACTATTACAAGCCTATGGTGAGGTGAAATGCATTGAGCCAAAGAGTGATTACAAAGACCCTAGTTAGGCATTATTCCTAACTTGAGAGATTGAGTTCAAACACTTATATCCGGTGAGGAGAAAAATCTCTTTTAGCATTCCCTCCTAATTCTAGTTACTTGTTAAACTTGTTTCCACTTTGCATCCTTAAATTTGGCCCATGTGATAATCTAGGGAAAGGTTCAAAAAGATCAACTTGTACACAATGACAGTTCCAATTGCCTTCAATATGCTTAATGATTAAGTTAGACTTTTTGGATGACTTTGCCCGGAGTTCAAAGCTTAAATGTGGGGGAATTGATTAGACCTAATTTTATATGTTTAAGCATGTGCAATTAAGCTTAATTAGTGTGATTTAATTGTCATATTTGTTCACTATTGGGGATTATTCATGTGCATGCTATTATGTTGGAAATTGATTAATATTTGCTTAATTACTTGCACTTTAAGTAACTACGGGTATTTTGGTCATTTTCACTGTTTTGTAATTTTTATGTGTAAGGGGTCCCAAGTGGACCCCACATACCCTTAGGAGGATCTTGGAGGGCAAGGAAAAGCTTTGGAGGGCAAGGAAAAGCTTTGGAGGGCAAGGAAAAGCAAGAAGGGAGCAAGAGGACAAAAATTATCATTTTTGGTAAAAAGGCTTTTGGAGGGATTTTGAAGATTCAAATTTTTATCCATTTTGGGTAAAGAGGAGCCTTTGGCCGAAAATGCAAGTTTGAAGAGCTCATTAAGGACACTTTTGGGAGGTAAAAGAAGGGCTTAAAGAGAGGAATTAAATTGGGGAATGCACCAAGCCATAATCCCAACCACATACATCCATTTTCTCATTTGCATTTCGTTCCACTTTCATTTCAACTTCATTTCACCTCACCACACCCTAAAATTTCGGTCATCTCTCTCATTCTCACATTCTAACTCATTTTTCTCACTTCATCTTCATCTTTCTCTCTTCTCCTAGGGTTTTGGCCGAAACCCTAGCCACTTCCACCTCTATTTTCTCACTTCCATGGCATCTCCCACACCATTCATCTCCATCTTCATCAACATAACGTCAAGCTAAGCTCTTTCTTCTCCTTCTCCAAGTGAAATTTGCATGGATTCATCAATATTTCGGCCAAGAGTGGTTTGTAGCTTAAGGATCATTAGCTTGATGTATCTTGTATCTTTTGTACTCTAGATCTTAGGTACATTAGATTAGGAGGCTTGAATTCAAGATCCTACTTCATGTAAGCTTGTGATACCTTTCTTGCTATTATTTATGTTTGAAAATATTGACTAATTTCTTTGTAGCTTTCATTTTATATGAGTGGACAGATTTGTTGCCTTATATTTTTGAAAGTGAATGACTCATATAGTTTTGTGATTATAAAGCTATTTTGTCTAAGATGAATGTATGTGTTAGGAAGAACATTGAATTGGTTAATCTAGTTAAATCTTGTCTAGGTTTAATTTCTTGGAGTCAAGGATCTAGAGATGATTTAGCTAGATTATATTAATTCAAAGCAAACATTATTGGCTAATACATCAAAGCATGCGAATGGAGCTTGGAGAGGGAGATTGTTTCTCTTGATTGTTTTCACCTCTTTCAATTTGGCTAAGGGTCAAATTCAAGGGTTAAATCCACAATCTGTTAGAATCTTAAGTTTTGATGATGACTAAGGTATGATATGGTCTAGTACTTAAAAGAACATAATCAACACTTAGGAAGGATTAGATGACATGGATAGAATCCTGAGTTAGATCACTTGCGAATGCAAGATCACTTCCGGAAGTATTAGCACTAGCGCTCGCGGATGAATGTCTCATCCCCCAGCGACAGCAAGCACTTCACTTAGTCATAACTTAGTCCATGAGCATTAGATATACAAAACCTTAAGACTAAGCTATGTTTCAACCGGAAGTGAAATTGCTTCCTGATAGACTTTGACTGGCGCAGACTGATCAAATAGAATAACCCCAAGCGTCAGTGAATCAGCCTCGTCAAGTGAAATTGCTTCCTGATAGACTTTGACTGGCGCAGACTGATCAAATAGAATAACCCCAAGCGTCAGTGAATCAGCCTCGTCAAGTGAAATTGCTTCCTGTTAGATTTAGACTGACGCAGGCTGATAGAAGAGATATAACCCTAAGCGTCAGTGAAAAAGCAACGTCAAGTGAAAGTGCTTCCGATAGCTTAGTGACTAGCGCTGACTGTTGGATTGAGGGACACTGAGCGAGAGTGAGTAATAGTGAACAAAATCCTTCATCCAGTGGTTTCACTTCCGGATGTAGAAGTACTTCCGAATACATCATAGACTAAGAGGACTAACGTTCAAAGTATACAATACACTGAGTCAGAACATAGTCTAAGTAAGACTACTCCCCATAGCAAACAAGCTTCCCACTGCATGTATAGTTCTTACTATATTTGATTATATATATTGCTATGTTGGACTAACCAGTATGTGCAGAACTTAGTCACACTTCCGGATGCAGATGAGCTTCCGGATGCAAAGACTCTTGGCATTGGGATTCAGAGATTAACACTTGCAGAGCAAGATTGCCACTTCCGGATGAACGATGATCATCCGTCAGCAAGAGTACAAGAGTAAACGTCACATACTCAGAAGTCAGAATGCTTTTGTCAGAGCAGAGGTGTCAGGACTAACTTTCAGAGATAAAGCAAGTCAACCCTGCTAAGCTTTAATGGAGCGTTTAAGAAGATGAGCTTCCAACGGTAACAAGAGGTTAACAGATATTTGAACAACATTGTTACCTACCAAGCATGAGGAGTATGAGAGATAAGGAGAACATTATCTGAAGATTCACTACCCACAAGAGTCAGAATCCATAAGAGAGCTTCTGATAACAAGAGAGCATCCAATAGCAAAGCGCTCTTATCATTCATGGACAAGTGCTTGGAAGACAAAGTTCCTCTATGTGATAGCAAGCAGAATGTTAGAGTCCACGAGCTTCACTTCAGATAGCAAGAGAGCTTCCGATAGTAAGTCTCTTAGCATCATGGACTTATGCTTGAGGAACGAAGTCCTCATCTGACAACAAGCAAGAGTCAGACCGTACAGTGTATAGATGTCAGAACGACTTTTGCCAGAACAGTGTTGTCAGAACAGTGTTGACAGAACAGCTGGTCAAAGCACCTTTTCAGATAAAGCAAAGTCAACCCTGCTGTGCATTAATGAGGACAACGTAAACAAGGCCCCAACGGCTATATTCAAACGGCCTTATTACCTCTCCAACGGTTGGATATTCAGAGGCTGGTATAAAAGGAGATATTCTTCATTTCTGAAGATAGTTTTTCATGAGTTTGATAAGCAAGAGAAATAGAATGAAGAAGCTCAAGCCTACTATCTGAAATATCCTTCTCATCTTCTACCCTCTGATTATGAAGTTGTAATACTCTTAGAGAAAATGAGTGGAGAGCGATCAATTGTACTTAAGTGAGTAACATCATCTACTCTTAGAGAGAGTCATTTGTACTTAAGTGTTTATCAAAATCAGTTCATAGAGTGAACATATCATTAAATCCTCTAATTGATAGAGGCTGTTCTAAAGCTTGTGCTTGAAGAACAAAATTGTTATCTTACAATTGTAAGGGGGAGTATTTAGAGGTTTTCTAAATCTCCATAGGTTGCAAGTTATCCCGCAAAACTTGTGGTTATAAGGTTGCAGGTGATCCCGTTGTAAAACCTGTGGTTGTAAAGGTTTGCAGGTGAACCCGTTGTAAAACCTGTGGGTTGTTAGGTGAACCCGTGTTCGTAAAACCTAAAGTGTAAAGGCTTCTCTTATGCCCGATTTAAACAAGAATAGTGGATTGGAAATCTCAGGTGTAGCCTGGGGACTGGATGTAGGTCTGGGTGACCGAACCAGGATAAATTTATGTGTGCATAAATTTACATTTAAACATTTTATTTTGCATCACAAAACATACTGACTTGTGCATACCATTATTTATTAACATCATCACCAAGCACAAGCAGTCTTTGAAAAAGAGCTAAAGTTTTTATTCCTTCACCCAATTCACCCCCCCCTCTTGGGTGACAGCCACACATTTCACAATCTAGGTTGATAACTTGCTAATTCAAGGTCCAATTGCCACGCAAATTAAGAGATGGTTTGAGAATACTTTTCTATGATTAACAACTACAAATTTAACCTAACTAGAGCTATTTTACCGAAATGGAGTTGTGACAAAGTCAAGTGGAAGCATCTCCCTCTCCAAAGTACTTTGTGCTTTTTGTTAAATTGAACCTCAAGTACTTGCAATACTTGATATAACCTAACTAAATACTTAAGATCTCTTAAATCTAAGAAATCTAGAAGAATTTAATTAGGTTAACCAAGCTTAATGCTCTTTCAAGCTTAGCACATACCTTAAGCAAAATTAAATTCTAATCAAGAACTTAAGCAAATCTATCATTTCACAAACACAAGAGGAGTTAATCACACACACATGTATCTATGAAACTACACACATATAAGCTTTAGGTTTTCATGAGCTAAACCTAAAAGAGAGGTTGTGAGCCAAAATCAAGTAGAACACCTAAAAGAAGAATGTCCTAACCTAATGTAACCTAGATCTAGGAAAAACATTAGGCAAAAAGTTAAATCTAGCTCACAAACCTAAAAGATACATCAAGCAATTACATGAGGTCAAATGTTGAAATCTACAAGCACATTCCTTTGGAGAGAGAGATAAGGATGCCTAGCCAAGCATGGAGAAGGTGGAAGGAAGATGAAACCGTGGAGAATCCATGGAGGAAGGTGAAGATGACGTGAATTTGGTGGTGAGAATGGTGAAGAAGATGAAGATGAAGTTGAGAGGATTTGAGAGAAGAGAGAGAATGGGAAAGTGAGAGGTATGTCACAAATGAGCTAGGGTTTTATTTAATGAAGTGGGAGTTGAGTTAATGATTGGGATTAAGGCTAATGTGAGTGTCAATGAAGGTTTTAGGTCGGCCAAAATCTGAACTTTAAGTGTATGTGTGTGTGTTTGGCCAAGAGGTAAGGTAACATGAGGAAGGAAGGGTATTTTGGGGATTTAGGGTGAAAAGTTGTTGAATGTGGTCCTAATGTGGGCTAGGTTCATCTCCAAAAATTCCTCCTTTTTCTCCTCTCCATTGTCCTTCCCTTTTTGCCTTTAATGAAGCTCCTCCTCTTTGAATTTGAATTTTGGAGCCAAAATTACCCCTTTTGGTAATGTGAAAATCCCTTGTTTTTGACATAAAGGGTAATTTTTGTCTCTTTCCTTTGTCTTGCCCTCCAAGCCAATTTCTTGCACTCCAAGCCATCCCAAGGGTTTTTGGGGCCCACGTGGGACCCCCCTACAAGAGAAAAGCACCACATAGTCAAAAATGACCAAAATACCCTTGGTTACTTAAAATGCAAGTAATTAAGCTAGGATTTTCCATTTAATCACCTATAAGCATGTGCACATAAAATCACCAATAATGATCAAATATAACAATTAAATCTCCCTAATTAAGCTCAAATGCACATGCTTAAACATATAAATTTCGGTCCAATCAAATCCCCCACACTTAATCTTTGAACTCCGGGCAAAGTCATCCAAAAAGTCTAACTTAATCATTAAGCATATTGAAGGCAATTGGAATTGTCATTGTGTACAAGTTGATCTTTTTGAACCTTTCCCTAGATTATCACATGGGCCAAATTTAAGGATGCAAAGTGGAAACAAGTTTAACAAGTAACTAGAATTAGGAGGGAATGCTAAAAGAGATTTTTCTCCTCACCGGATATAAGTGTTTGCACTCAATCTCTCAAGTCAGGAATAATGCCTAACTAGGGTCTTTGTAATCACTCTTTGGCTCAATGCATTCCACCTCACCATAGGCTTGTAATAGTTCTTAGTTCTCCACCCATTAGTATGCATGGCACAATCAAATCTAGGGGACTTTGGGGATTACATGGAAGGCTAATATGAATGATGAATGATGGATAGTAGTCAATGACCAATAATATAAACAAGTAGCTACCACATATACTTGCAATACAATAAATCCACTTCCCACAAAGCATGTTATACCTCACTTTTTTTTTTCTCAAGCACTTTGTGCTTCTCTCATTTTTCTTTTCACTCTTATGTCTTTGGCATACTCAAGCACTTTGTGCTTTCATTTTTTTTTTCTTTTAGGCCTTCAGCCTTATTATTTTCTTTTCTTCTTTTTCTCTTCTTTTTCTTGGCCTTTGGCCACTTTTCTTTTCTTTTTCCACTCTAGTACCTCTCGGCCATATAGGCTTTTCACTCATGTAGCAAGCTTTTAAAAAGATACAACAATACAACACTAATATAAATGCAAGCATATGCTATAGTCACTTATTCACACATTAGTCAAGCTGATAGAGAAGAAAAGTGAATGGCCCAAAGGGGTTAAATCAAAGGATAATATTTGGTTGGCTTGTGTTTGGGTCAAGAGGGTTTAGAAATGAAATGCCCCTTTCCTCTTTAATTGTACCATGCATTGTGATCTTGAACAAGAACTAGGACAAGTTCTAGGAGGTGAAATAACTATTGGCTCACTCAATTCGGTTGAAGGCTTCTCACTTTATGGCTTACTCTAATTAGTCTCTTCCTCCCTAAGAAAAGTTAAGTGAGAAACTAGCCTCCTCTTTGTAACCTTAAAAATGCCCCAAGCAATATCCTAAGTAGTCATTCCAAAAATAAAATATACTTATACATTTTAGGAAAATTCCATTTACTTTCACCATGCTTAATGACCAAATTAAACTTCTCAAACAAATTTACCTAAAAAGTCCAAAAATAAAGTGTAGAAGTTTTGAAATAACCACTTTGAAGCACATACTATACCTAGCTAGAAACAACCTACCCCGGCAACGGCGCCACTTGATTTAACCTCTTTTGTCGCCTAAAGTGATTAGTCAAAACAATTCAATACTCAATGCTCACTAATGTATAGTGATGAGTATAGGTCTTTTCCTCAATTTAGGTCAATTTCTTGCCAATTCCAAGTTTCCTCTTTGTATACCTACAACCCCTTGCAAAAGGGAAGTTTGCTATATGTTGTAGGTTCTTTTAGGATGCATAAGGACTATTGGGAAGAAAAGAAAGACAAGATGGAGCTTGCAACAATTCCTAAAGCGGATGATCCTAGCTTGAATGTGTTGAAGGCCGAAAAGCATCTCAAGAGGAGTTTGGAACTTGAAGCCACAAAGGAAGAACTAGATTTCTTCAATGGCAAACTAACCCAAGATGACATCAAAGGGCTAGTGGTTCGCTTGAAGATGCTTAAAAGGAACATGGAAGTTAAGGGCCAAGTGTTGAAAGCCACAATGCATGAACCTACACTTCTAGTATTCCTTGCAAGGAGAGTTCAAAAGTTTCTCTTGAAACTACAAGCCTTTTGGAGAGCTAGGCGGCCAAAGGAGAAGAAGAAGGGAGCAAATACTAAAAATTCAACTTGGAAGCTCCCATTCTACAAGAAGGTCATATTGATTAAGTGGAATCATGTGGAAGAAGAGCTCAAAAGTTTTCATGATAAGAGTGGCCAAGACATGGTCATCAATGGCTACACCAAAAACAAGTTCTTCAAAGAGAATTTTAAGCCTCCCTAAAGGTTGTCTCTATCCTTTCCTCACTTGCTTTGCTTTGTTTAACATCTTAAGTGTGGGGGAAGATATTTGTTGGAAAAAATAGGATTGTGTTTAGGTTTATTTTCTAGTATTTGTTATAGGTTGTTAGAAAAACAGAAAAAAAATTATAAACTTGTGTTAGGTTGTGTTTGTTTTTTGTGAATAATTCATTATGGCCATTTGCGTGCGTGGACTGCCCGGCCTTTTTAGTTGCTGTCTTGCCTTGTTTTTATGCCTTCCTACTTGATTTGATTGGTCCCATTGAGGACAATGCATGTTTTAAGTGTGGGGGTATAGTATGTGCTTCAAAGTGGTTATTTCAAAACTTCTACACTTTATTTTTGGACTTTTTAGGTAAATTTGTTTGAGAAGTTTAATTTGGTCATTAAGCATGGTGAAAGTAAATGGAATTTTCCTAAAATGTATAAGTATATTTTATTTTTGGAATGACTACTTAGGATATTGCTTGGGGCATTTTTAAGGTTACAAAGAGGAAGCTAGTTTCTCACTTAACTTTTCTTAGGGAGGAAGAGACTAATTAGAGTAAGCCATAAAGTGAGAAGCCTTCAACCGAATTGAGTGGGCCAATAGTTATTTCACCTCCTAGAACTTGTCCTAGTTCTTGTTCAAGATCACAATGCATGGTACAATTAAAGAGGAAAGGGGCATTTCATTTCTAAACCCTCTTGACCCAAACACAAGCCAACCAAATATTATCCTTTGATTTAACCCCTTTGGGCCATTCACTTTTCTTCTCTATCAGCTTGACCAATGTGTGAATAAGTGACTATAGCATATGCTTGCATTTATATTAGTGTTGTATTGTTGTATCTTGTTAAAAGCTTGCTACATGAGTGAAAAGCCTATATGGCCGAGAGGTACTAGAGTGGAAAAAGAAAAGAAAAGTGGCCAAAGGCCAAGAAAAAGAAGAGAAAAAGAAGAAAAGAAAATAATAAGGCCGAAGGCCTAAAAGAAAAAAAAATGAAAGCACAAAATGCTTGAGTATGCCAAAGGCATAAGAGTGAAAAGAAAAATGAGAGAAGCACAAAGTGCTTGAGAAAAAAAAGTGAGGTATAGCATGCTTTGTGGGAAGTGGATTTATTGTATTGCAAGTATATGTGGTAGCTACTTGTTTATATTATTGGTCATTGACTACTATCCATCATTCATCATTCATATTAGCCTTCCATGTAACCCCCAAAGTCCCCTAGATTTGATTGTGCCATGCATACTAATGGGTGGAGAACTAAGAACTATTACAAGTCTATGGTGAGGTGGAATGCATTGAGCCAAAGAGTGATTACAAAGACCCTAGTTAGGCATTATTCCTAACTTGAGAGATTGAGTGCAAACACTTATATCCGGTGAGGAGAAAAATCTCTTTTAGCATTCCCTCCTAATTCTAGTTACTTGTTAAACTTGTTTCCACTTTGCATCCTTAAATTTGGCCCATGTGATAATCTAGGGAAAGGTTCAAAAAGATCAACTTGTACACAATGACAATTCCAATCTTCAATATGCTTAATGAGTAAGTTAGACTTTTTGGATGACTTTGCCCGGAGTTCAAAGATTAAGTGTGGGGGATTTGATTGGACCGAAATTTATATGTTTAAGCATGTGCATTTGAGCTTAATTAGGGAGATTTAATTGTTATATTTGATCATTATTGGTGATTTTATGTGCACATGCTTATAGGTGATTATATGGAAAATCCTAGCTTAATTACTTGCATTTTAAGTAACCAAGGGTATTTTGGTCATTTTTGACTATGTGGTGCTTTTCTCTTGTAGGGGGGTCCCACGTGGGCCCCAAAAACCCTTGGGATGGCTTGGAGTGCAAGGAATTGGCTTGGAGGGCAAGACAAAGGAAAGAGACAAAAATTACCCTTTATGTCAAAAACAAGGGATTTTCACATTACCAAAAGGGGTAATTTTGGCTCCAAAATTCAAATTCAAAGAGGAGGAGCTTCATTATGGGCAAAAAGGGAAGGACAATGGAGAAGAGAAAAAGGAGGAATTTTTGGAGATGAACCTAGCCCACATTAGGACCACATTCAACAACTTTTCACCCTAAATCCCCAAAATACCCTTCCTTCCTCATGTTACCTTACCTCTTGGCCAAACACACACACATACACTTAAAGTTCAGATTTTGGCCGACCTAAAACCTTCATTGACACTCACATTAGCCTTAATCCCAATCATTAACTCAACTCCCACTTCATTAAATAAAACCCTAGCTCATTTGTGACATACCTCTCACTTTCCCATTCTCTCTCTTCTCTCAAATCCTCTCAACTTCATCTTCATCTTCTTCACCATTCTCACCACCAAATTCACGTCATCTTCACCTTCCTCCATGGATTCTCCACGATTTCATCTTCCTTCACCTTCTCCATGCTTGGCTAGGCATCCTTATCTCTCTCTCCAAAGGAATGTGCTTGTAGATTTCAACATTTGACCTCATGTAATTGTTTGATGTATCTTTTAGGTTTGTGAGCTAGATTTAACTTTTTGCCTAATGTTTTTCCTAGATCTAGGTTACATTAGGTTAGGACATTCTTCTTTTAGGTGTTCTACTTGATTTTGGCTCACAACCTCTCTTTTAGGTTTAGCTCATGAAAACCTAAAGCTTATATGTGTGTAGTTTCATAGATACATGTGTGTGTGATTAACTCCTCTTGTGTTTGTGAAATGATAGATTTGCTTAAGTTCTTGATTAGAATTTAATGTTGCTTAAGGTATGTGCTAAGCTTGAAAGAGCATTAAGCTTGGTTAACCTAATTAAATTCTTCTAGATTTCTTAGATTTAAGAGATCTTAAGTATTTAGTTAGGTTATATCAAGTATTGCAAGTACTTGAGGTTCAATTTAACAAAAAGCACAAAGTACTTTGGAGAGGGAGATGCTTCCACTTGACTTTGTCACAACTCCATTTCGGTAAAATAGCTCTAGTTAGGTTAAATTTGTAGTTGTTAATCATAGAAAAATATTCTCAAACCATCTCTTCATTTGCGTGGCAATTGGACCTTGAATTAGCAAGTTATCAACCTAGATTGTGGATTTGACCCTTACTCACCACTATACTTTAGTGGAATTGAGTATTGAATTTGTTTTGATTAGCCAAGGCGACTTAAGGCTAAATCATCAATCATGCAAATATTATCATGCACAAGAGAGCAGGAATCAAGAGTTGTCAATCTTGAAGTGACAAGATTATTACCATGCATACTCAAAGCTCTAACATGTAGGCTTACCCATGTTGACAGGAATACCTCTCAAATGGATGCTTCATGGCTTCATAAACATTGAATTTAAACAACTGATCATCCACTTTGATCGTCATGAAGCCCTCATTTAAGTGGAGAAGAATGCTTGCTTCAATTTGCTTCCCTCTGTGCTTTGAACTTCCACTAACTTGTGAAAGGCTAGAGCTCCCCTTTAAATCATCTTGACCAAGTAAAAGTTCTCCATAAAAACCCGTGGGAATTAGGGTGCTTTTCATCATTCAATGCAACACTATTTTAGGCCTCATATATTGTAGCATCATTCAAGACAACATCATCATCATTGGTTGTAACAAATTCAAATGTTTCTTTGGATTCCATGTCAACAACCAAATGACTAGGAACATCATCATCAATGAAATCTAAAAATTCATGAGTTAATGCACATGTATGGTTTGGTAAAGAGGGAGTAGAAACATGCTTGACATCATCTAGCAACATGTGATCATGATAAGGCAAAGTATCAAGCTTAAGTGATGAATCAATAGGTATATGCTTCACAAGAGTAAATGCATCATCAATCAAAAGATTGGATATTCACTTTAAGACTAGGATTTGGATCATCGTTAGCCTCACTCATGGCATTCAAAGAATTAGAGCCCACACAATGGCCATCATTGGATGTATGCATTCCTTTCAATTTTTTTCCTACACATTTTCATGAGATGAGAAGACTTACCTTCATGACAAACAACACACATGCTCGACTCATCACATGAACAAGTCATAGAATCATCAATATATATACACACACACACGATGGGCTGAGCAATATGGTCCAATTTTTCGGTCAAATTTGGTGCCACAATTGTCGTTTTCAACAACATGATTGTGGCCGAAGAGGTTTGTTTAATCTTTCTATATTACATGCATCAATTTTTGAAGTATAGTTATTCAATTTATCATATGCAATTCAATATGAAATTTCATTGCTTTTCTTTATTTGATTTTAATGGTTCTTTCAGACATTGATTCAAAGACATTTTTCAATCGAGACGAGGGTTTTGTCTGCATATCTTTCCCTATTTTCGCATAATAAATGCTTGGTAGCTGTAAATGACAATGAGGTTTTCAATACGAGTTTGAAGAACTTCCTGAAGACGAGCTTTCTTGATACAATGGAACATGTAAGTTTAGTATTTTACTTTTTGTCTCATTGAGTGTTTATTGATAAAGTAATAATACTCATTTGTTTTTGTTGTGTTTGTTAACCCACTTTTTAGAGTCAAGTGATCCGTGAGCACCGAGAAGCTATGATCAACAACATGTGTAGGGTGTTTCGTGATCATTTTCGAGTCTCTCCAAATCAGTGTAAATTTTAAAGAAATATTATAGAATGAACTTTTCGGGCATGCTTTAAAAATAGTAGACTTTCTTTACTTTAAAACTTTTGGTTATAGATTGACTAATATATAGGAGACTAATCACAATGAATTTTAATGGTTTTGTCTGAAGATGACGACTCCATATTTGTAAGCGAGCTGAACCAGACATTGACAAGAAAGGATTTGTACAAAAGTTTGGTACTCGATTGCGAAGAGGGTATTCAAGTGCATGACTACTGGTAGTTTATGGTCTTCCCACTTCTGAAACCAATTTCAGACACAATAGTGAGTATAAGACATCAGGACATCATAAGAAGTAGATCAGTAATTCTCCAAGAACTAATTCATAGGCATTGGGCTAAAGTGGATGAAAGAGTGGTGTGTTCACTTAATTGAATTAGTTACTTTGACTCTGAAGAAAACATAATGTAGTGATCGATGTTAGTCTTATTTCTCTCCCATTGAATATTTCAGGATATAGTCAACTTCGCAGACAAACTTATCATTTTCCGAGGGAGATCTGGTAATGAAATGTCCATGAAATGTCCATGGAACACATTAAGATCTTGGTTTGGGAGCCCATTATCGAGTGGAGTAACCACTCAATGGTGGCTATTGTAAGATGGGTCATGTTTGAGTTGGCTAAGAACCCTGACTTCCAGGTTTGTATTTCCTCCATTATAGTTTTGTTTTGTTTAATTTCATGATGAATGTTCCCTAAATTTACTTTGTATTTGGATTAAGGAGCAATTATATCAACAAATCTTTAGTGTGTTTGTGGGAAAGATATGGTAACTGAAGACCAATTGCAACAGTTGCCATATTTAAATGTTGTCTTCCTAGAAACACTGAGAAGACACAACCTAACTCCACTTATTCTCCCCAGATATGCCCATGAAGACACCGAAATAGGAGAATATTACATTCCCGCTGGAACCCAAGTGAGTCAATCTTTTGAATTTAATTAGTTTTTTATAGTTTGTGTGTATTGATGAGATATCAAAATCTGTAATAATAATGATGGTGATTACAGATATCAGTTAATATCCATGCTTGCAACATGGATAGAAACATGTGATCAATCCCGAAAAGTGAAATCCAGAGAGGTTCTTGCGTTTAGCTCACATCAACAGTGATTTGTTTCAAACAATAATGTCTTTTGGAAGGGGAGAAGAAAGTGTCTTGGCGTTCAACAAGTGCGCACTATATTCAGTACAACAATTGGTACATTTGTCCAACGTTTTCCGTGTTAAATGGAAGATGGGTACAACTACCATGATGATCATTTGCCCCAAATGATGATCGTTTCCCCGAAATGATGATCATGGTAGTTGTACCCGTCTTCCATTTAACACTGAAAACGTTGGACAAATGTACCAACTGTTGTACTGAATATAGTGCGCACTTATTGAATGCCAAGACACTTTCTTCTCCCCTCCCAAAAGACATTATTGTCTAGAACAAATCACTGTTGATGTGAGCTAAACACAAGAACCTCTCTGGATTCCACTCTTCGGGATTGATCCACATGTTCCGATCCATGTTGCAAATATGGATATTAACTGATATCTGTAATCACCCTCATTATTACAGATTTTGATATCTCATCAATACACACAAATTATAAAAAACACTAATTAAATTCAAAAGATTGACTCACTTGGGTTCCATCGGGAATGTAATATCCTCCTATTTCGATGTCTTCATGGGCATATCTGGGGAGAATAAGTGGAGTTGGGTTGTGTCTTCTCAGTGCTTCTAGGAAGACATCATTTAAATATGGCAACTGTTGCAAGTGGTCTTCAGTTACCAACTTACCATATCTTTCCGACAAACACTAAAGATTTGTTGATATAATTGCTCCTTAATTCAAATAAAATGTAAATTTAGGGAACATTCATCCAAGCTATCATATGCTATGATAATGAAATAAAATAAAACAAAACTATAATGGAGAAAATACAAATCTGGAAGTCAGGGTACTTGGCCAACTCAAACATGGTCCATTCTACAGTAGCCACCATTAAGTGGTTACTCCACTCGATAATGGGCTCCCATACTAATATCTTAATGAGGTATATCTCCCGTGCGTTGCACGGATGATTTTTCCTAAACATCATTTAGTGTCAAATACCAAAAATATGGACAACAATTAACATCCAAAATGCTAAATAACTTTTGCAGCATGTTATCCAATATTAATTCCTTACAAAAAAGGCCATTATACATTTAAAAAATAATATAAGCTCATAATCTAAATAAATGAAACTTCAAACAATATTGCCACCAACAATATGAATTAAGTTGTTGTCCATCTTAATGTACACCTGGCAACAATAGAACAAAAGACAATGGTGCTTCCAAAAAAGCAAATTCAATCAATGACTCTGCATGTTCAAAGCAAAGATTCGTGTTAGTCATGAACTCAATCAATATTTGACTATATATATGTTGCCAAGCACATATACAGAAGACTTTTGCAATAGTTAACCCTTTGAACTGAAAAGCGTGGCTGTCACCCAAGAGGGGGGGTGAATTGGGTGGCAGAATAAAACTTATAAAAATTCTTCCTTTTAAAGTATTACTCCTTGTGCTTGACGAGAATGATAA
Organism: Mimosa pudica; assembly: GCA_029929735.1. NCBI lineage: Eukaryota > Viridiplantae > Streptophyta > Magnoliopsida > Fabales > Fabaceae > Mimosa > Mimosa pudica. The sequence continues at coordinate 4,936,484 of JAKELP010000012.1, read as the reverse complement.
CGTATTACCCCAAGCACAAGTGAGTATCTAGTGGTGTGGTGCTTGATGTGTAGATTAAATAAACAAAATAGGCACACACAAATTTATCCTGGTTCGGTCACTTCCAGACCTACATCCAGTCCCCAGGCTCCACCTGAGATTTTCAATCCACTAAACTTCTTGTTTGAACCAGGCACAAGAAAGCCTTTACACTTTAGGTTTTACGAACACGGGTTCACCTAACAACCCACAGGTTTTACAACGGGCTCACCTGCGAACCTTTACAACCACAAGTTTTGCGGGCTAACTTGCAATCTATGGAGATTTAGAAAACCTCTAAATGCTCCCCCTTACTATTGTAATATTACAATTCTGTTCTTCAAGCACAAGCTTTAGAACAGCCTCTATCAATTAGAGGATTTAATAATATGTTCACTCTATGAACTGATTTTGATAAACACTTAAGTACAAATGACTCTCTCTAAGAGTAGATGATGTTACTCACTTAAGTACAATTGATTGACTCTCTAAGATTATTACAACTTTAGATCTGAGAGTAGAAGATGAGAAGAACGTAGAAGATAATTTCTCAGACAATAGACTCTGTTCTTTTTCGCTCTCTTTCTTCTGAATGTAGATGTTCCTTTTATACTCGTCTTCAAGGCTTGGGTGGCAGGTTGAATATGTCCGTTTGAATATAGCCGTTAATCCTATGTTACCGTTGAGAAGTACATCTTCATTAATGCTTAGCAGGGTTGACTTGCTTTATCTCTGAAAAGTAGTCCTGACACCTTCTGCTCTGACAAAAGCATTCTGACTTCTGAGTATGTGACGTTTACTCTTGTACTCTTGCTGACGGATGGCCATCGTTCATCCGGAAGTGACAAACTTGCTCTGCAAGTGTTAATCTCTGAATTCCAATGCCAAGAGTCTTTCCATCCGGAAGCTCATTTGCATCCGGAAGTGTGACTAAGTTCTGCACATACTGGTTAGTCCAACATAGCAGTATATATAATCAAATACAGTAAGAACTATACATGCTGTGGGAAGTCATTTAGTCTATAATGTATCCGGAGGCACTTCTACATCCGGAAGTAATTTCACTTGATGAAGGATCTAACTCACTATCACTTACTCTCGCTCAGTGTATTTCATTCCAACAGTCAGCGCTAGTCACTAAACTATCGGAAGCACTTTCACTTGACGTGGTGGACTCACTAACACTTAGGGTTATATCTCTTCTATCAGCCTGTGCCAGTCTAAATCCAACAGGAAGCAATTTCACTTGACGAGGCTGATTCACTGACGCTTAGGGTTATTCCATTTTATCAGGCTGCGCCAGTCAAAATCCAACAGGAAGCAATTTCACTTCCGGTTGAATCATAACTTAGTCTTAAGGTTTTGTGTACCTAATGCTCATGGACTAAGTTATTTCCCTAGTGAGTTACTCGCTGCCGCTGGGGGATAAATCATTCATCCGCGTGCGCGAGTCCTAGTCTATCCGGAAGTAAATCCACATCCGGTTGCACTCTTACTTGGGATCCTATGTTATCCTATTGCTTTCTAAGTACTTGGCCTATTCTTTCATATTTTAGTCTTCATCAAAACTTAAGATTCTAACATTCTCCCCCTTTTTGATGATGACAAACCTAGTTCTATCAATTAAGTTCCTAAGGAAGGATTAGCAAAAGAATAAAAGCAATAGATAAGAACAAGTAACTTGAACAAATATTATTGACAAGTAAAAGTTACAAGTCAGAGTTATCAAATAACATATACAAGCAAAGAGTGTATACAAATAGATTTCACTAAGTATGAATGAAAATATGCATGAAAACAAAACAAGAAAATTTCCAAGTTAAAACAAATATTTGGATTTGGGGTTCAGGGTTTGTGTTTCTTTTTCCTCTCCCTCTCCTTTTGTCTTTCCTCATTCTCCCTTTGTAGTTTGGCCAGCTCGGCCTCACGCACATTCTGGTCTATCTGGGCAATGATCTCTTGAAGCTCTTCTTCATCTTTTTCCCTTCTGAGCCTCTCTGACTCAATAGATTCCTCGAATGCCCTTTTTAGGTTCTCCACTTCTTCATACCCAGGGAACCCAGTAGCATCGTCGAAGTAGAGGACCTCTCCATTGGGATAGTGAACATCCCGGATTTTCACGTTCCATACAGGGAAGTTGGGATCCTCCTCAACTTCCTGGGCTTTCCTTTTCCCTTTCCCCTTACTCTTTCCTTTGCTCTTGCTAATTGGAGGAGTGGGCATGGCACTAGCTCTGTCAACATCGAGGCACGCCATCTGACCAAAGGATAGCCTGTCTGTGAATCCAAACTTTTCAAATTCCTCAGGAGTCATGTCTTCAATTTCCAACTTGACTTCCTTCAGAATTGGAACCGCTTGAACCACTGGAGTTTCTTGCTTAACCTGGGCAGATGAAGTTCCTTGCTCAGGTAGGTCAGATGGAGTCTCTTCCTCAGACTCATCAGATTCAGTGGTGGCAATTAACTTCCTGGCACGTTTCCTAGCAACGGCTTTCTTCCTGGATTCACTGAATCTGGCTGCTGGCTCAGACGAGGGAGGAGGATCAGAAGATTGCTCAGATGAAGGGATCTCAGACTCTTGCCCAGAAGATGCAGGAACCGGCTTGGCTATCACGATGGGAGGATGGTTGGGTCTCTTCAGTCCCGACTTCATCATGATCTCCTCAACAATCTCTCTACTTGTTTTAGTTGGATGAGGCTCTGATGATGACTTAGGTTGTGAGGATTGTTCATTCTGCCCATACACAACCATATCCCATTGTGGTCCTTGCTCAGCCGCTTTCTTCTGCTGCATGAACCGGATGGCTTCTCCCCTTATAAGGTTCTCAGCACCGCCCAGCCTTTGGGACTCAAATGCACGACGCAGGGCGGCCGTGATGTCTTCATCAATCCAGAGTGATGGCTGGCTGAGAACATCCCTTGTGGCCATGCTTAGGCGAAGAGCAGACATAACATTTCTCCCTCTTTTGTCATCATCAACAAGGGTGAGTGCCAGGGATGGAGTGGATGAAGAAGAGGGTGGAGGTTGCTCAGGGCCAAATCTCTTAGTAGGGGAAGGTGAGAGGGTAGAGGTAGAGGATGTGGGAGAAGATAGGTGTTCTGGAGTTTGAGGAGGATTGGGGAACCAACCGGGGGTGACAAAGAGACCCTCATAAGGATGAGTGGAGGAGTATTCCTGGTAGTTGGAGGCTGGGGTAAATGGTAAATGGTCATCCGTGAGTGGTTAAAGGCGAGGATACTCGCTGTATGGTTGGCTGAGGGGGTGAATGGTTGTGTCAGATCCTACGGGTCTAGGGCTTGGATGGGTAGGGTTGGAGAAACGGAGTGGAGAGCGTGTAGGAGCGCCAGGTCGTGAGAGAATGGGTGAGGATGAGGAAGGTGAGGATGAGGAGTTTCTAGGAGAATGGCGAGGGGAGTGTTGAGGGGAGTGTTGAGGAGAGTTTTGGGTTTCTTGGTCATGGGTAGGGGAAGGTTGGGATTGGTGGTCATCGTTTGGTGATGGTGGGTGTTGCTGGTCATTTTGTGGTGGTGGTTGAGGTTGTTGAGTGTTAGGTGGAGGAGGAGGGGGAAGTTGAGGGTGATTAGGAGGTGGAGGAGGTAGGTTTTGAGGAGGAGGAGGAGGAGGAGGTAGGTTACCTTGAGATGGTTGGGGAATTTGTAGGTGTTGGAGGATGAGATCCAACTTTGCATCCACCCTAGCAAGGTGATTCTCAAGTTGTCCTACTCTGTCCTCGAGCCGCTGGATCCGCTCCCCTTGGTGCTGGAAGCCAGCGTCACACTCAGCACGGAGAGGACCCACCAAGGTTTCAGGCATCCTAAATAGAAGCTCTTCCTTTACTTCCTCGGCAAAAGCCCTAACAGAGGCTGGCACTCTTGCAATACGGCTTGACCCAGCATGTGAGTCAACTTCCTGATCCCCTGCTCCAGATGCAGAGGGGGCTGAAGTGCCAGAAGCACTACTGGCTTGTGAGCCTGAGCGAGTGGGCTTAGGAGGCTTGAAGTACTTGATGCCCATCTTCCCAATATTGGTTGCTCCCACAGGCTTACACTTGACATTCTCTTCCTCCACAGCAGATGTAGCCTTGATAAGATGCTTCTCAAGGAGGAAGGCAATGATGGTGGGATAGGGAAGATGGCCAGACTTGTCATTGGTCAACCATCTCTGAAGCTCTAAGCAGATCAACTGGCCAGGATTGATAGGTTGTTGTTTGAGAAGTCTGGGGAACCAAGGGTTGTCAATGTTGGCGAACTCATTGAAGTTACCCCCTTTGTGAGTCATCATCCGGGAGTAAACATAGTACAGCAGTCTGTATGAATCAGACATTTTGGACACCTTTTTGCTATCGGTGCCATATAGCTTCACAAGATCCTCCTTGCTGTACTTGTGCGCCTCTGGATATAGCCACTCATTCATGTTTTCATCCGTTATCCCCATTAACTCATTCAGCGTCTTCCACGTGAACCTGAAGGTTCTCCCCCTTACTGTGGCGGAGAAGGAGAGTTTGTGGATTTGCTCTTTCCCATCAACCTTCCTGTACTTAGCCCTGCCAGAGAGGGATTGGGAGAAAACTCGCAGGACGTTGACGTTGTAATCCTGGTTGATGCCCAGCCAAGGCATATACTTCTCCAAGTAAGGGCGCAGATGGGGAAACCCTAGTTCACCAATCTTGTCCAGATCGATGAACAGGCCATGGTTGAAGATGGGAGTGGATGTCTCAAATTTGGCGGCCACACTCTCCAATGCCCCATCTCTATATACTGTGGGATCATCTTCTTCAACCCTTTGCCTCTTGGAAGAAGGCTCCTCAGCAAATTGAACCTTCTTCTTCTTTCCTTTTCTCAGGGCTTCCCTCTCTTGCTCAGAAACCACTGACTGTTCTTCCATTCTACCAGAAGTTTCAGGCTGACCCTGAATAATCTCATCCTGTCCCAGTGGTTGCCCAGAAACTTCACGGTGTTCATGATGTTTATCGCGATGTTCTTCATGATGTTCTTTATGATGCCCAGATTTACCAGAATGCTTGTGACCCGATTTCCCAGATTTCGACTTATGTTTCTTGGATGAAGAGGCTTTCTGGGTAACTGGGTTGGATTCATGAGAACCGGCCATTTTTGTGTGAATGTTGTGGTAAATAGAGATGAAATGCGAGGAGTATGTAGAGAAAAATGAAGAACACGATGGAGAAGATGAAGAGACTTTTCAGAGAAAATGATGCGAGTGAAAAGGATGTAGTAAAAAGTGAAAATGAAAAATGACATCTATTTATAGGTAAAACTTCTGAGGATAAAATGGGCATCTTCTTTCAAATTTTCACACATTGGGTAACGTAAGATTTTAAGTTAGAATGACACACCTGATGACACGTGTTGCTTCAATTAGTCAGAGAAGGCACACCGTTTCATAGAGGAAGTTGAAACGTTTTCTGAAGTGATGTGTCCCTTGGTCTGGCACTGGCGCTCTCTTGACTTGATCATCCAGTGTCAGTGAGTGATCATCCGGAAGTAGTTTTGCTTCCGGTTGGAGTGGTGCTCTTGATCACATTGAGTTATCATCCAGCGCCAGCAAAAGAGTATCCGGAAGTGATTTTGCTTCCGGTTGGACTCACTTAAGATTTAACATTGTGGGGGACCTGCAAAAACTAAGGATTGGCACTTCGATGCCTAAGTTAGTACAGTTAGCAGGTCTTAGCAATTAAGCACAGATGTTTAAACTTCATTTGAGTTGTATCAACTCCATGCCACACATCTGCTCTCAGCCCATTTAAGTCAATTAAATTTGGCTTTGCCTTTTTGTACTTCCTCACAGCTTCAACATTAGTGTCAGGAGAAGAAACAACAATGTTGAGAGTTATCATCCTTGTCGTTGAAGGCCAAAAAGAGTTTCAAGAGAGGAATCTTCCATTGACTGATTTAGTATGACTAAGCATCATTTGTATTGTGATGGATGTCAATTCTTTCTTTCCCTCCTTGTTGCTTTTTGGTGATTAAGCTCTAACTCTAGATCCCTAGTATGTCATTCAAGTGAGAAATGAACAGACTTGCACGATCAATGACTTTTGTGCATTGGGAAGCAGACATGAGAGACGACTCATCGAAAAATGACAAATATCTCAGCTGATGTAGTCTTGAATCTTGTTGTTGCTTCCAGTCTTCTTTCCTACAATATGTCAAATAACCCCCTTTTTCTCTTTTCAGTATCCAGACTTGGATCTGACTTGTCAGTTTGTAGGAAGTATGTGATTCACATGCACTTAAAGGTTATTCACTATGAATATGGCATTGCAAATCAACTATGACTATATGCACATGGTTATACACGGTTTGATAATGATAGTCATAGATAGCATGTAGACTATGAGCATTGTGATAAACTCTTATAAGGCCTATAATGTTCATATACATGATGCTTGATGTAAAATCTCAATAAGTCCATCTAACGTTTGCATAGGAGATTTTACTATTGCATGCTTCAACCTTAAGTGATCCCTTGCTTACCCAAGGGGATCTTCTATACTTATCTTTGGCCTGAAGCACTTTAGGAGAGACAGAATTCATAGACTTTCTCCATGTTGGTTGAGACATCCTCTCTCTCTTGTTCTTCTCAGGATAGTTGAATGGAACTCTGTGATAGCTTATCCTTGAGATAGAACCTTTGTTCCTAATGGTGGCGCACTGCTTCTTATGATTGTACCAGGTGGTTGCAGCAGTGACATCACCACGAGCTTCCTTCTTTTGGGCAAGAGGAACTCTTGATTTTTCCTGTACAAGTAAGGCACTGGAAGGAAGTTTTGGTACCCATTTGTACTTGGGTCCTACATGGTTAGCACTGGACCTTACTTGTCCTTTGGGGATCCATACATAATTGTTCCTCACATTTAAATTTCTTTTAAAATTGCATGTGTGAGAAATATGACCTGTTCTACCACAGTAATGACAGATAATGGGATGATGTTCAGAATAAGATTTCTTGTCATTATTGTGTTGGTCAGTTTTCTTTTCAAAGACACTATGTTTGTTAACTTTTGAAATCGCAGGGTCTTTTGAAAACTCTTCTTTTAAGAATGGAACTTTGGACTCCTTGGTTGTAGAAGAAAGGATAAGTTTCTCAAGTTCCCTATTCCTTTTTCTCAAGCCTAGAACTTCTTTTGCAAGTTTACAGAATTCAATATGTAACTCATCATAAATGTCTTGCAATTCAGAAGGTTCAAGTTCAAGTACCTTATTTTCTTCAGTTTCTGAATCTTCTAGGCACAGATTGACACTTTCTTCACTGATGCTTGCTTCCTCTATATCACCATCCAGTAGCTCATCAAAGGTAGATTCACAAGGAGCACATAATGAGCTTTGGATAGCCTTAACTTCAAGAAACTGATTAGAAGCATACATAGTGTCAAGAGTGTTCCAAATATCTCTAGCCCTAGAGCAATGTTTAATTTTCTGGAAATCATTTTCAGATAAACTTTTGTGCAAAATTTGCATTGCTCTAAGGTTTAAGTAAAATAAATCTTTATCCTCTTCAGTCCAATTTACTTTTGGTTTGAAATCAGAGTCCTTTTCAAAGACATCCCACATTTTGAAATCCGTGGATAGTATAAAACTTCTCATCCTTCCCTTCCACAAGTAAAAATCAGTATTTTCTAATACGGGTGGGATAGTATGATCGAAACCTTCAAAATACATTTTGTACACAAGTCAGCCTAGGTCTTTGCACTTGAGATCGTTGGATCCTTTAAACAAGTGACCTTGCTCTGATACCAAGTGAAAAGCGTGGCTGTCACCCAAGAGGGGGGGGTGAATTGGGTGGCAGAATAAAACTTATAAAAATTCTTCCTTTTAAAGTATTACTCCTTGTGCTTGACGAGAATGATAACGTATTACCCCAAGCACAAGTGAGTATCTAGTGGTGTGGTGCTTGATGTGTAGATTAAATAAACAAAATAGGCACACACAAATTTATCCTGGTTCGGTCACTTCCAGACCTACATCCAGTCCCCAGGCTCCACCTGAGATTTTCAATCCACTAAACTTCTTGTTTGAACCAGGCACAAGAAAGCCTTTACACTTTAGGTTTTACGAACACGGGTTCACCTAACAACCCACAGGTTTTACAACGGGCTCACCTGCGAACCTTTACAACCACAAGTTTTGCGGGCTAACTTGCAATCTATGGAGATTTAGAAAACCTCTAAATGCTCCCCCTTACTATTGTAATATTACAATCCTGTTCTTCAAGCACAAGCTTTAGAACAGCCTCTATCAATTAGAGGATTTAATAATATGTTCACCCTATGAACTGATTTTGATAAACACTTAAGTACAAATGACTCTCTCTAAGAGTAGATGATGTTACTCACTTAAGTACAATTGATTGACTCTCTAAGATTATTACAACTTTAGATCTGAGAGTAGAAGATGAGAAGAACGTAGAAGATAATTTCTCAGACAATAGACTCTGTTCTTTTTCGCTCTCTTTCTTCTGAATGTAGATGTTCCTTTTATACTCGTCTTCAAGGCTTGGGTGGCAGGTTGAATATGTCCGTTTGAATATAGCCGTTAATCCTATGTTACCGTTGAGAAGTACATCTTCATTAATGCTTAGCAGGGTTGACTTGCTTTATCTCTGAAAAGTAGTCCTGACACCTTCTGCTCTGACAAAAGCATTCTGACTTCTGAGTATGTGACGTTTACTCTTGTACTCTTGCTGACGGATGGCCATCGTTCATCCGGAAGTGACAAACTTGCTCTGCAAGTGTTAATCTCTGAATTCCAATGCCAAGAGTCTTTCCATCCGGAAGCTCATTTGCATCCGGAAGTGTGACTAAGTTCTGCACATACTGGTTAGTCCAACATAGCAGTATATATAATCAAATACAGTAAGAACTATACATGCTGTGGGAAGTCATTTAGTCTAGAATGTATCCGGAGGCACTTCTACATCCGGAAGTAATTTCACTTGATGAAGGATCTAACTCACTATCACTTGTTAGAATCTTAAGTTTTGATGGTGACTAAGTTGTGATATGGTCTAGTACTTAAGAGAACATTAATCAACACTTAGGAAGGATTAGATGACATGGTTAGAATCCTGAGTTAGATCACTTGCGAATGCAAGATCACTTCCGGAAGTATTAAGACTAGCGCTCACGGATGAAAGGCTCATCCCACAGCGGAATCACAACTGGATGCGGAATCACTTCCGGATAGACTAGGACTCGCGCACGCAGATGAAGGATTTATCCCCCAGCGGCAGCAAGTAACTCACTAGGGATTTAACTGAGTCCATGAGCATTAGGTACACAAAACCTTAAGACTAAGGTATGATTCAACCGGAAGTGAAATTGCTTCCTGATAGATTTAGACTGGCGCAGGCTGATAGAATAGGACAACCCCAAGAGTCAGTGAAAAAGCCACATCAAGTAAAATTGCTTCCTGATAGATTTAGACTAGCACAGACTGATAGAGGTGATATAACCCTAAGCGTCAGTGAATCAGCCACGTCAAGTGAAATTGCTTCCTGTTAGATTTAGACTGGCACAGGCTGATAAAAGAGATATAACCCTAAGCGTCAGTAAGTTTACCACGTCAAGTGAAAGTGCTTCCGATAGCTTAGTGACTAGCGCTGACTGTTGGATTGAAGGACACTGAGCGAGAGTGAGTGATAGTGAACTAAATCCTTCATCCAGTTGATTTAGTTCCGGATGTAGAAGTGCTTCCGAATACATCATAGACTAAGAGGACTAACGTTCAAAGTATACACTAAGTCAGAACATAGTCTAAGTAAGACTACTCCCCATAGCAAACAAGCTTCCCACAGCATGTATAGTTCTTACTATATTTGATTATATATATTGCTATGTTGGACTAACCAGTATGTGCAGAACTTAGTCACACTTCCGGATGCAAATGAGCTTCCGGATGGAAAGACTCTTGGCATTGGGACTCAGAGATTAACACTTGCAGAGCAAGAGTGTCACTTCCGGATGAACGATGATCATCCGTCAGCAAGAGTACAAGAGTAAACGTCACATACTCAGAAGTCAGAATGCTTTTGTCAGAGCAGAGGTGACAGGACTACTTTTCAGAGATAAAGCAAGTCAACCCTGCTAAGCTTTAATGGAGCGTTTAAGAAGATGTACTTTCCAACGGTAACAAGAGGTTAACAGATATTCAAACAACATTGTTACCTACCAAGCATGAGGAGTATGAGAGATAAGGAGAACATAATCTGAAGATTCATTCAAGGTGTCAAAGTTCATACTACCCACAAGAGTCAGAGTCCATAAGAGAGCTTCTGATAGCAAGAGAGCATCCAATAGCAAAGCGCTCTTATCATTCATGGACAAGTGCTTGGAAGACAAAGTTCCTCTATGTGATAGCAAGCAGAATGTTAGAGTCCACGAGCTTCACTTCAGATAGCAAGAGAGCTTCTGATAGTAAGCCTCTTAGCATCCTGGACTTATGCTTGAGGAACGAAGTCCTCATCTGACAACAAGCAAGAGTCAGACCGTACAGTGTATAGTTGTCAGAACAACTTTTGCCAGAACAGTGTTGTCAGAACAGTGTTGACAGAACAGCTGGTCAAAGCACCTTTTCAGAGAAAGCAAAGTCAACCCTGCTGTGCATTAATGAGGACAACGTAAACAAGGCCCCAACGGCTATATTCAAATTGCCTTATTGCCTCTCCAACGGTTGGATAACCAGAGGCTGGTATAAAAGGAGATATTCTTCATTTCTGAAGCGAGAGCTTCATGAGTTTGATAAGCAAGAGAAATAGAATGAAGAAGCTCAAGCCTACTATCTGAAATATCCTTCTCATCTTCTACTCTCTGATCTTAGAGATGTAACATTCTTAGAGAGTCATTCAGTTGTACTTAAGTGAGTAACATCATCTACTCTTAGAGAGAGTCATTTGAGCTTAAGTGTTTAGCACAATCAGTTCATAGAGTGAACATATTATTAAATCCTCTAATCAATAGAGGCTGTTCTAAAGCTTGTGCTTGAAGAACAGAATTGTTATCTTACAATTGTAAGGGGGAGCATTTAGAGGTTGTCTAAATCTCCATAGGTTGCAAGTTAGCCCGCAAAACTTGTGGTTGTAAGGTTTGCAGGTTAGCCCGTGATAAAACCTGTGGGTTGTTAGGTGAACCTGTGCTCGTAAAACCTAAAGTGTAAAGGCTTCTCTTGTGCCCGGTTTAAACAAGAATAGTGGATTGGAAATCTCAGGTGTAGCTTGGGGACTGGATGTAGGTCTGGGTGACCGAACCAGGATAAATTTATGTGTGCATAAATTTACATTTAAACATTCTATTTTGCATCACAAAACATACTGACTTGTGCATACCATTACTTATTAACATCATCACCAAGCACAAGCAGTCTTTCGGAAAAGAGTTAAAGTTTTTATTCCCTCACCCAATTCACCCCCCCCCCCTCTTGGGTGACAGCCACACATTTCATCACTTACTCTCGCTCAGTGTATTTCATTCCAACAGTCAGCGCTAGTCACTAAACTATCGGAAGCACTTTCACTTGACGTGGTGGACTCACTGACGCTTAGGGTTATATCTCTTCTATCAGCCTGTGCCAGTCTAAATCCAACAGGAAGCAATTTCACTTGACGAGGCTGATTCACTGACGCTTAGGGTTATTCCATTTTATCAGGCTGCGCCAGTCAAAATCCAACAGGAAGCAATTTCACTTCCGGTTGAATCATAACTTAGTCTTAAGGTTTTGTGTACCTAATGCTCATGGACTAAGTTATTTCCCTAGTGAGTTACTCGCTGCCGTTGGGGGATAAATCATTCATCCGCGTGCGCGAGTCCTAGTCTATCCGGAAGTAAATCCACATCCGGTTGCACTCTTACTTGGGATCCTATGTTATCCTATTGCTTTCTAAGTACTTGGCCTATTCTTTCATATTTTAGTCTTCATCAAAACTTAAGATTCTAACATGAACAACCTGTGACTAAATTTGATTTTCACTTGGATGAGCAGGTGACGATTTTTTAGTGAATTACCCACAACATCCTTTCAAAATAACATAAAAGACATGTGCTCTTCAGTACAATGCTTTCACCTTGTAGTGATTTCAATTATTTTTTAACCATGTCAGTTCCAAACCCAAGAATATATCAAATACAAAGATTTGTAAGTCAAGGATAATGAACATAGATTTGAGCCTCATGGATCAAATTTCCATTTCTAGAAATTAATGCAATCTAAGATCTCTTTGAGACATGAAAATTAGTTAAATATGTATTACATGGAACAACAAAAACAGTTATTAGAAGAATTCAGGTTTAAAAATGTCCAGAGTTGACCCACATTATACAAAAACAGTTATGACATTGTTAAAACATAATAATATATTTAAGTGATAGAGGGTAGCACTAAACAACATTGTAGAAATGCTGCAGAAAATTTAAGTGCATAATGGACTCAACAATGGAATATTGTCACAAATATTAGGTCAGTTTTTGGTTTAACACTAAATGAAACTCAATTCTCCAAATCAAGACAGCGCATAGCATCAAAGAAACCATTCCATACACTTTGTTTGTAATCTGAAGCCTTACCAAAATACCAATGGGCAGTAGTTTTTCCATTAGAACATGAATGGTGTAGTACCAAAGTCCAAATTGCTTGCACTTCATCTGTTGAGCTACACAAATCTGCAAGGGGCACTCACTTTTCGCCAGTTGAAAGAAGAGGAAAGGAATTAAATGCAGGCTAAGGATTATGATGATCTAAGAGGGGGAAAACTAAGAGATCTATGCATTTATTTTAAAGAATAAATAATAACCATACAAAAATAAATGTTAAAAATAATCACAGCTTGTAAATAAATGCATTAATAGCAACACTAAAGGAAATAGCAGATACTATAATAAGCTATGCTATAACCAAATAGGAGTAGTTATTCTGTTGACCCTTCCTTAATTGTAGTGCCCATTATGAAGCAGCTAGTGCATTACGGATTCATCTGAAAATTAAAACAACCGAAATTAGCAAAACACTCACATGAACCACAGCTCCCACCATGGTCCAACCACAGAAAATTAAAGCAAAACAACTACTCCCACAAAAAACTCATCAAACAATGAGGGAAAATTTGGCAAATCCTCAGAAAACAAAACAGAAAGACGACTCAAATAAATAAATATACCATGGGTGCAGAAATAATTCCTCCATCAATCTGAAGTTTCAAGGGATCATTAACACCTGCAAAAGAGTTTGAAAAGGTTTTAGTATTATGCAACTTAAATGCTGCGGGATGAAAAATACAGAAGAAGTGGAATGAAAAATATTCACTGTGATTGAAAGTTCATTGCAAGTTCACATTAGAAGAGGACTGCATAACCCCATGTTTTCCCGACATTAAATAGCATTGAATTTGTAAAATTCACAGCACAAAATCGCTCAAAAACAAAGCAATATCCCAACAAAATTATGAATCCAAAAGTAAGATGGCACAAACCACAACATAGACCACAATTGTGAAATTAAGATAGGGAGACCCCAACTAAGGTAGCAACATCCCAACAAAATTGAAATATGATGGAGCAATGAAAGTGAAAACCACAACCAAGTGGGTTTGTGTACCAAACTGAAATCCATTTCAAAAGGGAAAAAGTAAATGAGTAATATGCAACTCTGAATTTTGAGTTTAGATCCTGAGGGAAGGGAAGAAAGAGAGCACAAAAAATTTGATGCAATTACATGTCAGCACCTCAGGCTAGAAACGTGTCATTCGTCCTCTCACTTGACCTTTGACACGTAGCAGTTTATCTCTAATTCATTTCCTAGCTGCTTCTCTGCCTCCGTGCTCTGCAATATAACATCAAGTGTAATAAAAGCTAGGATTTTAGGGGAGAATGCTCATTTTGACCAGAGATTGCAAATGTGCATTTCCTTTACTAAAAAAAAACTATAAAACACTAAAATCCCAAAAACAAAATAATCAATATATCAATGAAAAAAATCAAACATTTAAATATTTCATAACATCTTTCTTTTACTTATAAAACAAATTTCTCAAACGTAAAAACACCATAATCATAATCACAAATAAATATAATAAGACCAAAACAAATAATAAGAAAGCCTTTTGAAGTTCAGGGGAAAAAGAAAGTCTTGAACAAAACAAAGGAGATGTAAAAGTGAAGATTAACAATAAAGAAAATATCTTTTAGATGGCTCAAAAAGAAACGAAGAAGATGAAGGAGAGGTTCTGATATTGGCGATGGTGAAGCCTAGAAAGAAACGAATAAGGTGTCTAAGGGTTTTGGGTGATCAAGAGTTCTGAAATAAAATAAATATAAAATATAAAAATAATTTTAAAAGAATAACAAAAACATTTTAAAAACCCCTCCAACTGGCCAAAAAAAATAAAAAAAAAAACCCCTCCACAAAAACCTCAACCACTCCACCGTCAACCTCAATATTATTGTTCGGCCACTACCCCTACCCCATGGCTGCAAACACACCACCACCAACCTTTCCCTCTCCCTCACATAGAGGAAAAGTATGAATGCATAATGAATCTCAACCTTCCTCCATTTTTCGGATACACAAAGAAAATATGAATGCATAGCTCAAAGCCTGAAACAGAGGCCAAACAATAAATACTGCAGAATCGACGGGACAATAATTCGAATGGAATTATAATGGATGATCTCCCATGAAAAAGACCGGTCTATCTTCACAACCACCCTTATATCTATCTTCACAACCACCCTTATATCATCCCTCACATGAGAAATGTCAGACAGAAAAACAGATTCCATCACCATCACAACAAAAAGCTTTCAAGACCTGGAGAGGGAAACACGAATGAATTTAATTAAAAGTAGCGAACTACAAATTGCAGATATAAAAAAGAAACAAAGAGCACTAAGACGTACAGGGCAAAGAGGAAGAAGCACAAGGTGAAGACTAAACTGAAAGAAACATTCAGATATTTAGTTGATGCTTTTATTGTGAGAATGCCCATTAGTTTAAATTTCAAATTCAAAAGCATGTTGGAGGGAAAGTCTATGAAGGATTGAAAATTCAAAATTTCAATTGACGGCTCATCTAAAAAAATTAAGGCTCATGAATAGTGTTTTGAGTCAGGAGCCGAACACTTTGTACACGGCTCTTCAGATTTTTTCGTTTTTGAGGAGAGGCGGGAAAAGGTTTTGCTATTAATTTAATAAGATGTGTTCCATGAACATTTCATTACCAGATCTCCCTCGGAAAATGATAAATTTGTCTGCAAAGTTGATTGTATCCTGAAATATTCAATTGGAGAGAAATCATACTAACATCGATCACTACATTATGTTTCATTCATAGTCAAAGTAACTAATTCAATTTAGTGAACACGCAACTCTTTCATCCACTCTAGCCTAATGCCTGTGAATTAGTTCTTGGAGAACTGTTGACCTATTTCTTATGATGTCCCGAAGTCTTATACTCACTATTGTGCTTGAAATTGGTTTTAGAAGTGGGAAGACCATAGACCACCAGTAGTCATGCACTTGAATAGCCTCTTCACAATCGAGTACTAAAATTTTGTATAAATCCTTTATTGTCAATGTCTGGTTCAGCTCGCTTACAAATATGGAGTCATCATCTTCAGACAAAACCTTTAAAATTCATTGTGTTTAGTCTCCCATATATTAGTCAGTTTATAACCAAAAGTTTTAAAGTAAAGAAAGCCTACTATTTTAAAAGCATGCCCGAAAAGTTCACTCTAAAATATTTCTTTAAAATTTACACACTGATTTGGCGAGACTTAGAAATGATCACGAAACACCCTACACATGTTGTTGATCATAGCTTCTCGGTGCTCGCAGATCACTTGACTCTAAAAAGTGGGGTAAACAAAAACAACAAAAACAAATGAGTATTATTACTTTATCAATAAACACTCAATGAGACAAAAATTAATTTACTATACTTCCATGTTACATTGTATCAAGAAAGCTCGTCTTCAAGAGATTCTTCAAACTCATATTAAAAACCTCATCGTTATTTACAGCTACCAAGCATTTATTATGCGTAAGTAGAGAATGAGATGCAGACAAAACCCTCTCCTTGATTGAAAAATGTCTTTGAATCAATGCCTGAAACAACCATTAAAATTAAATAAAGAAAAGGAATGAAATTACATATTGTGTTGCATATGATAAATTGAATAATTATACTTCAAAAATTGATTCATGTAATATAGAAAGATTAAACAAACCTCTTCAGCTACAATCATGTTGTTGAGAACAACGACATTTGTGGCACCAAATTTGACCGAAAAAATTGGGCCATATTGCTTATCCCATCGTGTATATGAGCATAGGTGCTTAGGATCTATTTGCCATAAGTGACCGACCAGTAATCTTCCTCCAGGAATCACTGGGACAACTATTTTGACCAAATTCAATGAAACGATTAGACAATCAATTGGATTGAAAAAAAGAATCAAAGTACTATTAATCCAAAAAACAATACATCACAAATAGTAATAATGTAAGATACTGTTACTAATTCCCTAATTAAACAATAATATCTATTTCAATTCATTAATCTCTTTACTAACTATGACAGAAAAGGAATTTTCATAATATTAATATCTCTATCATAGTTAGAAAAAGAGTTTTCTAATCATTTTATACATTATCCGTGATAGAAAAGAATTTCCTAATGCAATACAAATACTATCATGGATAATTAATAACAATCATGTTAGAAAAAGATTCACCTAACATGGTTAGAAAAGAAAATCTAATTTTAAAATATAGTAATCTGTTATCAGCACCAATTAACCAATAGTGTCAATTTTAATCATTATTACCTATCTAACTATGATAGAAAAGCTTCCCATATTAATACAATTCTATCATAGTTAGAAAAGTATATCTTCCTTGTATCACAATCCATAATTATCATCCTGAATCTATTATTGTATTTCATAAGAAAATATGTGGAAGCGAATGCAGACCTATACAAATTGGCAATATACAATTCTAAATAAGCTATACAACTTCTACTACTTAATTCCCTTTCCTGATGCTTGCGCATATGCATGAATACCTGCAAAAATGTGAGTAATCGTGGGTTGAGACAATTTGTCCCAATAATCACTGCTTAACTCACTATAGCAGTGAGATATACGGTAGCGAGAGCTTCTAAAGGGTACCATAGTTTTAAAATCAATAATACATATATATATTTCAAATTTTCTTCCATACATCATTCAAATATCTCTATTACTTCCCAATCAATAATCTCATCATCTATCTTCAATCCATGAGTACTACCACCACAACTCTCACACTCACCTATAAATGCATTGTGTCATCAAGGGGCATTTGTCCAAGCATATAATCTTCATTATATGATTTGACATTATGCCCCTCTCTATAATGAGGGGACAATTTCATTAATTCATTGAATTTCCCAAATACACATGCACACTATTTATCACCATCATTAATTCATACCAACAACATCTCAGGAGCAGAAGAGTAACAATTTTCCCATTAAATTAGTCCAACAATTAGCATATAGTGAACAAAAGACTTTAACATACATATGCATTAACAGAAACAGCCCCACTTATTCACATAACAAATATTAGTCACCATTTTAATCAACCTAATATCAATTTCAAACACCTATCGCAGACATCTATTCAGCCAATATAGGAAATGAACACAAAACATTCCAAATCAACATTTAAGCACCAAAACATACATTAACATACTTCCAAAAAAAATCAAAACTCAGCAATACTAAATTCAGCAAAACAAGCACATCAATCTCTTCCTAATTCCATTCAGCTATACCAATATTAATGGCAGAGAATTTAAATACATGTGCATCAAAACTATTTCAGCAATTACTAAGCATAAGCAACAAAACAAACTCTTTTATAAGATGTAATTACATTCAATGTTAACTTGAGAATGTAACAAACAATGACCCATCATGAATCCACCAGTACCTAATCAGCCATTGCAAGCAAGAAGAACATCAATTTGCAAATCAAGATGCAGTACCATATCTTTACTTAAAAGAACTCCTATGCCAATTTATTGAAAGTTTTGAACCCAAACACCAGTAAAATCTGTCAGATTTGATAACCTAATAAGTTAGGGTTTTCACAAAATCAACAAATCTTAAATCAATCATTCAAATCATCACTTGGATATCCAAACTCAAAGCTTAAATTTGTGTTTTTGTTTGATTTGAGAACCAAAATCAACAAATCTTAAATCAATCATTCAAACGAAGTTGGAAAGAAAAGTGTCGTGAAGAACATCAAGAAATGGAGCAGCTCACCTCCTATCGCCGTCGTCCGCCACAGTGGTTGCCGGGAACGAAGAAACCGACGGAGGAAGTTTGGAAAAATGAGAGGGCCGAATGAGACAGTGAAGAAAGTGTGAGGTTGATGAAGAAGAAGAAGAAAAGAGTGTTTTGCTTAAGGATGAAGGGAAGTGAAAGAGATAGTTGATTAAGATGAAGAGAGTGAGATTGATAGGGGAGGGGGGCAGCTGCCCAATCTTTAAGGGCCTGTTTGGTTTGAGGGAAGGGAAGGGAAGGGAAGGGGAGGGAAAATGAACCCCTCCCCTTACATGGTTTAAAAATTGGAGGGGAGAGAGACTAAAATATTCCCTCCCCTTCCCTTCCTTTCCCTAATTTTAGTTCCCTCCAAATTGGGGGTTTTGGAGGGAAGCCAAAATATGTTCACTAAGTTACCTTCATCAATTTTATAATATCCCTATATATGTCCTTCCTTAAAAAAACAAAACTACTTGCTCACCGCCCTCTTTGCTCAGTAGTGAGTATTGCCTTCTTCCTCGTTACTTCTTCTTGGTGCATTTTTCTCTCTGATTCACCGTGACTTTTGAGTATTGTCTTCTTCCCCTTTACTTCCCCTTCTCCATTGTTTTACAGAGATAATACGCCTTCTTAGAGTTAATATCTCTTACCCTTTTCTTCTCTAAATCTGTACCTTCTTTTTTGCTGTTCTGTGTTGACATTTGTTTCCATATGTGGCAAGAGTGGAGAAGATCGAAGATGACAATAGGAATGATGTTAAGGTTCATGTGAGATGGTATTATAGGCCAGAATAGTATATTGGTTGACGCAATCAATTCCATGGAGCTAAGGAGTTGTTTTTATCTAACCATTATGATGTTCAGAGTGCTCATACCATTGAAGGGAAGTGTATTGTGCACTCTTTTAAGAACTACACTAAGCTTGAGAATGTGGTAGTTGAAAATTACTGTTGTAGATTTTTCACGAAAAGGGATAATTTTAATAATCAATCAATTATATTTTTTATAAATTGAATAAAATTTTTAGAATACTGGTGTATCAATGTTTATGTGACTTTTAATAGGCAACTTAATTTGAATCAAAATGTAATTTATTTTATATAACAAACAATTATGAATCAACATATAAGGATAAAATGGTAAATTAATAATTATCACCCTCCCCTTCCCTCCTTAACCAAAGAAATTATTATTAAAGCCTCCTTCTCCCTTCCATTCCCTTCTGTAACAACCACAGTTCTATTACCCTTTTTATGTCATTTTATTCAGATTTTTTTTTATACTAACTATGTTAGAAAAGAAATTTACTCATTAATAATACTAACATAGTTAGAAAAAGAATTAACTTAATTCACTAAAATAATTATATTGCTAACTATGTTAGAAAAACAATTAACCTATAAGGAAGACTAACATAGTTAGAAAGGATTAATATTATATTTCAAAATGATTTCTGATGACTAACTATGATAGAAAAATTAAATGCCTAAATTATATATATAACTATCATGGTTAGAAAAAGAATACAACTAAATTTTAAAACAAATTCAATATAACTAAATTCATTCCATACATATTTCAAATGTCAAGCAAATTTCAACCGCTCAGCAAAGTGTATGAGTTTTTAATGAAACAGTCAACTACCAATATCTCCTAAATAATAAAACTAAACCAAACATGCATAAATCAAATTTAATGAGATTCCTAATGTGGCAATAACACGTGTCGGCATCTCACTTTAGTGAGTAGTCCCCGAATCCTTCCCATGATTTCCTACTTCGCTTTTTGTTCCTGTGAAATAATAAAACGTGGGGTAGACCCAGAATCGCAACTACAACCACTTGCTCACGTGCATGTGCATGCCAGCAAAGTGGTGTGTGCCAATGTCGTGTATAGTGGTGTGTGCTACATACAGTGTTGCATGAACATTTAATATAACTTAATTGCAAATCAAATACCTACTCTCGACAATACATAAATATATCATCATCCATAAAAATACAATAGATAGCACAAGGCATTATTACACATGTAAAATCAATAACTAATCATAAATAATATCACACCACAAAGTCCAACATGAATAATTATCACAAGCACAGTAATAATGTTACAGTTCAATAGGGACTCACAACTCTAGGTTGATTTACCCTCGCTTGAACCGGGGGTGCTCTCCTCAATAACGTTTTTCTCTTTTTAGTCCCTGTGGTATAATAGTTCAATAGGGACTCACGACTCAAAGGCCGATATACCCTCGCTTGAACAAAACATAATGGTTCAATAGGGACTCACGACTCGATGGTCGATATACCCTCGCTTGAACAAAGAATCACAGTTCAATAGGGACTCACGACTCGACGGTCGATGTACCCTCGCTTGAACAAAACATATCGGTTCAATAGGGACTCACGACTCGATGGCCGATGTACCCTCGCTTGAACCGGGTGTCATTTACAATAATAATTTTATTCAATTTAGGCCTTATGGACCAACAGGGTACCTCATCCCGGGATGGCATAATTATATTATTATATTATTCAATATATAAAACAATTCAGAATTCCAACCAGAGTATTCAATAATATCATCACATCAACAATAATAACATGTTTATCATCTAACTTACATGCTCACTAACATGCACATACACGCAAACAAGTAGAAGTAGTTACCTGCAGCACTTGATACACGGTTGCTTTTCCTTAACCTTAAGGATTTCCTCTAAATACCTCTGTTACTAAGTTTTTCTAGAATTTTCTTATGGGTTTGCACACAAAGCTAAGTCGATTTCTGTCGGATTTCTCGCCGGAAAACAAAGCCACGAAATTACTGTCGTTTAAGCTTCGCCGGACTGCCGCTGCCTCGCCGGAGATGAAGGTCGTTGGAGAAAAATGAAGGTAGTAAAGCAGTGAGGAATCAGTTTGATTGTGAGGGATTTGAGAGAACTAAGGAAAGGAATGGAGAGTCGGATTTGTGAGGTTGAAGGAGTGAAGGAGAAATAAAAATAGTGAGTGAAGTTGGAAGGAGGAAGAAGAACGATGATTTTGTTTTTGGGGATGGGTTTTCAGCTGCCAGAAAAAAAAAGAGAAGGAAGGGGTGTGAGTATTTAAATGGAATGGGGAATATTAGGGTTTAAGGCCCACCATGGAAATCACAAAACAAGCCCACTAGGTTTATGACAATATCAAATAGAGGAAGGAGAAAAATATGATGATGGTGATATTAATTTAGAGTAAATGGTACAACACTTTTGTACATGAGAGAGAGAATTAGGTTTATAAGAGATGAGATATTAGGTCTTAGGGCTCACAATATAATTACCAAAAAGAACACTCAAGTTTAGCATATATATTATTTCCAATTCTCTATTTCTTTAAATTTAGCATCTTCATAATTATTTATGTTAATTAAATTCTAATATTTTCAGCATTCTAAATAAAGTTTCTTAAAATGATGCTTTCTTTCTTAATCCTAACATATTTCTAGAAACAAAAATGTTGAGTTTTCTAAATTCATTTGCAAGATTAAATTTTGGGGTATTTATTAATTTATTTTATAATTAAAAATTTAGGATGTCACACCTTCCCTCATTGTTATTAGACTAGTGATCATTAAACCCTCCTCTCCCTTCCATTCCCTCCTCTCCCTCCCCTCCCCTCCCCTCCCCTCCCCTACCCTCAAACCAAACAGGCCCTAAGAAGGAAGGAGAAAATGTAAACATTAGGAAAAATTGTGAAAGTTAGGAGAAAATGTGAGAAAATGGGAAAGTTAGGTGACAATGTGAACGTTAGGTTTGTGAGAGAGGGTTTAGGGGCGAATGATGAAAATGTCCTATCTTTATTTATTTACTTTTCCATTTTAAATTCATATCTTAAAAAAAATTATAAAACTATTAGGGAAAATCCCAAATAAATCCCTCCCATTACTCAAAAGGACAAGTGAGGAACCTAAACTTCCAAAAGGACTATGAAGGAACCAACACCTACCTGTCATTTTAAAATTTGCGAAAAGACAAAATTGAAACACAAATTACTGCCTCACCCTAAACCCACCCTGTAACATCCCGAATTTTTAAATTAGGAATAATAAAGAATTTATTAAGGTCTTGAGGTGTTATTTAGGAGATTTAGAGTCTTAGGAATAAATTTATGATATTTTAGATGATTTATGCATATTAAATTTTAATTATCTCTAGATTCTAAAGAAAATATTAAGAGATTGAGTTTTAAATCAAAAAAATACTTTAGGCATAGATAATACCATGGTGAGAGGAAATATGTAAGTTGGCGAATATATGGTTTCACAATTTAGTTTTGATATAGAGATATAAAAATGACAAAGTAAATATATAAAAACATAAGGACAATTTGGTAAATTGGACACTAAACCCTAATTTCCCCTCTTCATACATACACACACACACACCCTTCTCTTCCCTGTCAAAAACCAAGTTGTCGCTCACTGTCTTCTCCTTCTTCATTCTTCTCCTCCCTTCCTGGCCGCGTCCACCACCGGCTATGGCAGCTCGACGCCGCCTCCTTCTCGTTCTCATCCTCTCAACTGTTAGATTATGTGTTTTCCTAAAGCAAATTGAGCATGTGTGATGAATTTTGATGGGAATGATAAGATTCTCTTTCTTATTTTCCCTTGGCCAAATTTTCTTTAGTTCTTCTTATGTGTTGTTTCAACTTATAACTGAATCATAATTAAAGAATGATGTAGTTGTGATTGGGGTTGATGTGTTGTTATGAGTCAAGTTTGATTTGTTTGAGATTATGTATTTTGCAAACTTAAAAGTTTCTTCTTTGCTTCCTCAGTCTGATTTATTTATGTGTGAGCCAACGTAGTTACTTTACTTTCTCGATTTGGCTGAATTAAGAAGAGGAAACGCAAGTTAAAAATCTATCTTCATCAGGCATGTGATTTTTGTCAAAGTGCAGTGGCTTATGTGGTTGTGCATGGGTATATAGTGAGAGTTGCTTATTTTATTTGTGATTTTTCTGTTTATAGTTTTGGCTGGATATGAGGTAAATTCTGTTTTTGCTGTTTGGTGGGATGTTTGTTGATTATTCTACATCATGTTGATATAATTACCCTTTGTGAATTTTCTGGAATATGAGTTTCTAATGCATGAGTGAAGTTTATATGTCAAAACAGAATTTTGGTTCTGATATAGTGGAAAGCATGAAAATCTGATTTCTTATTTCATTAATATAGTCAATTGTGATGTAATCAAAGTGAGTTAACATGGTCTTACTGATTAATTGATTGTAAGAAGTATGCTTGATTGGTCAGATTTCTTTTTAATAAAATCGATGTTCTTAAAGAAGAGAAAGATTTAAAATGGTGATAAACTTGTTTTGTTTGTTTGATTTGGTGGTAGAATTATGTTTGGATGATGAATGCAAATTGGAATGATGTGTTATATGTGGTAGCGTATGTTTCAATACTTGTGTAGTGATTTGGCGACATTGTTGGATATGGCAGTAACATTAAGACAAATGCATGATTCTAAGCCTTGCCACTCTTCCTCTTTCACAGGCCGATTTCATTGTTTTAAAAGAAGGTTTTGAAAGTTGTGTTTAGGCTTTATAAGTGAAATATTGATAATGATTGTATGCTTGTATGAGAATCTATTTGAGCTTGATGGTTTTGAAGTGTTAGAGTCGGTCATTAGAGCATATTCAAGTCAAATTTGTCTAAGCTATATGAATCTGTACAAAATTTTGATTGGTATTTCATGTTAATAAACATCAACTTTACTCAAATAATTAGTGTTTAGTGAAGTACAAATGATGAGTTACTTGTTAAATGGAGTTTGTATTTATTGACTGAAGCTAACTATGTCATTCCTCCAATATTTTGACTATGTTTGGTTGAAATAACTATGTGAATATAATTGGAGTGTTGTAGGGATTGTTTGAAGTGATACATATGATAAAATTGTAATGTTTGAAGTTTATTAAGGATATTTGATCTTGCTTTAAGTTATTGATTAATCAAACCTTGAGAATCATAAAAGATTAAAGTTAAAGGGCTTAATCAAAGAGTTAAGAAATAACCAAGAATGGGGATTGGGTAGTATCATAAGGAGAGAGAGACGTTATTTAACCTATATTGTTGAATGGTCATTAACTTACTATTATTACCTTGTGTAATAATAGGAAAACATTGTGCTAGACATATATTTCTCAAAGCATGGCTTAGAAATGGGAAGAGCAATAGAGTACTAAGGGCGACAGGTAATCACACTTAACCTTGCTATAACATTGAGGGTGATGTTAGCTGGGATTTTTTTTAAAATCCTTTTTCACCCTTTATATATATATATATTATCTTTAGAACGGTATTTTCATACAAAACAGGCTATCGGGTGCCTTTCAAACACGGGTACTTTCATATAAAAGATTTCGACACATTTTATATGTAGTATCCTGTCTGGTGGTGCTGAATATTTTGGAATGATTGTAACATGGTTGCAGGTGTAGTGTTATAATAGTTATTTAAGAGGTTGTGAGTATAGAAAAGGAATTAGATGTGAGTTGAGATCTTTGGAGAGTTATGTTGAGGGAAAATATTGTGGATAATAGATTGGAAGGTGATGTGAGAGTGTATGATGTGGATGTTGATATTGATATGTTGGTGTTGATTATCATGTATGAGATATTGATCGAGATATGGTGAGCATTGCATGACACTGAGTTACATGTACCATCTCGCGATGATAACTGTCGATTGGTCGATCGGCAGTTATTTGTACTGATCCTTTTCAGACTAGAGACCGATGATCACGGGTCTACTCACTAGAGAAAGTAAGTGACCTACGGTTGTTTGGCATTAAAGAGCTCAACCGTTCCCGTTCTGCAATGGAAACAGAATTGGGGTTCCCTCTCTGGAGATTGCCAGAGAGGGAAATTGTCCCCTCATTATAGAGAGAGGCACAGTGTCAAATCATATAGTGAAGATTAGATGCTTGAATGCACCGTGATGGCACAATGCATCTATAGGTGAGTGTGAAAGTTGATGTGGCAGTATTATTTGATTGGAGGATATATGGGAAGAAGAAGTGGATTATATATATATACGTATTACTGATTTTAAACTGTGGCACTCTTTAGACGCCCTCGTTACCGCACATCTCGCTGTTATAGTGAGTTAAGCGGTGATTACTGGGACAAATTGTCTCATCCATCGTTTACTCACATTTTTGCAGGTATTCATGTACACGCGCAAGCAGCAGGAAAGGGAATTAGGTCTTAGAGGTTGTTTATATTATTTAGAGTTGTATATTATTGTTTAGGTCTGCATTCGCTTCCGCATATTTTCTTATGAAAATGAATATTAGAATCAGGGATTTTGATTATGGATTGTAATATAAGCAAAATACTTTTCTAACTATGAGGTTTGTAATAATATGAAAAGTCTTTTCTATCATAGTTAGATAACTAATAATGATTGATATTAGTTTGCTTCTTTTTCTAACCACGTTAGGTGAACCTTTTCTAACATGGTTAGCTATTAATTATCCATGATAGTGTTCCAGTGGTATTAGGAAATTCTTTTCTATCATGGATAGTATTTAACCATTAGTAAATTCTTTTTCTAACTATGATAGGACATTGTTATTATGGAAATCATTTTTCTATCATAGTTAGTAAAAAGATGATTGAACTAAAAGGGATAACTTAGGTTAATTAGGGAATTAGTAACAGTATGTTACACACCCTAACATCCATCCTCTTCTCGCAATTTGTGTTTTATGATGGAGACAATTTTGTCTTTTCGGAAAATTTTAAAATGACACGTAGGTGTTAGTTCCTTCATAGTCCTTTTGGAAGTTTAGGTTCCTCACTTGCCCTTTTGGGTATTTGGAGGGATTTATTTGGGATTTTCCCAAACTATTATATATATCAACTTATATATTTTCTCCCACTGTAGTATTGCCTGTGTCTTTGAGTATTTTCCATCAAATTTTTAATTTAATACTCAACCTCTAACTATTATTCTTTAATTTCCAAAGAAATAAGCATATTATTTTCTTAAAAATATACTCCTATTTATCTTCCTTTTACTTATCAAAAGACTTTTAATTTAATAATAATATCCTAATATCTTAATTAATTCTCAATTATCTCTAATTTAAAATTTAGGATGTTACACAATATCCTCTGGATATTGTCTCATATATAACAAAAGAAAGTCTATCGTGAGCAATCCCATTATGTGTTTCACATGCAACCTAACTAAAATATAAAAAATAACCCTTGTACAAATTAAAAAATGTCACAAAGGATTTACTAATTCATTAAATTAAATACATTGATAACTAAGTACAAATTATAACTAATAACATAGATATAAAACCTGGAACAATATGCGACAAAAAATCTGATCAATAGAGATAGTAAGGTTGGTCATAAAAAATAAATGGGCAAGGCTGTAATATACATTGGATAAACATAACGCCACTGTCAAAAGGAAAATAAATAAATTCCTTCATTGATAATTAAACTTATTAATCCAAAAACAGAAATACAAAAACGCTCACAATGACTTATCCAAGAAGGGACAATCTGAAGTCACTATCACTACTATCTATGTTTTTTTACAGGGAAAAATCAGATGAAGGAATATATTAAATAATCCCTTAATTAATTCAAAAATTATTAACTATGCACAATGGGGAAGGCTAAAAAGGTACTACAAATAAAAAGCAACGAAAAAACAAACATACAGTGGAGCAATTCACATTGAATTTTTACAATTTAAAAAAATTACAATATAACTTATCCAAAAGTGACACAGTCAACATCTCCATTTATTTTACTTTTTTCATTTATTATGAACGAACAATTTGTTTGTTTACATTAGATTAGATTCGTCACTCATTCATTACCTTTTTCTTTTATTTGACAGCGTTGGCCCACCTCTGAAAACAGTGAAAGCACATAGTCTCTCACCAACCTTTTCGCATTTTCCCAACTTCCACAATTTCAGGGCTCGTTTGGAGGCAGGAAAGTAAAGCTCAGAATTAGAAAGTGAAATTATTTCAAATTCTCAAGCGGTTTGGTATGCTGAAAGTGTCAATTTCAATTTCCCTCCAAGATTGAATTCTGAAATGCAAATTTGGCTTCCCACCCAAATTGAGTATGGGCTCAGGTGCTAAATATCACATTGTCCTTCATTTACTCTCAACAAATACATTACAAACTGAGCTAGGAGCTTCACGCAAGACACGGGCAACCCAAAAAACGAGTGAGGAAGGCTGGGTTGTTTATGACGAGTGGGTGGTGTTGAACTCATATTAGATAGCTGCACATTGTGCCAATTAAGGAGAAGAAAATAAGGATGTCCAAAGTGGTTTCATATTGGTGGTGTCGTTTTACTTTTGTCTGGGCATTGATGGTTTTCAACCATTATTGCATTTCTCCTTCATGACTCTGTTTTTGTGTTCAGTTTGAAGTGTTTAGTGTGTGTGTGATGCGTGGTTTTTGTTTAAATGAATGGATTTTCATTTTAAACTTGATGGGTTAGCAATGATTGTTTTCCAAACTATAGTTACATAGTTAAAATCTTCATGTGTGTTGTTTGAAGTTGTTGCCCAGGTGCTTTTGTTTAACTGCAATGTGGGAAAAGTTTGGGGATGATGTCAGTTGAAAAGGTCCAACTTGAGACTACACTGATGATGGCTAAAATCGATTTTACAATGGCAAAATCAATTTCAAGATGCCAAAATCGACTTTTGCTGGCAAAGTCGAAAATCAATTTAAATTTTTCAACATGTGTGTGGCTGTGTAAATATCAACGAAAAGGTCGAACCTCAAACTTGTAAACCTCCCCAACTTCATCTCCCACAACTCTGTCCCCAAGTTTCCATCATCCATTCTCCAGTTGGCCGCCTTGTTCCTCAGCACGCTGCCTTCTTTGCCGGAGACAAGTTTCGAAGCATAAGAGATGTGTCACATCAGTTGGAGTTCTTTTTCAATAAGGGGCTTTTTGGGAATGTTACAATAAGGGGAGGGACAACACTGTCATTTAAGGTCCACATTCATTAAAGAAAAAAAATCATGTGTCTTAAAATACTTACTTTCAAATTCATCCATGTGCCAACCAAACAGGCGCCCTTCATTTTCTTTCTTGGTAAAGTGTAATACTTTCATCACTTTCAGATTCATCACTTTACTTTCCTGCTTCTAAACGGGCCCTCATAGTTTTGATGACATAGGGCTTCGGATTTCTCATACTAAATGAAATTAATCCTTCTACAAAATTGTACTACTTGCTCATAGTTTTGATTTTTGGAATGGTACACAATTTCATATTTTTTGCTTACCACTTTATTACGTCTTTTCTGGTCAAATTACCACTTTAGTACTTATTACTGCCTCAAATTAATAATTTTTTATTACATTTAATTGACGTGAGTTAAAAAACAATCACTAGTGACTTTTCTAACTTAACTGCCTTATATTTATGACAAGTGTTGGCAGACAATAAATACCAAAATTGTATTTCAAGTGAGTTTTTTTTTATCGGGAATTTTTCAAGTGAGTTTCGCATGGCTGGAAAACAATTTCGGCCTGTTGGGCACTTTTCTTTTATCTCAGCTTTAATTTTTTCTGCAATTCGTTTTTTTATCATCCAATTGTTTTGGGCTTTTGGCGTCCTGGGCTTCTAGGCTTTCCATTTTAGTCCATGGCTAGTTAAGACCGATTCCTTTGCATATGTATTTATTTTTCTTGAATGAATTGTCCAGGGCCTGGCCTAGTCACAAAATGATCTGACCTGTAGTATAATTGATCGGTATGAGTATGGCCCAGGGTCTATTAGAGAAAATTGTTTT
This sequence comes from Mimosa pudica, assembly GCA_029929735.1. Taxonomy (NCBI): domain Eukaryota; kingdom Viridiplantae; phylum Streptophyta; class Magnoliopsida; order Fabales; family Fabaceae; genus Mimosa; species Mimosa pudica. The sequence continues at coordinate 4,907,304 of JAKELP010000012.1, read as the reverse complement.
AAGCCTGAGTCTGGCCTATGGCATGGATTGGTCTGGTTATTAGCCTATTAGAAGACCTGATAAATTAAACATATAATGCAATAAGAGGTTTATAAATGTGAATGGTGGGTGACATCATTTGAATTAATGTTTAGAGAATGAGAAACAATAGAATCTTTTTATTTGAATAACATCAATTAAGTATTAGTAGAAAATAACATCAATTAATACAGTAATATAATTTTTATTTAAATAAATATTATTTAACTTCTTAATAGGCCAGTCTAATAGACTAATGAGCTTTTTTCCCAAGCCTAAAACTGGTCTGTTAAGCTAAACAATCCAAAAGAAAAAGTCTGGGTCTGAGTCTGACTTGGATATAAAGAGGTCAGTTCAAAGCCTTAATAGTCCGAATCATAGGCTTCTGATAGCCGGTTTGAGCTATTCCCACCCTTACTGACAACTAACGGGGTTAGATGACATTAAAATTAAAATTACGAACAAAATCATATTATATATTCAGATAAAATCAGTGAATCTAAATCTAAATATGATAAAATTAGGTCTGCATAAAATCGGAAAATGTGTTCTATTTATCTGCCAGAATCTCCTATTATGGTGGGCAGGAATAAATTAAATAGTCCTAAATTTTGAACCATTACAAATAATCTCTTCACATTCATAACTTAATAGTGAATCCTCTAAGCCATTAATTATGTATGGATTAATCTCAATTATTATTTATCGTATATGATATATCTGGTCAAAAACATCATATTATGATATACCCCTTAAATTGTCCTCAAAATTTAAATACTCCCTCCGTTCCTAAATATAAGATCACTTTAATTTGGGGAAGTGGATAAGTTTCTAAATATAAGATCACTTCATATTTTATCTCAAGTTTTGCCCAAACTACCCTTATACTCTCTCTTTTGATTAATAAATCCCTCTTCCTTTTAAAGTTAAGTAATTGAGGGGATTTTGGGAAAATCATGTAATTTTATTGTCTTCTTTAATCTCCCCAAATTAACCAAAGTGATCTTATATTTAGGAACGGAGGGAGTATATATATGTCTATCTATATGTAAGTAAATGATTTAAAAAACTAGTATAAAAAATGATTTAAAAAAACTTTTCATAGTAAAGTCATATACAACAATGTAAGAGCTTAGGGGAATTTCATCAAAAAGTTGTATTTGAATATAAAGGGAGTCATGCATTTTTTTATATAAATATAAAGAGCGTGAAAAGAGATATTATGATAGGCATTGATATATAAAAGGTGAGGCCCTTGCCTGTATTCTTGAGAGAACGGAAGGAATGTGTCTTGGCTTTTAGTGACATAGCATTATAGTGATGTAATGATCAATCAAATGGCTAATTTTGAAAGGGAACATCTCTGCTTCTGTTTGTGGTTGCATAGAATGACAGAATCTACATCCAGGTTTTTGAGGTTTGGATTCAATTTAATTTTTTTTAAAAAAAAAACTTCACTAGTAATCTAATCTTCACCATCCATTTCTTGTGCTCCAGATTCCGCCACCACAACCCCACACCCACACATTCACTGAATATGCAGTAGTGCTTTGGAGAGTAGCAGATATGGATGGATGGTCAGATTTCTTCAGTCTCCACTTAATACTTTTAATAACCTCTTTTTTTTTTTATATTTCACCTCTTAAAGTTACTTAATTTTAAAAATTTAACTACATAACTTATGAGAATATATATATATATATATATAAGTAATCTAATGTTACACAAAATTATTTTAGAGATCATGTCACATATGTTATTAAAAGCATTTTATATTATATTTCAGTGAATAGGTTTTGAGTAAATATCTTTTCTGAAAATAGAGAGCTTTCAATATAATGAGAGTGCTTGGAATTTTGAAATAAAAAAAAAGAGTGCTTGGAATTTTGGATAGTTGTTGCCGGAATCACTTTTTTTTGGTTAAATTACTAATAGGAACATTAGGTAATGTGGTATTAATTTGCACAATGGATTAAATTCTAATCTTAATTCTTGAAGGTGGTGACGGATGAACATCAAATTTCTTAATTAATAATAAAAATTAATTACAATTTTCTTAAAAATCAGAATAATAACAATTGTCAGTTTTCAAATATATTCAAATACATGAAATTTATATATTAGTATGGTCAACTTTGCTTTGAAAGTTATAGTTTATGATTAATTTTGCTCTAAAGGTATTTTTGTCAAGTTTTACCATGAGGTAATAAAATGGAGTAATTCTGTCATTTACCATTAAAATACTAACGATTTATGTTAATCATTTGACAATCAACATGAGTTTTTTGATAGAATAGGACATTATTGATCTATTTTGAATCTTTCAAGGTACTTTTCAACAAAAAAAAAATTTAAGTTATAATTGATAATGAGCAAGAACTTTGGGATAAATAGACTCAATCCTTTAGTGGAGGAGACCCAAACCACCATGAAAATGGTGACCATGTATAAAATGATATTTAAAATTAGTTTATTGGTAAAAATGGGATCTAAATAAATAAACTAGTTGCATGGTAAAATATGGGACCTAAATAAATTAGTTTAATATGCAATGAAGCGATGGATGGATGGAGGATTGGAAGGTTGGTTGTGGAAGATGAGATGAAAGGAAGATGAAGAAGATGGTGGATAATGATAGAAAAGAGATGAAAAATGGTGGTAGATGATGGAAAAGAGTGATTTTTATCAAAGATTGATGTTGGATGAGGAGGTTAAGGGTTGTGTTGCTTTGTTGTTCAGTGGTTCAAGACCGAAGAAAACACATATGAAATGCTCTCTAACTCTGTAATTTTTTAAAATATGTTAATCTTTTCAAGATTTTGGGTCATTTGCTGTAGTTTCTGCGAAATCTTTAAAATAGCAATTTCAACCCCTTTTCTTCATTTTTTACAAGGAAAAATTAAGCTTCAACCCAAGAATTAATCAATCAAGATATCAAGATAATCAATAAAAAGTAACAAGTATGTCCTTGTTTGCCTCTTTTTATACAAAAACATCATAATAAATTCATTTTAGCTCAATCTTAATGATACAAATCCACAAATAAGATGAAAATAACATGATAAAATAAAGATATACACTTCACTCCTCGTTAAGAATGTTGAGATCGACAATAGTTACTACTTACTAATAATATAATAATCATTGTCTTTCTAAATTTAGGACTTATTTTAATAAATGAGTTTGTTCTTAAATGATGTAACACATCTTTCTAATTTTTTCAATATATTTTAATATTTTTTAAACTATCCTTATTGGTACTTCTTAACAATAAACAAAAAACAATGTTTTAGAAGTTATTTATTGGCGGCCTAAATCAATTTTATATAGCCTTGATAATTAGGACTAAAGAGTCAAGTTAAGGAAGTGAGGCATATTATGACATTATATATTATGGGTTGCATGAGATAATATACTGTTTTTTGTTGATAAAAAAGTTAATATACTGTTTTTCTAATTCAGAAACAAACATATCATCCTTTAGTTAGGGACGATATACTCTACCTGAGCACCAATATGCATCAATTTTAATGAAAATTAAATGTCTTTACCCACTTGAAAAACAATAATTAATGATGTTATTTCCATCTAATTTAACAATAATTAAGTATCCAATTAGATATTAGATAATTATATAATAAAATGATTAAGTTAGGGAAGTCATTTTTTTACATGTTTAAGGTAACCCTTAAAAATGGAATTCTCTCTTCCTCTAACGAATTCTCTTCGTTTTGTTGAGTATACTCAACATTTTTTTACATTTATAAGGTAAACCTTAAAATGTTTCAAGTATAGACAACGATTAAAGAAATGTTGATTATGTTTTGTTTTTTCAAAAAACAGTTGAGTATGTTGACATAAACGGTTTGTAAGCAGTTCAACTTGGAACTCAATAATGACAAAATCTTCAATTCAATGCATATAAGAAAGTGTTAGAATTATATGGGTAAAAAGTCAAATCTAGCACTAAACTATTGTCAAAAGTACACCCCACATAAAAGTGAATCTCGTAGCTCAAATTTAGCACTGATCAAGTACAAATTGGGTCAGATGTAGCAAAACCGTCAATTTTGACGGGTTTGACCGTTAAGTCTGACCCGAGTATGCCACGTCACCTGTCATGTCACCCAGTTAGGCCACATCACCTGCCACATCACCCAGTTATGTCATGTCACCCGCCACGTCATCACCACATCATCACCACATATATGAAAAACTTTAAGGTTCAAATTTAGCACTCAAGTATTAGTAAAGTTCACCCAACATAAAATAATAATTTTGAGTTTCAAATATAGCACCCATCAGTTACAAAATGGTTCAAATGTAGCAACTACGTCAATTTTTATGAGTTTGACTTTTAATTTTGATCTGATTAGGTCATGCCACTTGTCACATCGCCCTATTAGGCGTAGTCATGTTACTTGCCACATCATCATCATCTTCACTACATCACCACATATCTGAAAATAAATTTCTGAAACCCACATCACCCTATTACAAATGTTGCAACTTCGTGAACTTTTCAGGGTTTGACCATTAATTTTGAACTGATGTAGCAAGTGACATGACACTTTTATATTTCGGTTAAAATATTATATTCCGGCAGTTATATAGCATAAGCGACAGCGTTACCTAGATAGAAATATAAATAGGCACAACGTAATAAATTATTTTTAAAAGTGTCATGTCACTTGCTACATCAATTCAAAATTAATGGTCAAACCCTGAAAAATTCACAGAATTGCTACATTTGTCATAGGGTGATGTGAGTTTGAGGGATTTATTTTCATTTACGTGGTGATGATGTAGTGAAGATGGTGATGATGTGACAGGTAACATGGCCTAATAGGGCGATGTAACAAGTGACATAACCTAATCAGGTCAAAATTAAAAATCAAACTCCTAAAAATTGACGTAGTTGCTACATTTGAACCATTTTGTAACTTATGGGTGCTATATTTGAAACTCAAAATTGTTATTTTATGTTGGGTGAACTTTACTAATACTTGAGTGTTAAATTTGAACCTTAATTTTTTTCATATATGTGGTGATGACGTGACAAGTGACGTGACATAACTGGGTGATGTGGCAGGTGACATGGCCTAACTTGAGTGACGTAGCAGGTGACGTGACATACTCGAGTCAAACTTAATGGTTAAACCCGTCAGAATTGACGATTTTGCTACATCTGACCCAATTTGTACTTGATCAGTGCTAGATTTGAGCTACGAGATTCACTTGTACTTTTGACAATAGTTTAGTGCTAGATTTGACCCTTTACCCTATTAATATTAGTATTCCCTATTTTGTATTAGTAGAATTTTAGTCATAATTATCAATTATAATGTTAGGAAATTAAGCTATAAGAAATCATATAAGGTAAACTTGTAGGAAAATTTATTATCTTTTAAGAAGTTTTTGTATTATAAATATGATATCATATAAATGAAATATTCATCAACTAATTAGTCATCATCTTTATTTCTACAGTAAGACTATATACCTTCATTTGTTAATTTACAATCTTGCATAGCAAATTTTCTAGAAGATAATTTGTTCACATTTAAAATATTATCCTTGTTGAGAGGGAACAAAATAAGGTTGAGAGGGAACAAAATAAGGTATCAACTAATTAGACAAAGGAGCCCTACACTTTTCCTTTCCTAGATATAAAATCTAGGGTTCCAAAAATATTTAATCAATCTTCTTGCGCTTATTATTCTAATAGGATTAAAATATTAAAATGATTTAAAACATATAGCCATCTTGGCTGCATAGTAGCTTATGATCCCCTTCTCATCAATTCAAATATGTGCACGCAAGCTATAGCTGCCAAACTGAAAAAATAATAATCTAAAGCATATTTTAAAAAAGTGAATCTCACCATAATCAACATTTTCTTTTTTGAAAAAAGTCCTTCATAGAAATTATTGCTTTTTTTTGAACTGAATAGAAATTATTGCTTGAGTATAATAATTTTTTTAATTTATTCCTTCCACAAAACATGTTTGTATTTGATAACGTAAATTAACTAAATACAAGCCATGCCTATTGCATGGAATCGAAAAAGTGAAAAGGCATACACAATTAGAATTTACAGCTTTGTCTTTTTGGCGACAAATATTGATACAGTAAATCAGGCTAGCAAGTAGTACAATAGTATTTTTTTCATTTGGCCTTATCATCACACATAAACCCTCAAATTAATATCGCTGTCTCCCTCGAAAGAAATAATAACTGCAAACCAAATATCACCTCCGATCCTCTATTTAGCACCAAGACTTAGTTAGATCAATCCAAGGTGATTAATTATAACATATACTCTCGCCTTCCCTTCTTAAATACAAGACATATTTTATCTAATTTATTAGATTAAGTCTATATTAGTTAATTATTTAAAATCAAATGATATTACTAAAACACCATAAACACATTCCTTGTTTCTACCATATTCTTTATTTGTTTATTATCGATAATCATTAACTGGAGTTCGGATAGAGAGAAAATAAGAAGAAAACATCTCTTATATTTAAAAACACATTCACCTTTCCAAATATATCATATATTTTGGAACAAATGGGTTATATATATAAAAGTTCAAGTCCTATGAAAGGAATTTAATGAAGATGAAGCTTAATAAAAGTATAACTATTTGATTACATGTCATTATCCTTATTCCAGAACTTGTCATTGACGACTCATGATACTCCCTTTCTTCTTAAATATAAGATCACTTTCACATATCAATTTATACTTATATATAAGATCACTTTCTACGTTTTCCTATCTTTTTTTCAAGCTAACCTCATAATACATATAAATAATAAATACACAAGAGATAAAGAGTAAGACTAAAAGTATATGATTGAGAAAAGACAAATAAAGTCTTCTCAATGTGTAAAAGGACAATTGAAGTTGCTAAATTGTAAAAATGACACCTTGGGTCATTGAAACTTAACTCACATTACCAAATTATGAGAAAATACGCAAATGTCCTAACTTATACACTTCCTCCTCCTCTTCATTCTAAAATCAAGAGAAACCCCCTCCCCCATCTTCTTTTTCTTCTTCTTTATCTGTAGACCCCCCTCCCAACCACATTTTCTTCTTCTTCATTCTTCTTCATCTTCACTTCTCATTTCCTTCTCCACCATCATCATCAAAATCGGTCATCCTCCTCTCTCTCCCCTCGCGTTATGTGTAAACCTCGCTGCCGTGCACTCCGCTGAGCTCATCGGAATCGAAAAAGACAAAGGGAAGCGAGGGGTGGGTACAGAACGCAAGAGAGGGAGGAAGGTGGTCGATTTCGATGATGATGGCGAGGTTTGGAGTGAATGGAAGGAAATGAAAAGTGAAGAAGGAGAAGAAGAAGTTGGGGGGGTTCTGCAGATGAAGAAGAATGAAGAAGAAGAAAATGTGTGTGGGAGGGGGTCTGCAGATTTTAGAATGAAGAGGAAGAGGAAGTGTATAAGTTAGGACATTTGAGTCTTTTCCCATAATTTGGTAATGTGAGTTAAGTTCTGATGACCAAAGTTGTCCTTTTTACAATTTCGTAACCTCAACTGTCCTTTTACACATTGGAAAAAACTTTATTTGTCTTTTTCCCTATATGATTTGGAGAGAAATTCTTGTGTGAACCAGGTGCACCACGTCATTTGTGGTTCGATCAATCACAAGTCGATACATATGATATGATGTGGAATTTTTTATTTGATCTGACACCCTAAAAAAACTCAACTAACTTAACAAAATATTGTTATTTACATTGTAAAATAAAAAACATTGAAAACATGAGATTTGCATATTTTATTAGTTAGTTCCTATTTTTTGGTGTCAGGTCTAATTAAAAATTACACATTAAACCATATATGTCGACTTGTGATTGGTCAGACCACGAATGACGTGTTGCACCGGGTTTACACAAAAATTTTTCTCATGATTTGGATGAATTGTTGATATCATGTGATGATAACTAATTTAACTAATATCCTTAATTTAATTAAATTAGAGAAAATGATCTTATATTTAAGAATAAAAAGATAAAAAATATAATACTCCCTCCGGTCCTAAATATAAGACCTAATTGACTTTTTTGAAAAATCCTAAAAAATAGCAAAATAAGTTAATTATAAATTGATTTACCTAATTTTTCCCTTAAACTAGTTTATTTTACTTATAAACTAATGGATAATCTAAAAATATATCAAATATGTCATTATTTAATAGACTATTTTGCAACCTTAACCTCTCCAAAAAAAGTCATCTAGGTCCCATATTTAGGACTGGAGGTAGTACCTATAATTAATTTTTCCTAAGATAAATATTCCCCAATCATGACAATTTTTATGCCCATGTTGAGGATCTAAGAAGGAAAGACTTGTTAAAATTCCCAAGGAAACACCAACCAAACAAGCAAATTTCTATTTCTCTCTCTACACTCTCTCTCTCCTCCCCTCCAACTCTGCTTCAAATTCAAGCTGTCTTTTTTCCTCTCTCTCTCTCTCTCTATATATATATATATATAACTCTAAGCCCTCCCAAATCTCTCCCTCTCTTTTTCCCAAATCTCTCCCACTCCTTCCTCTTCCTCTCCTCCACGCTCCTCCCTCTAGGGTTTCCTCTTCCCCTTCTCCTTCTTCTTTCGTGTCCGTACAACTCCGTCTTTCTTTCTTTATTTCTAGGGTTTACTCGCAACGCACTTCCGAATTCTCTTCTTCTTCTTCCACTATGGCCGCCGAGAGGCTTCGAGATTTGAGCCAACCTATCGATGTCCCCTTACTCGACGCCACTGTCGCCGCCTTCTACGGCACCGGATCTAAGGAAGAGGTTCGCTCGCTTCTTCTCTTCTTTTACATTTCCCTTATGTATTCCATTTTCTTCAAGCGCGCCGAAATTAAGCGTTCGTTTACTCTCTTTAGTGTTTACTCGAAGTTTTCAGTGAGTTTTGGCTGCTCATTGTTGTAGAAATGTGTGTGGAGATGTGAAATGGAGCGATAATTGGTGTTTTAGGGTTTAATTGATGTGAGAGTTTTGTTTTTTCCTTGTTATTGTTATTGAACATTTTGTTAGATGGATATTGGAAGAATAAGTGTTTTTTCACTCAATTGAATTGGAAGACAGTTAGGTTTAATATTCGAATTGATTTGTTATGTTTATGTCTTGTATTCTTGTTGTTAAGATTGGTTTATGTAATAATGGCATTTGGATATTTCAGAGGTGTTTTTTTATTTTATTTATTTTATTTACAGTTAATAATTGCACCCTACCAAAGTTATTTAACCTTGCAATGTGTACATTTTTTTGTCCAGAGGAGTGCTGCTGATATGATTTTGCGAGACTTGCAAAATAATCCAGACACTTGGCTTCAAGTCATGCATATTTTACAGAACACTCAAAATCTGAACACCAAGTTCTTCGCCTTGCAGGTCAGTGTTTTCCGGCTTTGAACTAGACAATTTTGTAAGATATGTGGCTGGAATTTTTATGCCAATTCTGTTTATTTGGCATAAAAATGGTTTTTCTTCCTCACCCCTCCAAGAGTAATAGTGTAAAACCGATAATCATGGTATTATAGTTTGAATATTTCTCAGCAAGATGCTCATATGTTGATGACTATCTAGCCTGTTCGGTGGCCTAGATATCGTTAGGTGTTTGGCTTGATCCTAGACCATTATGAGTGTTCAATGTGTGTCTCACAGACGCATGTCCTTTCCCTTCAAGCATATGTGCTTTATTGGTCGTGATAGACAGATTTTGTGTCATTGTTGAATATTTAATCGAGGCAATGGACCTAATTTGGTGAATAATAGCCAAGATAATCTATCTGTCTGGCTTCTGGTTTGGGTCAAGAAAAGATGTGTGCCGGGTTGATTGTAATAATATTGCATTATATGCTCAATATGTCTTATTCTGGCGACTTTCAGTTTGGATAGCAGTTGTAAATTGTAATGTGAGGTTTTTACTGGAAGCATATTTATTTTGAGCTGAATTATTTGAGGGATTGGGTAATGGCTTGCGTAGAATTCATATTTTTTTCTAGTCCCTTGGATTTTTAATTTTGAGGAGGCTTATGACATCAATGTTCTAGGAATTTGTATCTGTCTATGAGCCAGTGTGATTAATGTGTTCAGCATGAGATTATGGCTGATTCTTATGTAGCTGATGCCTTTTGTTATGGGATGGCCATTTGCCAATAGCATGGTGAAGTCCAATCAATGTCATATCTAATATTGTGTGGATAAATTTTGGTAGTTATTCAAGGAAATATGCAGTTCAAAAAAAATTCAAGGAAATATGGAGTGGGCTTTCCAAATTAGATAAAGAAAGAGAACTAAGTTTAAAAATGATCTTGAAATTGGAGTCCATTTTACATTTAGTGCCACTTTTAGCAATGAGTTTTTTTTTTAAATCCACAGTTATATATGTATACACACACACGCACATGCACACGGGCACGCGCACACACACACACACATAGGGTTGAAAATTGTATTGGGTGAAAAAGAAAGGTAAATGTGGAGGCTAATGAGTGATTAGATCAATGAATTGGGCATTGTTGACTGGCTTGGCTCAAGCTTGGGACATAAGTTTTTTGTAAGATTGACCATTGCTGGGACTCAAGTTGATTGACCTAAAAGTTAGCCTAGGTTTGTTCATTATTCTGATGGTATTGACATTGGACCTTAAGATGATTGACCTTATTTGGCTGTTGTTGCAGTGTCCTTAAAACCATGAATTATTAGGTGTTATATTAGGGTTTGTTTTGAGAAAATTATGACAACCTTTTTAAATTGATGTATTGATTCTTTGATGCCCTACTTACAGGTTCTTGAAGGTGTAATTAAATACAGGTGGAATGTTCTACCTGTTGAGCAGCGAGATGGAATGAAGAATTTTATATCTGAAGTTATTGTAAAGGTATAACCCATAACTAGAGAAATTATCCTTTTGGTGTCAATAGTCTTCTGAATGCCCCCTGACAGTATTGTTATATGCATGTCTATTTATTCATTATAGCTTTCTTGCAATGAGGCATCATTTCGGGCGGAAAGGTTGTATGTCAACAAACTGAATATTATATTAGTTCAGGTAAAATACTGCACATTCATAATATTACTTTAGAGTTCATTTTGGTTCTCTTTATTGGTGATTCTATTTGTCTATTCTATATTTCCCTCACGTTCGTAAATTTTAGATGCTCAGAGATCTCTGCCCCTTTATCTCTTCATTACTTTTCTTGTGGTGCTATGTTTGCTGTGCTTGTCTATTCTATAATTGCTGGTGTATGATATACAGATATTGAAGCATGAGTGGCCCGCAAGATGGTCAAACTTTATTCCTGACCTTGTTTTAGCAGCTAAAACCAGTGAAACAATTTGTGAGAATTGTATGGTTATATTGAAAGTGAGTATACTCTACTTTTATTCCTCAGATTTCACCTTGAATCATCAACATCAATAATCAATAATCAATAAATAACATAAACATGTTCTGTCAGCTTCTGAGTGAAGAGGTTTTCGATTTTTCAAGAGGAGAAATGACTCAGCAGAAGATCAAAGAGCTTAAACAATCGTTAAATAGGTAACTGTTTACAGCCTTTTATTCCTGAACAAAACTGGCCTTACATTCCAGCTTATCTGTTCATTCAGTAGCTTTACAGTGACTGAGAATGTTACTTTGCCATTTACAGTGATTTTCATCTCATCCACGAGTTATGCTTGTATGTCTTGTCAGCATCTCAACGGACTGAACTCATTCGTGCAACACTATCTACATTACATGCTTTCCTATCTTGGATTCCCGTGGGATTTGTGTTTGAATCACCCCTGGTTGGTGTAGCCTTCTCCTTAATCATATAACTTTTAAGGGATGAAAATTGTAATCTTCTTGGTATTTTCTACTTGACAGCTTGAGACACTCCTTAAGTTTTTTCCAATTCCTGCGTATCGGAATCTGACATTGCAATGCCTAACAGAGGTATATGTTGCACCACAGCAGTATTGACGATTTTTATTGATTATTTTTATACTTCTTTTTTAAATGTGACTTATTTTTCTTCTTTGATTTTACTTATAGGTGGCAGCACTTCAATATGGGGAGCATTATGGTGCAAAGTATGTTAACATGTATAACATATTCATGGTTCAATTGCAGGTTTGTTGGAGTGGTTTTAGTCCCCTATGTCATGCTATGTTTTTTCTTTACTTTCTCCATCTGCTTCTACTTATCTTTTAGTTCGCTCTATTTGTTTGGTTTTATGTACAATTATGTGGGTGATTATTAGATAATTTTTTTATTATTTTAATGTAGAGCATACTCCCTCCTACTACAAACTTACCAGAGGCTTATGCAAATGGTTCCACTGAAGAACAAGTGAGTGTTTAGAATCTGCTGTGGATGAATTTCTTTTTTGGGTTAATCACCGCCCGGTTTAATCTGGACTCGAGGGGTAAGAGTGTTGCCCACATAGGCAAAGTTGTCCTCTCTCCCAATGAGAGAGCTTCCCGGGATTCGAACACACGTTCTCATCCTCACGAGAGTTGTAGCACACTTACCAGCTCAACCAATTACCCATTGGTGAATGAATCTTTTATTTGCTTGATGATGTGCGTATTATATGTCTGATTCCTTGGCTTCTTTAAAATGTCAGGCATTTATACAGAATCTGGCGCTGTTCTTCACTTCATTTAACAAGGCAAGTGTTTTTCTCCTTGATTCTCGATGTGTTTCTTGTTTATTTTTTTGACATTTTTTTCATGAACTGTGGTATCACTTTATGAATGAAATATACTAAAACTGTAAAACAAATAATATTATCCATGTCAGGCATGGGGCATTTTTAATAATTTATCTATTTTTCTCGTATACTGTTTTCTAAAGTTGCTTCTGTTTCCCTGGGTTGCTCCATGTTTCAATTGTCCTCTCTTTTTCTCATATTATTTTGCTTTGCTTACATGGGTGTAGTTTTTTCTTGATGTTACTTCTGGTACTCTTCTATGCATGCAGTATCACATTAAACTTCTGGAAACTTCACCAGAGACTGTGAATGCTTTGCTTTTGGGTCTAGAATATCTTATCAACATTTCATATGTGGATGACACGGAGGTTTTTAAGGTATTTTTTTGGTTTACATTGGCCTTGTATTTGTTCTCACTTTATCATTTATTGATATTTACTTATGTGCACTCCTCGTTCCTGTCAATTTCTATCATCTGCATAGTTGTCACCAATTTCTCTGACTATGATTTATCCTGTCTTTGGATTGCTAAAATAACAGGTCTGTCTGGACTATTGGAACATTTTGGTGTTGGAGCTGTTTGAGGCACATCGCAATTTGGATAATCCTGCTGTAGCTGCCGCAAACTTGATGGGTCTTCAGGTGTGTCTCTCTTGATAATTATTTGCCAATCTCTTGTATGTTATTTTGTCTTTTCCATGTCCTCATTAATATATTGCCTGTTAGAGTATGATAAGTGTTAGAACTAACGTGCCTAGGCCCATCCTAAGTCAGTGCTTGAGTATATTGTTCTGTATTAGTACATTTGAATTGTATATAGAAAATCAGAGTTTTATTTCGAAGTAAAGAACTTTTAGTTTTATTCCAATATCAATCACTGTTTACGGACGCCTTTTGCTGCAAAATCAACATTTATCTAGTGACTAGTAATTCAAATTGTCATCTTGTAAACGTTGCTCATCAATGAAGTTCACTGGAACTTGCAGGTTCCAATGATGGTACCTAGTATGGTTGACGGTCATAATTCACAGGCTCTTCAGCGCCGGCAGCTTTATGCTGGACCAATGTCAAAGTTGAGGATGCTTATGATCTGTCGTATGGCTAAGCCTGAAGAAGTTCTTATAGTTGAAGATGAGAATGGGAATATTGTTCGTGAAACAATGAAGGACAATGATGTTCTTGTATTATACAAGGTAAATTATATTTATATATTTCTACAAATGTGTTTGTGGGTGTGCATGTTTTTATGTTTGACACATCACCAGCTATACCTATATCTTCATCCTCAGGACTTTTTTCAGAGTTTTCCTCTTTTACATGCACAAGATATTATAATATTGTGTCAGACTGCCATATTCTTTCATCTGGCCATAATTATTCTTTGATTTAACAGAGTATGAGGGAGACTCTTATCTACTTGTCACATCTGGACCATGAGGATACTGAAAAGCAGGTATGTGATTGTAAAAGAATTGATATTTTGAAGTTATATACAGATCCAATTGATATGGAGGCATTAAAGGCTTCTTTATCTTGTATATTTTGGATTCGTCATTGCACAAAAAAGTCATCATTGTTTTCTAGTTTCAAATGATTTTTTATTCTATTAAATGGTAATATCATAGTATGCTTATATGTGCTTTCTTAGCCGACCCCACATATTTGGATAAGACTTTGTTGTTGTTTTTGTTACTTTTATGTGCTTCTGTTAGCTTCATAAATGTTGAAATTGATGTATCAATTTGTAATGCTTCATGAAGAATATTTTTTAATGGAATCAAGATAGCCAGAGGATATTATGATTGCTATTTATTTATGTTTTTGTCTAGGGATACATGAAATGGTTGGTACTCATTATGAAATTTTTGCACTTTGCCTACTTGGAATCTTGATATGGGATTGTCCTTTAATGGGTAATATGCAGATGCTGAGGAAATTGAGTAAACAATTGAGTGGTGAGGATTGGACATGGAATAATTTGAACACTCTCTGCTGGGCTATAGGGTCTATATCCGGTTCCATGATGGAAGAGCAGGTACCACTCCATACTCGGTTAGAATTGACATGATGACCAGATATACAACAAAATAACTTCCAAACTTGACTCCTCTTGTCACTATTATTGCTTCCACTTATTTTTCCTGACTTCTAACTGATTCATTTTTTTTGTACTTTTTGGTAGATTGTTTGAGTAGTTCTGACAAATGATTGCAGTGATTTATATTGCCCTCTTTTTGATCATAAAAAATTGTTCCAATTACAATATCAACTACTTAAATGATTAAAATTAAAATATAAACGTATTTTTTGTAGTTTTTAGAATAGCTTTATTTCTTATCATGTGTTTTGGATCTCTGGCAGGAAAACAGATTTTTGGTTATGGTCATCCGCGATTTGTTGAATCTTTGTGAGATCACGAAGGGAAAAGACAATAAAGCTGTTATTGCAAGTAATATCATGTAAGTCTTGATTATTAAGGTCTTTGTTTTTTGAAATTTCGCTTTTTGTCTCACAATACTGAATATTAAGAGTTTGATTTTTTTATATTATTGTGTCTGTTGGCAGGTATGTTGTTGGGCAGTATCCACGTTTTTTGAGAGCCCACTGGAAGTTTCTAAAAACTGTTGTCAATAAGTTGTTTGAGTTTATGCATGAGACACATCCTGGAGTTCAGGTTATTTGTTCACCCTATTTGCATTATTTATATATTTATGCAGATGTCCTTGTTGTGTTTGACCATGGAAGTGATTATTTGGATTAGTTTCTTTCATGCGGAAATCCACCAAGATTATGTGCAAGGGAAAATTGAGCTTATGCACGTCTTTGATAAGCTTAATGTGTATGCCATCTGTGGTTTATTATCTTCGCTTGCAAATAATTGTATGCTTTAACAAAATTATGCTTTTAGTAGTTCATTTATTTCTAAGAGTTAGTTGAAAGAATAAGAGTAAAATGTATGATTGACCAAGTTAGAAACTATATAGTCAATGGTGTGAATCAATCAACAAAACATGTTAATTTCTTTACTAGGCTAAGTTTAATGCACCTCGTTGATGGGGTTCTCAAATTAACAAACTAGTCTTGGTAGCCTAGTTTGTATACTTATGTATCTGGAGTCAATTTTTTGTTTTTATTTTTTGGCCAAAAAAATTTATTTAATTTCTAAAAAGAGAGGGAGGAAACTTCGGTCCAAAAAGAGAGAGGGAGGAACCACAATTCAAAGAAGGATATGCAGTAGATAAATTAGCATGTTTAATTGTGAACCCTAACAATTGGCTTGGTCTAATTATTTGATGAATAATTATAACTCCAGAATATGATTACTTCTTTGTTTATTATCGGAAATAAAGCTTATATGTTATTCAATTTAATTATATAATTTGTCCTCCAAATAGAATAGTTAAATATAATATTCAGATTCAGAGTTTTATTAAATCACACATTCCGCAATCATAAAAATGAAAAGTTCTGGTTTTTTTCTTTCTCCCTTTTGTTTTTTGCTTTTCATGGAAAGAGCATAGTTATGTTTCATTAATTATACAATTAATAGTAATATTAATATTATTATAAATATTCAGATTTAGAGTTTTATTAAATCACACATTCCGCAATCATAAAAATGAAAAGTTCTGGTTTTTTTTCTTTCTCCCTTTTGTTTTTTGCTTTTCATGGAAAGAGCATAGTTATGTTTCATTAATTATACAATTAATAGTAATATTAATAAATATTATTAATAGTTGGTCTCTATAAATTCTAGTATCACATTTTTGGTTGCCATTTTTTATGTTGTATGACTTGTAACAGAGTGTGTGCATAACTCTTCAAAATATTTTGTCTTATGTGTGTGAAAATTATAAATATACATTCTCTTATAAATGTAGTCCTGTAAAACAAGATAGTCCTGAGTGTATGAATTCCTTGAATTTGTTTTGTTTTTAAATGTATACTTCAATATTTGCTCTCTGTTATTTAATGTATTCGTCCCAACCTATACCTATTGATTATAGACATCAGTTTTTGCAATTCATAGGATTGTTTTCCAATGGGGATAATTAGAAGTAGGGATATTTTGGGGAAATCGATCACAATTTTTTACAAGTAACTAAAATAATTTTTGTTTGCTTTGTAACTCAATCATCTAGCTCCTATATTTAGTACAAGAGGGAGAATAAATTATATGCCTAAACGAAGCAGCCAGCTTCTTGTTTCAATTACTCCCTCCGTCACAAAATATAAGCTTATTTTTATGAGTTTGTCCCAAAATATAAGCTTTGTTTTATAGTTGCCTAAGCATTTAATGCATTTTCCCCAATTCTACACGTCCTTCATCGTTTCCCCCACACTCACTTTTCATCTTTGTTATCTTTTATTTGAAAAAAAATTATCTTTTTTTATCTTTTATTTGCCATTTTCTTTCATCTTTGATATTAAGGGTAAAGTTCGAAAATAAATTAGAATCCTTGCAAAACGAATGCTTTTAACTCAATGAAACATAGTATTTATATGAAGCATATGTTTTGGGTTGGAGGGAGTAATTCTAATTTTGTTGGGAAACATTTAGTTTCGTTTCCATACTAGTGAAATTTAAATGTATGAGCTGTTGAAATTGCATTCACCCTGACAACTTCTATGCTTCATTTATTTCAGGATATGGCATGTGACACTTTCTTGAAAATTGTACAGAAGTGTAAACGTAAATTTGTAATCACTCAGGTAAATTGGGCTTTCAATCCCCTCTCCCTAGAATAGAATTGAAGACACAATTGACCTTGTGCATGATGCCTTAATATTTACCATCATTGTTTTTTCAGGTTGGTGAATCTGAGCCATTTGTATCTGAACTCCTCACAGGCCTTCCAACGACTATTGCAGATCTTGAGCACCATCAAATTCACACGTTTTATGAATCTGTATGCCTTTTGGTTTTCTTAGATCTTAGATGCATTAGTATTCTTCTTGTATTATATATTAATGGCATTTCTTGTTGTAGGTTGGCCACATGATTCAAGCTGAATCTGATAGCCAGAAGAGAGATGAGTATCTTCAACGATTGATGGAACTTCCAAATCAGGTTCTTTCTTTGCTTGAAAAATCTTGACTGTCCATTCTTTTTTTCCCTTGCTGGATATGTGGGCTTGTTTCATTTTTCATGAATGTTTTTCCATCATGCTGTCCCTTGTAGAAATGGCATGAAATTATTGGTCAGGCGCATAAACATGTTGAGTTTCTGAAGGATCAGGATGTAATCCGGACTGTGCTTAATATTTTACAGGTATGTTCTTTGAATTTATTGTGGGAAATTATGAAAATAATGTAATACTACCTCCGGTACTAAATATAGGACCTAAATAACTTTTTTTGGAGAGGTTAAGGTTACAAAATAATCTATTAAATCATGACATATTTGATATATTTTTAGATTATACATTAGTTTATAAGTAAAATAAACTAGTTTAAGGGAAAAAATTAGGTAAATCAATTTATAATTAACTTATTTTGTCTTTTTTAGGATTTTTCAAAAAAGTCAATTAGGTCTTATATTTAGGACCAGAGGGAGTATTTCATATTTTATATTAGTAGAATCTCCGTCGTAATTATCAATTAATTTAGTTGTAGGAAATTAAGTTATTAGGGAACTGTATCAAGTTAACTTGTAAAAGTTTATTATCTTTTTAGGAATCTTTTGTATTATATGTAAGATATCATATCAATGAAATGTTCATCGAACTATTAGTCACCTTTGTTTCCACATTCATCAATGTTGTGTATGGACATTTTATGATATATTTATTTGTTTTGTTGGAAACTGATTTGGATACCTTTATATGGGTGGAACTGGTTTAGTTGCTAACTCATATTATATGGTTATATGAGCTTCTCCTTTGCTAATAATCATCTATCATGTTTTGGTTTCTACAATGTGTGTTTGAAGTGATATAGTATTTCTTAGGTCTTTATTTTGTTATCTTGTGATGACTGAATTGTCCATTGAATCACTCTGCAGACAAATACAAGTGTTGCATCCTCTTTAGGAACATTTTTTTTGCCCCAAATCACGGTGATCTTTTTGGACATGCTTAATGTGTACAGGTATGCTTTGAGTAATTTGTTTTATCTTGGAATGCTCATAGCATTGTGGATACTTACAATCTGATTCAATTGTTTATTCTTTGCTGTTAATTACTAATGGTATTTGATTTTTGCTGCAGAATGTACAGCGAGCTCATATCAACAACCATCTCAGAGGGAGGCCCTTTTGCATCTAAATCATCATTAGTAAAACTCTTACGGTGAGATTGATTGAGAATGTTTGAATCTTACACAAGCCATGTATCTCTCTGAATACCTTTTCATAAAATAATGGCATTTGATGCAGTTCGGTTAAGAGGGAGACACTTAAGTTGGTTGATACATTCTTGGACAAAGCTGAAGATCAACCGCAGATTGGGAAACAATTTGTTCCCCCAATGTTGGATCCTGTATTGGGAGATTATGCTAGGAATGTGCCTGATGCTAGGGAGTCAGAAGTTTTGTCACTTTTTGCTACAATTGTGAACAAGTATTTTTTTTCACTCTTTGTTTTGTTAATTCTACGTTTTCATTCTCTTGTGCTTTTATTCGATTGATGTTTGATGCTTTGGCGTTTTAAGCTTGTGTTTAATTGTGCCATTATTTTGTTCCTAGCTTCATGATACATGGGCCGAGTAGGGAGGTTACGGGGCTACGTTTATAGCCCAATTGGGAAATATTGTAATCACATTGTAATATCCGCCAGCTAGTCCACGTGTGCAATAGGCAACGTGAAGTAGTCCACGTGTGCAGTAGGCCACGTGATGTAGGAGGAAGTTAGTTAGAGTGGCGGTTATAAATAAGATGGATTGTAACTGAAAGGTTGTTGAATAGAATACAATCATTTTCTCTGCATTTTCTCTGTTTACTGCTTCCTCTGTACCAACTGGTATCAGAGCTGATATCTGGCTCACATGGCGCCAGATACAAGATCCCAGGGCCAGCGAATAGGTGATCTTGAGCAACGTTTGGAAACTCACTTCTCCCTGGTTGAAAGCAATCGCGAGTGTTTGGAGCGAAATGCTGTGGATGTGGGAGAATTGAAGAGCTCTGTTTCGCGAATTGAAACTTGTATGAAGGAATTGACAGCTTCTTTTGCCAGTTTGCAAGGTTCGAGTTCTGGAGATCACGCCAGTGGATCTTCAAGTCACACGCGAAGGCTCGGTCAGATGCAATTTGGCACATACGGCAATGGAGGAGGAAATTACATGGCACCGACGAAGCACAGCCGCGTAGAATTTCCTAAGTTTGATGGTTCAGACTTTAGAGGCTGGTCGTACAGGTGTAAACAATTTTTCTCTGTGGATGCGACACCTATTGATCAGCGAGTACGATTGATGAGTATTCATCTAGAGGATCGCGCTCTCAAGTGGCATTTGAACTTTATGAAGAACAGGCGTGAGGAGGATATACCTTGGGAAGAGTATTTCAGACACATGGAGGCTCGTTTTACTGATATCCGTTCCTTGAATCCGATGGTCGAGATCAAGCAATTACAGCAAATGCAACTTTCAGTTGATGAATACATAGATGCATTTGATAATTTGCTGACAGAAGTAGACTTGAATGAAGAAATAGCCATGAATTGTTTCCTTGGAGGCTTAAGATCAGATATACAGGCCGCGGTAACTGCTTTTAATCCATCTTCGTTGAGTAATATGATGCAGATGGCAAGGATCCAAGAGAGGTCGATTAAAGCATTTTATGAGAATGTACCGAAGATTAATGCGAGGCCGTGGACTACTACGACGACATCAGTGTCCAAATTTTCTTCTAATTTGGGCGGCAAAACCTCAGGGAATGGAGACAAATCAACTATTCCACAATCAGTCACTAAGAATCCTTCGGTGACTTTATCAAAGAAAGAGATGGAAGAGCGACGGAGAAAAGGACTTTGTTATTGGTGCAATGACAAATTTTTTTCTTCTCACCGTTGCAAAGAATCTCAAGTGATGATGTTGATTGTACAGGGTCGGGATGATGAGGAATTTGTGGATGCCATTGATGTACTGGATAAGGGGGACGAAGAGTTAGAAGTTGTTGGTTCCATTAACGCTATTGAAGGGCGTGAGGAGTTCTCTACTCTTCGAATTGAAGGAATTGTCAAGCGTCAGAAGGTGGTAATCTTGGTTGATACAGGGAGTTCCCATAACGTTGTGCATAGTAATTTGGTGAAACGGCTAGGGTTACCATGTATTTCGCATACAGGGGTGAGGGTTAGGGTGGCTGGTGGAAGTGAGGTCAAGGTGGACCGTTTTTGTCGTGAACTGCAGTGGGTGATGTCAGGCTCTACTTTTTCTGATGATTTTATGGTGATGAATGTGGGAGCCTTTGATATCATATTGGGGGCCCAATGGTTGAGAAAATTGGGCCGTTTTATGTTGGACATGAGTGATTCTTTTATGGCCTTTCATTTATTGGGCCAATATTATGAGATATATGGACTCGGATCTTCACCCACGAGTTTGCAGGAGGAATTGACCTTATCGGGGAAGGTTGTAACTGAGGCGAGGCATGCGTTCTTACTATGCGAGGTTGTGTCTAAAAATTCGCCACTTTCACCATCGCTTTCTGGTGACCAAAGATCGCAGTTACAATCACTCTTGGATGAATTTGAAGATATATTTAGACAACCTCAGTCGCTACCTCCGCCACGGCACTTAGACCATCGGATTGAGCTCAAGGATAATCGACCTATTTCTTGCCGCCCTTATCGATATGGTCCTCTTCAGAAAAATGAAATTGAGAAACAAGTTAGTTCTATGCTGGATAATGGAATCATTCAGCCAAGCCATAGCCCTTTTGCGGCTCCTGTGGTCTTAGTACACAAAAAAGATGGGACTTGGCGTTTTTGTGTGGACTACCGCCGGCTTAATGAGGTCACAATTAAAGATAAGTTTCCTATTCCTTTAATTGATGATCTTTTGAATGAATTACAGGGTGCTTCATACTTTTCTAAGTTGGATCTTCGTTCTGGTTATCATCAGGTGAGGATGAATATTGATGATATTCCTAAAACGGCTTTTCGAACTCATGAAGGTCACTATGAATTTCGGGTTATGCCGTTTGGGTTAAGTAATGCGCCGGCTACTTTCCAAGGTCTTATGAATGTGGTGTTCAAACCATATTTGAGGAAGTTTATTTTGGTGTTCTTTGATGATGTGTTGGTTTATAGTCGTGACTGGGAATCTCATTTACACCATTTGGCGATCACATTTAACTTGTTTCGGCAACATACTTTATTTGCTAAGGCAAGTAAATGTTCTTTCGGCCAAACTCAAATTGATTATTTGGGTCATGTTATTTCAGCTCAAGGGGTAGCCGTGGATCCTAATAAGGTAGAGGTAGTAAGTAATTGGCCTACTCCTTCTAATGTAAAGGCGGTGAGGGGATTTTTAGGCCTTACAGGATATTATAGGAAATTTATCAAGAATTATGGTGACATAGCCCGCCCTTTAACGGCCTTATTGAAGAAGGAGTGCAAGTTTGTTTGGAATTCTGATGCTGATTCTGCCTTTAATTTGTTGAAGCAATTGATTTGCACTGCTCCGGTACTAGTTCTTCCTAATTTCCAGGAACGTTTCATTATTGAAACCGATGCTTCTAATTCAGGTATGGGGGCTGTACTGATGCAACAAGGCCATCCCATTGCATTTGCTAGTAAGGTTTTTGGTCCTAAATCCGGCGCTACTTCTACATATGAGAGGGAGCTCCGTGCTATTATCTTTGCTGTTCAGCAGTGGAGATCTTACTTGATTGGTAACGTCTTTACCATCCGGACGGATCATTTGCCTCTCAAACATCTTTTGGAACAAAAGAATGTTTCACCAGAGCAGTTTAAGTGGTTGGGCAAGTTATGGGGCTTGACTTATACCATTGAGTATAGGAAGGGCAGGGAGAACAAGGTGGCGGATGCATTATCGAGGGTGTCTGAGGTGTGTATGATGGCAGTCTCGAGTCCTGTAACTAACTTGTTGGATAGGGTGAAACAATCTTGGCTTACAGATGAGTTTGTACAGCGTCTCATTGCTGAATTGGATCAGAATCCTCAATCACATTCTCATTTTTCTTGGCATCAGGGTTTATTGAAGCATAAGGGGCGGCTTGTGGTAGGAGCAAATCAAGGACTGCGTAGTGATTTGCTTTCCTATTTTCATACTGACCCTGCTAGTGGTCACTCGGGAATTACACCTACTTATCGTCGCCTTTCTTCTGTGTTTTATTGGAAGGGAATGGAGAAACATGTACGGGAATTTATCCGTACTTGTACGGTGTGTCAACGTTTCAAGAATGAGAATGTCGCTACTCCTGGATTACTACAGCCATTACCTATTCCTACTCACATATGGAGTGATCTTTCAATGGATTTTATTGATGGGTTGCCTAAATCCTTTGCTAAGACTACTATTTTGGTTGTAGTTGATCGTTTGAGTAAAGCAGCTCATTTTGCTGCTTTGAAACATCCTTATTCTGCTGTGGATGTTGCGAAACTTTTCATGGATACGGTGGTCAAGTTACATGGTTTCCCTAAAACCATTGTTTCTGATCGTGATGCGGCTTTCTGTGGCAAGTTTTGGCGTGAATTATTCCGACTGCAGGGTGTTAAACTTCACTACTCCTCAGCTTATCATCCTCAATCGGATGGTCAGACGGAAGTCGTTAATCGTTGTTTGGAATGTTACTTAAGATGCATGTCCGGTGATTTTCCTAAGAAATGGGTGCAATGGCTTCCTTTAGCTGAGTTATGGTATAATACTACATACCACTCTTCCATCGGGATGACTCCGTTTCAGGCTGTCTATGGAGTCCCACCTCCGGTGCATTCACCCTATGTTCCTGGAGATTCTAATAATGAAGTGGTTGATCGTATTTGTTTGTCCCGAGAGCTTACCTTGCAGTTATTGAAGACTCACTTACAGAAAGCTCAGCATCGTATGGTTCACAATGCTAACAAGCATAGGAGTGATAGGCAATTTGCGGTGGGGGATTTTGTGTTTCTTAAGTTGCATCCTTTCCGCCGGAATCAGCTTAACAATTCTTCTTTGCATAAGTTGGCGGCCAAGTACTTTGGGCCTTTTGAAGTTCTTAAGCCAGTTGGTAAGGTTGCCTATGAGCTTAAACTTCCCGATGACTCTCGAGTTCATCCAGTATTTCATGTTTCCTTGCTTAAACGTGCTGTTAAACCTGCTGCTTCTGTTTTTACTGAATTGCCCGCTGTGGATGGTGATGGGCATTTTGTGCTGGAACCTTTAGTACTTTTGGGCCGCAAGCTTGTCAATAAAGGTAATTTTCCAGTGACGCAGGTGTTAGTTCAATGGAAGCATACCCGTCCTGAAGATGCTACGTGGGAAGATTTATCTTCTATTCGGGCACAATTTCCAGACTTTGACACTACAGCACCACCAGTTCAGACTATCCTTGTGGACAAGGATGGTTTTTAGGGAGGGTGTAATGATACATGGGCCGAGTAGGGAGGTTACGGGGCTACGTTTATAGCCCAATTGGGAAATATTGTAATCACATTGTAATATCCGCCAGCTAGTCCACGTGTGCAATAGGCAACGTGAAGTAGTCCACGTGTGCAGTAGGCCACGTGATGTAGGAGGAAGTTAGTTAGAGTGGCGGTTATAAATAAGATGGATTGTAACTGAAAGGTTGTTGAATAGAATACAATCATTTTCTCTGCATTTTCTCTGTTTACTGCTTCCTCTGTACCACTTCATGACAAACTGGAAGGGCGTAGAGTGACATTTTTTCCAATTTCTTTCATGTACTTGTAGATATAAAGCTGCAATGATTGAAGATGTACCTCGCATATTTGAAGCTGTTTTTCAGTGCACACTGGAGGTAAACATGTGGTGTGGGCTGTTTAGATATGGTGTAAAGAATTAGGTTAGGATTAGATGGTGATATATTTAGGTGTAGATTGATTGATTTGTCTCAATCTGTTATTTCTGTTATCTGCAGATGATAACAAAAAATTTTGAAGACTACCCAGAGCATAGGCTCAAATTCTTCTCTTTACTCCGTGCCATAGCTACTCATTGTTTTCCTGCATTAATCTGTTTGTCAAGTCAGGTGTTGTTTCTTGTATCCTCATTTCCCTCCCAAAACTAATGACATGAGTCATTTATAGACATAATACAATTAAGACACTAAAATTATGTTGTTTTTTATCACTGGCAGCAACTTAAACTTATTATGGATTCTATCATATGGGCATTTCGGCATACTGAAAGGAATATTGCCGAAACTGGGCTCAACTTATTGTTGGAGATGCTGAAGAAGTTTCAGGTATGGTTTTGTATATATAATTTATTCTATAGTATTTCATATTATGTGGTACCAACTAGGCACTTACCCTCTTTTTGGAATTAAACAGGTATCTGAGTTCTGTAATCAGTTTTATAGGACGTACTTTTTGACAATTGAGCAAGAGATATTTGCTGTTTTGACGGACACATTTCACAAGCCTGGGTTCAAATTACATGTTTTGGTTCTACAGCATTTGTTCTGTCTGGTATAGTATCATACTTGGGATTCGTCCCTGTTCTGTTTTTCTCTTTTGTAGAATATATTGATCGATGAGTTCAAATTTCTTCAGGTGGAAAGTGGCGTCTTAACTGAGCCACTCTGGGATGTTGCTACAAATCCATATCCTTACCCAAATAATGCTGCATTTGTACGTGAGGGCACCATAAAACTTTTGAGTACTTCATTTCCCAACATGACTTCATCGGAGGTAAAATGAAAGATAAATGCTTATTAATTTTTAGCTAGTCTGAATAGATGGCTCATTTTTAAGTCATGTTCAGGTTACACAATTTGTGAACGGACTTTTTGAGTCTACCAATGATCTCTCTACATTCAAAAATCACATTCGGGACTTTCTTGTACAATCGAAAGAGTTTTCAGCTCAGGTAATGCTTCACGTAATATTTAATTCATTATATTGCATTGTAGTTATGCTTTCCTTCAACCATGGAGGGAGATAAGTTTGCTCCTGTGGTTTTGTATAGAAATTTTAACATTGCATTTGCATCTGCTAGTGAAGATCTTCCAAGTATTGTGGAACCAGATGTTTATCACTTTTTCTGGTTACATGTTTGTATAGAGTTTTTTTTTGGAATACATGTAAAGTTTGAAGTTTTTTTTCTTATTACGCGTGTAATTTAATCTTGTCATTTCTTGATCTTGATAAATTTGGTTGATTCAGGATAACAAGGATCTTTATGCTGAAGAGGCCGCTGCCCAGAGAGAAAGAGAACGGCAAAGGATGCTTTCCATTCCGGGGCTTATTGCCCCAAATGAGTTGCAAGACGAAATGGTGGACTCATAGATATGAAGTTGGAGCTGGGAACTAATGTGACTTTGATTATGCAGGTGCATGAGTTTGAAGTTGTAGGCGTTTTGAAACAGATGCGCGCCATTTTCCTCCCAACATTTAGGTTTTACCCACCTCCCATGATGATTTCACTGATGGGATTTGGCTTTGGCATAATAGGTTGCTGATTGCAGAGGTTTGGTTGGCCGGCGATATTCCATTGTTTACTGGGCGAGTGTAGATTATTTTAGTGGCTAATTTAGGAAGGTAATATTGAGTCCTAGCCTCACTGTAAGGGAATGTTTAAAGGCTTCCTTCCTATAGAATTTCAAAGGATGGATTGGATGACTCATTTCCTAGTATTAATTACTCTTCTTAGATCTGACCTCCTATCCTAACCTCTGGCGGTTTTGTGCAGAAAGACCCTCGTGTTTCATATTTTTTATTTTTGGGTCCTTTTGGAACGATCAATTTTTAGGTCATTGATGATGTACACTTCTGCATTTAATATATGGGTTTCGTGGTAATAGTGTTTCTTTTTTGAAACATGTATCCTGCCCCCACTTTTTATTGTTGATCTCTTGAAACCTACGAGTTCCTTTTTTGGGTCAAATCTTCCGTTAGGTATTGGATTTATTTGTGTAGGGAACAATGTATTTGAAAAAAACAAATATCAATGTTATGGATTGGTTAGACTTAATGTTTCAGTGATTCTTTCGTAGTAAAAAGGTGTATATTGTTTACTTTTGGTTAAATTAAGGGGATCCTAATAGGCAGGGGATTAGGATTTGTTGTTTTCCTTCAAAAGATTTCTCCCCTTGTTGAATTGCTATATACATGTGGTTAAGTCAAATGTACCTTAATGTCTTCGTTTTTTACTGGAACGGGCGGTGAATAAATTATATGACCTAGTTGTACAATATAAATTTATTTTGTACTAATAATATACTACCTCCGGAAATAAATATATGACCTAGTTGACTTTTCTGGAAAATCCTTAAAAAAGCAAAATAAATTAATTATAAATTGATTTACCTATTTTTTTCTCTTAAACTAGTTTATTTTATCTATAAACTAATGAATAATCTAAAAATATATCAAATATGTCATCATTTAATAACCTATTTCGTAACTTTGATCTCTAAAAAAAAAGTCAATTAGGTCTTATATTTAGGACCGGAGGGAGTACTGTATAATGTATAATGTATTCATATAATAATGATTTCTAACATAAAACTTATCTATTATCACGTGTAAATGCACTAACAAATACAGTAAATAAAGTCCTGAATAGCAGACATCTATAAAATCAACTTAAATATTCCTCAAAATTTCCATGCAGACATAAATGGTTTTACTGTGCGCAACTCTGTACAATGCGAAAACCTTCTATACTCAGGTCAAACCTTGAGAAAGCAACATACTGACTATGGGTGACCGTTGTACCAACTAATTTTAGGATTGGTACTTTTGTTTATTACTCCCTCAGTCTCAAAATATAAGGTGCTTTTAACTAAATAAAGGATTCCCAAAAAATTTGTTTAATCTAATTAAAAACAGTAAATATGTTGAGAAATGTCCTTATTTATAGAAGAAGGGTTAAATTGCAAAAATACCCACATAATTGTCACGAAGGGGCAAAAATGCCCACGTAAAATTTGTTGGAGCAAAACTGTCCACCGAATTTCAGAATAAGAGTGAAAATGCCTATTACAGTTAATTTTTTTTTACTTTTTCACTCATCATATTCCGTCCAATCATCATCAGAAATGAACAAATAAATACATAAAGTTGTCACATGTTTTCATGAGAGATAAATTGATAGAAAATGATATGTTAAAAAGTCAAAAAAAAAATAATAACTTTAATGGACATTTTTGGGGACTAGAACAAACACTACTAGGCTCACAACTAAAATCACCACTTTTAATGGATCTTGGGCAGCAAATGGGAGACTTTTCAGAGGAGAATCTCCGGCTAGTGATAATCATTCCTCCATATGGGTTTTGAGATTTGGGTGATGAGAATCTGAAGGCCGTGAATTTTTGCAGTGAAGAGAGGTTTTTAGAGATACCCACATTTTTGTCATCGCTGTATTCTGTCGTTGAAGCAATGCCCAGAAGGCAAAGTGATGTCTTTTTTGGAGGGAAAGTTTGTTTCTTGGTTTTGAGTTTCAGGATATGTGAAGAGTTACAGAGAAAAGGAAATGAATGAAGTGAGTTAGAAAGCGCGGGGTGTTATATATATATATATATATATATATATATAATGGGCTTCTTTGAAGAGTTAATTTAGGAAAAAACTTACATCAAGTTCCTTTCTCCAGGTTCTCAAGTTCTTTTAATATAGGAGTGACACGTGTTCTTTTATAACAATCATTCCTTCAATCTAGTGGCCAGTTATCCCTTTTTAATTGGAGAAATGGAGAACCGGCCTGGATGGAGGAACTTGACCTAAGTAAGGTCCATTAATTTATATTAATATTTTAAAAAGGGTGAATGTGCAAAAATGATATTAAACTTTATCTAAAATTTTATTTTTAATACTAAAGTTTCGCAAGGTGCAAAAAGAGTACCAACTTGAGATTCAAATGCACATATAGTATATTCACTTGAGGGAAATAAATTTTAGACATGAAAAGAGGGGCATAAGAGTCTTTTTATGTCTAAATTTTATTTTCTTCAAGTGAAAATACTATATTTGCATCTGGACCTCAAGTTGTACTATTTTTGCAACTCGCGAAACTTTAGTATTAGAAACTCAATTTTAGGTAAAGTTTAGTATTCCCTCCGTTTCTAAATATAAGATCACTTAGGATTATATAAAATTTCTAAAATACCTCTCACTTAACTTTCAGAAATATCCTCTCACCTTCAAACCACTATTTTTCGGGTGAAGGGAGTATAGGGGTAATTTGGGGAAATATTGAGTCAAATTAGAAAGTTTTTGGGTGAAAGGAGCATAGGGGTAATTTGGGGAAATATTGAGTCAAATTAGAAAGTGATCTTATATTTAGGAACAATCTCTCCTCGCTAAAGTCATCTTATATTTAGGAACAGAGAAAATATCATTTTTACGCATTCATCATGAATACACAAAAAAAAAATGTGAAGAATTTGAATTACTAGTTTCGATGTGGGTTAGGAAACTTTTTTTTAAGGACAAACGATGTGGTTTTTTTTCTAAGGAAACTATTTGGGCGGAAACACAAACATGGTTTAGGAAACTTTGGGTTTGGTAAAAAAAAAAAAGAAACTTTGGAGCTTTAGGAAACAGGACAACAATAAAAGAGTTTTTTTGATGAGTTAATATTTTAAAAATAAATAAAACAAAAGATGTGGAGTTCTTTGATGGAGAAACCGTGTTCGGTGGCGCACTAGAGCTATTCAATGAGAGACTCTCTATTATAGTTTTTTTTTCCGGTGAGATATTATAGTTTGGGAAAATGACAAAAAAGTCCCTCCCAATACCTAAAAGGACAATTGAGGAACTAAACTTTCGAAAGAACCATAAAGGAACTAGCACCTACTTTACATTTACAAATGTTGTGAAAAGACTCGCTTGCCCCCACCCAAAAACACAAATTACCAACCCAACACCAACATACCCACCCCAACCACACCCTCTGCACCTAAACAAACCTCTGAGGACGAAGAGTTGCTTCATCATTTGACCCTTCTTCTTCAAACCCCACAGTTTCGGCTATTCTCTTTCCTCTACTCCCATCTCTTAAAAGAAGTTAGAACCTAGCCACCCCTCGCACAAACATGTTTTTTGGTAAAGTTTCTTTACTTAGACTGTCAAATTAACAAAAATTAAGGGTCAGTTAATGTTGGGGTGTGTTGAAGTATAGTGGTTTTGAATTTGAATGTGCTTGCCTAGCATTAGATTCTTACAATCCGTTTCCAATTTCTAAGAGTTATTATTTACCCATTTTGACTTCGTAGGTTTGTTTATTGTGTGGTTTTTACCGTTTCCTCATGAGTTGTTAATCACCCATGTTGGTGTTAAGGGATTTTAGTGAGGGAGTGGTGTATGAAGGACTAAAGTGAGCAGACATGCATTTCCTTATGCAATTGGGACAGAACAAATAGTTACATTCTTATTACATATGTGGGTATATATTTCAACTCATTTCCTTCAGCTTTATAATCACAAGGGTAATGTATAGGCTGTGTTGAAATAAATAGCGCTATTTTGTGAGTGAACCAAGGGTAATACATAGGCTATGTTGGCATTAATATGAATAATTGGGGTCAGCAATGATGGTTCTATGTTTTGCTAATTTGTGCTAATAATATCGGCTTGAAGAATGAATGTAACTATTTTAAATATTACATATATATGAAGTTAGGCATATGGAGCAAGGCTATGTAAGTTAAGTAGAATCTGATTTCTGGTTGGGATTTAGCATTTTGAGGATACAATTTGTTTGGAACATTGCTGGTTTACTTGTTTTCTCAATGTTGAATCTTGGAGATAATGAATTAAAATTGTTCTTGAAGGTTATTTAAATATGATTATTTGGAAGAGAAATGTATAATCTGTTTGTGTTTGGTACTTGAGAAAGTTTGAGTTTGAAGATTAAAGAGAAATCAAATGTTATCGTTAAATACATATATCAAGAGGGCATTTATCAGCATATTGTGATAGATCATGACCATTTGTGTTCTTCTCTTCTCATCGATTATTTCTAAGTACAAAACATGAACTAAACAAAATTATATACACTCATTCAACAAGAACACAGTATAAAATGTATATCTCAATATTTATGCTAGAAAATAATTATGTCCATCTCTTGTGCAGGGTATGCAAGAAAGAATTCGCTCATAGACACTTCAACAGTGGAGTATAATTCAATGCTTTCTTTAGTACCACCATCCATTCAAGTGCACCTATTCAAGTGCATGCAAGCCCCCTCCATTGTTTATGGTGGCATTCAAGTCATTAGTGTTATCATATGTACTCAAAAAAGAAGATTATCCGACCATTTTAGCTCAAGTCACTAGTGTTGTCATATGTACTCAAAAAAGGAACTATTTGACCTCTTTTTTTAAGGTTATGGATTTTATGTTAATGGTTTTAAGGATTTGTAAGACTTATTGGATCATCTTTTGTAAAACTTATTTGTCATGCTTGCTATGATAATGATTATGGTTATGTATCTCCTTCCATTGCTTTTGCAATTGTTATGGTTTTTGGAGTATAGTCAGTTGTGTAGTATGACTATTCGTAAGATTTATGTGTCTACTGACCTGAGGCATATAATTTGTACCAGCAAATGTGACATGTTATCCCAATAGTTAACAACTAGATCATACCTATTAATGAAACATTTTTAGCAAAGAATTAACTATGTCAGCGTATATATTAACAATTGCATTGAACTCATTAACAATTGAACCTTAGTTATTAACATTTACAGCTTACCCATTAACTTTTGGTTCATTGGGAATTAACTTTCTTGTTAAAAAAACGTGTATTCTGTATTAACAATTACATTGTATCCATTAACAATTGAACCTTATCTATTAACATTTGGGTCATTGGGGAATTAACTTGTAAAAAAAACGTGTATTTTGTATTAACAATTGCATTGTAGCTATTAACAATTGAACCTTAGTCATTAACATTTACAACATAGCCATTAACATTGGGTCATTGGGAATTAACTTTCTTGTTAAAAAAAATGAGCATTCTGTATTAACAATTGCATTGTACCCATTAACAATTGAACCTTACCGATTAACATTTGGAGCATACCCATTCTGTATTAAGAGCTCTATCATACAAATTAACAACACTAGCATAGGTATTAACAGCTCTAGTATTGGAAATAACATTCTGAATTGCAAATTAATAGATTGCAAATTTTCTCATGACTTGCTATGGTAATTGTTATGATTATATGTTTCCTTCCATTACTTTTGCAATTATCATCTTGTTAATATCTATGCTGCTGTTGTTGATGGATATGGTCCTGTTGTTAATAACAATGATGTAGCGGTAAATTGAAATGTTCCAATATTAATAGGTATGATACAATTATTAATGACTATGATGTCGTGGTAAATTGAAATGTTCCAACTGTTAATAGATATGTTTCCGTTGTTAATTGCTATGTGTTGTTGTTAGTTTTAAAGTTACAATTGTCAATAGCTATGATCTCGTTGTTAATTGACATGTTGCGATAGTTAATTAAAATGCTACAAATATTATTAGATATGATCCAACTGTTAATAGGTATGGTTCAATTGTTAATAAGTATGACACAAGGTAATACTCATCTTCAATAAGAGAAGTTATTATTAATCTTAAGTACAAAGTTCCTTTAGTAATTTTCATATTGTATTCTTGCTCATTTGTGTCTTTATCTGCAGCAAGAGAATATATCATGTAGTTCAAATTAATAGCAGAAATCACATTGGTAGGAGAAAATACATTCACCAAAAATACATGTATCCACTACATTAACCAAATTCATATATCTATTTCAAGTACATGTATCCATTACATTAATCATTTAAGTACTACACTGATCGCTGTCATTTACATTAATCGTCTGCCCAAACATTAATCATAGATACATCATAATAAAAGCAACATCAACCATGTAAGGACCAATGCACACTACATAGTACTTAGACTGCTTTGTGTCTTCTTCATCTGTTTGCAAATGTCAGCACTGTGATCGTCATTGTTCTCCACACATCCATTCTCATTTATCACTTCTCTAGTCCTCTCAACCACTTCATCCTCCCATAAGACAAACACACATCCACCCTGTCAATTGTGAAGAAAGAAAAAAATTCTCTTATGTGTCTAAAAAACTATGGGCTTTTAATACAAGACTCATAAAAGTCTTTCAACCATCTTGTTTATTTTCAAATCAGCATAGCCCAACCCTTCCCCAAGCAATTCCCTAGCTTTCATGCTTGTTTGACCAGCTTGCAGAGCATTCCCATAATAACCCTCTGGTGATGATGGGTGCAATATTCTAGACCTTGCACATATCACCAACGAGAAATTAACCTCTTCCTTTGGATCAACACATTGGTTATGGATCACAGATCGCCAAACATGACTCAAAACAACCTGCATAGACAATAACAAAATGAAACAGAGAATCAGGGGATAATGATTTTAGTTCCAATTCTCATATTCATCTGCAATCAGACATACAATGGTAGAGATTCAAAGAGTCCACAACCACAAAGAAAAGAATTCTAAAGCTTTAAGTTATTGACTTCAAGAATACCCAGCATTTCATGAAATATTAAACCATTGTAGCCTCTTTTTTTTAACTCTTATCCTCAAAGCATCAAAGGTCTCTATTACAACTTCAATTACTGGAATGGAACCACTTATTTTCAAAAGAGTAAGGTATGATAATCTCCCTCATCAACACCACAAAGGGAAAATTCTCCATTACAATTTTTCCCAACCAAAATCCAAAACCCTTTCAAGTTACAGCCCCATCAAAATCACCAATCTTAAATAATTAATGTATTCAGAATAAATTGGATTCCCTTACTCAAATTACACCTCACATCAAAACATAAACAATAATATAACAAAAGTTTCAACCAAAAACCTCAACATGCAACAATGATTCCATTATCTTAGAGTGAGTTCCATCATCAATAAAACAGGCATAAAGGAACACACAATTAGCTTCCAATATCCTCTTCTATATTCTTTTTGCAACACCAAGCCTAGCGAACAGGAAAATTAAAATCAAAGTCCTCATTCCATCACAAAATAAACATAAAAACATACACAGTCAAATTCTAATTCTATATTCATCTTCTCAATGATATTACCGATAATAAAAAGATAACACAGACAAAAAGAAATCAAATATACAGTGGGAAAGAAACCAAAGTGTCCACGATTCAAGAACTCCAAAAAAAAACCCCAAAATTTATAATTATTTCCCTGGCCAGAAATCTCACTTGAATCAAACGAAGAGAGGGAAAAGGATACCTATGAAATAGAGAAGGAGAGATGTTGTTGAGTGTGTTGTCGTCTATGGTTGAGAGAGAAAGAGAGATGCCAGAGAGAGTGACGTCGTCTTGACTACTCTTGAATGACTTTGAAGGTATGGAGGCAGCAGAAGAGAGGGGGTAGAATTGAAGAAGTGGGGTGCGTATGTTTATGTTAGGGTTGGTAATTTGTGTTTTTAGGTGGGGGCATTTGAGTCTTTTCACAAAATTTACAAATATCAAGTAGGTGTTTGGTTCCTTCATAATCCTTTTGGAAGTTTAGGTTCCTCAATTGTCCTTTTGGGTATTGGGAGGGATTTTTTTGTCATTTTCCCTTATAGTTTTATGAGACTGAAAAATTATATAATAATAATTATCATCGTATTTTTTTATCATAATATTGTCACCATATTTTTTTTGATAAAAAAGAAACAAAACAAAATAACTAATATTTTCAGTAGTAGTCTAACGAGCATGTTTCATGCTAGTTGACTGGGATTTTCTCTTCATGACCATGTGGACTTGAATTGATAATGATATTGCAGGAAAATAGTTACAATAAAAATGTCATTTTCATCAAGAGAAAATATAAAAAATATTCAATGAAAAGAAGGAAGGGATAATATTTGGGGATTGGCTCGGCTGTGGTGGGAAGCTGTTTCTAGAGGTTTGGCCGTGTTGGGCCGGCGAGAACCGCCGTTTCAACCGGAAAACCGTGGTTCAACCGGGAGCCAGAGCGGTTTCTGCAAAAACCGGACTGTCTAAGAAGAGGGCGATCTGCACAAGAGAGAAGAAAGAGGAGGATGGAGGAGGAAGAAGCAAGAGAAATCTACCATCTACTTTGTTATTTTTCTTTTAATAACAACAAAAAACAGTCAAGAAATGAAAAAAAGAATTGAAAGATGCAACCTAAAACATCTTTTAGAAACCTGAAACAGTGAAATTTGAAAGAGATGAAGTTGATAGGATGAAGCAGAAAGGTGTTCGTGCAGAAAGAAGATGAAAGGATAGAAGATGAAGATATTGAAAAAGTTACATTTCTCTCTCTCTCTTTAGACAACATTGAAAAATGAAATTTACTGTCTCACCTCTGCCTCATGTCTCTTTCGCAATACCCTTTCCCATCTCTTTATTGAGTTTTACTGCACCTATGGTATCGAAGTCATCAACAACCTTAGCATGAGCACTATAAAATAGAATCAATGAGAATAGTTCAGTTATAATATGAAATAAAAAAATAAAATTATAATTAAACCCTAAAAATCTAAATCTTCATGTGACAACGTGTCCTAATTTAATACCAAGCTATAGATTCAGTATAAGAATAGAATTTGAAACAATTAAAAATATAAACCTACTCGGATCTATTGATATTAATTCCTCTCTAAACCCCTCACTATCCATTAACTTTACCTTCAACAACAACTTCATCGACAGACATAGCAAATTATACAACTCTAATCATTCATTTGAGGGTTGAGTCTAAATCTTAGTGAGAAATGTTTCCATGCCCCCTTTAAAGAAAGCATAAAAATTGACAATTAATTATCATAT
This sequence comes from Mimosa pudica, assembly GCA_029929735.1. Classification (NCBI taxonomy): domain Eukaryota; kingdom Viridiplantae; phylum Streptophyta; class Magnoliopsida; order Fabales; family Fabaceae; genus Mimosa; species Mimosa pudica. Next base: position 4,871,615 of record JAKELP010000012.1, on the reverse strand, counting down.
CCGTGAGGGATTCAATGATTACAGAAGGGGAAAAGCAAAGGAGGAAAACGAGAGTAAATTATTTCAACAATCAACACTTAACATTATTTTTTTTGCCAACAAAACAAAATTTTATTATCAATCATATGATCTTCAACAAATCTAAAGAATTAAAAAAACTAAATCCAACAAGATAAAAAACAAAAAACTAAATCTGAAGAGAACTAAAAACAAAACTAAATCCAACAAGATAAAAAACTAATAATTATAATCTTCTCTGATGAGTTGTCTTAAACATGATGGTGGACTTTGAACCCAATCTGATGGACATGACCCATTCAATGTAGCCCTTGCAACCCAATTTGCAACCTTATTTGCTTCTTTTGAAATCCATGTAAATGTTGTATCAAATATATACTATAATTTCCCGTATTTCACCCCCATGCGTTCACACTACGTGTTCACTGTAACTGGATTAAGGAGTGACGTGGTGGATTTTAATTGGGTGGATTTTAATTCATTGAGTTTGGGATGTGGTTTTTTCAACAGTTATACTACTATGATTTATCATATTCCCCATTTATTTTCTTTTATTACGTCTCTTCCGTTTTCTCCCTTTACTCCTTCCTCATCAAAATCATGGTGATCCGATAACTCTCACTTCTTCATCCCCAGATCATTTCGTCACCGAAATCATAACTCTCTTTTCTCATCAAAATCATAACACTGTCTCTGTTCTAATGCTTCACTTTCTATTTTCCCTCACTATCCATTGCTCTTCTTCCTTCCTCCCGAGCGAACGGCGCCTGTGAAAAAAGTGGCGGAGAGAAGCTAAGAATCCATTGATGAGCCTCTCACCTCCGTTTTCCCTTATTCTTGGTTAGAATTGGGTTAGGGTTGAGGTGGGAATTGATTCTGATTTTAAATCTTGAAAAGCTTTGAAGTTTGATGTTTGGTTTATTTCTCTTAAAAGCCTTAAATTTATTCTCTCTTCAAGTGTTACTCAGAAAATTGATGACCCAACTAATCTATATCAATATAATATCTTGAACAAATCTAAAATTGCGTTATCAGTGATTCCTGCTGTTGCTCTTTGTAATCTTGCTGGTAAGCTCTATGAGAAACGTAAAAATGCTGCCCTTGAGGTAAAGTTTCAATTTTTTAATTGTGGAATTTAATAAGTTAGGATTTTTTTTTTAGTTCTAGGTGTTTCTATCCTTAAACTAGAATTTGACACATAACTTGAAGCATATGTGCTGAATTGCACATAGTTGTATGATCTGCTGCTTAAATAACAATATGTACATTAGTTACTGTGCACCAAGATTCATGTTTACTATTAGTTTAAGCATGATGAAAGGTCGTATTTTATGCTTAGATCAGATTGAAATAAAATAGTGAAGTTGTGCGTTCTGATCATTTACCTTAGTAAATTGTTAAGGTATCATCAATTTGGAGAGAAAGACATTGCTAAGAAGTGTCCTGTATGTCGGGCAAAGCACCCCTGAGATAATTGAAGTTAGTCTTGGACTTCTGAATTGCATTTTACAATTTTGTTGTATTCTTCATATTCATCTAATCGAATTTTATTTTCTATAGGCATTGAAGGGAGAAAAAAGAGAAGGGAGCGAAAAAGGTGAATTCAGAGAAGGAGGAAACCAAACATGTCTCAACAGATGAAAAAGTTGAATACATCAAGTATGTGCTGCTACTACTTCTTCCATTTTTAAGGCATTTACATGAAGACCAAATGACCAAGAAGAAGCTTGAAGTTAAGAGACAAGGTGCCTTCTCATGAACTGCCTTTATGAAGAATATTTATACATAAAGCCATGTTTGTTTCCTCTTTAATTCCCTTATCTTATGAAGGACTAACTATTATTAGTGTGTGCAATCATGTGATGAAATTGTGGGTTTCTTGGATACGTACAGCTTATTATGCTTTTGTTCCGAATATGTTCATTGATCAGAGGAAATTACCAAAGTAACTATTTGCATGAGTATTATCTTATGATGTCCACAACAAATTTATGTGATTAAAAATAAAAATATATACATGAGAATTATATACTTTCAAGATTCCCAACGACTGTAATTGCTCAGATCAATCATGAAATTGGAGCAACTGGATTAGTAAGCCAAGAATGCAAGGCTTTGGTAGACCAGTATGGAAAAACTATACTTGATATGCTAATAAAAGAGGCTCTCTCACAACAAGTTTGCTCTCAAATTGGTTTCTGTACTTTTGATGGAACTCAAAATGTCAGTATGGGCATAAACAATGTGGTGGAGGCATCTGGAAAAGTTGGTGATACTGGATGAACAGTGTGTGAGATGACAGTGATATGGATCAAAAATAGGCTGAAACTAAATGGGACAACAGACCAGATCTTAGACTATGTCAATGAGCTTTGTCATAAACTCCCTAATCCAAATGGGGAATCAACAGTTGAATGTGGAAGCTTATCTTCCATGTCAAATATTTCATTCACAATTGATGGCAAGCACAATGTATTAGTGGATTTACAATTTTGAACATTGCTCCTCCTCAAGGGCCACTATGGATTGTAGGAGATATTTTCATGGGTCGCTACCACAGTGTTTGACTATGGGAATAACAAAATTGGATTTGCTGATTCAACGTAGCAGATGCCTTATGATATGTTGTAAAAAATGATTAATAGATAATAGCTTATACAATTAGTGTGAAATATAAGCTCAATATCAATAGATATACTATTTCAATGTACAATATTTGAAAAAAAGTGACTTATTCTATTTGTGCTAAAAAAAATCTATGAATGTTTATATTTATTTTCATTATTAACATTTCCCTAATATTTATTATGTTATTATTGTATGCATTAGTGTATGAGAATAAAAAAATGTTAAGTGAAAGATGGGATGTCAAGAGAAAGATCAAAAAAACATTGTGTTAAAAGAGAGATTGAGTGAAATTATAAAGACATATTTCAATAAAAGAGTGCATATCATAATTTATAAGCAATTGTGTTAATGAGTATATCTCCATTTATCCATAACGATTGTCATTAAACTTGACATGAAATTAATTAAAATTATGCCATAATTAAGATAAAACTAATGTCATAATTAGAATGAGCAGATGGTAAGGAAAAGAAGCCTACAAATGTCACTACAAACGTAGTCTATGTTGAGGCACTCCAAAACATACACACAAAAAGGTACAATATTTTCCTCAAATGAAAGCAATTTGAATATAGCAAAACATTAAATAACGAAAAAAACAAATTAGTAAACAAATTATAAATTTAGGTGACTTCAATTATTCTACAAATGTCATCATTCCTCAAATGCTATGAACAACGACACATTCAAGTAATTTAGTTGTTTAAGCTGCATTTCATAACCCGTGCATCGCAAGGGGACTCCTGCTAGTTTTTCTTATAAAATCTCGTTCATGAATGATATCCTCCACTATATTGTCAACTTTTACATCCGGGACCATGCACCCCCACGAAATGCAAGCAAATAAAACCTTATTGTCCATTTCGAAATGCACTTCATGCAACCCATTATTCTTTGCATACTGCACGGCTGCAAGCATCGCAAGACATTCTGTCATAACAGAAGAAGTTGCCATCACAACCTGAGAGAAACCATCTATCAAACCTTCATGACGATCTCGAATTACGAAAGCTATGGCAGCTCTCCCAGTAAGTATCTCATAGGCATAACCAACATTAAATTTCAATATATTTCCGGTTGGCACCATCCAGTCTAAGTCAGTACTTCGATCACAGGTTTGGTCACACGTATCATGCATGTTCATAGGGAGAAGCAGCTGTCCGTACCATTGTTACAAAATTATGTCACAACGTTTTTTGGTCTGGAAAATAAATGTGAATTTGTATATTTATAAGAGGGGTAATTAATTAGAGGTCCCCCATAAGGGAGTTAAAACTGAGAAAGTCCCAAAAGTTGAAAATATTAATGCAGGGTCCCAAGGGACCTCACATTAATATATTTAAAAAGTGAAAAGACAGTTTTGCCCCTAGCCTTAAAACAAATTTACCCCCCACCCCCACCCCCACCCTCCACCCTTCTCCCTCAGCCCGCCACCCTCCTCCCCCCACCCCAGCCACCCTGCGCCCCACCCACCCCCAGCCGCCACCCTCCTCCCCCCACCCCAGCCTCCACCCTCCTCCCTCCTCCCCCACCCCCAGCCGCCACCCTCCTCCCCTCCCTCCACGCCCCCACCCTTCTCCCGCCTCTCCCTCCCTCCCTCACGCCCCCACCCTCCACCCTCCTCCCTCCCTCCTCCGAACGCCCCCACCCCCACCCTCCTCCCTCCTCGCCCCCTCACCCCCTCCTCCTCCCTCCCCCTCGCGAACTCAGGCTGGGGTGGGGGGAGGAGGGTGGCGGCTGGGGGTGGGTGGGGCGCAGGGTGGCTGGGGTGGGGGGAGGAGGGTGGCGGACTGAGGGAGAAGGGTGGAGGGTGGGGGTGGGGGGGTAAATTTTTTTTAAGGTTAGGGGCAAAGCTGTCTTTTTACTTTTCAAATATATTAATGTGAGGTCCCTTGGGACCCTACATTAATATTTTCAACTTTTGGGATTTTTCCAGTATTAACTCCCTTGTGAGGGACCTCTAATTAAATTTCCCTATTTATAATAATGATAGTGGAGGTAAATGTGGGGCACTTTCGTCATTTCATAAATAGAAAAAAACCAATCACATACGTCCATAAAATCCCAATCCAACGGTTATGCTCATCTATCCGTGTACTCACACGCCATTGGCTGAAAAAGTCAATGTTTGATATAGTTTTATGAGACTGAATAATAAAAACAAAAATTATAAAGGAAGGGCAAAACGGTCATTTTCCTTTTCTCCTTTCTTTCATTTTCGTCTTCTTTCCTCCGATCTCCCAAGTTCTCTGCGTTTAACGGCGATATAGCCGCCGATTCACGGCGACTTTGGCCCCAAGACGAGCTGCATCACTCCTCCTTCCATTGTGTTCTGCGTTTTCTATAGAAACAAGTTTATTTTAAACATTTGAAAATGATGATTTTGACTGTGATTTGGGATTTTGTATATTTAGGGAGTATATGTCTAAGGTTTGTAAGCATTTATGAGGTGCAAGTGCTTTATCCCTTGGAATGATGCTACCTCTTCACGCTATGCTTTGTCATGTCTTTGTAATTAATCATATGTAATATTCGAAAAAGTATTTAAATTTCGTCATTTTAGAATTTAGAACAGAAATAGTTAAATTGTTTTCTCAATGAAGAGACTGGACAACTACAACATTATTTGAGCTCAACACTTTCATGCACTCATACAGCAAAAAAGAAAAAAAAAATCAAATTATTAAGCATCAATTGACTTTCGGTGGTATGACTTGATCATTTAATTCAACTTATGCTTGAATGTATGACATGCACTGCATTGTTTTTTTGGTAAAATTAAAATGAAGTCCCTCATAAGGGACTTAATACTAGAAAAGTCTTATAGACTCCCCAAATCGAAATAGGGTCTCTAGAGACCTTACTTTAATATATTCCAAATACTAAAAGACCATTTCGCCCCCACACAATAAGCATACAAAAGTAGGTATGTTTATAGTATGAGAGACAAAATGGTCTTTAGGTACTTAGAATATATTAGAGTAAGGTCCTTAAGGACCCTACTTTAATATGGGGAGACAAAGAGTTATAAGACCTTTCTAGTATTACTTCCCTCATGAGAGACCTCATATTAATTTTCCCTTGTTTTTTTAGGGATACACTTTCATTTAGGATAAATAAATCAATAACTCAAAATAAAAATGGAATATGACTTTTGGATTTTCCTTCATAGTTCATATATATATATTGATCTTATACTTCATTCTAGCCTGTACTTTTAAAGTAGATGAACTTATGCACATATTAACATTAACATATGCTTGTATTGTTTTTTAATTTAACATGACATTATTTAATCTCACAATACTTGAACAATTCTTACACCTTAAGAGGCTTACACGAAACATCGCTATGCTGTAAAAACAACTCGTCAAACATTCTCTCTTGATGAGTTATTATTCTTTTGGTCGTTCACACACACATTTAATTGCGACCCCTCATTGTCTAAATTTTTCTTGATCTTAGAGACGTTTTATCTTATCCTTTTTGAAGCTATTCCATTTGCCAACTAACTTTTTCTTTTGAATTGCTGAACAATGTGTAGTTGTTGCCATTATACAGTACTAAAATCTATACACTCAATCATTAAGAATAGAATTTAGCTACTTGTATTGATCATCAAATACTCAATAGGAGAGCATGTCACTCACAATGATCCTAATCTATACATTAGACACAATATTTTTGCCATGAATAATGAATTTTTTGATCAAAAGCAATATACACACAGCCCTGAAGATCAGATCATCCAGCTAGAGCAATTCTACCTTAACTTGGAGAAACTAACAATAGTTAAGGATCAAGGTTTACAAATGACAACAAAACAAGGAAGAAGAGAGGAGGGGTTCAGCAAACAAAGCTCCTCAATTTTAGAACATGTCCCAAGTTTGCCAGCCAAAGAATCAAAACCATCTCGCAACCCAACCATGTCCTTCACATTCTCAATTGGCCTATGAACCCTGCCTGCAATAACCCTACACACTATCAACACCTTCCTCTTCTTCTCACCACCATCATCCTCCACACTCTCCAATGCTCTTCCACTCGTCGCAGCTGTGAATATCCCAATTCCGGTCCCATTCTTAACTTCTTCCTTGGTAGAGAAGCCATTTCTGATTATTCTACATGCACAACAATCCTCAGAAAGACAAGTGGTGGAGGTGGTTCCAAGAGAGCATGAAAGAGTGGTTGCATAAAACCGAAGGAGTTCATTGCCATCGGCGAGACAGCGAGGATGCTTATTAGGGAGATTGCTAGCTCTTATCTTCACACTCTCTCTATAATCTTCAAAGCGAGCTAAGGTTTTGTTTGTGTTGTGAACTTTAAGAACCTTGTCCATTCTTGTTGAATCACAATAGTTCTCCTCAGTCTTCATCATTAAGCTTGTTCTACAAATCATCTCCACTATCTTTCTTGATGAGTCTCCCTCCACAAGTTCTGTCACTGTTCAAATTCACAAGTTTTGATTCATTAAGACAAATGAGATAGAAAAATGTGTAATATAGCCAATGAAGACATTTAGTTCAGATCTTTTCTCTCTGTTTTTTCCAGTCAATACTACCAAATTCCAATGCTTAATGTCACAAACAATAATCAAAGACTAAGGATTAAAATAAGCAACTTCATTATAATATACAGTACGTTACATAATATTTCTTACAAACTTGCACATATTATTAGATTATCTATCAATTTTTACATTGATTTAAAAGAAATGGTAAATATCATATATACAATTAAAAAAGGCATTATATATAAATTAAAACGCAACCACAACTAACTTTTATATTATGTGCTTACAGGACAACCTATTGTGCTACATGTTTTAACAAAATTTTATCTAATAGTAATATTAATTCAATATAATATATTCATCAAAAAATAAAGCTTACCATTGGCCAAAAAAAAAAAAAAATAAAGCTTACAAAGGACCCCTAATGAATGATAATAAAAGGTCAAAACAGGTTTATCAATACACATGGTAAAATACTATAGTAGTGAATATTTTCCATCTCTTAATTGCAAAAGGTAAAAAGAAAGATTCCAATGTTATTAATACACAAAAAAAAAAGGAAATCTGAACATATCATCACAAAAAGGACCACCCAGACTATGTAAAGGAGAAAACAAGATAAGAAACAAACAAACAACCAAACCAAACAACAAAACACAAACCTGCATGTTTGGGAACATGATGAAACTCAACAGCATCTTCCAATTCACCAACTTTCTCCCTCCCACAACAAGAAACCCCATAATCTGAATCAGAAACCACCAAAGTTGAAGACTTTTTGGGACTAGAACAAACACTATTAAGCTCACACATAAAATCACCACTTTTAATGGATCTTGGGCTGCAAATTGGAGACTTTTCAGAGGAGAATCTCCGGGTAGTGATAACAATTCCTCCATTGATGACGCTTTCTTTGATATTTTTGAAGCTTGTGCAACTAGAACAACCGGTTCGGATTCTGGGTTTTGGGATTAAATGGGTTTTGAGATTTGGGTCATGAGAATGTGAAAGCCGTGATTTTTTGCTGTGAAGAGAGGTTTTTAGAGATACCCAGAATTTTGTCATCGCTGAATTCTGTCGTTGAAGCAATACCCACAAGGCAAAGTGATGTCTTTTTTGGAGGGAAAGTTTGTTTCTTGGTTTTGAGTTTTGAGAGATGTGAAGAGTTACAGAGAAAGTGAAGTGAGAAGGCGCGGGGTGTTATATATATATATAATGAGTTAGTAACATTAATATTTAAAAAAATTGAATTACTAGTTCGATATGGTTTAGGAAACTATCCGGCAAAAAGGCAGACATGGTTTAGGAAACTTTTTGGGTTTGGAAAGAAAAAGGAAAACTTTGGCGCTTTATGAAAGAGGACAAGAATAAGGGGGTTATTTGATGATGACTTAATATTTAAGAAAATAAATAGAAGAAAAAATGTGGAGCATTTGAATTACTAGTTCGAGATGGTTTAGGAAACTATTAGGCCGAAAAACAGAGATGGTTAAAACGTTTGGGTTTGGCTAAAAAAAAAAAAAACTAAACGTTGGGATTTCAAGAAGCAGGATAACAAGGGTCCGGTTTGTATCAGAATCGACACTTCTCCTAGTCTCTCTGCGGCGTCTTTCTGTGCATTGGATTGATCTGAAAGCTCATATCATTTCACCATACTTTCAAAAAAAAGTAACACTACACTATATAGATTTTAATAAATGCTTTGTTTTTCAATTTTTTTTAGCTAAACACTCATACTTTTTTAACGCATACCAAAGACCATAAAAGAAAACAAAACTCTTTTTTTTTATAAATAAGAGAGTAAAGAAACAAAACTAAAACTAAAATAAAACAAAACTAAAGTTTAACTACGTACTGCATGAGTTTATATTAAAAAAAAATTAAAAACCTCGATACTCACTCTGACTGTGATTTTGTCTAGCTCAATTTTCATCGGATTGGATTGAGTTGAATTTCCTCTTAAAGTGAGATATGTCTTAAATTGTGTTTAAAAATTTCATGATAGAATTTTTTATTTATATTTTATAGTAATAGATTAGATTGTATCTCATATATATCGTGATGTTGTAATGAAGTAGGTTTATATATCTAAAAATTTTCATGCTAAAAAGTATTTAAAAATGATTAAAAGTTACTCATTAATTTAAGGGGAAATACAAAATAAATAACAGTTGAATTTCAAAATCATTTTAACTAGTTGAATAGCAGGATTAACTGGTGAAGTGGTAGTATTTATTATTCAAAGTCTCCTTTCTGGGATATTAAAATTCAACTGTTACTTATCTGCAAGGATTTCTCCTTAATTATAATAATATAATTCAGTTTTTTTATTTTTAATAGGATGATGATGTGTCACATTATGGGCTCTTAGATTAATCTTATAGGTAAAAGTTATTGCTTCTGAGGGACGGTGAGGAAACGTATTCTGAGAGTATCCTCATCCGGATAACAAGCATGGAGAAACCGTGTTCGGTGGCGCTATTCCATGAGATACTCTAATTCCATGGGTGTGTTTGGTTTGACTTATGAAAAATTGATTTATTTTTAAGTCAGTTAGAAAATAAGCTCTATGTTGACTTATTTTTATGTTTGGATGAACTTTAAAAAAATGGTTTATTTTACCATTTGACTTATGAACAAGTTTGTATGACTTTTTGTTTAAGAAGAGCTTAATTTTAAGTCATGTAGAAAAATGAACTGTTTTTTTTTCTAAAATAAGCTACTCAAAGTGGTTCATGAATAAGGTAGCTTATTTAAAATAAGCCCAATGAAACATAGAAAAAAGTCGCACGCATAAGCTGGTTTATTCAAAATAAGTCGGCTTATTTCTAAAAAAAAGTCAAAGTGAAACACACTCTACATGCTATTATGAAAACGTTAAGAGTAGATTTGAATTTTTGAAGTTTCAAATAGATGAACTTGTAGTGTTGGTTGTGACTTTATTGTTCTTAATTCGAAGCAAGGCCTGAACATAGTAAACAATGTCAGAGCTTTGGAGCATTATAGAAAAAAGATGTTTATACCTTCTTCTCCAAGAAAACAACTCCATGTCCTCTCTCCTCCAAATCCATGCCTTCATGCTCCGAAACACTCTTCATTCCAACGTCAATCTCCTCACCAAGTTCATCTCAAGCTTATCCTCTCTTGCCCTTGCTTCATCCTCAAGAAATAATAACCCTCTCGCTATTATTCGACACGCTCGTCGCGTGTTTGATCAAAGGCCCCACAGGGATGATGCTTTCTTATGTAATTCCATGATGAGTGCTTATTTAGTTGTACAACCATGCTTAGATTCTTTGACTTTGTACAGGGACCTTAAGAGGGAAACATGTTTTAATCCTGATAATTATACATTTACCATTTTGGCCAAGTGTTGTACCATGAATATGGCTATTGTAGAAGGTGGAGAGATACATGGGGGTGTTGTGAAATCTGGGATGTTCTCTAATGTGTATGTATCAACTGCTTTGATTGATATGTATGCTAAGTTTGGGTTTATGGGTTGTGCGCGTAAGGTGTTTGATGAAATGTGTGAGAGAAATCAAGTGTCGTGGACCGCTCTTGTTGTTGGATATGCTCGGTGTGGAGATATGAATGAAGCGAGGAGGCTTTTTGGGCAGATGTCTGGGAAAGATAGTGCTGCATTTAATGCAATGATTGATGGTTATGTGAAGTTGGGGTCTATGGGTTTGGCTCAGGAATTGTTTGATAAGATGCCGAATAGAAATGTGATTTCTTGGACTAGTATGATTTCTGGGTATTTTCGTATTGGTGACGTGGTTTCTGCTTGGTTGATGTTTGATGCTATGCCTGAGAAAAATGTGTTCACTTGGAATGCAATGATAAGTGGATACTGTCAGAATAAACAGCCTAATAAAGCTTTGGAATTGTTTCATGAAATGCAGAGAAGTGAATCTGCAGAACCGAATGAAACAACAGTTTCGAGTATTCTTGCTGCTATAGCTGATTTGGGTGTTTTAGATTTAGGGATTTGGATTCACAAGTTTTCCCAGAGGAAAAAGCTTGACAAATCCGGTCGTGTATGCACTGCACTAATTGATATGTATGCAAAATGTGGTGAAATTACGAGAGCGAAATTACTTTTCGATAAAATGATTGAGAAAGGTGTTGCCTCTTGGAATGCTTTAATAATGGGTTTTGCAGCCAATGGTCGTGCAAAGGAGGCTTTGGAGACTTTTGCAGTGATGTTACAAGAAGGATTAAAGCCGAATGAGATAACCATGATTGGTGTATTATCTGCATGCAACCATTGTGGCATGGTTGAGGAAGGAAAGAGATGGTTCCAAGCAATAGAGACATTTGGTATTACTCCACAAATTGAGCACTATGGCTGCATGGTTGATCTGTTAGGAAGGGCTGGATGCTTGGATGAGGCTGAAAAAATTATTGAGAGCATGCCTTACAATGCTAATGATATAATACTAAGTTCTTTTCTATTTGCATGTGGGTATTACAAAGATGTTGCAAGGGCAGAGAGAGTGCTGAAAGAGGCTGTGAAAATGAATAAGTTGAGTGATGGAGACTATGTGATGTTGAGAAATATGTATGCAACAGAACAAAGGTGGATTGATGTGGAAGGTGTTAAACGCATGATGAAAAATGGTGGATCAAGTAAAGAGGTGGGTTGTAGTGTTATTGGAGTTGACTCTGACTTTGTCGAGTTTGTGGCTGGTGATTTCTTGCATCCTCATCAAGACATTATTCATTTTACCTTGGGGCACTTGTGGAAGCACATGAAGGTGGAAATGATCCATTAATCCATATATGTGCCACACGAACTCAAAAGCACCACACCAAAAAACAAAACAAAATAAAATAACACAACAAAAAACCGAAAGCCCGATTTTTTTTGGACCTAACCGTTGCTCATTCTAAACACTATTCCAATACCATTTGCCCAACTGCTATCTTGTACTACCTCCGGTCCTAAATATAAGACCTAGATAACTTTTTTTGGAAAGATTAAGGTTGCGAAATAGGTTATTAAATGATGACATATTTGATATCTTTTTAGATTATCCATTAGCTTATAAGTAAAATAAACTAGTCTAAGAGAAAAAATTAGGTAAATCAACTTATAATTAACATATTTTTTGCTTTTTTTAGGATTTTTCAAAAAAGTCATCTAGGTCCTATATTTAGGACCGGAGGGAGTATAATATTTTTTTTGGCCAAATCTTACTTGTATAATATATATGGATATAGATTCCTGGTTGTTGATGACCCTTTAATTAACTTTTGTAATCATAAGAATTAAAACTATATAAAAACAGCATTTAATTCATATTATCTATTTTTCGACCATCACAAATACACCATTCAGTTGTAAGATCAAGTTGACTTTTTTTTGTGTGAAATAAGAAATCAAAATAGAACTCTAAATTTTAAACACATACTACATGTAATTAGATTAAATATTATTTGATAAGTACAATTATTTAGGTTTAAAAAATTAAATATAAACAATTTAAAGTCACTTATTTTACTTCATCAATCAATTATATTTTAAAGGGCAAAAGCGCTGATATGATAATTAACTATTTTAATTTGGGCAAAAATAATAAATGACTGTTTCGCGGTGCATAAATAATAACTAACTTTGTGACCCGGTGCAAAAATAATAAAACCGGTACTAAATGTTAATTTATAGTTTTGTGGAACCTTTCTGATATTGTTTTCAAAGTGAAAAATACATTTTTGCCCCTCCCAATCAAAACCTTGCTGATACTAATTAGCATGGGAAGATGAAGGGCGGAAGGAAGAATGGTTGAGTTTTAATTGTGAGAGGTAAAAATGTATTTTTATTTTAGAAAACAATATCAGAAAGGTTCCACAAAACTTTAAATTTACATCTAGTACCGGTTTCATTATTTTTGCACCGGGTCACAAAGTTGATTATTATTTATGCACCGCGAAACAGTCATTTATTATTTTTGTCCAAATTAAAATAGTTAATTATTAGATCAGCGCTTTTGCCCTATTTAAATAACAATCTAGATCTTTCTTTTTTCATTTTTTTGATACATAGAATCTTCATCTATCTTAATGATTTATGAACAAGAGATTGAGCATCATATCATAAAGTGAGTAAAGGACCCCATGGTGCCAAGTGTTACGTTTCATGAACTAAGTATGACTGTATGAGCATTGCCACCACCAGTTTTTGTGCTCTGCTCGTTCAACCATTGGGAAGCTACTTCAAGTTTCCAGCCAAATTTTCCCCTCATGGTGATTTCATATGGCACCGTGGAAGATTCGAGTGACTGAATTGAGTGGAGTTTGAAAACAAATTGTAGTTGTAAACGCCATAGTGATCTCTTGCATTGAGCCAATAATTTTGTCATTTGCTTCAGAGTCAAATGGTCAAATACTCATGTTACAGGGGTCCAGCTCACAAGTTCTTGGTCATTGTATTAGTGGTGAGATCTAGCTGTTTCCCATTGACGGTTAAAGTAGCAGTATATTTGGGATTTTATAGTAGTGATTTTAACTTCATCTACAATTGCGTACAACTGTAACTGGTCAAAATTTTCAGTAGTAAACAAATGTAATTGTGTCATTTTATGTTGACATAGTTTTTCTATCTTTTACGGGCTATACATTCATGGGTTTGTTGGTTCATGGGTATTTGACAAAAGGGCCACAGTTTCGTTTATTCCCATTTCTTCATGGCTTGGGCTTTTCTTTTTTTGGCCGAAAGAGATAATTTCATTACTAAACAAACAGATTACATAAGGCTCAAAGTTGAGCACATAACACTACAACACTTAGCATACTTCATCCAAGGAGCACAGGACCGCCCTTGGACAAATACATACACACCATATCCAGCTAACATCCAAAGAGCACAGGACCGCCCTTGGACAAATACATACGCACCATATCCAATGGCTTGGGCTTTTCAAGCACATATAGATCCAACAATATTTATTTCATTCATTAATGCTTCCACGATGGGGCTTTGATTCTAAAATGTTTAATGCAAATTAACATGGATCGGCCTTTGAGAAGATCATGTTGGAGCTGAATTTCAATGTTTGGCGGGCATGGGTTATTGATGGTATGGCGGTGCATCCTATGACTAAGGCTTGACGAAATTTTACGACTATTAGATTCAACATCTGAGTTTTAAATTTTACACCTAAGTCTTCATGCTCATATCAGTCTTGACAATTTTCTTTTCCCTTCTCCGATGGAATTGTGATAATGTATTAATCCTTGAGGACAGCGATTCATTTTAGGGGGAGTATTGTTACATGTTAAGCTATAATTTGACTAATCCTGAATTGAACTGATACCATGACTGATAGCATGATGTTTTTATAATTATAATCAACTTGGTTTTGCCTCTCTAAAGGGGTTGAATACTCTACCTAAGACATATGCCATTTTAGTGATATGCCATTTTAGTGAAGGTTAATGTGCAATTTTACCAATAAACTATTACTAGAGTTGCAGTTAGAATAGTTGATAATAAAATGGTGTAGAATTACTAATCAACCTTTTTTTTTATAAAAAGACAAAATGATATTAATTAAGAAATATTACATAGTTCTAACAACATCATGAAAAAAGAAAATGAAATGTGGTAAACTGATTATCTAAAAGCAAAAAATAGAAAATAAATTAAATAGTCGAATGAGAAAGACAACATCACGAGCAACGATATTTGAGACCGAATGAGCTCAACAATTGTAAACAATACTACCCTTATAAACATTGCAAACAGTGAGACACTCCTTGGGTAAACCAGAATGATGCATCCAATGTAGAGCAACACGGAAACAACCTTGGGCGAAAAAGATTCCCAAGAATGATAGTACGTTGCCATGTGAAAATTTGAAAATGAAACTTTTCAAAACAGACAAGGATGCGACAATAAGAGATAGATACTAAAAGACCTTTTAAATAGGAACATACCAAACCTTCTCTTTATTAAAAAAATTGTCTTTTAAACTTAAAATTTATTAATTAAAATAGAATGTTTTGGTAAATACTCCCTCCGGTCCCTAATATAAGAGCTAAAATTTGAATGATTTTGATCCTAATATAAGAGCTCATCTAATAATCTCTCCTCATTTAATGCGATTTTTCCTACTTTACCCCTTACCCTATTTCATATTTATTAATGTTTATGTATTTCGCTCTCTTAAAAGTACTATAATAAATATGGGCAATATTGGAAAAGAAACATTAACTCCAGACACTCAACTAACATTCACATATTTTTTTAATAAGCGTTTTTTTTTTGCGGCTACCTCTTATATTAGGGACCGGACACATAGTATATTATTCTACACTTTTTACTGTGAATTATATCCACGACAACGCTGACAAAAGTGAATTGTAAATTACAACTTAACCCTTCATTCAATAATAGCCTCAGTTTAATTATTGAGCTCTCTTTCTCTATGAACATCAAGCAACTGCAAAGACTGAAGACTATAAGAGAGAGAGAGATGAAGGCGGTGACTTTAAAGTCTTGATCTTGACTTGGAACTTGTTTTTGGGTGCAAACAACAAAGTCAACATTCGAAACCATTGACTCTCCCAAAAACAAACAACACTCACACAAGCAGTACAAGAGAGGAGCGCAAAAAAAAAAAAAACAAAAAGAAAACTCCATAACTGTTTCTTCAGCAACAGATACTGTCTCATCATCATGTTCAACTTCTTCAGGTTGGCTGGTGATTTCACTCACCTTCTAAGCATACATGTTCTCCTCCTCAAAATACGTACCACTAAATCCTGTACAGGTCTCTCTCTCTCTCTCTCTCTCTCTCTCTCTCTCTCTATATATATATATATATATATATATGTTTATGCACCTCTTTTTTAAGTTTTTTCAAAATCTGGGGTTTAACTAAAACTTCAAAGTTTATTATTACTGTTTGTTTTATATTGCTTCTACATGGCTTTTTGCTGAATCGGAGATTAAGTGAAGTTTAGTATTCTGTTTTTAGAAAATGGCTTCCTACTTGTCAAAGTTCCTTTTTTTTCTGACTTTTCTTGATTTGTGATTTAAATTCAGTTGTAAGTTTATGGATGTATGTATATAGTTATTGATAATTGTAATTGAGTGGTCTATGTGATGTATAGTAATTGAAGAAAATGGTGATTACCAGAAAAAGAAAAACTTCTATGATAGGATTGCTTTTAGAGCTATTGGTTTGTTCTTATGGTTGATTATTAGTTTCAGTCTCATGGCGTGGCACATTAAAAATAAAGGTTGTTCACTGAGATATCCTATTCTTGAAACTGGTTACACTTTTTTATGTTAAAGTCCTATTAGCTATAATGTTCTGCATGCCATAAATTACACTTTTAAGACTAAAAAGTTTGGGTGTATGTTCTATGGAACTAAGTTTAATTTGTTTTATCAACTGTTTTCTCTGTGGCCAGTGTTCTACACTCCTTCTGTGAATTTTGCTCATACTCTTTATGCATAATATTGTTAACTTCTGCTCCGAAAATTGACATTTCCTCCATTTGATTTTCAAAGCATATAACTGTGTGCTTCATTGCTCGTTTGAACAAATTAGATTCATCATTCATGCATTTGGTTTGTTCCTTTAAGTTAGATGGTTTCAATTAATTGTGAGCCATATTGTGGACAACTAGGAGATGAATTGTTTTTCTTTTGAAAGAAAAAATTGAATGATTTGTGCTCTATTCAAATAAGTTTATTCCTTGTGTAACTTTTATTGTTGCACTTGACTTGATCCAGGAATTTCACTCAAGACTCAGGAACTCTATGTTATTATATTTATCACTCGATATCTTGACATGTTCGCAAGGTATTATTCCATCTTCAACATTATGACGAAGTTAATTTTCATTGGAAGTTCAATTGGCATAGTCTGGTACATGAGGAGCCATAAAGTTGTGAAGCAGACATACAACAAGGATCAAGATACCTTCAGGCATTATTTTCTTGTTTTGGCCTGCTTCTTGCTAGCCATTTTAATACCCCTCGAGTTCACTGTAATTGAGGTTAGAAGTTTATTTTACATCGTTGTTTTTCCTATATGCATTAAGTAGGCTTACCGTATTCATTGTAAACTTCAACTAGTATCACAAAATCTAGTCAGAAATTTATAATGACTCAGATGGAACTGAATACGTGGATACTGAAATTCTTTGTGATTTTTCAGCAATGTTTTTTTCATGTCACCGTGCTTCAAAGTCATAACAAGCAACCAAATGAAGTTACACAATTTGCAGTGCTCAAGATTGGCAAGCTTTAACTAGTCATAGACATAGCCCAAAAAATTATTTTTATTTTGTTTTAGGCCAGCTTAGTGTTGGTGTTTATGAATAACATCCGGTTGTTTCAATTTCTTTATCCTTATTTTGTCAAAATGTTTTGGGTAGAAAAAACATTTTCTCTGCCTTTGCGTAATAATCAAACCGAAGGTTAACGCACACACACACATCATCAAAATTTCCAGTGAAACATAAGCCATCTTTTACATCATTTATAGCAAACCCATAATTCAATTTTAATATTGTGAATAAACTTCCACCACTTGATGTTCAAATCCCCTAGTTCCCCCATGTAAAAGAATAAAAATAGTCCTATAGACAACAAATATATGTTTAAGTTTGATTATTCGCTCGCACAGCAGAAATATGGCACAAGATACTCAATCTTTCCTTTTCTGTTATGTGGTTTCTTTGAATAAATTCCCATCTAATCCTTTGTAGTTCTCTCATATTTTCACCCCAGGTATTTGTAGATCTATGTTGTTGTTTTTAATTTCTGATGGATACCTGTTTTTATCTTGAAGGTATTGTGGACATTTTCAATATATCTTGAAGCAGTTGCTATTCTGCCACAATTAGTTTTACTGCAAATGTCAAAGAATATTGACAACCTCACTGGGAAATACGTATTCCTTCTTGGGTATGTAATCCCTTTTTAATTCTTGTGAATTGGCTTGGCTCAAATTCTAGATTCTACATGATAAAGAATAATTATGAAAAACTTATTAGTGATGAATTTCCTCTAGATTTGCAATTAGGACCTTATATCTTAGTACCTCACCTGAGTAAGAAAATTATCAAGCTCTCCCAGTGACAGTCCAAAGTACAAGGGGTTCAGATTTTGAGAATATTATGAACTTGAGATTTTAATGGTTACAAGGCTTTAATTTAATTGATGGTTTAGGTCTTTTTGTGCTTGTATTCCTTCTATAGAATATCATTGTTATATGTGCTTTAATTACAATGATAGGTTACAGGATATGCTTAAGTATTGCTTGAGTTTGAGATACAAGAGGATGTTGCGATTTGAAATTGCTGGTTGTATAATTTTAATTAATGATTTTTGGTTGACATGGCTTTCTAATGTAGATGATTAAACTTTACACATTGTATATCTTCATTATGATGTGATAACATTTTCTCGTTGATGTTCTCATAGTGCATACCGGGCTCTGTACATCCTCAATTGGATCTATCGCTACTTCACTGAGATTCACAAAATTCGGTGGATACGTAAGCATGATTAATTTCCCCCCTTAGGTTATTAAGTGTTTAGTTTTATTTGCCATTAACACTGATGATAATCTTTTTGAACATCAAATACAGCTTGGATCTCAGGCATAATTCAAACTGCTCTTTATGCAGACTTTTTTTACTACTACATGAAGAGGTAAGTTCCTTGCCTCATTAAATCATTGTCCCCATGTAACCAAAAAAAAAAAAAAAATCATTGTCCCTTAAAACTTAATTTTTTATCGTTTTTTCTGAACTATATATGTTTCATCACATAGTACAAAGCACAATTTGATGGCTAGAATAACTACTAAACTGGTATTTTTTCCATTCATATCACACAACGAAGCACAGAATGCGTGAAGCACTAACTCTTTGATGTGTTACATGACATGTGCTAGGTGTTTTTTGACCTCATGCTAGTATTTATGCTTTACACCTTTGACTTTTGGTGAAATTACATTGAATATCGTCTGTATTAATTTGTGAAACCAATGCAAGCTTCTTTTATTTTGCTAAAATTAACACTATATTTTTTATTTTTCAAACAAAGTTTCCTGAATTGGTCAAAAAAAAAGTTTCCTGAAAAATTAAGGGATCTGTGTAATTTGAACGAAATTCATAGAATAGGTTATAATTTTTTAGTATCATTGGGAGTTTATATATGCATGTGAAAAAAGTCATGTTTCTATAATTTGAGCATAACAAAAAATGTCTCAATAATGTGCATTTAGTTCAGTAACGTGTGCAATTAAGGCCTTTCCATCCATTTTACCTTTAAAATAGCAGAAGAGAGATTCCTTATTTTTCATTGTTATTTAGTCTAAATTATATTACACGACAAACATGTCTCCATTCTATAGATTTTTACCTTTCTGTGTAAGAGCATTTTTCATGACAGTGTTACACTTAGAATTGTCATGTTTTTATTCAGCTGGAAAAACAATGAGACGCTGAAGCTTCCTGCTTGAAATGTTGCTGCTGAGTCCTGACAGTGCTTACATAGCTCAGTGATGTAAAACACTCTTACATGTTCTTAATCACAAGGTCAGGTGTGATTTATTATGAAAAACATAGAAACAGAGAAAGAGGGGGAAAATAGAATCAGAAATTTTGGTGGGAGAGTGGCAGAATGTAAGGAAGTCGAGAGAGAACAAAGTTTAATATTTTCATTCATAAAAAAAAAGTACCTCCATACATTACAAAAGGGTCCTATAGATAGACCAAGGTTGAGCAGCTTTGAACCTTAAAGACTAAGAAAAGCTAATAAAATTTTTAAGACAACTTGCTATTCACAAGCAACTTTTTGAAAGCATGTTTGGGATAACGTTATGGACGTATACGTGCCATAACGTAATCACCAACATCAAAGTTTTGAAAACGGCAATGTGTCATAACGTAATAAACAATTTGTGAATAGCAAGTTGTCTTAAGCAAGTTGTCTTAAATATTTTATTAGCTTTTTTTAGTTTTTAAGGTTCAAAGCTGTTCAACCTTGGTCTATACCCTTTTGTAATGTATGGAGGTACTTTTTGATGAATGAAAATATTAAACGTTGTTATCTCTCAACTCCCTTACATTCTGCCACTCTCCCACCAAAATTTCTGATTCTATTTTCCCCCTCTTTCTCTGTTTCTATGTTTTTCATTATAAATCAGACCTGACCTTCTTATTAAGAACATGTGAGGAGTGTTTTACTTCACTCAGTGTCTTGAAAGTTTTGGAAACAACTTTTGCTCCGTGCTGAAAGCTGTTTTGTTTGCCTTTGTAAGATTAAAAGACTGAAAATATTCTGTCATATCACTTTCCGTTAAAGTCCCCCTTCCTTTTTCTGATAAATTAATCAAATAGGCAAATACAACCTACCTTTACATTTACTGTGATGTTTTTTCATCACTCTAATCCCACCTGCAGTTGTTGTGGAGCCTCAAATCAATGGTGTAAATCGTTTTTTAACAACGATATTAACAACAATAATTGGTTAATAATAAACTCAAAGAATTGGTGAATGATTGAGTATAATGGTGTCTTATGATTTTTGTAGCGAACCTCACGTAGTGTGATAAGACTTGTTTTTGTTGATATTAACAACAATAATCCTTAACTTCTAAAAATAGTATTATGAAGAACAAAAATTACACGAGTATCAGTAGTTTCTTTTTTTTAAAAAAAAAAGCACTAAATGACTCATTTTTGTAGAATATTGCTCTTAGTGTATATTTTATTTTATCATAGACATTATATTCATTAAAATCTATCACAATGCATGGCTGCAAAACCTTCAGGAATTGCGTCTCGCAATAACCAAGCTACCTTACCTTTACTGTAACAATTTTATTGGTGCCACTTATCTCTGGTGGAAACTCTAGTTTTCCATTAGTGAGCAAAGCACATTAACTTTGACTATCATTTTATTAGTGTGATTCACCGCAGGTCTACTCAAATATTCACCATATTATACACACTATCAAGTCCTTACACTCCTCACAAAAAAAAAGTCCTTACACTCCTCACACTTTGCATAATTATGTTTGAGCCTCACTTTGCATCCGACGCGGTTTGACTCGTGGGGGGATTGTTCAAGTCACTATCCAATAACTACCCACAAAATCCAATACAATAGATATATACTAGGTTGTTGGATAAATATTTTAATATAGTCAACGCAAATCTAATTCTAATATTTGGACACATGCCACCCTTTCTATATGTTTGTAACCTTCCTCTTGCAGCTAACTTGTGAAAAATAAATAAAAGATTTGATTGTTACTTAAATATTTTCTTCTATGTTTTATTATTTTCCTCTATTTCTCAACATAAACATACAATCCATGCACAAAAAAACATATACAACAGTCATATAATATCCATTCGGCAAATAACAAGATGCAGTAAAAAGTGAGACCAGAAGATAAGAGTGGCATTGACTTCTAACATGTCTTTTGTTATAAGAAACCATTGACACTTTTACAGAACTCAAAGAAACAGTGGAAGATAAATAAGAGTGAACAAACAAAAAAAGTCCTTGGCTATGTATTTTATAAAGCACAGAGATTATCATATCATGATGAACATGTTCAGGTTGACCAGGGACTTCATTTACCATCTCATCATAGTAGGTCTTCTCCTCAAGATTAGAACCCGAATCTTGTGGAGGTTTATCTCCAAACTCTTCAATTAGTCTTAGTCTTCTGTTGTTTCTACATGGGATTTCGCTAAATCAGAGATATATAAAATGCAGTTTTGTTTTGTTTTTAAATAGTGGCTTGCCAATTCTCATAGTCCAATTCATTTACCTTTCCCTGATTTGTGATCGAAATTGACTTGTAAATGTATGTTTTTTTTTGTACTAAACATCACAATCAGTTCTTTGAACTGAAAAACTGAGTTGTAAATTTATACAACGATGTAGAGCTATTTTTTGGACCGAAGATTGATGTATAGCTTTTGATAATAAGGGTAAAATTAAGGGGTGGCCACCCGAACTCAACTAATATGGACTACCCCAATTATTTGGGGCATCTCTCTCTCTCTTACACACATATTTTTTTTATACCAAAGATTCTAACATTTTGATAAATTATAAACTAAAAATGTTAATGTTAATATTCATCCTAACCAACAAATAATTAATAAAGTACCAATTTGACAAACAAACAATAAATAATATCATTTTGCCCAACAAATAATAAATAGTCGCGTTTTGAACAATATTATCCATCACTCATTAACACTGTCAGTTTTGCTGTCACCTGAGCATGTTGATGTATATGATGGATGACTTTGGTACCTCTTTTCTTGTGGTAAGCATCTATTTATAGGTCTCTAACTCTTGCAAGAGTGATAAGGTCATAAACATGAGCTAATATACATTTGAGGTATAAGATGTAACCATTGGAGTTTATGACTATTAATTAGTAAAAGGAATCCTCTTGCAAGATGTTTGAATTTTTTGTTTTTTTTTTTCGTTTACATTGAATTTTTTGTTTTTGAGAAGATAAGTTTGAAAGATTGAAACATGTCTAGACGATTATTTTAAAAACAAGTTTAGATAGAAAATAAGAGAACTAAATATGAATCTAATATAAAACATATAAAATGTGTTCATTGCGATAACTTATTCAATTCATTGAAATTAAAGTTGTACCGTGGATAAAAAACATTTTCTATTCATTTTTTAAAATAATAAAATATTTAGTTAAATAAATTTAATGGATGAAACTGATTGATACCTTTATAAATAAATAACCATGCAAATGTGATGCAAATGTGTAAACTTTGAATAAAAAAGATCTAAAATTTTCAGGAGAATTGAAGAAAATTATTCTGTTAAAATTTGATTGGTAAAAACAAACTAAATCATAGAACTAATACTCTGTGAATACAAAATTTACAGCGTAATAAAAAATTAATCGGATCCTTGTCACCGCTAAATTTTTAATTTTTTTGGACTGAAAAAGCTAAATTTTTAATTGAACTTTTAATTTCTCCAATTTTCTCTAAAATGTATTATTTGATATTTTTGTTATTTGGATAACAGAAAATTATTGGGTCATCTGATTCTTTTTCATTAAAAAGAAAGTATGTATGATCTATTAAAATGTTAATGCAAAAGCCATAATCTATTCTTCTGTCCTTTTGCGGATATCTGAAGAAATTGGAAGTTGTGGAACGATGCAGAAAATATTAGGCATGAACAAATCAATCGAAAAATGTTCCATAAATTTTTGCTTCTCACTCGTGAGGGTTTCTCACATATTACATCTTTTTTTTATAAATGAACTCACCTATTTCATCCCAGCAATAGATAAATAAACAGAGTCTATCTATTAATTTTTAATCAATCCAAGCGAGATTTTAAACATAGCCTATCACTATTGACCAAAAAAATGAACATTGCCCATCTATTAATTTTTAATCAACCCAAGCATCACACCTATTTGCTACTACAATTTTTAATACCTGATGTCAATAAACAGGGTCGAACTTGTCAATGATCAATAATAAATAAAGTATATAAAAACTAAGAAAGCAGCCGCCCCTATCAAGCATAAATAAAAAGTAAGCCAAAATAAATAGTACTTCCTCCGTTCCCAAATATAAGATCACTTTCCTAATTTTATCAGATTAAAGATGCTTGTTAAGGTAATTATTAGTACATGATATTACTAATATACCCTAATTATATATATTTATTTTTCACTCTCCCTTTTTTGCATGTTTATTATAGATAAACATTATTAGTTTTTGTTTTAAGAAAAATTAGAAAGTTACTTATATTTCGGAATAAATTGAAATTCGAAAATGATATTATATTTAATAACCGGAAGTATATCAAAATTCAAAAGGAGGAAAAAAATAAAAAAAGAAGTGAAGTATTGAACGCGCAATATGTTTGTCATTTCTTTCAAGTAAAACAAAACTTCATTTCCCCCAATCAATTGTAATCAAAGTATCTTACCCCGCATTCCATTGAAAATGAGAGAATAACAATTAAGTTCATTGAAAAACGAGAGAATAACAATTAAGTTCCTATTAAAAATAAAATCCTTAAAACATTAAATTAAATGTATCATTGACTTATCAATAACATTTAAGTTGTCAATAATAAATCGAGGTGCATTCACAACCAAGGCTGTCAAACTCGTGAGTTTAAGTAAACTCATGGAGATAAGGTAAACTCGGATCGATAGACTCGTATCGTAAACTCGTAAGAGTTTACATTTATAAAAAAAATGTATTTTTTTTATATAATTAAATAATTAATACAAAAAATAATAATAAATTGACTTAAATTTATTTTAAATACAGATAGTAGATTTAAATATATCAATATTCATATTATATTAATCTCAACAGATAAATTTCTATGAAATTTATATTTAAATTCATTGAATTTTGACAATTAAAAATAATTAAAATGAGTTTAATAGTAAGTTAACACAATTTCTGTAAGGTAGAAACGTAAAAACGGTGAATTCACAATGTAAACACGTAAGTTTCTACCGAATTTTCAAAGACTGAAAATTTAGGTGACTCGTGACACGTTTTGTTTAGGTAGTGTCGTAAAAACGGTAAAAACGAAGAGTCAACTCGCGAGTTTGACAACAATGTTCACAACTCTCAACACAGTTCAATTTAATATCACTCATGATCTAAGGATTTCAATGTACTTTCATAATTTTTTAGAATTCAATAGTAAATAACCCGTTTTCTTGGGACCTATTTGTAATTTTTTAAAAACACTTAATAAGGGATTTATTCAAATCAAGAATTGTTGGCAATAGTAAATTATCTCATCCAGTCCTAATTATAAGATTTAGTTGACTTTTTTTGGAGGAAACTAAGAAAGTAAATTAGATCCATAAATATTAATATCCACAAAATGTAATTAGATTATGTGATAGAATATAAGTAAAATAATTTACTTTTGAGGAAAAAAGGCAAATATAAACAATTTAAAATAGTGTATTTTATACCTTTAATCCCAATTTTGGGAAAAAGACAAATAGAATCCTCTAAATATGTAAAAGGACAATTAAAGTCGCTAAATTTTCAAAATTACAACAAAGTACACTAAATTAATGGAAATTGAGATGTTGTTGTGGTTAATGAAGATGTTGTTGTGATTAATTGCTACGCTCTAGTTGTTAATGTGGATGGTGCAATAGTTAAAATCAATGTTGCTAATGGGATGTTGCAGTGGTTAATTTAATGTCTGTGACTTTAGTTGTTCTTTTGGAAATTTAGCGACCTTTATTGTTCTTTTACATATTCAGATGATTTATTTGTCTTTTCCCCCTTAATTTTTCAAAAAAGTCAATTGATTATAATTAAGAGATGAGGTAGTACCATACAATTTTAAAAAAGTGTCTCACCGTGTCTGATCCAAGGAAGTGGAGGAACAACATTGAATATTCACAATTTTGAGTCAGCACTAAAATGGAGTCCTATTTTTTCTTGCTTCCCCACCAGACCTCAATGAATATTTCACTTTCACCTGTAAAAATGCAAATTTTACTACGTATAGATTAATGAACTCATCCCAGTTTTACGTATATAAACTGATCCGATGATCTCCTACACTTCATAAGAGGAGGGAACCAACCATGAATACTATTATTGAGTGTTTTATTATGGCATTTACATGTGCAGTTTGGAGTGGTGCGTATTGCTCTAAAACTTGTGGCTTTCCAGCAATTTACAACTTTGGGGACTCAAATTCAGATACTGGAGCTGGATATGCAGCATTCACAGGAGTTCATCCTCCTAATGGCCAAACCTTCTTTGGAAATCTATCAGGGAGGCTTTGCGATGGTCGACTTATTATTGATTTTATCGGTAAGTACTAAAGCAGAGCATGCCATGTTTTCACTCACACTCTTGATTCAGATTTATTTATTTTTCTCTTTGGTACTCAAAATTTTGCCTTATTTAATGGGGTGTTCTGATTCTTTCTATGTTTGAAGATATTGGATGGTTAATTATATAGCTAAATATAGATAAATTTCTTACTTGTGTTTCCTTGACATTTCTGTGCAGCTGAAGAACTGAAGCTACCATACTTGAGTGCATATTTAAACTCTCTTGGATCAAGTTATCAAAATGGTGCAAACCTTGCAGTAGGAGGAGCATCCATCCGTTCTGGTGGTTTCAGTCCATTTGATTTGGGCCTTCAGATTTCTCAATTCAAACAGTTCAAGCACTCCGCAACTATTCTGTACAATCATATTTCAAGAAATGGTTAGTTTTGTATATTGTGTTTTTTTTTTAGTATCTAGAATTTATAATAGTTTCCTCCCATATTATCTCTTTAGAGTAAATTGTGTAAGTAAATTGTGTATGACTGTGAGAAATAAAACTTCATAATTATTTCAGGGACAGAATCAACTTTTAAAGATCATCTTCCAAGACCAGATGAATTCTCTAAGGCCTTGTACACATTTGATATTGGTCAAAATGATCTTGGTTATGGTTTTCAAAATGGCTCAGAGGAGCAAGTTCGATCATCAATACCTAATATATTAAAAATTTTCTTTCAAGCTGTGCTGGTAAGTAATCAATAGTAGCATCAGTAGTGAGGTGTTGAGAACAATAACTAATTGAGAGATTTTGGCATTAGTGACCATGTCCTAAGAACTAAACTTGTGATTTGATTTTCAGCAATTATACAATGAAGGAGCTAGATTCTTTTGGATCCATAACACAGGCCCCATTGGGTGCATACCTAATGGTATCATAAATTACAAGTCAAAGTCAAGCATCTTGGATGAAAATGGGTGTATTAAATCCCATAATGAGATTGCGCAGGAATTTAACAGACAACTTAAAGAACAAGTATCTAAACTCAAGAAAAAACTTCTACTTGCCAAATTTATATACATTGATGTTTATACGGCCAAATACCAACTAATCAGTGACGCAGAGAAACAAGGTGACCCTCAAGCTTTGAGGCTAAGACCAACACATTTTAATTATATTGACAACAACCTAATGTTTACACTTTGTTTGGTGGCAGGTTTTTTGAGTCCATTGTTACCTTGTTGTAGAAGTCTGAACTGTGGGACACAAGTCACAGAAAATGGAACAATTTATGGGAAATCCTGCACTAATCCATCTCAACACATTAGTTGGGACGGTATACACTATTCACAAGCAGCAAATTTATGGGTTGCTGAACGCATTCTCACGTGTTCCTTTTCAGATCTAGTAATTCCAATTAAGAAAGCTTGCTTCTAACTCTTACCATAAGAGGATTATAGTTTTCTTTTGTGATACAAAAATCTGTTGATAAGAATAAGAATGAAGATTGTTGTTATCTTGAAGAAAACACTATCATACAATCATCTAACTCTAGATGAACTATCCCTCATTTGAGGTGATTTACCTTGTCAACCCTATCTCTAGGAATGAGTTAAGAGATCCAATTTATCATCTCCCTCATGTGGCGTGGATTAAACACTATGAAATTTGAAAAAAGAACCCCTTCTATGTAGAACCGTATTAAGTATAAGTAACATTTCATGATTAACTAACTAATCTAACACTCCAACACGTATGCCCCATCAAGTTGACACTTCTTAGACGACTAATGAAAGTACTGACTTACTAATACAAATAATGAATTTAGTGAAGTGAGTTGAATTAAACCATGATTTCTTCTACTACATTCTTCTTTGTCAATTTTTAATTTAATCTCTTGGATACTTCCATTGTAATGAACCTGGAAATATTTCTTCAACATCAAAATCATGTCTTCTCTTTATATTTGCGTGCAATGCCATTCTCCCAAGACATCTTACAAAGTTCATTGGCTTCAAATAATTTATTCGTCTAAGCTGGTCAGTATGATTTGTGTAGTTCCAACTTACAAAGTAATTCTCGTGATTATTATGGTGAACAAAACTCAGGCCCTCCAAAATGTAGAATGTAGTCTATGAGGGGCTGTGTGAAGCATTTCTTCAAACATTTTATGGGTATGCCAAAGTAATCATGGAGTTGATAAAATTAGCAACATTATGCCAATATATTAGGGGTTCATAATATAGAATCTGGATTTAATAAAAAAAATAGAAACACATAACCGTATGATGACATAACAAGAAAACCATAAAACTATTGCTTTATTATGCCAGCCCTTGAAACATGGTCTTAGAAGAATGCCTAGATTCTTGAATTAGGTGTTTAAAAGAAAAATCTTGGAACTGAAAGGTTTTGATTGCCCATTAGATGCTTATATCATTTTGGGAAGGACAAAACTAAAGCGGGTAGGGTGGACAACCCATGTAATCATGTCGTTTCCAAAATATACCTAATAAACATACTTTTTAAATTTCAAATACATTTTAGATTATATAATTTTACAGCTTAAAATGTTTCAAAATAAGTCTAATGCTTATGTTACATGTCTTAGCAAATATTCATGTGTTAATTCTAAAATGGGTAAATCAAGATTGAAGAATAGGGGACTATTGTTAATTACTCACCTGTACAAATAAGATTATAAGGACAATATATTTATCATATGCTATATATACACACATCAATATATAATTGTAATAACATATTAACATGTAATATAATATATAGTACTAGTTAAAAAATATATACATATAATATATTACTCCCTCCGGTCCTAAATATAAGACCTAATTGACTTTTTTGAAAAATCTTAAAAAAAAGCAAAATAAGTTAATTATAAATTGATTTACCTAATTTTTTCCCTTGAACTAGTTTATTTTACTTATAAACCAATGGATAATCTAAAAATATATCAAATATGTCATGATTTAATAGACTATTTTGCAACATTAACTTCTAAAAAAAAGTCATCTAAGTCTTATATTTAGGACCGAAGGTAGTATTATTTATTTTGTGGGTAGGGCTAAATGGGCAAGGAGACATATACCTTTGTCCCAACTGCTAGCAAACATGTCTTGCCCAAATATGCTCATTCTTCATTGGGCATATCTTTTTCGATGGGATTCTTATGTCAAGGATGGTGCCTTGGACAGCTATACCACATGAACACGCCTAATAGCAAATTAGCAATATACTTCCTCCGTTTCTAAATACTCCATCCGGTCCTAAATATAAGACTTAGTTAACTTTTTTGAAAAATCCTAAAAAAAGCAAAATAAGTTAATCATAAATTGATTTACCTAATTTTTTCTCTTACACTAGTTTATTTTACGTATAAGTTAATGAATAATCTAAAAAGATATCAAATATGCCATGATTTAATAACCTATTTTGCAAACTTAATCTCTCCAACAAAAAGTCAATTAGGTCCTATATTTAGGACCGGAGGTAGTACTACATAAGATAACTTTGGGGAAGTGGATAACTTCCTAAATATAAGATCACTTCCTATTTTATCTCAAGTTTTGCCCAAACTACCCTTATACTCCCTCTTTTCATTGAAAACCCCTCCTCCTTTTAAACTAAAGTGATTGAGGGGATTTTGGGAAGATCATGTAATTTTATTGTCTTCCTTAATCTCCCCAAATTAACTTAAGTGATCTTATATTTAGTAACGGATGAAGTATAACACAATAAGTTGTTAGATAAATATTTTGATTTGGTCAACGCAAATGTAATTCTAATATTTGAACACGTGTCACGCTTTTCATTGGAGCTTGTTTCTATATATTTGTAACCTTGCATCTAAATTACGAAAAGAAAATAAACGATTTGATTGTTTACTTAGACATTTTCTTCTATTTCTCAACATTCATATCATATCCATTTGACTAATTACAATTATATCGATTTAACTAATAACAAGCTACAGCCAAAAATGGGTGTTAAGGACCCAAAGTCGAGACCTTGACTTCTAACTTGTTTCTTGGTTACAAGAAAAACCATTGAAGCTTTTTCAGAACTCAAAGAAACAGTGGAGAAGAGTGAAAAAAAAACTCCATAGCTATTTTTTAAGCAGCAGAGATTATCATATCACGATGAACATGTTCCAGTTGGCTGCGGATTTAATTCACCTTCTAGGCATGGTCGGTCTTCTCCTTAAGATTCGAACCTCTGAATCTTGTGCAGGTTTATCATCAAACCATTCAATTAGTCTTCCTTTTCTGTTGTTTCTACATGGGTTTTTGCTTATCTAGGGATAGATTACAGTTTTGTTTTCTGTTTTTGAATGATGGCTTGCTAATTATTCTCATAGTCCTATTAATTTACCTTTTCCTGATTAGTGATCGAAATTGAGTTATAAATTTATGGATTGATGTATAGCTATTGATAACTGAGAAGTGTAAAATTAAGGGGTGGCCCCCAACTTAGCTGCTCTGGACTACCAATTATTTGGAGGTAGTTCTGATATATGAGTGTGTATATACACACACATACATATGTATTTATATGTATATAGTATTTGTTTTTTAAGAACGATTTTTCTTATATTTGGGATTTTAAAACCGTCCTGTGTTTTTCCATTTAAAGTTGTATTTAATTGAAAAATGATAAAAAAATTATCAATATATTACAATTTCTTTTCCCCAATATATCAATCGGGTAGACGAAAGGATAGGCGAGGGAAGGGCAGCCAATACAACTCCACTAAAATTAAGCGGTTTATGTGTTATTTAGTTGTTGAAGAAAATGTTGAATACCAAAAAAATTTCCAATGTATGACTGGCTAGCTCTAAGAGCTATTGGTTGACTATTAGTTTATGTCTCATCACATTTATCAAAAAATAAAAGAAAAAAATGTTCATAAAGATATCCCGCTCTTGAAACTGCATACACTATTACTGTTAGAGTCCTATCGCTTATAATAATAATATGCATATCATAAATTAGATTGTTGAGGCTGTAAACATTGGATTATGTGCTATGTAACTAGGTCGCAAATGAAGGAAATAATCACGATTAGATCCCCAAAAGTCATTAAATTACATTGAAGTTAATAATCTGGGTGATATTAAATGGTAATTTATTGACAACTCTTTTAAATTTAGTTGTTATTGACAACTTAAGATTTACAGCCAAATTGTACTTTGTTCCATAGTACATATATCATGTACTCCCTCCAGTTCTATTTATAAGTCGCAAACCGCTCAAATTGTACATACCAAGAAATGAAGGTTAATGGAAGTTGAATCATTAAATTGGTCTTATTTTTTTTGTCTTTTCCATTTTTACCCCTCTCACATTTATTACTATGACCCACTACCTTTTTCATCTTCTCTCCTTTTTCATCTTCTCTCTCTTCTCATCTTCCAATGTTCATTTTCCAATGCTAAGGGTATATTGGGAAAATTTTAATGAATGGGTTAGTTAATGTTAGTTGGTGACTTATATTAAGGACCAAAATTTAGAGGCGGTTGGCGACTTATAATATAAGGACCGGAGGGAGTATATCCTAAACAGTGTAACTTTTTATCCGTAGAGCTGCATTGAGTTGTCAAATAATTTAATGACTTTTGGGGATTTGAATATAATTAATTCCTATATTTGAGTCTTGATTGTAATTTTGCCCTTTTCTATTAATAAAGTGTTATGCAATCCTGTGAATTTTTGAGGATTTTTTTTTGGCCAAAGTGAATTTTGAGGATGGTAATAAGCAACATAATATTTAGATTTAGTATTCTTATCACTGTTTAATAATCCTCATGGGCTTTTCTGCTTGTGCTATTCGTGCATACTAGTATTGTTTACTTGCACTATTGAAATGACATTTTTATCCTTTATTAGATGGTAAGTCCCTTTGAACCAGTATATATACAGATGAGAGTGATGTATCCACTTGATTTGTATAGCTTATTACTGAGTACATCTTTGCTCAATTGGACAACTTAGATTTATGCATTTGATTTGTTCCACTTAAATTAAGAGGTTTCAGTCTAATGTGAGCCATATTATAACTAAGTTAAGGGTCATATTTGCCTAGAAGCATTCACCAAGATAACATTGCCCATCAAATTCTTTCGCTTCCTCTTCTTCTTAACACTATCCACCCAAATCTTACGCGTATCATCATGATGCTCGATTTGCAGAGTATCAACCACCCCCAAATTTTTGAAATCAGTGGAAACAACGGCAAAACCCAATTGGGAATGAGGGAAAAAGATGGAATCTTAGAGAAAAATTGTACATGTTTGTATTTGTTGGAGAAATCCTACTTGGAAAAATAGAATCTTGTGGGATTTGTTAAGTAAAGAGTTTGATGGATATTAACTTGAAATGATTTAAAAAATTGCCTTACAATAACTTCAATGAAACACAAACAAAAAACCTAGCGATTGGTTTAGAAGAAAACAATTGGTTGAACAAAAGGGAGGGTAGGAGGTGATGGGGCTGGACTTAGGTGATGACTTGTCCCATTTGTGCTGAATAAATTAAGCAAATAGTCAAATTTTATTCTAGCTAACGGTGTGACAGCAACATTAATCCATTTTAAAAACTTCCCGTGTAACATTGCTTTTCAAGAAACTTGTAGGGCAACATTGATCCTTCCTAAATACTTTCTGGGCAAATATGACCACACACACTGAGAGCTTTTGATAGATAAATTTTAATGACCTATGTTGTCTTTTCATACATATAATGATTCCTTACCTAAAAATTATTGTTTTACTTCACTTGATCCAGGAATTTCACTCAAAACTCAGGAACTCTATGTTATTGTTTTCATCACTCGATATCTTGACTTGTTCATATTCTACATTTCCATCTACAACACTGTAATGAAGCTTATTTTCATTGGAAGCTCAATTTGCATAGTCTGCTACATGAGGCACCATAAAGTTTTGAAGCACACATACAACAAAGATCTAGATACTTTCAGGCATTATGTTCTTGTTTTGGCGTGCTTCTTGCTAGCCATTTTGATACACCTAGAGTTCACTGTAATAGAGGTTAGAAGTTTATTCTACAAGAAATTCTTGGGTGAACCTGGTGCACTAGCACATTTGTGGTATGACCATTAAAACTTGACATGTCAATTAAAATTAATCCTAATCATCCTGTTGATGTGGCTTAATGTTAAATTAAAAACTTCTCTAAAATAAAATTATAATTTCCCCATCTTCTCCAACTGCATCTCCCTTTTCATGGGAAAAAAAACTAAATCTCTAATGTTCATCAAAGAGAACCCAGTCTCCCCTCAAACCGGCCATCGAAAAACATGAATGAAGGAAAAGAGAAGTCATTTACTACAACCAACCATTTTTTAAATAAAAAACATGAAGAAGAAGAAGAAGGAGATCTGCAATACTGTACGAACATGAAGAAGAAGAAGGAGAAGGAGAAATCAACCAAGAATATGAATCAGATTTGGGATTTTCATACAAAGGAGTTTCTCTACAGGGAAGAAGATTTTTCACGGAACTACCGATCTGGGATTTTAGATTTGGGGGAGTTTGTGTTCTATTTGTCGAAGGAATCATGGGATTAGGTCAAAGAAGGGAGAAAATATAAATTATTTGGAAAGTATTTTTAATTTAATATTAAGCCACATCAGCAGAATGATTAGGATTACTTTTAATTGTTATGTCAAGTTTTAATAGGTCAGACCACAAATGTGCTGGTGCACTAGGTTTACCCAAGAATTTCTCTTATTCTACATTATTGTGCGCATCAAGTAGGCTTAGCTGACTCATCATAAAATGCAACTAATTTCACAGAACCTAGCCAGCCAACAATTCATAATGACTTAATTAGATGGAATTGACTATATAGATACTGAAATTGTTTTTGACTTTTCCCAATTTTTTTGTGACTATGTGCTTCAAAGACATTAAAAGCAATTAAATGAAGTTGCACAAATTGCGGTGCTAAAAATTGGCTAGTTTAACCAGTCATGTGCAAAGTCCAGAAAAATGTTTTCATTTCGTGTTGGCCCAATGAAAAAGAATCAAAATATTGTCCTATAGACAACAAATATATTTAAATTTTATAACAAACCCATCATTCAATTTTAATATGGTGAATAAACTTTTGTCACTTGCTGTTCAAAATCCCCAAGTCCCCCATGTAAAAGAATCAAAATATTGTCATATAGACACCAAATATATTTGAATTCCATTTTTCTCTCATACAGCGGCAATATGGCACAAGATACTCTATCTATTTATTTCCTTCTAATATTTCTTTGTGTATATTTGAAGAGCTGACTTGACTCAACGGTAAGTCCCCATCAAGTGCAGACTAGAACTAGGTTAACCCTTATTTGCTTGTATTTATGATGCTTGGTTTTAATATCTGAAGATTACCTGTTTTTCTCTGTTATAGGTATTGTGGGCATTTTCAATATATCTTGAAGCAGTAGCTGTTCTGCCTCAATTAGTTTTACAGCAGAGGTTAAAGAAAATTGACAATCTCACTGGACTACTCGTATTCCTTCTTGGGTAAGTGATGTCTTTTTTTATTCTTGTGAATGGGCTTGGATTAAATGCTAAATTCTACACGAGAAAGCATAGTTATGAAAAACATTTCAGTAGTAAATTATCCCCCTCTAAATTTGCAATCAAAACCTTTTATTTCAGTGCCTCAGCAAGAAAATAAAAATGCCCTTCCAGTAACAGTTCAAGGGTTTCAGTTGTGAACAATATTATGAAGAGTTGAGCTTTTGATCGCTATGAGGCTTTTTTTTATTAGAAATGGTTATGAGGCTTTGATTCAAGTGAATGTTTAGTTCATTTCATATTTCACTGTATTCAATAGAATACTCTTTAATTTTAAATACGGTAAATGTGCAAAAATGGGTCCAAACTATTACGTCAGGAGCACATAGGGTTAACAAGTATTTTTGGGCTCAATTCTGGGACTGAAGAATAAATATTAGTGCAATATAGGGAACGCCGTTTATGTTGACCGACGTTGACCGTTAAAAGCTGACGTGGCGGGGGAATTGATTTTTTTTTTCTGCTGACATGGCACGCTACATAAGCGCGACACGTCAGCAGAAAAGTGCCACATAAGTGCCCCACGTCAGCAAAATTGCCACATAAGAACGCCATGTCAGCAAAAAAGTCACGTAAGCATGCCACGTCAACAAAAAATTCATTTCCCGCGTCACGTCAGCGTTTAACGGTCAACGTCAGTCAACATAAACGGCGTTCCCTATATTACATCAATATTTATTCTTCAGTCCTAAAATTGATCCCGAAAATACTTGTTACCCTATGTGCTCCTAGCGTAATAGTTTGGACCCATTTTTGCACCTTTACCCTTTTAAATATAAGACTTATTTAGAAAGTTGAGTTTTTTTGAACTGAAATTTAGGAAGATGAGTTTGTTCCTAGACCTCTTTCTAATTGTTTCCCAACTTTCCTAAATTAAGCTTAAGAATGTAAATATCTATTTTTTTGCCATAAACATGTATATCAATAATAAACAAACAAGAGATGAATGATAAAAGTCAGTAGTCAAGACAAATTAATAATATCATGTGATAATAACTGTATTAGCTAACATCCTTAATTTAATTAAATTAGGTAAATAAATCTTATATTTAGATCTGAAAAAGCATCATTGTTTTATGTGCTTTAATTTTGAGCAAAATTAATACTTTCTGAGTTTCATATAAGTATGAAATCTTGGGCTTAAGGCCTCTAATGTGCCTAGCTCCCTCTATTTTTTTTTGTAACGCTCAAGCTTATGTAATATATTTTTCCTTTGAACAGTAGATTTTATATAAATTGAATGAACTTTTGATATCTTATAATCTTTAAAGGGTGCAATTTCGATTTTTTATGCTTCTTAAAATAACAAATTGTAATTGTACGATTTCATAATATTTTATTTTTTTGATAAATCGTATGAAAATATAAAATGCATCATTTTATGGCTATAAGATATATATTAAAAAACATCAGTTATTTTACGTATGATTTACTAATATATCAAATATGAAAACAAAATATATACATCTAAGAAAGCTAGAAGTTAGGACAACACAAAGGCAAAAGAGGGGGGGCACTTTAGAGGTTTCATCAAGCCCTAAAATCATATTACAGAATATTCATCTGGTCTTATTTCTAAGTCATCTCTAATATACATGTTTCACATAAATAAGGATCGGAAAACTTTAAGCCCCATTACTTTTCTATGAAAATCTAACAAATTTCTAACTCTACCTATGTTTAATATTCTATATTCCACGTGAAAAGAAAGTAAACATATAATAAATGAAGAATAATTTATACACTCACATGCAATAATTAATGAGGTTAGTGTTATACACGCGTACATACATAACATGATAACAACAACAACAAAACCTTTTTCTAGTGGGGTCATTTTATATATATATATATATATATATATATATATATATATATATATATATATATATATATATATATATATATATATATATTCATCAATGAGTTTTGACTGAATCTGAGAAACAAGAGGATGTTGAAATCTTAAATTGCCGATCCTATAGCTTCAATTAAGTTTTGTTTTTTTAACGTGACTTGGTTTTCTAATGGAGATTATTACTTCACAACATGGTATATCTTCATTATGATGTGATAACATTTACTCGTTAATGTTCTTACAGTGCATATCGGGCTCTATACATCCTCAATTGGATATATCGCTACTTCACTGAGATTCACATGATTCGATGGATATGTAAGCATGATAATATTTTTCCCTCAGCTTATGAAGTGTGTAGTTTTATTTTCCATTGTTACTGATAATATGTTTTTGAACATTACATATACAGCTGTGATCTCAGGCATAGTTCAGACTACACTTTATGCAGATCTTTTCTACATCTTCATGAAGACCTGGCACAGCAAAGCAGAGATGCATGAAGCACTAACTGTTTAATGTTTTTACAGGACATGTGCTAGTGTATTTTTAACCTCATGCGAGTTTTTATGCCTTATATACACCTTTGACGTTTGGTGATATAACATGGAAATATCGTATGTATTCAAATAATTCCAATGCGAAACTTTTTTAATATCGCTAAAATCACATACTATTTCTTTATTTTCAACGACTACAAATACCTCTTTGTTAAAATTACACGTTATTTCTTTATTTTCAACACCTATATAAAATACTTCCTTCGATTTTGTTGTTACATAAGTTTTCTTATTTATACTCCTTTGTTTAGAGTATATATTTATGATTTCTTAATTTCAATGGAAGTCCATATATGGTTGATAAATATTGCATATGATTGTATAATTTGAGATCTTCGCACCACAAGCGCATTGATTGCGGCAAATAATAAAGTGATAAAGCGATAAAAAATATCGTTCCCACAAGGTCTGAGTTACAAGTTCAATCAAACATAAGACTTATTGATTCAATTAAGTTGAGCAAAAACATAAAGTGATTTGCTGATCACGCACTACCACAGATTACCCCTTTTACATGCGCTTATTTTGGGCTCTACATGCGCTTTATAAGCGCATGAAGAGGGGGGCGCTTGTAAAGGCTCTACATGCGCTTTTAAAAAGCGCATGTAGAGAGGTACCTCTACATGCGCTTAAAGCGCATGTATAGTGTATACCTCTACATGCGCTTAAAGCGCATGTAGAGGTATATACCTCTCTACATGCGCTTAAAGCGCATGTAGAGGTATACACTATACATGCGCTTTAAGCGCATGTAGAGATGCATATACCTCTACATGCGCTTTAAGCGCATGTATAGTGTATACCTCTACATGCGCTTTAAGCGCATGTACAGCTATATTTTTTTTTAATATAATATTCATTTTACATCTGCCACCTGTATTACTTCGTGACATTACTTCAACAAGCAATATTCTTCATACTATGTAGGCCTTCAAAATCAGTAAGGACATGTTAGCCAACTAAAAGAATTCACATGCTTTTCATGTTTCCTTCTTGATTTTCTTTAAACAAGACACAAAGCACTACCACTCAGCAGTAATAAGTACATATGAGTTATCAATTTCATTTGTTAATGCTACATGCAAACACACATTTCATTCTAACTACACATTTACCATAACAAATAATTCAGCCATACTTCAAAGTCCAATTAATCACAATTAGAGAAATACCAAGGAATTGCAAAACCATTCCTTGAATTTCGCACACATGTACACTATTTAAAGAATATAAATTCATTGGCAACCCATATCCCACCAACCATGCCAAGAGAAAACAAAGCTAAAGAGAACAAATAAAATTATTAAACATAGCCAAAGGATACTTGAAGCAATTAATCATAAGCCGATACTAACTATCACATAAGAATAGGTTAGACTCCAACATCAACTTCAAAAGATACAACTTTATTCACTACCATGTTATAAATTAACACACACTTCACACAACATATCACTCTCATTTATCCATTTGTTTGTTATACTTCATTTGGGCAAAATAGAATCATCCTATTATAAAATAAGAGACTGATACAACTCAAAAAAACTATAATTTTCAAATCAAGCTTAACAAGTGTATCTCAATAAATCTTCTTTGTTTTATTTCTACATGATATTAAATATTACACTTAGCAATGATCAAAAGACGTAAACTACACATTACTTTTATTCCAAACTTACTTTGAAGATATGCAAGGATATAAAATTTCTTTGAAAGGCAAGAGAAATCACTATCACAAAATCTTCAACTAATAAACTTCAAACAAACTGTACAAACACAAAACAATTAAGCAACACTTTAAAAGAACATTATTACTAAACTCTAACCAACATTATTACTATTATTATAAAAGGGACGGAAGATAGTAGCTATACAAATAGTGCTCCTACAAAGTCCTTAAATGGCCTTACTAGTTAAGTTTTGACTCCTCTAACCAAAACATGGCCTAACGAGGTCTTATTTGTTTTTTTCTCTTTTACTTCAATTATTGTCAAATGTAAGATATTTTACCAAACAAAAAGATTATGGCGATAAAAGAGACAAACCACTGGTCTAATCTTCTTGATGAGGCTGTATGTGAGCAGAGTAGGAAACTTCACGAGCATGTTTCCAATTGAATTAAAACATTGTATCTTATTCATTCTTGGAAACAAACTTTTACCGTCATGCTCCAAGCTCTAAGCTTTAAGATATGAATTAAAGGCGTAGGAAGAAGTGTGGATGCCCAAACTCCTTGTTAAGACTTTTGCTGACAGCCATATAAGCTTTTTCACCACCAATCACCATATAGCTTCTTAAAGTCTGCTCTAACACATTCTAGAAATAGAACAGCTATAATACACTTCAGCAAGTTATGCCACATGAACAATTCAGCACACCACAAGAAATACATTTTTCATATTTGCATTACATGCCACTATAGCACATCAAATTAAATTAAATAAGAAGAGGCAAGTACCCACTTAGCTTTCTTATCTTTGTGAATGGTACTTCTTGGGGAGAAACAGAGCAGCATACAGGGTCAATCTCCCTTGTTCTTCCTAAAACACACAGCAAAACTTTATTTAACATCATTAATCATGATACACTAAAAAGGAAAAGGAATGGTCTTGAATACAACTCCCTCGTTTCTAGAATAATGGCAATATCCATAATATAGGATAGAAATGGTTCACCTAGACCTTTACTTACAGTAAAGGCTGACTCTCATATTATATGGATATAATTACATGCAGTATCCAGGTATGTAAATCAATTCCTGCATAAAGAACTATCAATTGAACAGTGTGACCAGCCAAAATATATCCGTTCAAGAGAGAAAGCAGTCAAAATATAAGCATAAGTAAACAAACTAACAAAAGGTTAATGTGATGGTGTCCAGAACTAATGGCAAATGTATAATAGTCGGGCATGCAATATAACTAAATGAAATAGTTGAAGTAAATTGGGCCAAGGTTGATCAATATTTTAAGGATGAAACACTTCTAATCAGCCAAGTAATATTTGCTCTTGATTATCTTTTACACCATGAAGCATGAACTATAATTGTATATAGTTCAACAAGCAGTATCTTTAACAAACAGCAAGGGAACATGTAAATATAAAATATCATTCTTTTCATAATTTTTATCAATATTGACCATTTGTAAATAAACTAGAATCATATAAGCTGCAGAAACAGTGATGTATACCATGAATTTCCATAAAAAAACATTGAGCACAACAGAAACACGTAGGCATTTACTATGCAGCACACAACAAAGAAACCATAAAGTTTAATTTTGCATAATTATTTCTCTTGGTGATATAAGACCATACTTTATAAATGCTGTGAGAGCATAAGTTGCTGCAGACCAGCACTACAAAAGGCAACGAGTGAGAGCAAAGGTCCATGAAAGTTGTTTCATTGACATCCATTTTTGTGATCAATATCCTCTAAGACTTTCCACCAAAGCATGTTGCTTCTTACAAATTCTTGCTGTAAGTGGGAAAGAAGGAACGAAACAAGAACTTTAAACCAAAAACTTCTAATACCTTCTAAGGATGACAAGTGGGAAAGCTGGAAAGAAGTCAAGAACTAAAAAGAAATAAAACAATTTTGTTGTAAGATGCCCCGAAAACAAGAACTTAATTATTGAAACGAATTAGGAAGGCTTGAGGCAGTATTTTTTGATCACTGTAACTAGCAAAATGAACAAATTTCAGAACTTTAAGATCAAAAGTCCTATTCCCATATAACAGATCTGAAAACAATTCCTCCCATCGCTAACCAAAATGGAGGCATAAACCTTTGGGCGAGCAAGGTGATTTAGAGACGTTGATTTGATAGATGGCGCAATCTATATAGTAATTTCAGGTGAATAATTAACGGAACAGTAAAAAAATGAAAGGAAACCAGAATGAACAAAGCAATCTCACCAGTTTTGCGAGAAGAAAAAACCCTAGGGATTGGTGATAGCAGCCCCAATGATTCTGGGGTAGAAGTGCCGCCGCGTCGCCGCTTCAGCTCGCCGTCGCCGCCGCCGAGTTCAGAGAAGAAAGAAGTTAGGGTTTGTGGGAGGGGGGTGGCCGACATTTTTTCTTATGGGAGGGGGTGATGTTTGCTTAGTGTGTGTATATGTATGTGTGGTATGGTGTATATGTATGTGTGGTATGGTGATGGGGAAAATTCTAATTAATTACCCCATTCATTCACTCTTAATTATATTTCTAACCTAAAAGTTTGTATATATTCCTATATTCTTCCTTTCCATCATAATATTATTTAGATTTAAAAATGTTTTTCATGTAAGTCTCTATCCCTAATCAATTCTTTTAATTATATTTTTCTTTAAATTCCAAAAATAACTATATTTATAAATTCCATTTTAAACCCACCCTTTATATGCGCTTAAAGCGCATGTAAAGGGTGTTTCTACCTTTACATGCGCTTTAAGCGCATGTAGAGGTAGAAACACCCTTTACATGCGCTTTAAGCGCATGTAAAGGGTGTTTCTACCTCTACATCCGCTTAAAGCGCATGTACAGGGTGTTTCACCAATTTCATAGCACCCAAAAGTGGTAATGGAGCCTTGAAACACTAAGTCCACAAGCAGGAACACCTTATGAGGTCTGAGGACGACCTCTTATGCATGACTCCATGTTTTGCACTTCAGTAGTGCCTTTACATGCGCTTAAAGCGCATGTAAAGGGTGTTTGAACATTTTCATAGCACCCAAAAGTGGTAATGGAGCTTTTAAACACTAATTCCACAAGTAGGAACACCTTATGAGGTCTGAGGAGGACCTCTTATGTATGAATCCATGTTTTGCATTTCAGTAGTGCCTTTACATGCGCTTTAAGCGCATGTAAAGGGTGTTTCACCACCCAAAAGTGGTAATGGAGCCTTGAAAAACTAAGTCTACAAGCAGGGACACCTTATGAGGTCTGAGGAGGACCTCTTATGCATGACTCCATGTTTTGCACTTCAGTAGTGCCTTTACATGCGGTTAAAGCGCATGTAAAGTGTGTTTGTGCCTTTACATGCGCTTAAAGCGCATGTAAAGGGTGTTTCACCACCCAAAAGTGGTAATGGAGCCTTGAAACACTAAGTCTACAAGCAGGGACACCTTATGAGGTCTGAGGAGGACCTCTTATGCATGACTCCATGTTTTGCACTTCAGTGGTGCCTAAAGCGCATGTAAAGGGTGTTTGTGCCTTTACATGCGCTAAAAGCGCATGTAAAGGGTGTTTCACCACCCAAAAGTGGTAATGGAGCCTTGAAACACTAAGTCTACAAGCAGGAACACCTTATGAGGTCTGAGGAGGACCTCTTATGCATGACTCCATGTTTTGCACTTCAGTAGTGCCTTTACATGCGCTTAAAGCGCATGGAAAGGGTGTTTGTGCCTTTACATGCGCTTAAAGCGCATGTAGAGATAAGGCCTCTACATGCGCTTTACGCGCATGTATAGATTCTTACCTGTACATGCTCTTAAAGCGCATGTAAAGGACCCTCTATACATGCGTTTCTTCTAAGCGCATGTAAAGGTGCGCTGGTAGAGGGA
Organism: Mimosa pudica; assembly: GCA_029929735.1. Taxonomy (NCBI): domain Eukaryota; kingdom Viridiplantae; phylum Streptophyta; class Magnoliopsida; order Fabales; family Fabaceae; genus Mimosa; species Mimosa pudica. The sequence goes on along the minus strand of JAKELP010000012.1, from coordinate 4,829,055 downwards.
CAATTTGTAGTAGTGACGTGCCAGACAACGCATGTTCGCACTATTTATTTCTAGAAAATATTTTTCAATTCACCAAGCAGATCACGTGCCAAAAAACACATGTTCAAAGGAAAAATAGGAGTGAAACAGCTTGATCGTGGCAATGTTTCGTGGAACAGAAGGGGGATACGGAGTAGGAAAGTGCTTCTCCACACCTTCAAAGCGATGGTGATGAGCTGCGGGGTTAAATTGCATTGTTAAGCTGTTTCTTAATTTTTTTTATTTCTTTGCCCATAAGATATATAGTTAATGATAAAGGAAGGTAATTCATAAATTTAATTCACGGGGAATGAATGCTCGTTTTAGCAAGTATCTGCAAACCTAGCTACATTTGTCAATTTATGGTTGTTACTCCCTCCGTTCCTAAATATAAGATCACTTTCCCTAATTTGAGTAGATTAAAGAAGTTAGTTAAGTTAGTTATTTATACATGATATATTACCAATTTATCCCAACTATATACATTTATCTCCACTTTCTCTCTTTTGCTTGTTATTATAGATAAGCATTTTTTGGTTGATTTGGGAAAAAGTTGGGAAAAGTTAGAAAGTGATCTTATAATTAGGAACAAGTTGAATTTCAAAAGTGATCTTATATTTAGTAATAGAGGGAGTATTTAATAAGTCATCTCTCCAATTATCAACTATAATAATTCTTCGATCATATCACTTACTCATATTTTCTTTAAATTTTATGCTTTGCTTTATACGGTCAAGCAATTTTAAGTAGTAAAGTCCAAACAGAAAAGAAAGAAACAATGTGCCAAGGGGCTGTAAAGACCAGAACAAAGTTGAGATCTTGACTTCTATCATTTTTTGGGTATAAAAAGACCATTGATGCTTTCTTAGAAGTCACAGAAACGGTGGAAAAGAAGGGTCAAAAATAAAAACTCCATATATAGCTATTTTTGTTAGCAGCAGTTATTATATCTCATCATGATGAACTTGTTCACGTTGGCTGGAAATCTCATTCACCTTCTCTGCATAGTTGGTCTTCTCCTCAAGATTCATAACTCTAAATCCTGTGCAGGTTTATCTTCAAACTCTTCAGATTAGTCTGTCGCATGTTGTTTCTACACGGGTCTTTGTTAAATTAGAGATAAAATAATGCAGTTTTGTATTGTTTTTAGAAAATGGCTTACTACATATTTACATAGTCCAATTGCATAGCTTTACCTTTTCTTGATTTGTGATCCAAATTGGGTTGTAAATTTATAGATTGATGTAAAGCTATTGATAAGTGTATAATTGAGTTGATCCAATTATTTGGGGGCACTCCGCCCATGAATATATATATATTTTTTTTGAAAAATGAATCATACATTATATTAAAATGAAATTGGTCTTACATAGTCCTAACTAGAGAAATACAAGGATTAGAAAAGAAATCTATAAAAGTGGAACACCTGCAGAATTTATAGGAAATCAGAGAGAATAGATCTAACAAGTCACAACAATCCCTAAGTATTATATCAGTAGTGACAGGAGATTGAGGCTGTAGCGATGTGAAGCAAGTGTAGCTATTTGTAGACCAAATTTGGAGAGGAGACTTTGTTGCTAATGTTAAGTGGACTGCTTTTTTAATCCATAGTAGAACAATTCTAAGGCATTTGAAGATAAATGTGTAATCTCCACTCTTCATCCTTCTGATTTCAATATGCAACTCCAACTCACAATTATGGTATAGCCAAATATGCATCCCTTTTAACTTGTTCTGGAACTCCTTCCTATTAAACTTCATCATACATAAGGTCCAACCAGTTGGGAGAGGAGAGAAGGTTTCCCATAATTCCTTTCTTTTGACATGCACCTTTTCCAAAAGTTGAGTGTTTGGGAAAATGACTGTAAAGAATTGAAGTGTTCCCTGAATTGAATTAGTCAACTTGAGAACATAGTTTCCATTTCTCCTGTCAATAATGGGGTCTTCAAGGGAATGCTTCACTACATTTCTCTCTTTCCACTGAAAATTAAGGAGAAGGATAATACCATGACATAGATCTGTTCTTTGAGATTCATGAAGGAGAGGTAATATATCAATCAGCCATTGTCTGAATTGTGAGAAATCCGCTGCTTCAATCCTAATCCCTAAAGTTTGAAACCATAAGAGTTTAGCAACAGAACAATCAATGAAAATATGATGTAGTGACTCCTCTTCTGCACAACCAAAAACACATGAATGCGATATGTGAAAATGATGCGCTTGAAGTACATCCACTGATGGGATTGCCTGATGTAATAGTTTCCATATAAACAGAATGTACTTTGTTGGTAGTGATATAGACCATAAAAACTTCCAAAAACCATTTGTCTCTCCCCTTGGACTCTGTGACAATAAGCTTAAATATCCTTCTTTAGCCGTGTATATCCCCGAGCTTGTCAGATTCCATATTATGTAGTCTTTTTAATTAATTGCTAACAGATACGGGTATTTGCAAGATTCCCTGAACTCTATCTTGGTTGTAGAGGAACAGTAGCAAAGTCTCATTCCAGTTCAAAGGTGTTGACCATGAGCCGTTGTGCACTAATAGATCAGAAACCCTTCCCGAAACGGTGGAGATTACTGATGTATGCTGCACTGGCCACCACAGAGGGTGGTTTAAAGGGATTGATTTTCCATTCCCCACTGACCATTTTAAATGTGATGAAATCAAAGATGAACATTTATACATTTGATTCCACATCCAAGACGAGTTGTAAGGTTTCCTCAGAAACATAGTATGTTCCCAATCCACATATTTCACTTGTAAAGTGGAGCCTATGAATGAGTCCGGTTCTGCTGAAATTACCCGCCAAATCTGCTTTGATACTAAGGCCTTGTTAACCAGTTCAGCTGATCTAAAACCGAGTCCTCCTTCCTCTTTGGGAAGAAACAAAGTATCCTTTTTTTCCAGGTGCATTCTTCTACTATCTTTTGATGACCCCCAAAAAAAATTAATACATCTTGTGTCAATTGCATCACATAAGGTTTTGGGCAATAAAATACAAGACATAATATGAACCTCAACAGCTGATAGTACTGACTTGATAAGTTGCATCCGTGAGGCCTGAGATAAAAGCTTTGAGGTCCAGACAGCTGTACGCTTATCTATAGCTTCCAAAATGTGATTGTGGAGGGTCCTTTTATTCCTTCCTGGGTCAATCCATGTTCCTAAATATTTCCCAATTCGTGAGGAGAATTTGACCCCAAGGATATCTGATAGCATCTTTTTTGACTGATTCCTGATATTTGGGCTAAAAACTACTGTAGACTTGTTTTTGTTAATTTGTTGTCCTGACCATGCACTGAATTCGGATAAAGCCATATGAATTGTTTGCACAACTTCTTCTTTAGCCTCAAAGAAAAATATTGAATCATCTTCATAGAGTAAATGAGAAATAGGTCTTGCAGATTCAGAGATTTTGATTCCTTTCCACTGTCCTTTAAGTTCGAGGTCAAAAATAAGGCAGGATAGGATATTTGATGAGAGGATAAATAAATAAGGAGATAGTGGATCTCCCTGCCTGACTCCTCTCGAAGGGGAAAAAGTTGATGAAAGGCTGCCATTGAATAACACTTGATACTGAACAGTAGAGACACATTGAAGGATGAGATTGATCCATTTTGGAGGAAAATTCATTCTCAAGAGCATTGCCCGGATGAAATTCCATGACAATTTATCAAATGCCTTAGCAAAATCAATCTTTAAGGCACCCGCCAATTTCCTTGAGCCCTGTCGAGAAGAGTGGATCTGATTGAGCAATTCTCCTGCCAGAAAAATATTATCTGAAATGAGTCTTCCCTTAAGAAATGCACTTTGATTTGGAGCTATCAGCTTCTGTAAAACAGGTTTCAATCTATTAACCAGCACTTTGGATATGATTTTGTACACTACATTGCATAAGCTGATAGGTCTTATATCCATGAGTGTTGCAGGTTTATCCTTTTTGGGGATGAGTGTAATAATGGTCCTATTGAACGCCTTGAACATAATTTCTGTCTCCCAAAAAGAAAGAATCATTTGATGAAGATCATCACTAACCAGAGTCCAATTCTTTTGAAAGAAGCTTGCATGAAAACCATCTGATCCCGGAGCACTGTTGGGAGGGAGAGAGAAAACTACTTCTTTTAATTCCATGATGGAAATGTTCCTCATGAGAGAAGAGGTGTCTGCATTATCCAATTGAGGAACATGAAATTTTGAGAGAGATTGCAGTATATCTTGATGATGAGAGGACAAAACCTCAGAATATAAATCTTTATAATATTCAATGGAGCAAGACTGCAATTTCTTCTGATCACTTTCCCAAGAACCATCTTGAAGTTGTAAGCAACGAATGAGGTTGGAATTGTTCCTCCTGTTAACTATGGAATGAAAATATTTTGTATTTCTTTCTCCCTGAGTTTCCATTTAACCTTAGCTCTTTGTTCCCAAAAACTATTTTCACATTCATAGAAGAATTCTAGCTCAGACTTCTGGTGATTAATACTTTGATTTAAGAATATATCAAGGTCTCCTTGAAGTGATACTCGTTCTGAAAGCTCTTGTAACTTCTTTTCACCTTCTTTAATTCTTGAGGAGAGATTTCCAACCCAAGACTTACTCCAACACAGTAAGGATGACAATGTTTTGTTGAGTTTAGAAGATACTCTCTGACATGGAGATCCTTGAAAAGGAATAGACCAGCAACTATTGATGATATTATAGGCCTCCGGGAAAAGATACCAGAAATTTTCAAACTTGATGATCCTCGATTTTGAAAAAATTGCTTCCGTTGATAATATTATAGGGCTGTGATCAGAGGATGCTATGGGAAGTGTTTGAACAAAGGAACTGGGAAAAACTTGAGTCCAAATTAAATTACAGAATGCCATATCAAGTCTTTCCAAACATTCATCATCTTGTTTTCTATTATTTGTCCAAGTAAAAGGCTGACCCTGTTGAATAACCTCTATCAAAGCTGAATTATCAATGCAATTTCTGAACTGTTGAATACCAGAGGAAGAACCAGAATTGCTTTTTTTGTCTTGCAAAGAAACAACTTGATTTAAATCACCAATAACAAGCCATGCACTGTCAGATAAAACTGAAGACATCCTCATTAACCAATCCCATAATATGTGTCTATCAGATAAAGCCGGTGGTCCATAAACAAAGGCAATATAAAAGGAAGGATAGGCCTGATTTCCATTAACTTGAACAAGACAAAAGTACATGGATGTTTGCAATACAGATACATCAATATCAGTCCTCCACGTTATATAGGTCCCACCCCCTTTTCTAATAGGTGTCGTCCCTACATAGTTACTATAACCTAGTTGCCTAAGAGACTTGTTTACAGAAGAAACTAATATATATATATATATATATATATATATATACATATTGTTTTTTTTATATAGTATTAGATATTAGATTCTACTCCCTCCGTTCCTAAATATAAGATCACTTTGAGAATGTGGATAAGTTCCTAAATATAAGATCACTTTTTATTTTGGGAAAATGCCATTTAAATCCCTCCGAATATACAAAAGGACAATTCAGGAACCTAAACTTCCAAAAGGACCATGAAGGAACTCGGACCTAGTTGACATTTCAAATTTGTGTGAAAGGACAAAATTACCCCCATCATTAAACAAATTATTTCCCACCCTAACACCCCATTTCCTCTTCTCCATGCACGCATGAAGTTCTGTCGTTAAAGCCCGAAGTTCGCATTGTTAAAGCACGAAGTTCTGTCGTTAATCGTGGAAGTTCAAATGGGGTGAATGGAGAAGAGGAAATTGGGTGTTAACAATGTGAAGTAATTTTTGAACTTCCACGATTAACGACAGAACTTCGGACTTTAACAATGCGAACTTCCGGTTTTAACGACAAAACTTCATGCGTGGATCCCCTGAGGAAATGGGGTGTTAGGGTGGGAAGTAATTTTTGTTTAATGATGGGGGTAATTTTGTCCTTTCACACAAATTTGAAATGTCAACTAGGTCCGAGTTCCTTCATGGTCCTTTTGGAAGTTTAGGTTCCTGAATTGTCCTTTTGTATATTCGGAGGGATTTAAATGACATTTTCCCTTTTATTTTTTCTCAAGTTTTGCCCAAATTACCCCTATACTCATTTTACAAGTAAATTACTCCCTCAATCTTTTAAATTTAAGTGAGGGGTATTTTGGGAAGATCATGCAATCCTAATTCATTGGAAAACCTTCCTTAATCTCTCCAAATTAGCCAAAGTGATCTTATATTTAGGAATGGAGGGAGTATATTAAAAAGGTGATATACATTTTAATATATATTATGAGAAAAAGTCACGCTTAAATTTTCAAATTTTATGTTTTTTCAAATAATGATTTAGAATTTTAAAATTGTTTTGTACTTTTTAGTCCTAAATTTTTATAAAATCATAAAAATTGAAAACATAATTGTTTCTTGAATCTTGCTGCAGTAACATATCAAAATGTCACTCTTTCTAATATAGAATATAGGAGAACATAATTTATACATAACTATTGCCCTAGGATAAACAATAGTATTTTGATAAAAAAAAGGGTAAACAATTGTATATAACTATTCCAAGGTTTAACAATGATACTCAAATTTTATAATGAGATCAACAATGAGATTTTCCTTTATATAACAATAAGATTAAACGTGAAAAATTCAAAATGCCCTCCAATTCTCCCTGCCAATAAGATAATTTTATTTTATTTATAAGGACATTTTAGACTTTTTGATATATTACCTACAACAAGAAGCAGTTGAATTTTAGGAATTAAAAAGTACAAAACAATTTTAAAAAGTGTGGAGAAGCGACCCAAATCAATGGGGCAGACGAAAGCAGTTGAACAAGTCTTGCGCAGCCGACACTCTTCCTCCAAAATTAAGCAGTTTTTGTTATAACAAAAGCAAAAAAAAAAGAATTATAACAAAAAAACAAAAAAAGAATAATATCCATCACTTAGCTTTATTATGGCCCAATTATAAACTGAAACCTCTTAACTTAAATGGGGCAAATCCAATGCATGAATCTAATTAGAAAAATTTGAATGGCCTATACTGTCTCTTTTTAAATAAATTGATTCTTCAGCTTGCATAAATCAACATTATTGTTGTACTTGACTTGGTCCAGGAATTTCACTAAAGACTCAGGAACTCTACGTTATTGTTTCATTCACTCAATATCTTAACAAGTTCATAATGAACAGTTCCATCAACAACAATATAATGCAGCTAATTTGCATTGGAAGTTCAATTGTAATAGTCTGGTACATGAGGCACCATAAAGTTGTGCATCTGACATACAACAAGGATCAAGATACTTTCAGGCATTACAATCTTGTTGTGGCGTGCTTCTTGTCAGCCATTTTGTTACCCTTCGAGTTCATCACTCTAAAAGAGGTTAGAAGTTTAATACTACCTCCGGTCCTAAATATAGGACCTAGATGACTTTTTTTGGAGAGGTTAAGGTTGCAAAATAGGTTATTAAATCATTACATATTTAATATATTTTTATATAATCCATTAGTTTATAGGTAAAATAAACTAGTGTAAGAGAAAAAATTAGGTAAATCAATTTATGATTAACTTATTTTGCTTTTTTGAGAATTTTTCAAAAAAGTCAATTAGGTCCTATATTTAGAACCGGAGGGAGTATTAATCTACAATAATTATTGTACGCAAAAAATAGGTTTAGCCGACTCATAAGATAAACCAATTATTTCACAAAACCTAGCCAGGAATTCATGATGACTTGGATGGAATTACACACACACAGACACACAGACACTGAAATTGTTTTTGACTTTTCACCAATTTGTTTTATATGTGATTATGAAATTGGCCCAATGATGCTTATATTGTCGGTGTTTATAAATGACAGTATTGAATAGTTATGGCTAACTTTTTAACAGCTGTTTTAGTTTCCTTATCCTTCTTTTATTAAAAGGTATTGGGCAGAAGACCTTTATTGATAATGAAACCCAAGTTAATTAAGATATATATATATATATATATATATATATATATATATGTATGTATGTAAAGTGTCATGTGAAATTAAACTTAATCCATCGTCTACTTCATTTATAGTAAACCCATTACTCAATTTTAATATTGTGAATAAACTTCTGCCAGTAATTGCTGTTCAAACTCCCCAAGTTCCCCCATGCTAATTACAGAAAAAGACATTGTCCTACATAGACAACAAATATGTGTGTGTGTTTAAACTCCACTATTCACTCACCCACAGGTACGTATTGCATATCTATGAGGCTTTAATATCTGATGGGCGCCTCTTTTTCTCTGGTAGGTATATTGGACATTTTCAAGTTTTCTTGAAGCCGTAGCTATTCTGCCACAAATTGTTTTACTGCAAAAGTCGAAGGATATTGACTATATCACGGGGATACTCATATTCCTGTATGGGTATGTGATGCTATTTTAATTCTTGTGAATTGACTTGGCTTAAATTCTAGACTGTTGACTTATTGCCCGTTTTTTATCTTTACTATAAGCGAATGTGTCATCAAATTATAGTTAAAAGTGTCATTGCCCAAATTATAGATTATATATTGCTTAAACAAGTTCATTAAAACAATAATTTGTGACCTTAATAATTGGAAGAGTAAGGGAGTTTTTCAAGGAATAGGTTTAAAAAGAAAATTAGTTGCAAATAGGTGTAGAAATGCAAAATGGTTATAAACACACTTGGTCAATATATAATAAGAAAGCCTAGGACTACTTATCCCTGTTACTTCATACACTAATTGAATTCCCTATACTAGCATCTAATGAAACTTTATGTGAGTCTAAGATTCATTACGACATTTGAAAAAGTTTTCTAAATTCAAGTTCAATTTTTTTTACTTGTATTAATTGTAAAGTTTAATTTCCTTACACAATTAGTGCAAGTTATGAATTAGAACTAACTTTTTTTATGACAGCATTAGGTTAATAACTATATTTACCAATTAATCATCCATTTTAAACCATAAACTTTAAACACAACATGATTTTATCTAAATTCTAAAATAAAATACATTTTTGCAAGTCATATTTCACACGAACCAATTGGTGATCAAACACTTGTAGAAGAAGAGCAAGATAAAATCCCCGCATATATTACTATGATAACATCAAAAACGGGAAATACAAAGTTCAATATAAAAAATTGTTCAAAGTATGGTTAAAGTGCGAAAATGCCCATGTAATTGTCACAAAGGTGCAAAAATACCCATGTAAAATTTTTTTGGAGCAAAACTGTCATCAAATTTCAAAACTGGAGCAAAAATACCCATCACAGTTAACTTTTTGACTTTTTCACTCACCATCCTCTGTCGCATCATCATCGTACAATAACAAATAAATATATAAGTCTGCCACATGTTTTAGTGTGAGATGAATTGGCAGAAAATGGTGCGTCAAAAGTCAAAAAATTAACTATGATATAGGCATTTTGCCTCAATTTTGAAATTTGATGGGCAGTTTTGTTCCAAAAAATTTTACATGGGCATTTTTGCACCTTTGTGACAATTACATGAGCATTTTTGCACTTTATCCCTTCAAAGTAATTCTAGAGTAGGATTATTTTAGTTACTAATTAAATGAAACTAAAACAAAAAAAAAACAATAATGGAGTTCATTATAGAACATTTGAGGAGAAGGAAGGAAGATGAAAACCAAATTGTTGAAGTTTAAATAAATCTCTTCAAACTTCTTCTGCTTTAGATCCCAAGCTTCCAAGCACTTCTCTTGCTCTTTCAAGATAAGCCTAAATTGCTCAAAAGTGTGCCCCAGTGTTTTATATGTTGTCCCAGGTAAAAACCTTAGCTTTATCCTATCAAATCTATCCACTTTTATCCAAAACACATAGCAGTTATTCACGTCCTTCATGTGTGTTTTATGTGCTATAATTCTGAACAATCTGTAACATAAGAAATCACGAGCCTTCTTTGCAATGCTCCGACCTACAAAATATGTTTTTCTTTTGAAAGGTAGATTTTATATAAAATGAGTGATATTTAATATCTTATAAGCATGAAATGGTGCGATTTTGATTTCTTCACTATTTTTAATAAAAAAAAAAATCAAAACTCCACTATTTCATAATATTTTTTATTTTTCAGTCCCAAAAAAAATTTCTAAACCGTATCAATTATTTGTGCCTATAAAACATCAAAATATCACTTATTATATGATTTGTGAAAAAATTTAAAAACAATTTTAAGAGGCTGGGAGTTGGGATATAATAAAGGGAGGCACGTTATAAGTTTCAAGCCCTAAAATCACATTTATTACAGAAAAATAGCAAAGGTTATATATGTGGGAATATCTTATATTAATTGTAAATATCCTATAGTATGTACATGAGTATTATTTGAGTTGGTCTTCAACATGGATACTCGGCATAAATCCTTTCATGCTGATGGAAACTGTTTGTTGTATCCTTTTCTTTATCAATCGCTTAGTGTTTATGCATTATGTCTTCGTATGCTTAGTTTCTATTGATGGTTTTAAGATAGGTGAGGTAGTTTCTTATGTGATGTTTGAATATAATTATGTACTCATCTTTTTTCAGTAATAAAATTGTCTTTCATTCAAAAAAAAAGAGTAATATTTGAGTTTGAGATAAACAATGATGTTGATATATTGAATCGCTGGTCCTAATATAGCTTTAATTAAGTTTTTTTTTCCGGTTGACCTGGTTTAATTTTCTATTGTAGACGAATTATACTATGCAACATGGTATATCCTTCATTTACAACATATCCCTCCTATCCGTTCCTAAATATAAAATTGTTTTCCCTAATTTGATCAAATTAAGAATGCTAATTAAGTTAGTTATTAACACATGATATTATTAATCTACCCTAAACATATACCTTTATTTTCACTCTCCCACTCTGACTTGTTTATTATAGATAAACATTATTAAGGTTTATCTGGGAAAAAATTAAGAAAAATTAGAAAGTTACTTATATTTAGTATAAATTGAAATATAAAAGTGATCTTATATTTAGGAACTCAGGGAGTATATCACATTTTCTGTTTGATGTTGTTGCAGTGCATACCGGGCTCTATATGTTCTCGATTTGATTTATTTATATTACTTCGAGCAGATTCGCATATATATTCAAATAAGTAAGCATCATCAAGTTTTATTCTTAGGTTATTATGAAGTGTATAGTTTTATTTTCCATTTATACTGATAATATGTTTTTTGAACATCTAATACAGCTTGGTTGCCAAGCATAGTTCAGATTGCTCTTTATGCATACTTTTTATACTACTGCAAGAAGAGGTAAACCCTTTGTCTCATTAATCCATTGTCCCTAAAAATTTATTTTACTTTTGATCTCTCTCCCCTTTACTATATTTGTTTCATTGGAGCACATACCAGTAGTAAATATAGGCACAAATCAGATTTTATCGCTTAGTTATATATTAGTGTTCAACACATTCATGTATATTTTCAGGGCCAATTGTATGCTTTAGGACTACACATTATGCTTCTTGTTTATTTTCTGCATATATAGTCCTCTTTATAGATATGATACACGGTAACTCATAATTGTCAAGGTAGTATATAAATACACAACTTTATTCAATCATTATTTTTGCTTTCTGCCTCTTTAGTTTCAACATATGGTTCAACACACAAATTTAATGGCCGGAACAACACCACTAAAACGATATTTTTTTGTCCCTTTATGTATTGCACAAAAAAGCAGAAATGCATGGGGCACTTACTCCTTGACGTGTTAAAACTTAAAAGGACATATGATAGGTTTTTCTTACCTCTTGCAAGTGTTTATGCTTTACACCTTCAACATGTGGTAAAATTACATAAAATATCGTTTGTATTTGTAAAATCAATGCAATTTTTTATTCTTCTATAATTACATACTATTTCTTTATTTTCAAAATCTGAATAAACAAACCTCTTTGTTGAAATTACATACTAATAATTCATTTTCAACACACACATAAGATCCTTCCTTGGATTTTGTGAGCCCAACCTGGATACAACAAAAGAGCCCATTAAAGACTCGGTTCATCCTGAACCGTCTGAAGTTACAAAACTTTTCTAATTTATTTTTCAAAAAAAGGTACACATGTAAAATAAGTTCCTATACTCGAAAATTTGAACAAAATTCCTATACTCGAAAATTACTACACATGTTTCTCAATTATTTGCATTGAGTTCAGTTACACATGTAAAATAAGGACTTACCACCCATTTGCCTTTTGAAAAAGTAGAGATTCATTATTTTTCAATGTAACTTGATCTTCATTTTATACTACATATAACTCCATTTAAAGATCTCTTTACCTTTCTTTGTAATTCCACGCATTTTCAAGACAATGATACCCTTAACAAGTGAGTTGTTTTTATTGATCAGCTGGAAAAACAATGAGACGCTGAAGCTTCCTGATTCAAATATTGTTGTTGACCTTACAGTACAAACATAGCTCACTCAGCTAAGTGTCTTGAAGAACAACTTTTGCTCTATGTTGAAAGTTGTTTTGTTTTCTTTTGTAAGATAAAAAGGCTGAAAATCTTCAGTTATGTCACTTTCCATTGGAATCTTCCTTTACCTTTCTCATAAATTAATAGACAATCATCACGACCTACGTTTACACTTACAGAGGTGTTTTCATCATTCTAACCTCACCTAAAGTTCTTGTTTTGTCAGTCCAAAAAAAGTTCATGTGTTTTGAGATATCAATACAAAATTGTCATTTTCTAATTGATAATAGAATAAATATCGGATCATTAATGCATATGCTCCAAGAAAAACACACTTTGATTTAGCAGATATACGATGATAAAATGTATTTTCCTTAAAAAGCATAATGATAAATATTAAAAATCTTCAAGGAGACACTCTGTTTAGGAGAGGAAGCCTAAGAACCTAAAACGAGGCAATTGGTTGTTTGGATACTTAATAATAGGATTTTGAAAAAAGCGCTACTAATTACTACTTAATAGAGTATATGGAATATGATCCATTTTAAGTGTAATGTGATTTACAAATGCTTTTAAATAATAAAACAAATACTTCGAAGTATGTGTGCAATTTGGAAGAAATTCAAATTTTGGATCGAAAAGTAAGATCGTTAATGGAAAGTCAACATCCTTCTGGTATGAAAATTGGTTTAATGTGAACACCCTTTTCATGGATCTGTTTCGAGAACATGGTGAAAAAGACAGAATGAGTAATTGACTACTTGAATTAAAATAGTGAATGAGATTTTGGAAGGTTAGTTGGATGGTTTTCCAGTGATGAAATGGATAGGATGTCTTACTAGGATGAACCCACCACCTGTGGAAAGAGGTGTTGATAAACAAATTTTCACCCTTCACCTGATGGTTGGTTAACCATTGAATCAGCTTATCGCCTTCTCTATATGGGTGATCCTAGTCAGGTTGATAGCATTTGGAAACTAACTTAGAAATTTGATGTACCTGAAAAGGTCAAAACTTTCCTATGGCTGTTTACAAATGGGAGAATACATACAACTTCTCTCTGACGTGATTGAGTCATTTTGAATGGAGATCCGTGTGTTTTTGGCTATTTTTAGCCAGTAGATCTAATGCATCTCTTAAGGGATTGTATGTCTAAAGGCCTCTAGCCACTAGAAATATGCTGTTCATCTAGCGCTTTGGGGGACCTTTTTTCCCTTCATGGTGTCAATTGGTTAAAATGAAATATGAAAAAAGAAGCTGGTCAACCATTCACCAAGAATGTTCTATGGCATTGTCTCTTGTGCTATATTTGTTGGGACATATGGGTGCATAGATGCAACAAGATATTTGATACAAGGGCAGTCACCTTGAACCTCCATGCTAAGGGTAGTCTTTGCAAAGTAGTGATGGACCAAAATCTAGTTGCGAATTGCAAATTGGTCAACAAAATGCATACTAAGAGAAGAATGGGCTTAAGGCTCAGTCAACAACAAGTTCTGCTGAAGGTTGATGGTTCTTTTTTAGAGGATGGTAGTAGTGGTTGCAATTGATTGTGCAGAAGCCATATCCCATCATGATCCTAACAACCATCCTTTTAGCGATATAATAAGAGATTCATATGCTTTTATATTGAAACTGGAATGTACATATGTTATACTAATCTCCTAAGAAATTAAAGAACCAACCTGGAAAGCCAGAAATCGAACCTAGAACAAAGATTGAGAACAAGAAACGAAACAAAGAACCACAAGGATGAGTGTGTATATTATTCACAAAAGTCAAGTTCAAATACAAAATGATAGGGAATAGATTTTTTATACTAGTTACCTATCCCTCTCCCTAAAACATAGGTTGTTGTTATTGTTATTATTCCTTAACTAATTTGCTGACATGACATTAGTTTACAACTAACTCAAAACTAACTCTTATTCTAATTATTATTCTATAGCAATCCCCACCCTAAAAAACACCCATGTCCTCAAAGGTTTGGAAGCTGAAACTATGGAAATTGCTGTTGAAAACTAAATAGAGATACCCAACTGGCTTCCTCCTTTGGATATCCTTGCCATTACACTGGAACTTTTGTTATAATTCTCTTCTTTTTTTTGCCAACTCTTCTATTAAATATTTTTTCAGGATACAAAGTAGTTGGGACATTAGGCCAATCAATAGGTGGATGCAGCTGCTTAACATTAGAATTGGGGCATAACTTCAACACAGACACATGAAATGTCGAATGAATCTTGTTTTCAGAGGCAATTCTAATCGGTACACCACTGCACCTCTGTTCGGAATCTTGTAGGGCCCAAAAAACATAGGAGATAATTTGTGTGTGCTTCTAGCAGTAACCATAACTTGCCTATAGGGCTGCAACTTCAAAAAGATAAATTGTCCCACTTCAAAAGCTCTATATGAACTCTTTAAATCAACCTTTTGCTTCATATCATTGGTTGATTTATGTAAATAATGTTTCAAAAATAGCAACTATTCTCTCCCTTTCCTCAGAAGACCTAGCTGACCTAGGAATATACGGTGAATAAACTGGAGGTTTTTGACCACACAAGAATTCATATGACATAGCTTTAGTAGATGTATGGAAAGTTGTATTATACCAGCATTCTTTTAAAGATACCCAACTTGACCATTCCTTGAGAGATTACCAACACATATATCGCAGATACGACTCCAAACATAGGTTGAGCTCTTCAGTTTGTCTCATACTTTGGGGATGATAAGTCAAAGTCAAGTGTTGCTGTAATGATCTTGTATTCAATTAACACAAATCTCCAAATACAAGAAATAATCCACCAAGAAACATGAAATCTCCTCTCAAACAAATACAATTGATATGAGTCTAATCAAAGTAACAAGATACAAATAGAATTGAGATACAAGAATTGATAAGAAGAAGATTAGAAGAAGCACAGGAGGAATGAGAAAATCCAGAAGGAAAGGAGAAGAAATCAGAGAGAATAAGAGAACCAAAGAGAGGGAAACATTTTCACAATATTCTTCAATGTCTCTCAATTGCTTCCACTTCTACTTATATTTCTATCTCACAACCATGTTTGCATATTAACTCCTTTGGCCCATTTAATAAGCTTTTGGCCCATTTATTTCATTTAAAGCCCAATACTTTTGTACCATAACATTGCCTTCCCCTTAAAATTGACCTTGTCCTCAAGGTCAAAAGTAGAAGTAGCACACAACGCATCCCAAGTTCCCCTACAAGGCGGATCCAAACCATTCCAAGCAACTAAAATGAAATTGAACCAAAGTTTTCTGTCTTGAATGAACAAGGTGATTCCACCATATTTTTCCTCATGAATGATAACACTGACTTGAAGCACACTTAACACAGATGAATCCACTTGCTGAAGGGTCCCATAGTCCATAGCCTTGTTCCCTTCTGGACAAAGTCCAATTGGTAGGAAACCAAAGTTGGCTGCGTCAATTTCCCATGCATTACTTCCACATAAAGGTTGACTCACAATTTAAAGGTTGACTCACAATTTTAGAGATGACATTGGTCCTGATTTTCGTGAATGAAGGCTGTTGCTCAAGTTTCTGAGTTTTATTTGTCAGCACATGTTTAAGCCTCTCGGTCTCCTCATTGGGCCAACCACCAACAACAAAAACAACCACTGAATAACCATCCAGGGTTGAAAAAGCATGCGCTTCTTGGGTATTCAACCTTTTGTGGAGAACCACATCTTGAGCTCTCTCCACATTCACAATCACAGCATACATGTGCCAACATAAGAGGAATATATGTCCAGATTGAACAACTAGAATAATCCACAGATCCATGTCTGACTGGAAAATCCTTGTGAACACATTAAGCATTAAATCTTGGTCCACTTGAGTTGCCTTAGTATTTTCCAAAAGGAGTAGTAATGACAGCTTAATATAAATCTCACCACACACCAGCACTATTAGTCCCAACAAAGCATAGCAGGAAAACCAAACTAAGAACATGAATATTTGTGCATCACAAATTGATGTAAACAACAGAGGGCAATAATAAATGCCAGGATCAAAAACATAAGCCATAGGCACACAATTATCAAATATGGCATTGAATTCAATATATCGATGCCCAAAGAATAGGAAGAGCCTTTGAACATTAGCAAAAGAATCCCAATCAGCCTTCCAACTAGCACTGGAGAAACCATAAATTCCATGAAGGAAGAAATGATCTTCATCTAAGTGAACCATGGAAGCATGTACATTAGAGAGTTCATCATGAAAACAAATGAAATCATATGGCCAAGAGCTGTTACAATAACCACATAAAAAATCATATTGAAAGTTGGCTTGAATGCATGTATAGTGAGGGTATAAAAGTGAGACTAAGGAATCTTGGACAATCATCACTGAAATCAGCGTCAACAATTTAGAAAAGCCAAACCAACTAACAAGAGCTTCCATGAATAGAGAATAAAAGTCATTGTAGCAATTTGTCAAACACCTTATATGCATCTCAAGGTAGTGTTGGAGTATATGTGAATGATAACAATAATCCACAATTGACTGAAAATTAAGATGAGTACCAGGATCAAATACCAATCTAAAAGGTATTCTATGAATACCAGAAGCTGTATCCCTTGGGTCATGCAAATTATTGATGGACATCTTAACAATGGTATCATGAAGATACAAGACATCTTGAACCTGAAATGAGGTGTCACACACACTGAATGGAGGAGCAATTGCAAACTTATTACAGAAATTAGGTTGAGTCATATTTCTCAGCGGGAGAAAAAGAGGGCCGAGGCTTGGGAGTAACAGGTCATCATTGAATTCACAGCTCGTAGCCACGCAAACTGAGTTCTGAGTTTGATGTTCCTCAACGATCGACAATACCGAAACCTCCTGACACAGAGAAGGTTGATCCTCCTCTAAACTTGAAGGAAGTAACATATCAGAAACCTGTTCTTCACTGTCTTCCTCAAGAATTGTAGGAGAGAATATCGATGTTGTTGACAAATGCAGAGGCAGAGTCGAGGATGACAAAGACTGATTTTCTTCCTCAGAAAAGGACGTCACATATGCTGAATTGTAGAAATAAAATGGAGAAGGCTGAGGTTCTGGCTCTGAAATGGCATGATGCGATGGTTGATCCGCAAAACTTGCGTTCTGAGAAGATGGAAATTCAATTGTTACTCCATAAAGAGCTGCTAATTTCACTAGTGAAGCCTCAATTCTATCAAAACCAGAAGACAATACTGATTCCCAACGATCAAACCTTTCATTCATACGAGCAATCCAAGGATCACCTTGCTCCATGGTGGAAGGACTCAATGAAAGCACCATTTGTAATAATCTTGTATTCAATTAACACAAATCTCCAAATACAAGAAATAATCCACCAAGAAACATGAAATCTCCTCTCAAACAAATACAATTGATATGAGTCTAATCAAAGTAACAAGATACAAATAGAATTGAGATACAAGAATTGATAAGAAGAAGATTAGAAGAAGCACAGGAGGAATGAGAAAATCCAGAAGGAAAGGAGAAGAAATCAGAGAGAATAAGAGAACCAAAGAGAGGGAAACATTTTCACAATATTCTTCAATGTCTCTCAATTGCTTCCACTTCTACTTATATTTCTATCTCACAACCATGTTTGCATATTAACTCCTTTGGCCCATTTAATAAGCTTTTGGCCCATTTATTTCATTTAAAGCCCAATACTTTTGTACCATAACAGTTGCTCAACTTTCAACACCTTAAAAAATTCCTTCCAAAAATTGCTAAAGAAAATAGAATCTCGATCACTTATTATCTCCAATGGAACATCATGCAGCTTATAAATTTTGTCCAAAAACATTGTGCCAATGTAGAAGTAGAAAACGCATGCGAAATGGGAATAAAATGACCATATTTAGTCATCCTATCAACAATAACCCAAATAACTTATTAACCTCCAAATTTAGGCAACACTTCCATCAAGTCCATGGTAAAACTTTCCCACACCTTGCTAGGAATAGGAAGTTGCTGCAACAATCCTGGACTTGTCACCGTCTCATACTTACATCTAACATATGTATCACAACCTTTAACAAAGTCTTCCACATTCTTATGTAGTTTCTTCCACCAAACCAACCCTCTTGTCAGATGGTAACTAGGTTGTTTCCCTACATTCCCCCATGTGGACTTGTATGCATACACTCAAGTATCTTTTGCTTTACAAAATTATCATTTCCAACCATCAACTTATTATATATATTCTTCCTTAAGTATGCATCATCCCATGTATACTTCTTCAATACACCACCATTTTTCTTCAACTCTTACAATGATGGCAGCATAATCAACAACATTAACCCAGCTATCTTTATCCTGATCTAACAATTCTGGAGATACTGCATCTAGTGCTATTTGATGCAATTCGGACCCGGAAACATGTAATCTTGACAAAGCATTAATCACGGTATTATCACATCCCTTCTTGTATTGCATTTCATAGTCATACCCCATCAATTTCGCTATCCAATACATCTGAAAAGGAGTCTTTAGTTACTGATCAAGCAAGTGTTTGAGATTTACTGAAATAAGCAATTGACTGCTCCTTTTGCATCAACACGTCCCCTATACCTACACCACATGCATCTTCTATCACTAATGTCTTACTAGAGTTCGGTAACAGTAGAACGTGTTAGAATCATATTTGTGGGGTTTGTTTTCTGAACTAGAATTTGAAATTCTAGAGAAAGATAAGGGAAAGAGGTAGTTACACACAACACAATATTTTTATTCACAACCAACAACAGTACAATAGGTCTATATATATACTAGACTCGTACAATAAGACATGACTCTCTCCCTAATTTAAATTTAAACACAATACAATAACTGACACTCAAATTCAAATACAAAAACTAACAACAGATAAGAGACATGGCACACAATAACAAACATTTCCTAAGTCTGAATAACACCCTTCATTCTAGAATACACATGTAATGATGTGGGATCCTAACATTATACCCCTCTAGGAAAACAGTCTTGTCCTCAAGGATGAAATGGGGAAATTGTCGCAAATTCCTCTGATTGTGGGATTTGATTTTCATCATTATGAGCATTTTCAGAAATCTCCATCAATCAGAGAGATGATTGTGTGCAGCGATGCCTTGGAGTGAATTTATCCCCACATTTAAAGTAGAGACCTTTATCGCGTCTTTGCTGCCTTTCCTTCTTCGTAATTATTGGAAAATTTGAAATGGCAGGAGAAGACCTAACATTTAATTGCTTCTAAGATGAAATCGGGGAAGAAATTGATTAAGAGTATTCTAGGGAATAATTTGAAAAATGTTTTACAGAATAGATATGCCTATTTTCTCGCCCATTAATTCCTCCATCTTGGGTGCGATAATTACCACTCTTTGAACCACTTCGATTCTCATATTGTTACTCAACCTTAATTTCAAATTCAATAGCCAAACTCCATGCCTTATGTGGTGTACGTTGGTTTTGAATTTTGACATCATACTTAAGTTCTTCTTTCAACCCATTAAGGAAGACTCCAAGCAAATAGTGTTCTAGCCACCCTCTCACTTGTGAAATGCGATTGATGAATTCTTGCCTATAATCATATGCAGATCCATTTTGTTTGTTGCTACATAAATACATGTTAGGATTTTGGAATTCCGCGGGCCCGAAATTCTCTTGCAAGATTTGAACAAGGTCATCCCAATCTCTTAAGGTTCTGCTTGAAGAAACCCAAGAAAAAATATTCAAGGCATCACCTTCCAAATTAATTGTTGCAATATCAATTTTGAGATCTTCTGAAATTTGATAATAACGAAAGTATTTTTCTGCTTTCATAATCCACCCTTGGGGATCTCCTTTCTTAAACTTAGGAAACTCTACCTCTACCTCTGCATGTGGCCTTCTAATGAACTGCCGATTTCCATAATCAAACTCATCATCATTCATTTCTTCTTGGTATTGTCCTCTGTAATTTTGATGATTCCTTCTACCCTCATATATGTGTCGGTTATGTTTCAAAAAATGAAATTTTAAATCGACTGAGTTTAAACGATTAATCACTATTTGAAGTTGTTGTAATAATAATTCATTGGTTATATTGGGTGGTGGGTCTGGTGGTAAATTGATGTTTAGATTTTTGTTTGGGGGAATATGAGTAGTTGTGGTGATGGGTGGGTCATTGTTGGGAATGAAGATGAATTTGTATTTTGAGTGATGGGTGGGTCATTGTTGGGAATGGAAGATGATACTGTTTTGTGTGATGATGATTTTCGGTTTTTCACCATTATTCCACAAGTTAAAAGGATTAATGCTCTGATACCAAATTGTTAGAATCATATTTGTGGGTTTGTTTTCTAAAATCAGAATCTGCAATTCTAGAGAAAGATAAGGGAAAGAGGTAGTTACACACAACATAATATTTTTATTCATAACCAATAACAGTAAAATAAGTCTATATATACTAGACCCACACAATAAAACATGACTCTCTCCCTAATTTAAATTTAAACACAATACAATAACTTGCACACAAATTCAAATACAAAAACTAACACAACAGTTAAGAGAAACTGTTACATGGCACACAATAACATTTCCTAAGTCTGAATAACACCCTTCTTTCTAGAATATATATGTAATGATGTGGGATCCTAACAGAACGGGAGCAGATGTCAACACCTTCTTCAACTTATGGAAGACATATCTCTAACTGGGTTGGACCATAAAAAGACATCCTTCCTCAATAACAAAGTAAGAGGTTTTGCTATACCACCATACGTGCCCCTTGATCAACTTGTGATAATAACCTACAATACCAAGATAACCAAAACAGAACTATATATACACAAGAATATTGTAAAAAAACATTAACACAAATTCCATCAAATAAAAACAAAATACCTCATTCATAACTCCTTGGAAGGTTTTCATTGCATTGATCAATCTAAGACGTATTACCAGCCACTCAAAATGACAAGAATGAGTCTTAAATTTTGTTTTATACACATCACTTGGATTCATCCGGATTGATGATAACCCGCCTTGAAATCCAACTTTGTAAACCATCGATCAACATGTAATTCATTTAATAAATCTTCTACAAGAGGGATTTGATATTGGTTCTTCATTGTTTTATTATTCAACTCACAGTAGTCTATACACATTCGACACATCCTATCTTTCTTTTTAACAAGAACTATAGGTGACATAAAAGGAGAAGCGCTTTCTTGTAACATCCTGTTTCACAAAAGCTCCCCCACTTGCTTCTCTATTACATCTACTTGAGTCGCTAAATGCCTATACGGTTTAAGACTTATAGGATTACTCCCTCCTCCAAAATTATTGGGTGATTATGGCCTTCCCTAAGAGGAGGAAGACCCTTTGGCTCACCAAAAACATTTTCAAAATCTATCAACAAAGATTCAACTTCCATTGGTACCATTTCCTTCTCGAATCCCATAGACATACATTGTTGTTCATTACTTCCCCATGGTCATAAAAGCTAAATAAGGAACATTTGTTGCTCATTCACCCCTCATAACTCCGAATTCTTTGAGAACACAACTTGCAATGATTTTTGGAGGGTTTTGATTGGACCGAAATTTATATGTTTAAGCATGTGCATTTGAGCTTAATTAGAAAGGTTTAATTGTTATATTTTATCATTATTGGTGATTTTATGTGCACATGCTTATAGGTGATTATATGGAAAATCCTAGCTTAATTACTTGCATTTTAAGTAACTAAGGGTATTTTGGTCATTTTTGACTATGTGGTGCTTTTCTCTTGTAGGGGGTCCCACGTGGGCCCCACAACCCTTTGGAGTTGCTTGGAGTGCAAGGAATTGACTTGGAGGAAAGGCAAGGACTAGAGGATTGGAGCCCAAAATTCAAATTTCAAAATTGGCTCCAACTTCAAATTCAAATTTGGAGTTGATGGAGAGCTTCATTAAGGGCAAAAAGGGCAGCACAATCTTGAGGAGAAAAAGGAGCAAACTTTGGGGATGCATCTAGCCAAGATCAAGACCACATTCATCCACTTTTCACCTAATACCCAAAATACCCCTATCCCTTCCTTCACCTTCTCCATTTCGCATAACCTCCCTCCATAACCATAAAAATATCTTTTTGACAACTCACCACCCTCATTTGCCAACTCATCATCCAACTAACAACCTACTTAATCCCTAACTAACTTCATTTGATACATTCCTTCACTTCCACTTCATCTTCATCTTCTTTCTCTCCATTTTTCTCTCTTCTTCCATCTCCTCCATCCTCTCGGCCAAGCACCAAACCTCCATGGATTCTCACGCCATTCATCTTCCTTCCACCTTCTCCATGCTTGGCTAGACGTCCTAATCTCTCTCTCCAAAGGAATGTGCTTGTAGATCTTCACATTTGGCCTCATGTATTTGTAATGTACTCTTTTAGGTTTCAAGCTAGACTTAACTTTTTGCCTATGTATGTCCTTGATTTAGGCTAGGTTAGAATACCTAGAATTAGGTGTTCTACTTAATTGTGGCTTGGAATCTCTCTTTTAGGTTTAGTTCATGAAAACCTAAAGCTTATATGTTTGTAGTTTCATAGATACATTTGTGTGTGATTAACTCCTCTTGTGTTTGTGGAATGATTAATTTTCTTAAGTTCTTGATTAGAATTTAATGTTGCTTAAGGTATGAACTAGACTTGAAAGAGCATTAAGCTTGGTTAACCTAATTAAACTCTTGAAGATTTCTTAGATTTAAGAGATCTTGAGAATTTAGTTAGATTATATCAAGTGTAACAAATATATGAGGTCCGATTAACCAAGAGCACAAGTACTTTGGAGAGGGAGGTTACTTCTCATCTATCTCTTTACATTTCAATTCGGTTAGTTTAGATTTTTAGGTTATAATTGTAGTTTTAGTATAAAATCAACCTCAAACTTTCGTGTTAATTTGCGTGACTTTTCATCCTTGAACTTGCAAGATTTTACCTAGATTGTGGAAAAGACCTATACTCATCACTATACATTAGTGAGCATTGAGTATTGAATTGTTTTGATTGATCTAGAGGGCGACATTTAGGTTAAACCAAGTGGCGCCGTTGGCAATTTAGGTGAAATCTTGCTAGTTTTAGGCTTTAGTAGTCACATTTTAATTTGTTGTTGTTACTTGTGGTAAATTGGCTTAAGTGTGCATTTTGTGATATTTGTTAAAATCTTGTGTTAGCCTTTTAGTTGCTGGAAAGTTGTGTTACAAGTTGTGTGCTTTTGCTGGAAAATTGCCCTGAATATCCTGAAATTTCAGCTTACTTGTTTTGAAAACTGGTACTGACTCACACGGAATTTCTTTAAACTGTTTTAACTGGAAACTCTACAAGTTTAGAGCTTTCTATTGACATATTATTTGTCTCTAAATTCGTTTTCTACTGTCCGTGGTGAATTTTTGAAATTACACTGTTTTTCTGGAATTTTCCTGCGGAACTGCTCACTTTGGAGCCTATCTGTTTGATCTTATCCTGCGCGGTTTTGCATGATCTCTGGCTCATTGGAACCAGTTTTGAATAAGCTTTTGATTGATATATCGTGCTGAATTTTTGGTGCAGTATTCGATTTTCTAGAGGTCAAAAACTACCTGTAATTGTGCATTGTCCTGCCCAATTTTGAACCAAAACTGTTTGCATTTTACTTATCTGTTTTGAGCAGTGTTTGGTTTGTTTGAAAGCTGGTTCTTTGCACTTTATATCTGCCTGGTTATTCTGGAAAAATTGGTTTGGAATTTGTGTGAAAAAGGTGCTCTAGTTACCTTTATAATTTCCTACTCGGCTAGTAGCACTCTTTGTGTTTTTGTGTGGATTTCTTTGCTTCTTTTGCAGGACCTTGCTGGCCTTTAAGAGAGCATATTCAAGCATTTATTTGGTTAATTTTTGGATCTGTTTGGAGCACTATTTCTCTGTCCAAAGCTTTGGACAATTGCTTTATAATTCTGTTGCAAAGGGATAGCTAGTGAAAGCACCTCTCTTGTGCTTTTCATTTACTTTCTCTTAATTTCTGGACATATTCTGGCTGCGTGGTATACTTGTTCTGGCTGGTGCTTGTGTTTTGTTTTGCAGGGACCAATTTATTCCATTTGAATTGTTTGGTGGCTGCCTTGCATCATACATTTCATCATACATTCATTCATCACTAATTCATTCACACAATAGTCCATTTTGCTTGTGCACTTGCCTTGCATCTTCCTTTGCATATAGTTGCCTTTAGTGGACTTGTATGAACCCTTCCACCACACTAGTGAAATTAAATAGGGAGATCAACAAAACCCTAAGGGAACTTAAGAAAAAGAAAAAGCAAGAAAGGCAAACTCATAAGCAACATCAAGCATCCACTTCACAACCACACACTTCACCCTTACATTCTCATCACACTATTTTAGATAATCATATCATTATGGCCGAGAGACAAGAAGCTCATAGAGAACATGATTGCATGCTTGGTTCTAGTCCTATTGTTGAAGATATTGCATGCTTGCTAGGTACTAAGAATGATTTTTCTAATATTGTGAGCATGATGCAATTACATGATCCTTTTTATGTCAAGTATAAGCTTGGTGATATTGTTGTATGCATTTCTTCTTTGCCTATCCACAACCCCTTGGAAAAGGGATGTTTGTTCAATTTTGTTGATAGGGGTAGGATGGAGGAAGTGCTTGCTTTTATGGTGGAAGAGGGATTACCTTTAGTGGAGGACTTGTTTTGCTACTCCTCACATGTTCTCTTGGATTGGAAAAGCCGAATGAGGAGTGTGAATGGAAGGAGTACTTTCCAAGGGAGAGATTTTGCTAGAACTTTGCTTGAGCCTTGCTTGCTTGATGTAGCTCCCTTGAGTTTGGCTTTGAGAGGTGGTACTACAAGTTCTATGATTTCGCCGAATTGGGGACCATGGTCCAATGCTTTAGAGGGGCAATTTTTTGCTAAATTTGAAGTGCCTTACTTGATTATGAATTCTAATGCTAATGCCTCTTTTAAGCATGTGAACCATTTCCCTTTTGATGCTCTTCCTAAGCATGTGCCTTTTGAGTCTTTTATTGTCACTTCTTGTATTCATATGAGTATATCTTTGCACGCATACAACCCCTTGCAAAAGGGATGTTTGCTCAATGTTGTAGGGAATCACAAGGGAGGCAATTCATGCTTGGAGTTGTTAAGGGCCGAAGAGAACCTCAAGAAGAACTTGGAGCTTGATGTTTCACAAGAGGAAATGGATTTCTTCAATGGAAAGCTCACAAGTGAGGAGATCAAGAAGCTTGTGGTGAGGATGAGCATTCTTAAGAGGAATCTTGAAGAAAGAGGCCAAGAGTTGAGAGACAAGATGTGTGATCCCACACTTCTTGATGTTCTTGTTAAGAAGTTGCATAAGTTGCTATCCAAACTTCAAGCACATGGAAGAGCTAGAAAGCCTAAAGAGAAGAAAGGAAGAAGGACGAAAAGTGGAAAGAAACATAAGGCTAAGGCTCAATCATCCAAGGAGGCTAATTTGGAAGCAAGAGCCCATGCTTCTCATGATGATTTCAAAACAACCATGCCTCAAGTCAAAAGTGGCCGAATCACCCTCATTCAAAGCCACAACAAGAAATTCTTCAAAGAGAACTTCAAGCCTCCATAAGAGGTCGTATTTTTCCTTCCCTTACCTACTTTTAATTGCTTTTATTCTAAGTGTGGGGGAGGACATCTGAAAGTAGGAAAAAATATTAGGATTGTGTTTAGGTTTATTTTCTAGTATGTTGTTTTAGGTTGTTAGAAAAACAAAGAAAAAAAATTATAAACTTGTGTTAGGTTGTGTTTAGTGTTTGTTTTTGTGAATAATACATGATGGTCATTTGCATGCGTGGACTGCCCGACCTTATTACTTGCTGCCTTGCCTTTGTTTATGCCTTTCTACTTGATTTGATTGGTCCCATTGAGGACAATGCATGCTTTAAGTGTGAGGGGGTGTATTATGTGCTTAAAAGTGGTCTAATTCAAAGCTTTCACACTTGATTTGTGGACTTATTTGGCATGATTGTGTAGGAAGTTTAACTTGATCATGGTTCTTGAAAGTAAATGGAATTGTCCTCTAGTGTGTAAGTAGAATTTTTGGAATGATTACTTAGGGCATCACTTGGGGCACTTTTAAGGTTACAAAGAGGAGGCTAGTTTCTCACTTAACTTTTCTTAGGGAGGAAGAGACTAATTAGAGTAAGCCATAAAGTGAGAAGCCTCCAACCGAATTGAGTGGGCCAATAGTTATTTCACCTCCTAGAACTTGTCCTAGTTCTTGTTCAAGATCACAATGCATGGTACAATTAAAGAGGAAAGGGGCATTTCATTTCTAAACCCTCTTGACCCAAACACAAGCCAACCAAATATTATCCTTTGATTTAACCCCTTTGGGCCATTCACTTTTCTTCTCTATCACCTTGACTAATGTGTGAATAAGTGACTATAGCATATGCTTGCATTTATATTAGTGTTGTATTGTTGTATCTTGTTAAAAGCATGCTACATGAGTGAAAAGCCTATATGGCCGAGAGGTACTAGAGTGGAAAAAGAAAAGAAAAGTGGCCAAAGGCCAAGAAAAAGAAGAAAAAAATAATAAGGCCGAAGGCCTAAAAGAAAAAAATGAAAGCACAAAGTGCTTGAGTATGCCAAAGGCATAAGAGTGAAAAGAAAAATGAGAGAAGCACAAAGTGCTTGAAAAAAAAAAGTTCAGATGTAGCATGCTTTGTGGGAAGTGGATTTATTGTATTGCAAGTATATGTGGTAGCTACTTGTTTATATTATTGGTCATTGACTACTATTCATCATTCATCATTCATAGTAGCCTTCCATGCAACCCCCAAAGTCCCCTAGATTTGATTGTGCCATGCATACTAATGGGTGGAGAACTAAGAACTATTACAAGCCTATGGTGAGGTGGAATGCATTGAGCCAAAGAGTGATTACAAAGACCCTAGTTAGGCATTATTCCTAACTTAAGAGATTGAGTGCAAACACTTAAATCCGGTGAGGAAAAATCTCTTTTAGCATTCCCTCCTAATTCTAGTTACTTGTTAAACTTGTTTCCACTTTGCATCCTTAAATTTGGCCCATTTGATAATCTAGGGAAAGGTTCAAAAAGATCAACTTGTACACAATGACAATTCCAATTGCCTTTAATATGCTTAATGATTGAGTTAGACTTTTTGGATGACTTTGACCGGAGTTCAAAGATTAAGTGTGGGGGATTTGATTGGACCGAAATTTATATGTTTAAGCATGTGCATTTGAGCTTAATTAGAAAGGTTTAATTGTTATATTTTATCATTATTGGTGATTTTATGTGCACATGCTTATAGGTGATTATATGGAAAATCCTAGCTTAATTACTTGCATTTTAAGTAACTAAGGGTATTTTGGTCATTTTTGACTATGTGGTGCTTTTCTCTTGTAGGGGGGTCCCACGTGGGCCCCACAACCCTTTGGAGTTGCTTGGAGTGCAAGGAATTGACTTGGAGGAAAGGCAAGGACTAGAGGATTGGAGCCCAAAATTCAAATTTCAAAATTGGCTCCAACTTCAAATTCAAATTTGGAGTTGATGGAGAGCTTCATTAAGGGCAAAAAGGGCAGCACAATCTTGAGGAGAAAAAGGAGCAAACTTTGGGGATGCATCTAGCCAAGATCAAGACCACATTCATCCACTTTTCACCTAATACCCAAAATACCCCTATCCCTTCCTTCACCTTCTCCATTTCACATAACCTCCCTCCATAACCATAAAAATATCTTTTTGACAACTCACCACCCTCATTTGCCAACTCATCATCCAACTAACAACCTACTTAATCCCTAACTAACTTCATTTGATACATTCCTTCACTTCCACTTCATCTTCATCTTCTTTCTCTCCATTTTTCTCTCTTCTTCCATCTCCTCCATCCTCTCGGCCAAGCACCAAACCTCCATGGATTCTCACGCCATTCATCTTCCTTCCACCTTCTCCATGCTTGGCTAGACGTCCTAATCTCTCTCTCCAAAGGAATGTGCTTGTAGATCTTCACATTTGGCCTCATGTATTTGTAATGTACTCTTTTAGGTTTCAAGCTAGACTTAACTTTTTGCCTATGTATGTCCTTGATTTAGGCTTGTATAGGTTAGAATACCTAGAATTAGGTGTTCTACTTAATTGTGGCTTGGAATCTCTCTTTTAGGTTTAGTTTATGAAAACCTAAAGCTTATATGTTTGTAGTTTCATAGATACATTTGTGTGTGATTAACTCCTCTTGTGTTTGTGGAATGATTAATTTTCTTAAGTTCTTGATTAGAATTTAATGTTGCTTAAGGTATGAACTAGACTTGAAAGAGCATTAAGCTTGGTTAACCTAATTAAACTCTTGAAGATTTCTTAGATTTAAGAGATCTTGAGAATTTAGTTAGATTATATCAAGTGTAACAAATATATGAGGTCCGATTAACCAAGAGCACAAGTACTTTGGAGAGGGAGGTTACTTCTCATCTATCTCTTTGCATTTCAATTCGGTTAGTTTAGATTTTTAGGTTATAATTGTAGTTTTAGTATAAAATCAACCTCAAACTTTCGTGTAAATTTGCGTGACTTTTCATCCTTGAACTTGCAAGATTTTACCTAGATTGTGGAAAAGACCTATACTCATCACTATACATTAGTGAGCATTGAGTATTGAATTGTTTTGATTGATCTAGAGGGCGACATTTAGGTTAAATCAGGTTTCTTGAAGCTTACAAAGTTCCCCTTGTACCAAAAATGCATAACCGTGTTTTTATAGTCCTAAAAAGCGTATTTGATGGATTTCAACCATGAAAGCCCCAAAACAAGGTCATAGGTGTGTAATTCAATTGCACGCACATCACACACAAACTCTCTTCCTTGCATCTTCCAAATAAACTTTTGCCTACACCCATAAACCTTCAATTTCCTATCTCTAGTAACCTATACAAACCCGAATTCTCCACCAAAATCTTCCATCCTAATTTCTTAGCCATAGACAAATCCAGAAAATCATGGGTACTTCCATTATCAATTAAAACTTGTAGTTGACGTTAACCTACATGTTCACCCAATCCTTCATAATTTCCAATCTCCTCCTATTCATTTTCTTCCTCGTTATCTACCACTTCCTAGTAACGAAGTTGTAGGCATTGTCTTTGAGGGCAGTGATGATCTCTCTTAAATCTTCCATGACAATAAAAACACAGATTTTTTGTACTATGATCTACTTCTTCCTATGCTGAGAGTATTTTCGAAAATCGATTAGGTTTTTCACCCTTATATGTAATGATACTTCTTTACGTCCCCAAGCAGAATTTCTGTCGCTTTTATTTTTTTCATAATCAACGTAATTTATCTCATGATTTTCGAACTGTTGTGATTTGGAGCCCCGAAATTTTTCTTTTAAAATCGATGACTACACCTAGAATTTATGGCCAGATTTTCATAAAATTCGCAATAGACTTGTTGGGCTGGGACCCACTCTTCAATAAAAACATTTTTATTATTTTTGGTCCCATAAAAATTTGGTTGAGTCACTAAACATTGATTTCCCAAGTGTCTCCAAGCCTTTTCTTGGGTTTTCTTCAAATTGCGTCTGTCAATAGCGATTTCCTAAACCCTAGCAAGCCCCCTCACTTTACATAAACTTCTAGGGTTAAAAAGCAACACAAAATCAGCTATAACATCCTTCAAACCCGAAATATACACATCGATCAAATATTCCTCGCTCAATTTAATTATCTGATCGAATCGCTCATTATATTCTGCAGGGTGCCTTATTGTTGTAATCTCGTTAAATCTACCATGGGTCTTTTGTATGGGTCTCCAAAAGTATATATATAAGCATCACAACATATTCATTCCAATTTGGAAGTCTTCCTATCTACCTCCTTTCTTCTCCAACATGCAACTGAGAAGAATCTTCATCAAGATCCAAAGAGGTCATCTGAACCCTTAATTCGGGAGGAGTTCGATCAAGGTCAAAGAATTGCTCGCACTTAGAAATCCAGGTGTGTATTTCAGGGGCGGCCATAACCTCCTCTTTCTTGATTATTGCCCTCATGCCTGAAATTCCCCAAATTGTTGTTGAATTCTTGAGACATAGCTCTAAATTCCCTTGCTACAACTTGTAGTTCCTCTCTAAAATTTCTTCTCAACCCTACAACTTCATCTTTAAACCCATGCACACTGTTCTTTATGTAATCCATGCACCCAATTTATGTTCAATGTCCTAAAGCCTATCCTACACTCCATTACCACTCCCTTCATGCTTTGTATCAACCATTATAACCTCAAATTGCAGCCAAGAACATTCAAGAACTGATAACCCCGACCAAAAGATCATACTCTTTGATACCACTGTTCTACTAATCACCTAAGAAATTGAAGAACCAAACAAGAAAGTCATAAAATGAACCAAGAACAAAGATAGACACTACAAAAGAAACAGAGATTAGTCGCGCACGCGTTCCTGCGAAACCGGATAAACCGCCGGCGTGAAAAATATAAAAAATATATTTTTATACCAAAAATGAAAAAAATAATGCATTTATGTTTTTTTTCAAAAATATACAACGTCGCGGTGTATAATATACGCTGTTATGTGACTTTTTTAAAAAAAATATATGACCAAATAGCGGCGTATATTAAACGCCGGTATGTGGCGATCTGGTTCAATAAATACCTCTCCCTCGCCATTACTCATTGTCCCTTTTCATTTTTCTCTTCTCTATTTGTTTCTTCTATGCTTCCATTTCATTTCTCTTCATTTTATCCCTCTCTTCTCCAATTCATTCCTCTCTTGTCCATTATTTTACTCTCCATCTCTCTTTTCCCTAATTCATTCCTTTCCATATCTTTATTTCCTAACTTGTGCTCTTTTAATGTTTATCCTTTGCTCCCCATTCTACATTTTTATCTTTTGATATGTTAATACGATTATTAATTATTTTTAATTTGTTTTGATATTACTAATAATTTGTATAATTTTATTTGAATTTTTTACCAGTGCTTTCATTGTTATTGGAACATCAACTAAAAGTCTCAACTTCTGTCATTAATGACGAAAGTTGAGGCTTTTTTTATATCATATATACCATATACCGGCGTATATATCTATTTTATTAAAAAAACAATAAATGCGTGCCGGCAAAAAACATGGAGTCATGCATAAGAGATCATCCTCATACCTCATAAGGTGTTCCTGCTTGTGGACATAGTGTTTCAAAGCTCCATTACCACTTTTGGGTGCTATGAAAATGTTGAAACACCCTTTACATGCGCTTTAAGCGCATGTAAAGGCACTACTGAAGTGCAAAACATGGAGTCATGCATAAGAGATCCTCCTCAGACCTCATAAGGTGTTCCTGCTTGTGGACTTAGTATTTCAAAGCTCCATTACCAAATGTTGAAACACCCTTTACATAGGCACTACTGAAGTGCAAAACATGGAGTCATGCATAAGAGATCCTCCTCAGACCTCATAAGGTGTTCCTGCTTGTGGACTTAGTGTTTCAAAGCTCCATTACCACTTTTGGGTGCTATGAAAATGTTGAAACACCCTTTACATGCGCTTTAAGCGCATGTAAAGGCACTACTGAAGTGCAAAACATGGAGTCATGCATAAGAGATCCTCCTCAGACCTCATAAGGTGTTCCTGCTTGTGGACTTAGTATTTCAAAGCTCCATTACCAAATGTTGAAACACCCTTTACATAGGCACTACTGAAGTGCAAAACATGGAGTCATGCATAAGAGATCCTCCTCAGACCTCATAAGGTGTTCCTGCTTGTGGACTTAGTGTTTCAAAGCTCCATTACCACTTTTGGGTGCTATGAAAATGTTGAAACACCCTTTACATGCGCTTTAAGCGCATGTAAAGGCACTACTGAAGTGCAAAACATGGAGTCATGCATAAGAGATCCCCCTCAGACCTCATAAGGTGTTCCTGCTTGTGTACTTAATGTTTCAAAGCTTCATTACCACTTTTGTATGTGGAAATGTTGCCTGTACATGCGCTTAAAGCGCATGTATAGGCCTAATATTAAAATAAAAGTTGATTCATTCAATTTATTTAATGATGAAAAATTTAATATAACTCATTATTTGATTCATATACATACGTAAGTTTTAAAACATAATATAACTCATTATTTTATTTCCCTGAGTAATCTTGGCGCTGTGATTTAAAATAATATTTAGACTGAAATAATAATGTCACAATTGTGAGACTTTATTATTATTTTTATTTGAAATATATATATATATATATATATATATAGAACAAAAATTTAGTTTAAGTTCCATAATATGTAATTGTTTTATTAAAAACTAATTATTGGTCCTTGTACATGCGCTTTAAGCGCATGTATTGGATATAACTTATAAATTTCCCGCGCCTTTTTCTTATGAGTTCCGTCCCTTTGTCTCTTCACTCTATAGCGCGCTCAGAGTATGTAGTAGCATTCTGAATGAGTTCCCTCCCTTACTAAAAAACACAAACCCTTAATCCTCATTCTCAATCCTCTTTCTCCAAATCTCCACCGCCCCCACTGTAACATCCCAAACTTTGATAAAGGATCATGAAAAATTATTAATGTTTCATTTAGGAAAATTTAGAGTTTTAAGGAGAAATTTTAGGATATTCTGGGCAATTTATAAATATTAAATCTTAGTTAGTTAGAATTTGAAGAAATATAGTTAAAAGGATTAATTGGAACTATAAACTTTCATGAACAAGTATTTTTGAAATTTAGAAAATAGTATGATAGAAAGAGAGGGGTAAAACAATATATACAAACTTTTGGGATAAAAATATAATTAAGAATGAACATTAGGGTAGCTAACTGTAATTTTCCCTAATATATATATATTCTCACCCCTTCACTCTCCATAACCCTAGCCGCCCCCCTTCACCTTCATCATCATCATCAAATCTGTCACTCCCTCTTCCCTCCGCCTTCTTCTTCGTTCCTCCTTCTTCCCGGCGACGAACGACGGCCGCGGTGGTGGCTATCGACGGCGGTGGCTTGGCGGGCCACGCGAGGCTCAGAACCCTTTGTGGGTGTATCTTATGTTCCCTTTATTCCTTCGTTTTTCTTCAAGGTTCAACAGCTTGTCATGGCGATTTCCGGCCATTTTCCGGCAACGGCGAGAAATTAGGTAGGCTTCGTCATTTCTTGTGTTCTTCAATTGTTTGTTACCTTTTTCCAGTTGATCTCTCATCCTTCTTTCTCTGTTTTTGCTGTTCCTCACTCCTCCATCTCGTTTCCTTTCGATTCTGGCGGCGACAAGCTTGAAACGGACATGGAACACCGGATGCAAGCTCCTGTGAGTGTTTGCCATCTGTTCTGACTTCTTTTGCTTACACTTTGTGCTAATTTCTTGTGAGAGGCCGAGTTTGGGTTAAGGATTGAGGTTCAATAATCCACTTAAAACTAATCAAGATGTAAACTTTATTAAATATGGGTCATTGTAGTGCATGTCTGATGGTTTTGCCTTTGTGTGGCTCATGGAATTCGGTTCCTTTCTCTGATGTCCTGAGTGAATCGAATTGATTGGTTGGGTTTATGATTTCTTTCATATTCAGATTGTGCTATTAAGTTGTTATGGCTGGTTGGAGTAAACTATTATGTATGAGATTATGTTTGTAAGGTTGTAGGTGGTATGTTGTTGCTGGATAAAGTGCTTCGTGTTATATTTTGTGGTTGTTGGGCGTTCTAAAATCCCAATTTCAAATAGAAAAGGTATATGTTTATGTTTAATATGATTTTCAAAGGATAATTTCTAAGGTTTGTCGAATTTGGGATCTAAGAACAAATTAGTTGTGACTACTTGTCCTTAGGCCCTATATAACATTCTGATGGTTTAGGTTCTTGGAAGATGGACATGAAAGTATTTGAGACATTTTGGAAGCTTCAAGCTTTAAGGCATATATAATACAAAAATTTTAAGGATTGATGTGAGGTTTAATGTAGCTAATGAATTTAATAATGTTAGTAGATGTCATTTTGGTTGTAGTGGTTGAGTGGAATTATAATAAAGAAAGGACAAGAGTGATTTCGAAACATACCTTGCATAGTTTGGGATTAAAGTAAAGTTCTTTTGCCTCATTGTTTTTCTTGCAGTGGATTTGGAATGATTTTTGGATGTGTTCTGGGATTTCTTTTGGGAAGTTCAGATTTTGTATACTTAGGGTTTAATGTAATTAAAAGTTCAATATAAATTCACTTTGCAGTTTAAATTGTGAGTTGGAAGGGGACTCATGAAATGCTAAATAATGTGTCTGTTTGGTTTTAGTTTGCTTATTATTCCTTTTGTTTAAATTTTGTAGTACTGGTTCATGAGGAATAATTAATGTTGTGTTTATGCTTGCATGTTTGAATCTTGCTAAAAATTTGTTGATCTTTGAGGTTTTATGTGGTTGCCTTATCTCGCTATTTGATTTAATTGGGAGAGTATATATATATAGTGACTATAATTAAAATACTCAAAGTATACTTAGGATGGTTTTGAGATGGCTTGTGCAAGAATTTAGTTCATGAGAAGTGATTTTCTTGAAGGAGATGAAATAGACTTTCCTTTCTTTTCTTTTCCTTGTTGCTTTGGCCAAGTTGAGCATAAAAACTATGTATGTGAAGTATTATTAAGAAAGATTGATTGTTTTGAAATTTTATAGTGGGTTGATCCAATAAGTATTGAATTGTAATTAACCTATTGAGCTGCTTTCGATATGGATTCTTTGTTCTCTCTATTCTATTCTAAATGTGTTTGAGTTGTTTTATGGTTGTAATCTATGGTCTGAAAGTTTTATTAAAATTGGAGGGTTGTGCAAGTTGGCACATTCAAATTATGCTTAGAATGTGGAGTGTTTGTGTGATTGTTGAATGTTTTGGGCGGTTTGCTTTGATTTTGGGATGTATGTTGTTCTTTGAAGTTTGGTTCAAAGAATTACGTGTATACAGGTGGCAAATGTAAAAGAATATATATTAAAAAAAATATATATAGTTGTACATGCGCTTAAAGCGCATGTAGAGGTAGGTACCTCTACATGCGCTTTAAGCGCATGTAAGCGCATGTAGATGTACATGCGCTTAAAGCGCATGTAGAGCCCCCCTCTACATAAGCTTTTAAAAAGCGCATGTAGAGCCTTTACCAGCGCCCCCCTCTACATGCGCTTTATAAGCGTATGTAGAGGCCAAAATAAGCGCATGTAAATGGGGTAATCTGTGATAGTGAGAGATATTTTTGTGAAGTAGTTTGGTGAGTGTTTCGGTTTCGTGAGTGAACCAGCAATCGGCGAAGGGAGGGGGGGGTCGAAGAGGAGGTAGGTGTGGAGCCGTGGAGGGAGGAAGATGGAGGTGGGGCTGCCTGCACAAAGAAGAGGAAGAAGATGGGGAGGAGAGAGGAAGGGTGGGGGAGGGTGAATTTTTTAATATTTACTGTGGGGCCCACATCCTCAAAATTAATTAAAGTATAGTCACAAGGGACTCTAATTTCCCAAGTTAGTGGGACTTTTCTAATATTAAGTCCCTACTCAGCATATTGCCACGTCACAAAAAATGCCACATATTGCCACGTCAACAAGCCCCATCAGCATTCCCAGTCAACTAACGGTCAAACTTAACACCTTTAGTTGAGAATGTTACATTTGCCCCATTTTGATTTACAATGTACGGTTTTGCCCCATTCAATTTACAGGTACCAAAGTTGTCCATTTGAAAATTTACGGTGACTAGTTTTGCCCCTTCACCGATTTATAATTAACTTATTTTGCTTTTTTATAGGATTTTCTAAAAAAGTCAATTAGGTCTTATATTTAGGACCGGAAGGAGTATTAATAATATACCCTAACAATCTATCTTTACCTTACTCTCCCTCTCTTATTTATCTAATATTAAGAAGTATATTGAAAACGATAATTTAATGAAAAACTATAAGAATTAGAAATAAGTATTATAATTACAAGCCAATCTATCTAATCGACGTTATTGATCAAGTAACATATTGATTTATTTATGATTTATGATTTATGATTTATGATCGCTAGTGCTAGAATCCAGATATATTATTCCCATTCAACTATTCCACTCCTTTGTTTTTTTTCTCCTACCATTTTTTTTAGGGAAAATGCCATTTAAATCCCTCCGAATATACAAAAGGACAATTCAGGAACTCAAACTTCCAAAAGGACCATGAAGGAACTTGGACCTAGTTGACATTTCAAATTTGTGTGAAAGGACAAAATTACCCCATCATTAAAAAAAACATTTACATCGCAGCTGTTAACAATTGAACTTTGGGCATTAACAACTGAACTTTAGGCATTGACATTTTGAACTTAAGTTTAACAAGATAACATTGGTGTTAACATTTACACTGCACCTGTTAACAATTGAACGTTTGACATTAACAACTGAACTTTAGGCATTGACATTTTGAACGTAAGAATTAACTTCTTCGTTAACAAGATAACATTGGTGTTAACATTTACACCAATGTTATCTTGTTAACGAAGAAGTTAATTCTTACGTTCAAAATGTCAATGCCTAAAGTTCAGTTGTTAATTCCCAAAGTTCAATTGTTAACAGGTGCGGTGTAAATGTTTTGTTTAATGATGGGGGTAATTTTGTCCTTTCACACAAATTTGAAATGTCAACTAGGTCCGAGTTCCTTCATGGTCCTTTTGGAAGTTTGAGTTCCTGAATTGTCCTTTTGTATATTTGGGATTTAAATGGCATTTTCCCTTTTTCTTTATTTCTTTTGGGGTTTGTTCCAGCAATGAAGCAAATAAAATAAAATAAAAAGCGAAAATAAAGGCCGCCAGACTTTCTTTGCTTCGTTTTGCTTCGCTGACACTTTCTAACCCCAAAAGATTTTTCTCTCAATTTCGGATTTCTCACGAATCCACGAATCTATCTTCGCGTAAGGCCTAACCCCTTTTTCTTCATTCGCGTTTTCCACCATTCAACTCTCAATTTTCATCTCATATATAGAGGAAGAGTTTCAGAATATTGGTCTCCATTTTGGACTATGGGTCAAGCTTTTCGAAAGCTCTTTGATGCTTTCTTTGGCAACTCTGAGATGAGGGTATTTCTGTCTTTTTCATCTTTTTTTTTGTGATTCATTGCTTGCTTGCTTGTTGTTTTTTTTTCTGATCTCCTTGAATTGAAGTGTTGAGTTTGAAAAATTAAGACCTGGGTGGATTTTTGTGTTAGTGATTATACATGTTTTTACCCCTTTTGATGGATTTGGGGTTTTTGTTTTCTTTGTTGTGATCATAAATTTGTGTAATGAATGTTGTAATTATTGTTTGTTTAGTTTAGAATGAGAAGTTATTGTTGTAATAACTTCCTTATTATCTGAAGTGAAAGTCTTGATGATTATTTATTTTGGAGATTTTGGGAAAATTTAATGACATTCAACATCTCATTTGTTCTGCTTGTATTCTCGCCGATCTCAGAGGATATGTTGCTTTTCTGGGCTTTAGTTAAGTGATTTTGTTAACGTTTGAGACATTTTTTTGGATCTGTTGATAGCAATATTGAATTATTCTCATATTTTTGCTCTTAGTTATCTTGCTTGTTGAGGGATGAGATCTAAAATAAAGGAACACTGGAATTAGACTATGCATTATTGGACAAGACTTTATCACTCTAAATGAACTTTTAAAAGCATAAACATGGTACTTGCCCTATCGAACAATGCATTATGCTTAGAGTTTTTCTTACCTTATATTAGTTTGCAACTATGATGCTATTCATTTGTGATGATTGTTGTAACGTTTGGGATATTTCTGATTTTTCTTGGGAGTGACTTATTCTTGTTTCCATTTTCCTGAATTGTTTTTCCTCTACAAATTATATTTCAAGTTGATTGATGTTTTTAGCTGTCACTGCCTTTGCACTCCCCCATATCAATTGCACGAATGATTTATTTCCTTGTTGAGTGATCATAGCCCTTGAAAATTTCTTTGATTCAACACTTTATTGTGATGATACGAGGACTTCTTTTTAACTAGTGGTTACTGTTTCAAAAAACTTCTATGAAGTTTCTAATTTTTTCTTGTTTTGGCTTAGGTTGTGATGCTTGGTCTAGACGCTGCTGGAAAAACAACTATACTGTACAAGCTGCATATTGGAGAAGTTTTATCGACTGTCCCTACTATTGGTGGGTGCTATTTTTTACAAAGCCATGAATCATGACTTATGCTTATTGATCAGCTTTTCAATTTTGAACAAGGCTTTATTTGGCCATCTTGCGTTATGATAACTGTTTTATTCCTGTCTTGGTAGAACAAACTGTTATGATTATGCTTGTTTGCTA
This sequence comes from Mimosa pudica, assembly GCA_029929735.1. Classification (NCBI taxonomy): domain Eukaryota; kingdom Viridiplantae; phylum Streptophyta; class Magnoliopsida; order Fabales; family Fabaceae; genus Mimosa; species Mimosa pudica. The sequence continues at coordinate 4,790,226 of JAKELP010000012.1, read as the reverse complement.
TTTTCTTCATTATGTTTCATTTCTTTTTGTTTTCCTACATATTCACATGTGATGTGAATTTGTGTTGTTTGCTCATCTGCTTGTTTAATGACATGTGGAGCTTTTCATTATTGTATCCAGCTGTTGTAGAAAGGGTATCTATGTTCACTGATGGAAAGAGCTTTTCCTGTACACATTAGGGAATGAATTAAGTAGTGTGGTGTATATTTGACATGCTCAAATCCAAACCTAAATGTAGTCGTGTTTCAATTAATTTAGTGGAATGGATAGCTTAACAATGTTTAGAAAGAGGCTATCCAGTTGTAGGGGTAAGACTAACATTTGAATGTCCCTTTACTCATCTAGTGGGAGCTTTGTGCACTGTGTTGCCATGTTTTTTTTGGTATACCTTGACATTGTAGATATTTTTTCCAATGGTATAGATAGTGTTTGAGATCTCAATCTTGAAGCATGTTTGTGAGTAATGTGTGGTTTCAAATATTGAAAATATTGGTTTAACTAATTTATTTTGAAAGGTTCAGTTTGATGTATGAGTTGATGGGAGTGTTGTTTGATAAGATCTGTTAGTGTTTTATGTTATTATTATTTTTATGCTAATGGAACTATGCATTATCAATAGGGTGTGTAAGAAGTGTAACATGTTTATATATTGCTATCTGCTGCTGAAAGTCTCATTGACCCATTTGTTATTTCTGGTTAGTTATATAATTACTTGGATGGTTTCTTTTTAAATATTGACAAACACTTGATAATTGCGTTTTACATTGTGTTATCATTTATAATTTCTGTTATTTGATTTAGGTAGACACCTATGTTGTGTGGGATTTTACAAGGATTGTCCTTTCAGTGGAAAATTTCTGTTTTCATCTGAGTTAACAATGTTCATATTGTTAATTTCATTAGGGCTTTCTGATGCCCTTTAGCATGTTCTGCTGGCTGTCAAATGGGTGTCCATTAGATGTTTTTCTTCCATAACTTGAAACTTGTGTCTGCAGTCTTATGGTCTGTTTTGATCATGTAGGTTTCAATGTGGAAAAAGTTCAGTATAAGAATGTTATGTTCACAGTTTGGGATGTAGGAGGGCAAGAAAAATTAAGGCCACTTTGGAGGCACTATTTTAATAACACAGATGGTTTGGTGAGGATCAGTTTCTTTGCTTCTAGGTTTTTTGTTATGTTGAGCTGTTCCTTGAATTATGATGGTATTTTTTGGACTTCTCCAACCATCTCTTGTAATTTCAATGAACTTGTTGTAAATGACTATTTTTTTTTACGTTAGGTACATACCTATATGCTGACTTGTGCATTTATGCAGATATATGTTGTGGATAGTTTGGACCGAGAGAGAATTGGAAAAGCAAAGCAGGAATTTCAGGTGGTAAAATCAGATTCACTGCTTATTTTTCCATAAAGTGTGTAACAAGCTTTGAGTTTATTTACAAAATACTTGCAGGCTATCATTAGTGATCCATTCATGCTCAATAGCGTCATCTTGATTTTTGCCAACAAACAAGACATGGTATGTTTTTGTTACTTATTTTGTGTTCTTTTACTGTGATAATTTTTCCTATAATAAGGTTTTACTTTTTTCCCTCCAAACGTCTAAATAGTAAATGGACAACTTCACCTAGTGGGATAAAACTTTCTTACTGTTGTGGTTGTGTGAATAGTTAATGGAGAAATTGTTTCACTTTCTTAATTTATTGATTGCTATTCTTTGAATTTACAACATGTAGTTTTGACGTATTTCTAAGTTTCAAAATCACCTTTCATAAGGATTGGATCACGTAGTTTGAAAATGTTGAAATGAAAGTATGATGTAAAACATATGAATAGAAGGATCAGGGACTTAGTTTATTTTCTTCGAATTCAGAGCAAGACACAAGGGTTGATAAGAAGCATAAGGAATAGAAGTTATGAAGATATTCAAGTGAATGCCATTTATATTATTAGCAGATGACAGAACGAAATGAACTTCTGAAACTGTTTTTATTTGTCTATCCAAAAAAAGGAACCTTTTTACTTTTTCTCCCTCCTGATCAAGTGTATGCTGGATATTACTAATGATATCTGCAAAACTAAGTTTTACCAGGTATATTAATAGGAACTGGTCATTATTTGTATTTTATGTTTTATTATGTGTGAAGGGTCAGCTTAGCTCAACGGTAAGCTCGATTGCCGTGGAGTCTGAGGTCATGGGTTTAAATCAGTCTCCTTGCATAAATCAAGGATAAGGTTGCCTAGTATATTTCCTTCCCCAACACCTTCACTAAGTGGAGATTTGAACTGGGTTGACCCTTTTTATGTTGTACTACCTCTGGTCCTAAATATAAGATCTAGTTGACTTTTTTTTGGAGAGGTTAAGGTTGCGAAATAGGTTATTAAATGATGCCATATTTGATATATTTTTAGATTATCCATTAGTTTATAGGTAAAATAAACTAGTTTAAAGGAAAAAATTAGGTAAATCAATTTATAATTAACTTATTTTGCTTTTTAAGGATTTTCCAGAAAAAGTCAATTAGGTCTTATATTTAGGACCGGAGGGAGTATTATGTGTCTTATGTCTATTGTGACAAATGTCTAGTGTTGGTTACAAATAGTGTCTGTTTATGGATAGGGAAGTTTTATGCGGTTATGTAGGCTGTTTATATATATCATCTTATTGTATTATGTTTTAGACATGATGAATGAATTTATCATATACTAGCAAATTGTCCCTCTCTTCCCTTAGAACTAGATTCTGGTTATAGTCTCCCTTTATTCTATGATTTTCAGATTCTGAATTTTTTATTTTATTCTCTCCTTTCTTCTCCCTTTCCCTCTTTTCCTTTTCTCTCTTCTTTCCCCTATTTTTGATTCTGTTTTCCAGATTCTATCATATAGTGATCCTCGCTCTTCTAAAACAAACCATCCCTAACCCCTATTTAATCCTGAGTCCTATCTCATGCCCATAGCAGCCTTCTAATTGTTAAAATGTTCCATTTCCAGAGAGGAGCGATGACACCGATGGAAGTATGTGAAGGACTTGGTCTCTTTGAGCTCAAGAATAGAAAATGGCACATACAAGGAACTTGTGCGTTAAAGGGAGATGGCCTTTATGAGGGCTTGGACTGGTTGGCTGCAACTCTGAAGGAAAGGAATGCTGCTGGATACTCTTCCTTAGGAGCCTCATCTTTCTAATGGCCCAGGTTTGAGCTTCATCTTATGTTCTTATTGCTAATGTCACCTTCATACTCATCATTCAATTACATAATACTTGTGTTTAATTAATTTCAGGTATTTTCAGTCCTCTAATCAATCAGTCCAACAACGCGAAGCGAAATGATGAAATGTTGGTCGTTTTCACCATGACATTGTGAATTGTAAACTAATTTTTTCGGGCTACATCTGAAGAAGCTGCCAATGAAGTATATAGTTAAATGCTTTGCCGCGCTAGGCACGTAGATTATGTGACTTGATCCAATGTATAGATAGGTTTGAGCTTGATAAATGATCAACCAATATGATATCAGAAAATGGATGACCTTTATTTGTGTGCATGAACATCTTTCAGAAATTGGGGATCATTTCTACACTTCTCTTTGATGTAACCCCTTCCCACTATTTTTTCTCTGCATCATGTTTGAGCCCCTAACATCAGATTTATGAGAGTGACATGTTTCTTTGTGCTGAGGCCGTAAACTAAAAGGGTTCTTTACCCCACAAATAAATGTTGTGGTTTGGTGCGGTGAAAGGTTGTTGCTATAGTTCAATTTTTCTGCAATCACCTTCCTCCTTTTTGTGTGTACATAGAAATTTGAGACATTCATGAGCTGTTGCCAACATCTAAACAACCGAGTTCTTAATCTATCCAAATTATTAATTGTCTGAGTTTAATGATACCAGGCTAGTCACGAAATGTAAGCTTGAGGCACCTTATGCCTCTGCATTATTTGGTAAAAATTGGGTTTCATATCATAAGGGTCTTATCTTAACAGTAAAATATGTTAACCTCCCCCATCAAGAGCCACCCAATACGTGTTAGGTGGAGATTGATCAAGGATATTTAAGGGGCCTATACTATGGGCCTATTTAGCCATATACATGGTCTGTATATGACAGTAGGTCTATTGAGTTATGCATTTTTCACAACAATTGGGCCTATGCATTTTTCAAATGCCCTCAACTTACCAATTAACAATTGGAACATAGTTATTAACAATTGAGTCATTTGAATTAACGTCCTTGTTAACAAATGCTCATTCGCTATTAACAATTGAAACGTCCCTATTAACTATTACAACTTACCAATTAACAATTGTAGTATACCGTTAACAATTGAGTCATTTAAATTAAATTCTTTGTTAATAAATATACATTCCCCATTAACAACTGCATCGTACCTATTAACAATTGCAGCTTACCAATTAATAAGTGGAGCATACCTATTATCAGTTGGGTCATTCGAATTAACTTGGGATGGGAGCATTTAAGTTGTCCTTAATTGTCCTTTTGGACATTCGGATAGATTTATTTGTCATTCCAAAATCAATTACCACATTAAAAAATCCTAAATATAAGACCTAGTTGACTTTTTTTTTGGAGATGTTAAGGTTATAAAATATGTTATTAAATGATGACATATTTGATATATATTTTTAGATTAGCCATTAGTTTATAGGTTAAATAAACTAGTTTAAGGAAAAAAATTAGTTAAATCAATTTATAATTGACTTATTTTGCTTTTTAGAATTTTTCAAAAAAATCAATTAAGTCTTATATTTTGGATTATTAATTTTACTGTAGTTGGGGAAAAAAATCAGTGACTCCATATGTTGAACTGTAACTGGACCAATCCAAATTGTCACAAGACTTGCTCTATTAAATAGTCGTACTGTACTACATGAAGTTTCCATAAAAAATCCCACATATCATATCACTATATGCCTAGTTCTTTTTCTCACCATTAGGGTGAGCTTTTTCTCACCATTAGGGTGAGCTGTTTTCTCTCCATTGGGAGAGCTTCTTTCTCTCCACTGGGAGAGTCCCTCCCACCACCATGATCTCTCTCCTCTCCCCATCACCACCGCGCCGCCCACCACCCCACCCGCCGCCGTCAAGCCTTTCCCCCCTCCCTCCGCCGCCGAGCCTCTCCCCCCACCCTCCGGCGTGGCCGACCCTCTCCCCCCACCATCAGAAGCCGTCGAGCCTCCCCCTCCACCATCCGCCGCCGCCGAGCCTCCCCCTCCACCACCAGCCGCCGCCGAGCCTCTCCCCCCACCTTCGCACCGTCCACCCCACAGATCCCGCCGCCTTCCACCCCTCAGATCTCGCCGCCGTCCACCACCCCTCAGATCTCGCCGCCGACCACCCAGCCGCCCACCACCCCTCAGATCCCGCCGCCTTCCACCCCCCAGATCTCGCCGCCGCCCAGCCTGCTGTCCACCCCTCAGATCCCGCCACCTTCCATCCCTCAGCTCTCACCGCCGGCCACCCCTCAGATCCCGCCACCTTCCACCCCTCAGATCCCACCGTCGTCGCCCTCCTAAAGATACACAAGATCCTCAGCTTAACCACTCTGTTGACTGCTCTACCACCACTTTGGATGGCACCGGAAATGAAGTTAGGTGGCTGGTTCACAGCCACCTCTACACCATGATTGAGCTGAGGTGGTACTACCGGGAATTTGGGGTTTCTTTGGTGGTATCTCTTGTGTTTGTGTCACCCCTATTAGTCAGTGTCCTTAGTCTTTATGCTTTGTTTTTTAGGGTGTTCATAAAATGGTCATTTGCTTGTTTCTTCATGTGGGTTAGTTCTGTTTGTGGTGAAAGTTGGCTAATGTTTCCCATGATCTGTTCTTCCTTGGTGTTTGTCTTACAAATCCAAGTGGTTCCTCACCTTTCCAGTAAGGGGGAGGTTGAAGTTGCTTCACTTGTTGCAGCATTGGCATTCAAGAGGGTGGGCTCAGTTGAGCATGTCTTTGGACAACCACCCTCTATAGCCTTTTTATTTTCATTTGATCATGGGGAATTGTTAGTCTGCCTTCTCACTACTACTAACATGCTTGATGATGGCTCTCATTTGTCTAATTAGTGACTTTGTTTTAGTGTGTGTTCAGTCTTTGTTATCAATCTGTAGATTTATTTTGCAAGAGTCTATGTTATCAGTCATGTTTTTCAATTTTCAATTCTAGTTGTAAGAGAGTCTGTATGAACTTTATTTCAGATAATGGAAAACTTTATTATGGTCAAAAAAAAAATATCACTATATGCCTGAACAAAGCCACAGATTCCTCCACATCACTCTTCTCTTCCCATCCACTCATCTATATAAAATCACACCTCTCTCTCTCTCTCTCTCTCTCTCTCTCATCACTTTTTTTATTTCACTGCAAACAAAAACAAACCACCTGCAAATTCAGCTTCAGCATGCCACCACCATGCCAAAGGTGTGCAATGCTTCTTCACAGATTCCCTCTCCCTCTTCGCAATCCCTCTCGATTTCGCTGTGTTGTTCACCGCGTTCTTCCTAAATTCTCTGTTTCCTCTTCCCTCACCTCCGTGCTCACCCCTGAGAACTTAATCGCCGCCGCCGCAGCCGCCGCCAGCTCGTCGGGCTCGGTGCATGGCGCGGTGTCGTCTGCCATCACTCAGGTGGCCGTCACTGCGGTGGCCATTGCCTCCGGGGCTTGCCTTTCCACCAAGGTTGACTTCCTTTGGCCTAAATTGGAGGAACAGCCAGGTCATTTTATTTTTCTTTCTTTCTTCTGATTTATGTTTCGGGAAAAACTTACATCCAGTACTACTTTACCTCTAGTACATCCAATACCCAATAAGAATTTGACACATGCCCAACTAACCCCATGCACAACTAACACATGGAGGAGAGAGAAAAGAAGGTGGAAGTGGTGTGGATTGGTTGGAGATGTGTCAAATTCTTATTGGGTAATTGGATGTAACGGAGGTAAAGTAATGGAGATAAGTTTTTTCCGTATGTTTTTTAGATTGGGGTAGTGTGGGTTATTACATTACTAATTATGGCTATTTTTTTTAATTCTGAAATTATTTTTCTAATTTTTGTCCTCCCTCCGCTCCTAATAAAAGATCAATTATTCAATTCCCTATTTTGATTAGATTAAGTTGGTTATTAACACATTATATTACTAATTTACCCTAACCATATACTCCCTCCGCTCCTAAATATAAGACGCAATTGACGTTTTTGGAAAATCCTAAAAAAGAAAAATAAGTCAATTATAAATTGATTTAACTAATTTATTTCCTTAAACTAGTTTATTTAACCTATAAACTGATGAATAATCTGAAAATATATCAAATATGTCATAATTTAATAACATATTTTGTAACCTTAACATCTCCAAAAAAAAGTCAGTTATGTCTTATATTTAGGACCAGAGGGAGTACATTTATTCTCACTCTCCCTCTCTTGCTTGTTTATTATAGAAGAGCATTATTAGGCTTTATTTGGGAAAAAGTTGAGAGAAATTAGAAAGTTGCTTATTTTCAGGAAGAAATTTTGAAATTGAAAGTGATCTTATATTTAGGAATGGAGGGAGTACTAAATAAGTTTCTATGAGTTGTTAATGGTGGTCACTGCGCTTGTCATTGACAAGCAATAACATTTGTTTGATATTAGTTGTCTTCCTTGGGACCTGAATGCACTTCTCGCGTTATTATTTAACCATATGTCTCAGTGAGCAGTAGCGTCCAGTTGAAATTGATCAAGGAAGTTTGGTTAGTTAATTTAGGTAGGCAATTGAGAAGCTGTTCAAGATGAGTGAATGAGGTTGGGTGAAATGAGTGGGGAAGTTTGGTTTGAAAAATGACTAGCTGATTTGAGCTTGTAAATGTACTCCAGAACAAGTTTTATGAATTGCTTGTATGAAGCTTTGACAGTTGCTATAATGGATTTGTCTCTCTTAAGTTGAGGAACAATGCTGTCATATGACAGTTGCCTTAGATGTTGTGCTGCTGTGATGGTTGGGAGCTGATGATGTTGCCAAAATGCTGTATCTGTTTTGTTGTAGAAAAGCATTTATTTTGCTTGACATGGTAGTGGTGCTATATCAACACTTGAAGATTTGTTCTGAGACTCTCCACACAGTTGTTCTGGCATGAAGAGATATGTGATATCAAAGAAGACAAGAAAAATCAATGGAATCTTTGATGAAGCTGTTTTTGTCTCCTTTGAATCACTCAGTTGAAACGCTATTTATGATTCCTTTGAATAAAACCCCTGACAAAAGCTGTTTTAACAAATCTCTCTAAGGTCCTTCGAAGTTGCCCCAAGAGTAGTATGACACTGGCTGTAAAACTAAATGCTTAACTAAGGGAAACATGATCATACTATTTTACCATGTTTACTGATCGGAAGAGATTTATCTTGGTCACATTTGTCGATGTTATCATTGAAATTGTGGTTGATGCTGAAGAAATCAGAAATCTGAAAAGTGCCTAAACCAAGGAGTTTCAAAACCTTGGAGGCTGTTTGGATCCTTAAAGGCAATCATTATATGGTAGATTTACTAGCATATGACATTAACATCCTCAAAGGCAATTTTTATATGGTAGACTTACTTGATTTTGATGCCAAGTCCCACATTGAGAAGTTTGGGGTGGTTGATGGAGCATTTAAGTGAAATGGTTTTCCCACTTCAATGGCTAGCTTTGGGGAAAGAGTTTCCCATCTAACTTAGGTATCCATCACTATATCCCAAAAGAAATACAATCCTTTGTGAAATTATCATTCTTATGGAGCCATCTACAAGAGCAAATTATCTCAAGAAGTTCCCTTTCTTGCTGTTGAAATGGAAGCCTGTTAGCAAGCTTGTCTACTAAGACTTAATTAAAACCTAATATAATTTTCTTTGTCAATAGTCATGATATGAGAAAAGAAAATATTGATTTATATTGAGGCTACACTCACCTTGGGACTTGCTGTAGAATTCTTGTTTTATATTGAGGCTACAGTCACCTTGGGACTTGCTGTAGAATTCTTAATTTTACAATGCGGCATTGCGATGCGTTGTGATACTGATTGGGTGGAATGTAGTTTTGGTTGGTGGTTCACTTTAAGCTACTTTACCTATGTATAGAAAATTTTGTTCACTTGTAAATTAAGAGGCAGACTATGGATGCAAGCAGTATTGAAACTAGTATAGTACCCTGGCTCAATGGATGTATGAAAGATCTGAAGAGACGTCTCAAAGAACTAAGGGTTGATTTTGAAAGTTTATGCAAGTTTTATGGGATAACTTCGCTTCTTTTTGCAAAGGACCCTTTCCAACATGAGTGGACCTAACATGTTCAAGAATTTTTACTAGAGAAAAGATTGATATCAACTTAAACATGTGCCATTAAATTCTGACTAATGTGTAATCAATTTTTGTTGAAAAATTGTGGTGCTGGCTTTGATAATTAACAATAGATTCTTGTAATTGTGTAAATTTTATCATGGCATGAATTAACAGCCATGAATTATTAACTTGCAGGTGCCATTATACAGGATGGAGTTGATATTACTGGCTATCCTGTATTCAATGACGTGAAGGTTTATTACCTTTACTTGGTTTGTGAATTGTCCTTGTGTTGCATCATTAACATATCCTCTTTGTGAAGGCAGGTGCAGAAGGCTATTGCTTTTGCAAGAAAAGCGCACCATGGACAAATGAGGAAAACAGGAGACCCTTATTTAACGCATTGCATTCATACAGGAAGAATTTTGGCAGCTTTGGTCCCATCAAGTGGTAAACGAGTATGCACTTTTCTTATTAGTTTTTCAATATCTGAAATTTGCAGGACTACTTTTTGTATCATATAGTCCATCCATTTTTGCTTGAACAAGGAGATTATGATTCTATTTACAGTTGATTTGTCCATGGTATGTTTCGGAACAGCTAGATCAAATATATGCTACCCTAAATTGGAATTCAATATTTTCGAAGTAATACTGTTTTGTTGCTTGTATTTTGAAGTATTTATATAATTGAAAATTAATAAGTCCAAAATTGTTAAAGTAAATTCCATTGCTTGGGATCTCTGTGCTCTTTCTCCAGGCTGTGGAGACGGTTGTGGCTGGTATTCTCCATGATGTGGTCGATGATACGTGCCAGGGTCTACAAGATATTGAAGAAGAATTTGGTGAAGAAGTGGTTAGATTGGTAGCCGGTGTTTCTAGGTTAAGTTATATAAATCAGGTATCATTTAGACTATGAATGCCTTTCCGTCATGGTTTGGTTTGAGGAAGTGGCACATATTAATTTTCTATCTTCAACTTTTATATTTCAATCTCCTAAGCATCTGATTGTTTGAAATGAGGAAGTTAGACAAGCCTTTATCTCTGTGACTGGATGCTGGGTTTCAAAACTTTTTGTGCAAATACTATCTCTGATTTCTTGTTATTTTTGGCCTCAAACATTTGTTCTATATGTGCCATCATATATGCTATACTCCTTTTCTTAACTAATTGTCTGTTTGGACAATGATACTTCTAGACAGTGAGAGGAATGGAGAGCTATGCTCCTCTGATTATCTAGTTTATAGGTTCATCAAAGGAATTCTTATCTTCTGATTTTTAATATGTCAATTGTGTATTGATTTAAGAAATAGATTCTAGAAGCTAAAAAGAAATATCCTCAGAAATCTTAATGAATGGGCTTTTTGACATTCTGAGCACTGTCCATTGTGTATTCTCTTGTAAATCCCACTCTCCTTCCTTTATATTTTATCATAAAAGGTTGGTGAAGTTATTATTAGATTTGATCTATTGATAGGGTTATTGAACTAAGAAATAGATTCTATAAGCTAAAAAGGAATATTTTAAGTGGGGTTTGAGGTCGTGGGTTCGAATAAACCACTTTGCAAAAAGCAAGGGTTAGACTGCCTAGTATATTATCTTCCCTGGTACCCTCACCAAGTGGGGACTAGAATTGGGTTAGCCCCTTTTTTATTTTTAGAGCACAGTAGATGCTGTCATACTTAAATCGAATACAGTGACATTGTCGGAGCTCAATTCATAGGATGACTTTATGATCTTGAATCTTTATATACACTATACGTTATACTTGTTTGTGTTCAGACATTTCAATCTTAAATTATTATCGTATGTTTGGCTATCACAATAGTGTTTCATTGGATAGTTGCTCTCAACTTGTATTTCTCCCATAACTCTTTTCTGCCATAAGGTTTCTGTAATTCTTTGAGCTAGGGCTCTGACTCAAACTACTTTTTGAGACAACTCGTTTTTGACTCTTCCTATTAACAAGAATACTCACCACTAGTTGCTTATTTCAATTATTCAAAACTGATTTCATACTGTTTTTGAGTTGAGATAGAGTATATAATTTCATTGTGTTTTCCAGTTCTAATTACATTATGTTTTCCAGCTCTTGCGCCGGCATCGAAGGATAAATGTGAACCAGGGTTCCCTTGGTCAGGAAGAGGTAAAGAATATGTGTTTGACATACATCAGTTACTTACTCAGTTCACTCTTGTGGATGTCAGTTATCACTAACAAGAAAAAAAATAGAAAGATAAAGCGACACATTGCTATCAGACCATGGTTCCTGTCTATATGAAATTGAGAGCAGACTGTAATTCATTTCCCTCTGGCTTTAACTTAGACATTTTATCTTATCATTATAGATGTTTGAGGTTTGGTTCACTTTCACGAATTTGTACAATTTTGTTATATTAAATTCCATAATAGAGAAAAACATCCCACATTTTGTTTAGAACTTGATGCAGATGAGACTAAGTCAATATGATGAAGCTGTCCACATCTGAGATGTGGAAAGTAAAAATTTCTTTCACTGGATGTAATGCCAAAATTTCTGATGTTGAACTGTTCATCTAATAGGCAAGTGATTTACGAGTTATGCTTTTGGGAATGGTTGATGATCCACGTGTTGTGCTGATCAAGCTTGCAGATCGGCTTCACAATATGAGAACTATGTAATGGCTTTAAGCTTTTTATGTCTTAGCCTTCTTGCATTATTGGTGGTTTTCTACATTTTGCCTTAATTCCTCTCATAATGGATATTTCATGAAGAAAATATTTCAGTCAATATCTATAAGCCACAAAATAGTTCAAATATTTATTTTGGTTGACCATTTTGGGTTAACAATTTTGTGTTGTCTATTTCTCGCTGATGTAATTTTCTTTACAGTTATGCTCTGCCACTACAAAAGGCTCAAGCTGTTGCTGAGGAAACCTTAATTATTTGGTGCTCACTTGCTTCTAGATTGGGTTTGTGGGCGTTGAAAGCTGAATTGGAGGATCTATGTTTTGCTGTTCTCCAGGTTGGCTGATAGTTTCTTCTCTGTGGTTTTGTTACTCCGCTTTTTGTATATACATTTTACCATAATTCAAAAGCTTGGATAAGTGAAGAGTAAGCACTCAAAGGTAGACATTGTGTTTGGTTGGGAGTTTTTTGTGGGTAGGGGAAGGATGGAGGTAAGTGGGTTTGATTGGAAAAAAGGAGTGAATGGGAGGATTTCATTCTTTCGATGCTTAGTGTGGTATGACAAAATATTGGTTAGCCAACTAAATATTCTGAATGCATTCAAGTACAGGTCTTCATCTACTTAGTTAGAAATTGTGTTGTTGATCTAAAAAGAAAATAGGCTTGGGCCATAGATCATTAGCTTTTCAACTAACTGGTGATAGAATTTGTTAGATCAAGAAAATAGGCTTGGGCCATAGATCATAGAGGTAACCGCATTGTGGCATAAGGTTTTATGAAGTTAGCATGGCTTAAATCGGTCTGGCTGGAATGTCTAACAAAGGTGAATGTAAGTCAAGTAAATCAGTATAAATTTTGTTCTCAAGAATTTGTCTTTTAAGCTGTTTTCTTCAATGGTAAGTTCACTTGCCGTGGGGTCTGAGGTCGTGGGTTCGAATCAGCTACTTTGCAAAAAGCAGGGGTTATGCTGCATAATATAATCCCTTCCCCAGCACCCTCATCAAGTGGGGACTAGAACTGAGTTAACCTTTATGTTGTTCCTTTTCCCTTCATGGCATGGAAGCTTGGAATCTGTGTCCTGGTATTTATTCTTGTAAATCTTGGTTATAATGACTTGTTTATTCTTCAACAAGGAACAAGGTTTCTTCTTGATGTGCTAATTAGTTATGTTATTTGCACAGAAATACTTGAAGACATATTTTTGTATCGGAACTGGCACTGAACTTGCCATTCTTATGTATTGTATATATTTTGTTCAGCCTCAGATATTTCGGAAGATGAGAGCAGAACTGGCTTCAATGTGGACCCCCAGGAGTAGAACAAGAAACCTGAGAAGGTTATATGCAAAAGGAGGCCTGCTACCTTTGGACAAGAACAGCTCTAGCTCTTCCTCTAATGAATCCTTGATGTTCAATGATGATGTCTCGAATATGAAGGTGAGAACTTTATAAGTTCATTCTATGAATTTAGGTGACAATTGATTTTATTCCTATCCACCTTTCTTTCCTTTGATAGTTCATTCTATGATGTGTTTCCATTTTGCATCCTTGCCTTTTAAGCTCTGATACTGTTAGAATCGGGATTAAATATTCTTTGTTGGAACTCATTTTAGTGAAAAATAGTAATTATTCTGTGGAAAATAAGAGAGGCTTGAGTTTAGAACCTTATTTTGTGCAAGCTAGCCATAAATAAATACAATGAAACCAACTTATTTTATCCAAATTTACTAGAAACAAATAAAATGAAACCTACTTGATGAAAATGGAATTAAAATTACTCGATATTCATACATTATGGAAATTTTGAGTTAATGGTTTTGCACATAATATATCATGATGAAGTTCTTTGTAACAACTACAGTAATGTCTTCAGCACTTCATCATATCCCGAGAAAAGAGTAAGAGTGATTTTTAGATCATTTCATCAGTTGTTTCCCCTCTATTTTGCTTCCAGGATCTTTTAGAGGCTGTAGTTCCCTTTGATATATTGTTAGATAGGAGAAAACGTGCTGCCTTTCTCAACAGTATTGGGAATGGTCTTGAGACTTGTGTGAAGCCTAAGGTGGTTCAGGATGCTGGATTAGCTTTGGCATCATTGGCAATTTGTGAGGAAGCACTTGAGCGGGAGCTTATAATATCAACTTCGTAATGTCCTGATTCATTTTGCATTTTTGCATTGGGTAATGGACCTAATCTGCCCCCGAAGTAACCACCGAGGAGCGCTGAGCACCCTGAACTAACAATAGGCCCGGATCTGCACTCCAAGTAACCAAGGTGTTTAAAAAATACTCCGGTTGGATGGTCAATGACGTTTGACCGTTAGTATGCTTATGTGGCAGCCAAGCGGTTAAATTTTTTGCCACCTGGCGCCACGTAGGATGTGTTTATGTGGGGCCCACATATAATAAAAAAATATACCCACCTCACCTTCTCTCTCCTTCCCCTTCTCCTTCCCTCCGTCCCCACGCTCCCTCCCTGCAACCTCCACCTCCGCCGCCCTTCTCCCTCACATCCAAAGCTTGCCTAAGCCACCACCGCCGCCACCAACTTCACTTGCAAATCTGGCCATTCAGCGAGGAGGAGAATCTGGAGAGTGGCGGGAGGGAGGTGTAGGGGGTGGGGGTGGCGGGAGGGAGGTGAAGGGGGTGGGGGGATGACAAGTTTTTTTTTTTTATTTAATGTGGGACCCACATTTACTTATCCTACATGGCGATGACAAGGCGCCGGGTGGCAAAACAGGTCTCCACGTGGCGTCCACATATGCATACTAACGGTCAAACGTTGTTGACCGTCAAACCGGGGTAGTTTTTTAACACCTTGGTTACTTTGAGTGCAGATACGGGCCTATTGTTAGTTTAGGGTGCTCAGCGCTCCTTGGTGGTTACTTCGGGGGCAGATTAGGTCCCTTACCCTTTTGCATTTATATTCTGTTAAGTTTTCTTAACTTAAAGTTTGCGGTGTTCAACAGTATTTATTTGGTGATGTCTATTATCAATATTGCTGCTCTTGAAAGACTCCTATATTTGCAGTTATGTTCCAGGAATGGAAGTGACATTGTCGAGCCGATTAAAAAGCCTATACAGTATTTATAGCAAGGTATTTGTCCATGTTGATGTCTTGATTTTTATAGATGCAACGACAACAAGCCTCATCTCACTTCTTGATTTTTATTGATAAATAAATTAACTGTGAAAACTCTGCTGAAGTGTATGGATGTGAAATCGTTTTTGGAATTCACAATAGGGTGTTTTTGTGGCAATAGTGTAGGCGAGCATGAATTCAGAGGTTAACAAGTGCAAATATATTAATAGATTATGATGTTCAAAGGCATAATTATAGGAATTAATTTAGGATATGATTTTATGTACTTCATTGTATTTCTGATTTATTAGGCTTTTCTTTATTGCCCTTTTGGGCATATTTTCTGTAATCCCCATTCTCAGAAATGCAAGAAATTCTCATCTTCTCTCTATAACAAGAAACCCTGTCCAAATTGAAAATGGAAATCAAAATAAGAGCAATGAATGAAAAGTGCATACTTATGCAGACTTTCTGATTAAGTTTTTAAATTTCCTGTTATTCCATATTACAATAATCTATTCATAGCGATGAATGAAATTTGATGCATCTTTTGATTTTTTTCCCCTTTTGAGTATTGCATACACTAGTAATCTTAAATCTAAATCAGGCCTTTTAAGTTATAAATACGATTTCATAGTCAAAGTCATGTTCTTATATTATGCAGATGAAACGAAAAGATGTTAGTATTGATAAAGTATATGATGCACGGGCATTAAGAGTTGTTGTTGGAGACAAAAATGGAACTCTTCATGGTCCTGCAGTTCAGTGTTGCTACAATCTTCTTGAAATTGTACACAGGTTGAAAGACGATTTTTATTATTTCCCTAACCAGATTAACCTAAAAGATACATGATGATTTGCTCCTGTTAGCCTATATTGATACTTGATAATCTAATCTTGCCCTTGAGAAAAATTTAATTGTTTTTGCAAAGCAGCAGAAGCATCTCATTTTTAAATATATATCATATAACATGGAAGCCATCCATTCTATTTTCTAAGCTTTTATAATTTGGAATTTCAAATTGTTTTGTCTTGTGTACTGACCATTGTTTCTGTTCAAAATATTGGGAGTAATAATATTGGTTAAGGCCTATAGTTAACGGGAATTATATTACTCAATTAAAACTACTGGTAATAGATATTGCCTTATAATTGATGTTGGCCTATCTATTGCAGGCTTTGGACTCCGATTGATGGTGAATTTGATGATTATATCATCAATCCTAAGCCTAGTGGTTATCAGGTTAGACTTTCCTTTTTATATTTCTCCTGACCAAAATTTGATATTCATGTTGTTGCTTTTAAGTCCACACATGTATGTCTATGTATGTAGCTATTTATTCATTATTGAAATTTAACATTGCATGATCGCAGTCCCTGCACACAGCAGTACAAGGTCCCAACAACTCACCTTTAGAAGTACAAATACGAACACAGGTGGCAAAATATTTCCTCTTTAATTTGTTTAGGTTACTTTTTCCATTGCTAGCTCTTGAAGTCTCTGTTTATTATTTTGGTCTACTAGAGGATGCATGAGTATGCTGAACATGGACTTGCTGCACATTGGCTATATAAGGAAACTGGAAATCCATTTTCTACTATAAACAGCATGGATGAATCTGAAATAGAAGCATCCTCTTATTTATCCGAAGATATAGTGGAGGAAAATTCTTCAAATAACATTTTATATAGTAAGTATAAATCTCTGAAGGTTGGGCATCCTGTCCTCAGAGTAGAAGGAAGCCACTTGCTTGCTGCTGTGATCATCAGGTACATAACAATCCTTTTTTTTCCCTTTTCTTTTCTGTTTTGCATCTAATGGAAGTTTCTATGTGATTGTGCCAATAACTTATTCCTACTCCTGCACCCCCATTACTTCTTAGAGTTGAAAAAGAGGGAAGAGAACTGCTTGTTGCTGTCGGCTTTGGAGTAGCTGCTTCAGAAGCAGTGGCTAATAGAAGATCTTCTCAGATTAAGAGATGGGAAGCTTATGCACATCTATACAAGAAGGTTTGATTTTCTAACTTTGAAACCCCATTCACCTTACAAGAAGAGTATTTCTTCTCAACTTAGTCATTCATGCAAGTACTTTTCAATTTCCATTCTCACAGCCAAGTAGAGTCTTTTTAATTGTAATCTCTCGTGTGATGGTATTTTTAAATTTGATCTCTTGCATCTAGGAATTTTCGGGTTTCACCTGGCCCCTTACAAATGAATCACCCCATGGCAATCTGTTATGTGAAAATAAAAAATGTAAAGACAAAAAATACTTGTAATATATTCTTATAGGATCAACATTATGTAGCATGTGAAATGACTATTAATTTATTAAGTATAGTGTGGACAAATTGTACAAATTGAGAGAAAAATATTTCTGAACTATATTTCTCATAAGAGTAATGAGTTACATGAGGCTACATATACAAGAGTGAGTAGACAACCTAATAAATGACCATAAAGCCTATAAAATCAAATACTTATTTACAATATATACAATATATTCCACATATAGAAAAATAGAAGGTCATCATCACAATGGTTTTATAAGTGAAAGACCAAACTGGGGAGGTAATTTTAATGAGGGAGTCAATTTAAAAGATAATCATTTGGGAAAAAAATAAAATGGTAATTTGGTGAGGGATTGGATTGAAAAGCACCCTATATGTGAGGGACCAAAATAGTATTTTAGCTCTTTTTATTCAATTATATTTCAGTGCAATATTTTTTGTATATTATGTTGATTTGCATGACTGTCCCCGTTGCTGCTGGCCTACTTAGGTGTCGGATGAATGGTGGTTTGAACCTGGACATGGTGATTGGAATACCTGCTTAGAGAAGTACATATTATGTCGAGATGGCATGTATCACAAGGTATTTTAGCCTAGAATCTACATTATAAATATATGTAGTGTCCCACCTATCTTTTGTTTTCCAAATTATCATACATGTAGAGGCAATGCACTAATTTTATTTTTTTTTGAAAATTTTCTGTTCTACGTATGTGTGCATAAATAATACATGTCATAAATAATGTTAGTGTACTAACATTGTGCTATTAAAAATGAAGTTAAACTGTACTATGAAATCATAAGGACTGCCTATAACAACTTACCATAATCACTTTATTTAGGAATTCTAGTTTTCGTATTTTTCTTGTCTGAAATTCTGTTGTAGGGTACTGAAAAAACTTTGTGCTTGCAGCAAGATCAATATGGGCGCCTCCTGTCTACTTTCATTCAGGTCATCAATTTTACAGAGCAAGAAGAATCTGAATATTGGAATGTTGTATCGGCCGTGTTCGAGGGCAGACCAGTTGATAGTATTACGTCAACATCAAACTCTGAATCAGTTGCATTAACTCCTGCCGAATCCAGCATCAACAAGAAGGTTTTTTTTACCCATTTAACTTCCTCTATCTGAAACTCTACGTTGTTTTGGAAATTGCTCATGGTTATTCACTTTTTGTTTGTTGAAGTGTCAATAAATATCATAAATGCTTTACATGAGAATTATCCATTTTCTTATGTTATAAATCTTTCTCCCAGAGAATAACTCGTGTATTCTTTCACTGTTTTTATTGGCATGAAGATGAGAGAAACTCAACTAGTCAGTTATAAGCATTTCATGTAATGAAAAGTTGCTGTTGTGTTAGTTTGATCAGTAGCTCTGACCAGTGGCAACTTCATATTTTGCTATATAGTATTATGAACTTTAAATTTTTACCTGCTTGTTGCCATTATTCCATGCTACCCTTATCTACGCTAACACTGGAGGCTATGCAACAAACAGTGATGGTATTAGTTTACAAGTCCTTTGTATTAACCAAGTGACCTCAAGGAGGGTAGCAGAAATCTCAATGACATTTCTAATGGTTAGTGATTATATAAACTTTTTTAGGTGAAATTGTTGAGGACAATGCTTTGTTGGGAAGAGCAGCTGCGGTCTGAAGTAAGCATCACAAGACAAAAGCTCAGTGACAAGTCTGTTGACTCGTCAGGTGCTCTTAATCTTAGGGAAGTCGTGATCATATGCTGGCCTCATGGTGAAATCATGAGGCTAAGAGCTGGTAGCACAGCTTCTGATGCTGCCCAGAAAGTTGGTGTGGAAGGAAAGTTGGTTTTGGTCAATGGCCAGTTATTATTGCCCAGTACAGAGCTCAAAGATGGTGATGTTGTGGAAGTGAAGATGTAAATAATTCTTCATGGGTTGTATATGGTCAAAGTTGATGTCACATGATTTAGCTGTTTTTTCTTTTCAATTTTTGAGGGGGTAATGGTTCAGTATATCAGATAAAATGTAAAAAAAAAGGGTCTAATGTTTTAAGTTGGCTGTAAAAATGTAGGCTTTAGGATTGATAGAATTGAAAATATAAATCATTTTTGTATATAAGAGCTCATGATTCAACGATAGGAAAGCTCTTCCCCAAGTGTCTTATTTACTAATCAAGAGCAATTTCTAAGTTCTAAATAGTTTCAACACTAATAATTAGCTTAAATTCTTCCTTTTTTGTTGGCAATAATTAGCTTATATTTTCATCGAATAAATGGGCTCAAGACGTTATTAAACTAGAATTTCTTACATTATTGCGATTAAATATTGGCATTGCTGGACACTAGAGCTTACATTGACAAGCATTTATACTTTTTTAAAAAAAATGTCAGCAACTTAGCATGCTTGTATCAGTGTGGAGTATGGACTATCCATGTAACATTTTAGCATTTATTTATAAATTTTGTTACTGTTATAATATTTATCTGTGTTAGAAATAAAGAAAATTATGTTAATATTTCATATTCTGTATTTGTAGAATATTTGTATATCTTAGTCATAATTGTGAATTATATTATAGGAAATATTTAGAGTAGTAGAATATTATGTTATTATTAGGTAATTATGTTAGGTAAACTTGTAAGAGAAGTTTACTATCTTTTAGGAAATTTTTGTATTATAAATAGTACTCATATCAATGAAATAATCTTTAGACTTTTACCCATCCTTTGTTCCAACAATCTGTAACTCAAATATTGCTCTATTATTCTTTTCATGTGTTGATTAATTGAATATGTGTATAATACTAATAAATTACATGCCTCCCACACCTAGAAATATTTATGAATATCGTATTCAGTATTATTATTCATAGTGAAATATTTTAAAAAGTATCAATGACTAGTTGGTAAGTAAACTATAACTCTCTTAAGGATGAGAACACGTGTTCGAATCCTAATCTCATTGGGAGAGGACACAACCTTGTCTATGTGGATAATATTTCTACCCCTTCGAGTCCGGATTAGTCGGTTGTCAATAGGTGCTGGATTACCGGGTTGTGTTTAACAAAAAAATATTTTAAAACGCAAGATCAATTTATTAAAGTGCTTACTTTATGATATTGATAATTAAATAGTAAAATATGTGATTTAATGTCCCTTTTAGTGATCCTTTTACCATTGAAATCAAAGGGGGGCAGGAGATTAAGTATTGAAAATTTGTAGGTCCATGTTTTAGTTTCTAGTTTGGTGAAACAATCAATAACAAGTGTAAGTAGACAGTAAGAAGATCTGAAGATGAGGTATTGCAAATGCCTTGTACTTTTAAATTACTAAAACTGTACAAACCTTATCCTCACACAATATACAATTAACCATAGATATTTTACACAACCTTCTTAATCAACATCCACCAACAAGTCTGCAAACGCCATTTCATCACTATATGTGTCATCTTCTCAGCATTTCCCCCTGATTAGCTTAAATATTATATGCATTTTGGTATCAATAATGGTTAGAGCCATGGTTGACCAAAAAAGTATCCTTTTTTCCCTTTTGGCATGTGAAATTGTTTTCACACAGAACATATATTTATACAATAAAACTCCTACTATAATGACTACAGATTTTCACAACTGAGAATAGCATATAGTTTTTCTTGTCAAAGGTATCTTTTATGGTTGTTCTTGCCCTTGACAGTTCTAAATGCCTCTTGCATTAATCTCTCGTGCTCTTGAAGCATGTCATCAATGTTAGCTCCAAGAGGTACCAATGGTCCAGAGTGGTGCATCCTATTTTTATTGGGCATGTAAACCTGAAATTGTTTGGAGATGCAAGCACCAAATGATCAACAATTTCTTTCTCAAGGATTAAAAATAGAGACTGAAACAAAGAAATAATGTTATAGTTTTCAGAATGTGATATTAATCATGCTGAAAGTGAGCAATTGGTGAGACAGAATCAGCTTAGATAAGTGCAGTGTCACATGTTTTTTAATGTGCTTAAAAAATATTGATATTAGGGAAACTACATTCTTATCTCATAAAGAACGATCTACTAACAGTATAGACTTTGTAGATAAGCTTTAAAATGTAACAAAAACCTCCCAAAACGTAGAACTAAATGAAAGTTGTTGAATAACTAAACGAAAGTTGTTGAATTTCTAATAAAATTAAATGCAGGAGATTGCAATCATGTTCTTTATAGTCCAACATCCCATGAGGGATTTGTTGCATACAAGAACTTCATGATTATATAATTAGACCTTAGCTTGAAAGTAAGGTGGAGTTCCTAAGGATGTTAGTCATGCTAAACAGATTATTTAGTCATTAAATTTCCATAGAATCAAACCATATTATTTTAAACATGACTAGGATGTTGCAACATGTGGTATACAAATATGTCTTCAAATACTGTGTCTGCCATGAAATATGACATAATTAATGCTAAGTTGGTACTTTCCATTTCATGTCTTACCTTATTTGCATAAGAGTTGGAAAAATCTTCTGATGTCTGGTTTACATTAGATTTCTGTGTCCTTAATTCTTTATTCTTCTCCCTGAAGTCTGATCTCTTATTCAACGGTGAACCTGTTGCAGCAGTTTGCTTCCCTAAAGTAGGATGATCATGACCATTTTGTAAAGATCCTCTGGCTGGCATAACCCTATAGTGTGAACTAGCACCCTCAACTGAGTTATATTTGTCACTCGACGTTTTTGTATTTGAACTAACCTGCAATTTTTGTAGTTTTTATATGAGTTAAAAAGCATAAATTAGTCAAGTGACCAGCTATACTTTTAGCAAGATGCCTACCTGTACAGATATATTTCCTTGAGCTTTATACTCCAATGTTCGGAGAGAATTTGTATCTCTTGGACCTCTTACAACAGATGCAGGTCCATGACTTTTCACAGATTCAGTGTTTTTCCTAAACAAAAAGGTTTTGAAATTGGTGAATGGTTGTGAGTAAGGGCTGTAAAGAACAAGTACTTAACAAGAAGAAGAGTCTATCAAGATTTTGATTATATGTATATTATAACTGAGAAAGTCACAAAAGGGCTTTTCATTGATTATACTACATGTCCCTAAAAATGATGGAAATAAAAATGTTGAATACCTTGATTCATCATCTCTAAGATTGGCATCATACTCTTTCCTAGGAGGAAACTTTGGTAAACTTGATGGATTACAAGGTAGTGGGGGTGTTGTGAAGAACTGGCATTAAAATTCATGAACATCCAACAGTCAGTAAGTTCACAAAACAATGCCTTAAAATGAAAAATCACTAGTTCAGAATCTTGAATAGTAGACTTCATGGTGATGAAACAGCATGTTTAGCAGCTGACCAACTTTAAACAGTCAGCGATAAGTATGTGATGATTAAATTAACATATATAAGAATTTCTAATTCTCATAGAAAATAACCCAGGTAAAATGCACTTTCTGTTGTTAACCTCAAAAAAGTTGGCCAAATAAATCTTTATTAAAGGTCCATCCAAACCAAATATTTTAGAAAATTTATTCATTTAGATGTTCTTCCTCATGAATGACAAAATAAAACTACAAGAAAATCAAAACATAAAATTTTAGCACGTGATAGATGATGTCTCAAAATTACCTCACTCTGAAGAGCAGAAGTTGCTGAACCTCTATCTTCTGGTTCTAATGCAAGGAGCTTTTCAACAAGAGCCAAAGCTGAAGGAGGAAAGTCTCTAAATGTTTCAGAAACACGACGTTTGTATTGCGTTTGAGGCTTGAAACTTGTTGCATGGGGCAATTTTGTTTTCTGCCAAAACTCTTCACTTGGGGAACCACAAAGCTTAAAAATCTTATGCATTTGTTCAACCTGGAAATAATAAAATATCAATTGTTAACATATATTAAGAAATATTGGAATTCAAGATTTGAGTCCTTGAAAAAGCTTGTATCTTTGTAACTAATGGTGTATCATATCCAGATAATATATTCATCAAAATTGAAAATGGTACCTCAGTTCTTCCTGGCATAATTGGCATCCCAACAAGCAATTCTGCTAGAATGCAACCAGCACTCCACAAGTCAATTGCAGGTCCATAAAATGTAGCACCAAGTAAAAGCTCAGGCGGCCTATACCAAAGAGTCACAACACGGCTAGTTAACGGCTCGTTTTTATCAGTTTGGTAAATAGTTGAAAGACCAAAGTCTGCAATCTTGAGAATTCCATCACTGTTAAGCAGCAGATTTGCACCCTTGATGTCACGGTGTAGCACACCTCGACTATGGCAGTGTTCAAGCCCACTAAGCAATTGTTTCATATAACATTTTATCTGCAAGTTTCAAACATAAATGAAAACATAAATATTATCATCTATCTAATTGTTCTTCATACTATCATGAATGCATTTTAGTCTTGTACCATTTGTGATGTACAACAGGTTATGCTAAATATGTTAGATTTCACAATTCTAACATTATCTGGTATACTGGCAGGTCTAGCTATTTTTCAAAATGAACATAATGTTGCTCAAATATTGTTGAAATAGAATCTTCTAAAGTTATAAATCAAATCTGAAAAGACCAAAATATTCATTATTTCTTCTGAAGTCATGGTTTGTCTCATAATGCAGTTTCCTTCAAATCTCTTTTTGACTTTCTATTACATTTTAGATAGAATGTGTCTTGTGGTCCTTCCACTATAGAAAAAAACAAACAAAATCTTCTTGTGATAAAATCACTATAACTATGAAACAACTATGCTTAATAAAGAATGGCAAAATACCTGAGGTTCAGTGAACTTCATCTCAGGCAATGTTTCTAGCCCAGCAAGGTCATGTTCCATGTACTCAAAGACAAGGTACAAGCTGGTGGACGTCTTTGATGTCACAATAGCCTCAAGCTTCATGACATTTGGATGGTCCAATTGACGCAAAATATAAATTTCCCTAGCCATAAACCGAACACTTTCAGCATCAGAAGGTGAAAAACGCACTTTCTTCAATGCCACAATTTTACCAGTTTCACAATCACGAGCCTTGTGTACACTGCTATAAGCACCTTTCCCCACCTGCATATAGTATTCACATGAATGTACGTTTGTAAGACAAAAGATGATAGACACACACTGCAAATAAGTAAATCCAGAGATCCCAAGTCAACTGGCAGGAGCAGCAACTAACATAAACTAAAAGAAGAATCAGATAAATAAGCTGATATAATTCTCCAACCAGAACCATATTCAATTTAAAGTTAAGGAAACTTTCTAAGAATTAGCTTCAGCATCAGTAAGGAAGAAGACATTTATAGCTTCAAATATGGAAAGTTATAACTGTGACTTAAGGAATCACCAAGAAATGAAGGCTTAGTTTCCACTATAACATAATAGTTACTAATAAATCAACACTGATACTATAATTAACTGTTAACATGCAGTAGAATGGAGGACATTTTCATAATAAATCATAGAATTATATAACAAACTAATTCACATTTCTCGGCAAGAAATATATGCACAGTACCAGTATAATTTATCAGTACCAAAATGATCAGCATTACATACCCTGAATGAGTAAATGTTGTCAACAATGCAAGCCAAAGTACTAAACAAAATATACAATTATATGATGATCATCATTACTTAAACTGAATGATCAAATGTTAACAACAAAGGGTCAACTCAATTTTAATCCCTACTTGGTAAGGGTGCTGGGAAAGGGAATATACTAGTTATACAAACCCCTTGTTTTTTGCAAAGTGACTGATCCGAATCTATGACTTCAGACCTCATGGCAAGCTAGCTTACCGTTCAGTCAAGCCGGTCCTTCAAATGTTATCAACAATGCAAAAAGAAAAGGTACTAAATAAAATATACAAGTATATAATTATCAGCATTACATAAACTGAATGACCAAATGTTATCAACAATGCAAGCCAAAGTACCAAACAAAAATATAGGAGTATATACTGCAGCAAAGAGAGAAAAGGGGCTGATTTGTTAGAACTAACTTGGCCTAACTTCTCGAAAGAGTCTAGCCGTCGAGGAACCCACCCTTTGATGGCATCTCCTGCTACTGAAGATAACCACAATGGCCATCCTGCTGCAGCATGTTCTGCTTCTGAACCCTTTGACATGCTAAGTATTCGAGACATGGACCCCTTTCGTACCCCAACACTAGCATCAAACGATGATGCACGTCTATGATGTTGCACTTTCATCGGTTTTGCATCAACTACATTGTGGTTTTTTACATTTCTATGTGCATATTTCTTAAGCAACCTATTCACTGAACCTTCAGTGTCTATACTACCACCCAACCTTGATGTTGAGTGAGGAGGAGCAACTAATTGTACTGATGTAGACTTGATTAAATCCTCATATTTATCACTTTCATCAACTTCCTTCTTCTTTTTTGAGTAGATGCACCCCATATCATTAACCCACAGTCCCCTCCTAGCAAGAGGGAATGTATATATTATGTGTATATATATTTCTTTCAATCTTTCGCCACCTTCTAATTACTAGCTAGCTACCACTCATCCATTTGCCTCTAGAAGCATTTCTAGCTACCACTTTAGAATCCTCACATGAATCATATCATTCACAGAACCAATATCTCTAATTGTATAACAAGACAGCAACATCCATTTTGTCATAAGCACATCAAATTTGAACCTTGCAGTATCCTTGTATCTCAACAATCATTTATGAAATGGAGCTCTATAAATGGAGAAAGAATTAATTTCTGATGGATGGGGATGGATGAAAAATAGAGGGGACGCTTTCTTGTTTAAGAAGAAAGATGAAAGAAGCTAAAACTTGACCAGAATTCCCTGCATGGAACATTGAAGGTCACACAATGTACATACACCTAAATGTTCTAATATGCAGAATTTCTGGAGGACCATACAGGAGAGAAAAAAATTTGTCCTTCTTCGTTGATTTCAACAGCAAATTGAACTAAAAGAAAGAGAGAAAGAAAGAAAGAAAAATTCAAAGCTGAAGTCTGTTTCCTTCTATACCCAGACAAACGTGGAGATTGAAGGGGAAAGGACATTAACGGAAAAACAAATAATACATTTTAAGAAATAATAAAAGAAAATGAGAAAAATATGTAGAGGAAATTAGAGCATGCATGCATGATTCGGAATTGCTAAGGTATGTTGGAGAGAGAGAGAGAGAGATAGAGCTGTTCCGAGAAATGTGGAAAGCCACGGAATGTACGGATATGACAGAGTAAGAGATTAACATGTGTCTCTATGAATATTGTTCCACGTGTACGTGAATTACTTTTGGTTTTTGGCCTTATCATGTCTGTTCCTAACGGATATAGTTAATCATCTGCAACTTCAAAATGAAATTGCATGCACGATAAATAATAAAGAGTTGATGAAGACTTTGTAACTAATGGCAACAATGGAAGAGAATATGTAGTACTACGTAGATGATAAACAAGAAGAAGACGTGCATGCGTTGCAGTGCAGCATAACAGTATTGTATTTTATGTGGGGATAGCCTTTTTCTCTTATCAACTTATACATAAGAAGCAGGATCCAGGTACTCTCAGTATCCTTCTTCTCCTATTCTTCTCAGAATCTTTAAATCTTATCCGTCAAATCAATCTAAAAGGCTCAAATTAATGGAACTATATAATTAGATCTCAACCGTTGGCTAGTTATAATCTCAACCGTTCATTCAAATCCCAAATTCTCCACTCCTCCCTGCCCCATTCAGAAAACCCCTCGACAACGTCTGCCACCGTCGAACGGCAACGACGGCTGAATCCCAAATTTCCCCCTCCCTGACCCCTCAGAAAAGCTGTTCAAACGTCGGCCATCTTCGAACGGCAACGGTGAGTTTAGATTTCTATTTCTTTTGTTTATTGTTTTGATTGAAGGATGAGCATGCTCAGATTGAATCGCGATTTGCTTCCTTAATTATAGTAGCTGTTAGCGATTCCTCTGTTTGGGTATCTATGAGTTTAATTTTCATTGTAAAGTTTGAATGTATTTTACGTGATGGATTCAAAAGCTTCAATTTTTCTTCTTGTTTCTAGAACTTCTGACCACAATTTTCTCTGTGTCCTTATTGTATGATGCGATTTCTCTGGGGTTTTTGTAAGGTTGATCAAAATTTGATCTTTTTTCTTCATATGATTTTGCAGAAGATTGGAGGGAGATTTTGATGAATTTTTCATACTCAGTGGAAGTGATTCACTGGACTTGAAGGAGAGTATTCTTGCTCAATGGCTAAATGGTGAGCTCTCTTTTTCTTATTTTTTTGTTATTTTATTTGCTTTGATTATTTTTTGGTCTTCCTTGCAATAGCTAGCTAAATAGGAAGGTGCTTTATGTTTCTTGTTTGGCAGTTGCTATTCATAGTCGAGAATGAGCTTTGTGCTGCATTTCTAGGACAACCAAAGTTTCAAAATTTTGGAACCTCTACTTGTGCAGTAAGAATGGCTTTTTCTATAACAGCATCAATTGGGAATTTATGAATTTGTCAATGATTCATGATGATGGGTTTTTTTGTGCCATAAAGTGAGAAGGATATAAACTAGATGAGTTGTTTCTATTGCCTTATTATTAATTTCTTTAGCTTTAAACTCTCATTTATCTTTAATGCTTATAGTTTCACTGTCATTATATTGTTTTTCATATTAGAACAAGACCAATGTAGTTGTTGTTCTTATGGGTAACGAGCAAAATCTCCCGTGCGTTGCACGGGGAGATAAATTATGTGGAAACAAAATAAACAATTTAAATTGGAATATTGCTTTATAATGTTTAAGCAGAAAAAAAAATTAATAGACATATGTCTATAGAATGACAATGGACATACGTGGGAACCTGGGCAAGAACAATACCAAAAGAAATAAAGATATCATGCAGTAGCTAATCAGAATGTCTATCCATCAAAAAATGACAGCAAATTATGTATCAAGAAATGTCGTCTGGTCCAATCCATGAGGAGTGAGTCTTCAGCTTCCTCCAACCTGAACAAAAGCTTCTCTGCAAAATGAAAGAGAGTCTTTTTAGTTCTAAGTGTACAGGGCTATTTGCACAAAGCAATCATTGATATTCACGAAAGATAAGGACAGTACAGATTTAACTCACAACATTGGATATTTGAAGTCAGATTATGTTCATATAGAGCTAATGTCTACTATGATGGATACTCATGAAGATTTCTTTGTACACCACATTCTTTGTTGTAGTTACAATTTCACCATCTTGATCTTCAACCACAATTCGCAGACCATCAACACTACGAACTCTAGACAGGCCAACATACAATTGTCCATGGGTAAAAACGGGTTTACAAAGGAATAAGCCAACCTTTCTCAAAGATTGCCCCTGGCTTTTATTAATAGTCATTGCAAATGACAATGTTACCGGAAATTGTCTTCTTTGGAGTTTAAAAGGCCATCTAGATTCAGTTGGATTCATGTCCATCCTATGAAGAAGTACCTTCTCATTTGGTCTTGAACCATTCAAAGTAATTGCCTCAATCACCATTTGTCCTAACTTAGAAACTCTCAACCTTGTGCCATTGCATAATCCAACTTCTTGATCTATGTTTCTCAATAACATTATTGGAGTACCAACCTTCAAAGACAGCCTATGGGGAGGCATCCTGAAGAAGTGATTGTGTTTAAAAATTCAGTTGTATATAATTGATCAACAGTGTCACAATCATTAGATGATTTGCAAACAGTGTCACAACTCACAAACTCATGCATTTCACCAGGCAGTACATCTATCATATGCTTATTAATTTGATCAACCTTTTCTATTGTTGGTGCTAATATAGCACGATCATTGAAGTAGGTGTTGTCCTCCAAGTGTAAGAAAAGGTTGTCATAAATTTCATTCACAATAGCAGCTATAGGATCAGCCCCTCCATCAATCAATAAGTTAGGTGGTATTTCTATATCACTTACATCATCCATGGACTCATTAAATTTGCCATCGCCTACATCTAAAAGCCATTGAGAAAAGCACTTAATCCTTTCATTCACCAAAGGATCATTGGAAGAACCAAGACGCATGTTCTTATGAAGCTGAAACAAATGGCAATGACTCCACAAAGAAGATGATTTTATACATGCATCTACTATAGAGGCTCTAGAACCCTTTGGTATCACAGGTAAAATTTGTCTAAAGTCACCTCCCATGACAATACATTTTCCTCCAAAGATTTGTGATGAACGTATTACATCTTGTAAACTCCTGTTCAAAGCCTCTACACAATATCTTTGAATCATTGGTGCTTCATCCCAGATAATTAAAGTTGTCGCCTTGATGAGTTCAGCCAGAGGTGAGTTTTGACGCATACAACAGATTGAAAACTCATTTACTTGAAGAGGTATAGCAAATCGAGAATGTGCCGTCCTTCCACCGGGCAGCAATGTTGCTGCAATTCCACTTGAGGCAACTGTTAAAACTATTTGTCCCCTTGCACGAATAGTTGCTGCTAAGGCATTCCATAGGAATGTTTTACCCGTGCCTCCATAACCATATACAAAGAAAAAACCACCAGCCTTTTTGCTAGTAGCTTCCATAATACCATTAAATGCCTTTAACTGATCATCATTGAGAGCACTTAACATTGTCTTTGCTTCCACAGCGAGAGCAACTCTGTCATAAGCTAGCTCTTGTACAATAAAATGATTTAAACTATCAAAATCAGATTCAGAATCAACCGATGGCATGGAACTGAAATCAGACAATGACCTTCCATTTAGTTTCAGCAGTGAATCTATATCCTTTAATGCTGCACTTTCTTTCTTTGCTTGATCAATGACAACACCTATTTCACATAAAAAATAGTCAACATTATAGTATTAAAACGAAATGTATGTATAAAAAAATATTAAATGTTAAAATTAACCTGTCCGTCCAACTTCGTGCCGATTTATATATAGGAGATCTTCAGCAAGTAAAGACGATATCTCTGACCACACCACATTAGGTTGTTTCAAACATCCACATATAAGCATGCTGACAAATAACTTTCTCAAACTTCGTCCTGAAGCCCAAGTTACAGCTTCTTTGATTGCATTAACATATTCACGGTCATCGTCTAAAAGTCCACGTGCAAAGCAAGCATCCTTGAATGTTTTGTGAATGACACCTTGAAAAGTTTTGATCTCATCATAGTTCTTAGGGCCTTTCACAATTGTTAACAACAATCTCAAATAATATAGTTCACCTGCAGAAGGAGACACATGTGGCATTCGACCAACTGACAACCCTTTTTTCCTCCCTGTCCAAACTCTTTTTTTTTTTGTTGTAAACAAATTTTTTGGGGAACTCAGAGTAGGTTAGCTTTCTTGCTTCCTCTTCCTTTCCATTAATTTCCATCCATGATAGAAATTGAAATTCACATACACGCGGGTTGTGAACCAATTCTGAAACGTCCATATTACTCTCATAAACAACATATTGTTGATTTGGCAGGTGAAAACTAAGTCTTTCAACAGCAGGATACCTATGATGAATTGGGAAGTCAAAAGCACGCCATGAAGCCTCACATGCAGAAATATATCTACAATTAATGAACTGCTGCACTTCATCAATGATTGCAGGTTGAGATTGATTAGTAGACTTATCAAATAGTCCCATCACTACTCGATCGCTGCCCTTACTAATGTACTTGAATAAGTACTTAATTGCCAATGACTGATTACACTTTTCAATGTTGATATGAGCTTGAAATTTTTGAAGAAGAACCGAATTGTAAGGCACCACGAATCTATTGTCCAACTCAGCTTTATTCATCTCTACAGTACGGCCATCATCCCTCCTCCGATAAGTTGGATAGCCATCATCATCAACAGTAGTTTCATCAGAAAAATTCTTGGGAAAATATTTCCCACAATGGCCATCTACAATGCATTTTGCCTTACGCTTGTTCTTCACACACGGTCCATGCATCATAATGTTTTTGACCAGTTCATACAAGGCCTGATCAGTCTCCTTATCTGGTATTTCAGCAGAAATAATCTTGTCTATTGTCTCTGGATCAGAAGGTTTACTAATATCTTCAAGAAATAATAGAATATGGGCATGAGGTAAACCTCGTTTCTGAAATTCTATTGTGTAGATTTCTGTGACAAAACAACACATATTTGATTAATTCCTAAATTAATAACATCAAAATGTAATGTATTTTAGAGCAGATTAAAAAGTTGATCGGAATATACCTGCACGTACTCTTCTATATGCCAGATTCAAGCAAGTTTAATCAAATATACCTGGAGGGACTGTGAATCTATATGCCAGATTCAAGCAAGTTTAATCAAATATCCATGCATGTAATGTATTTTAGAGCAGATTAAAAAGTTGATCGGAATATACCTGCACGTACTCTTAACATTAGCAAGATTCAAGCAAGTTCCTCCTATATGCCAGCAGTTGTGTCATTGTGAAATGATCTTTGTATATGGCAGTAGTTTTATTTTGCAGGAAAAAAAAGTAGACAACCACAGAAGCCTAGAAAGAAATGAGATGTGTTCCTCTCTGCAGATGAAACTATGAGTCAACCTGGAGTTAGATCCCAACCATATATTTTATTTGAGAAGCGGATATTCCTATGATTTGAGATGTCTTTAAAATTGTCACAAAAAATAAAACAGCATTTAAGTTATGATAAAGGCCCATATTTGGTTTATTGTTTACTATAAGGACATACGACACACACTTCCTACAAGTTAGTACTCAACACAAATTGGGCTTTTATTGAGTGAAGCATGGGCTGAGAAGAAACAGGTTTGATTTGAAAATGTAATATACAGATGTTCCTGTGTTATGAAGACGGCATAGAAGAAAAAACCCACTAATGTTGGATCAGTAAATTACTTTCTTGCCTCATTTCCACATCAGACATCCCGGTTTCTATTATAACTAAATACTTAAAAAAAATCCTAGAAAAATTACCTTTTATTTTGTGAACATAATTAATTCATATTTAACTATCTCCTATATCGTGGAAACGCATATGTACTTTAGTGCTGGCATGTGCTTTTTCATCTTATCATCCTTACAAAATATACTTTGTGGTCCGAACCTTTTTATCAAAAGGTAATAGAGAAGCTATTGACTAAGTACAAAATTTGTAAAGAGTGGAAATGACGTTCCAGATAAAGTTGCAATTGTGGCGGTACTGTAGGACAAATGCATTGGAAAGTACAACACGAAAAAAATTTCTTCCATGCATGGATAAGAACAAAGAATATCTTTGCAGGGAAGACCATTTTTTTTATTCCCAATGACAGCAAAGTGTAGTTTCTTTAATGAAACTTCCTATTTAGATTGGGAACATAACATATTTATAATATTCAACATTCCTACCCAATATCAACTGTTTAGCCACTCTAGGATATTGCTTTTCCCTTGCTCTGCAAACTGAGTCTCCAAATTAGCCTCCCTATTATTTCATTTATAGTTTATAGTTTAATCTATAAAATATTGAATTTAATTACTTAGCCATATGTGTCACTTGCCGCCCATTGTCTAAAATGAGGATTTCATGTCCTGCTTGTTAACATTTAATATGAGCTTAGGTTAAATAGGTGAATCATATATCAGATCTCATGACCTGCACCAAATGTGTGACTCATATTTCATGTCATGAAAACCTCACTTGAGAAAAGGGCATAGTTAATATGCGAACTATTTTGTTAGGATCTAAACTAAATCATCACTCATCAAAATAATCCCACAATACGTGTGACTCTCATTAATTAAAAATGAACACATTATGTTATAGCTAATAGGCGAACTATTAGCTGAGAGTTATAAAGTTATTCCTTGCAAGCATTTTTTCAATGTCAATGGATCTCCCAATGACAAATCTATAACCCTGCAGATATTATAATTTGCACACACGAAGACCTTCTCAGTAGCCATTCCACATGAGAGTCTTTTAATCAACAAACCCAGATTACTTCATACAGGAGAAAGGTGTAATGAAGTAGGAACTCAATGATGTAGCCTTGTGAAGCCCAAACAGCCCAATGATGGGAACACAAATAATTATCTAAAAAAACACATTAGGAGTGTAAGCAAGGAACTTCATTAAAACCACAAAGACATAAGAACATACAGTTGAAGAGGCTTTCCCTAATAAAAATAGACCGTGCAGAAGTTATGGAAAAACACTCTAAAGGGATAAAATCCACAAAGACATAAACTAAACAACGTTAAATGCTTGAAGAGGCCATAATGGTCCTGATGATTATTAATACAGTAAAAGCTAGGCTTCAAATTCATCAAGATCCACAACCCTTTTGACAGTGTGGAGTGTAAGACAATGGCCATCGTTCTTCTCACTTAGCCGTGTCACCAAAGCCTTCCTTGCCACGACAAGTTCTGGAAACTGGGGGTTGAAATGCACCCTCGTTGCATCATGGTAAGAACGGAGTTGCGGAACCTCTGTGTCACAAGAACCAACATTAGGCAGGACTATTATGTTGACACATTTGCTATCTGTACTTTGAAGAAAAATCATTGCTATTCAATTAGGATACGCAAGACATATTATGTCAAGACCATTTTGGGCTCTTTACTTCCAGAAGATTCATAGCCTCCCAAATAGAATACCTTCATCCGTTTCAACAGCGTAATGGACCACAGCAAAAAGAGGACCCTCCTTAGGAGCATGACTATAGTCCTGCTTCACCACGTCAGCACACTGGCCATGGAACACACATGTGAGCATGCACGGCTCACTGCAAATACAAACGTGCGTATAATGAGTCCCCAAACACTACCGTATATTACTGAAAGACATAACTCACAAACACTTGGTTCATAATCAAATGCATACCTGACAGCCAAGACACCGGTATCTTCTATAAAAACCACAAGCTCTCTCTTGGATATATCTTCGACCCCTTCCATACCATTCTCATATACGGCTACAACGAAACCGCACACATCTAAACAATTCAAACACAATATGAACACACTTTCATACATATATCCTAATGTGGGTCTGTTTGACTTAGAAATCATGGCATGCACTTACCGATCAAACCTCTTTCTTTAGCCAATCCATGACAGACCTCTGAAATGGTCACCAAATCAAAACAGTGTTTTGGGAGCTTTTGAGGAGCACAAGCATCGCTAGTGATCAGATGGTCAATCCGAGACCCCATGGTAACTTTGATATAGTTAGTCCTAGTATTCTGCACATCGTCTGCTAAGACGTAGAAGTTTGAAATCCAGATCAACCTTTCCTCCGCAATCAAATGTCGAAAGTGTTTGATGACATCTGGTTTGTCCATGACAAGCAAAACACGGCAACGCTAGACATATTAAAAACAAAAGAGTTAACACTTGATGGGTTCATTTTAATATGCAACATATTATCTTATTGTGAACCATGGCACAAAAAACTTTACAAAGGCACCACAATTTAGTCATATTTTTTCAAAGCAGGACAATGAATGTATAAGATCAATACGAAGATATGATTGAAAAAAGTCAAGGTTCACAAACACTTACGCTTTCATCAAACACAACAACATGAATGTCGTCCTGCTCCCTCATCGACCGATCGGGACCATAGGGAAAACGAACTGTATCCTTCGTTATGATGCGATCTACCTTGACAATGATACCCCTCTCGATCAAACCCTCTGGAACGTGACGAAGCGAGGCAACACAAATGGAGCCTGACATGTTAGAACGCAGCAGAAAATGGAAAGGAAATGTCTCTGGCCAGCAACGTTTAACCCGAATATGAACTGTGTGCTGTGAGGTTGGTTCTGAAGGCAGGATGTGTGTTAGTGTTTCTTCTGTAAGTTATCCATTTTCAGAGTAATATTTGGCTTCCTCAAGAAGCTATACAAGAACCAATGCATACCTCCAGTCTACAAACCTCCCCCGTGATGAAGTGACAAGAATACAGGAAAATGGGTCCCACATTTCAAAAGCAAACACGTTAATGCTCTTTTCTTTTGCCACAATGACACGTTGGAGCTATGTGGAGGGAGTTGACAAGTGTTCTACCTCATTTGTCTGCGTGGATGTAAATTGTAGGACCCACCATGAGAAAGAAATTTCTACAAAGGCACATGCATCAGTGTGTAGATTTTGATGAGGTGGAATAAATTCTGGCCCACTCGATGACTTGGAATGCCAGCTCTAATGAACAGTGTTTTTAGCTAGAGCAAATCACCATTTTCCCTTTTATGTTTTATTGATTATTGATTATAAATGCAGTGAAGGATGCAGATATGCTGGTATTTGTGACCCCACATCAGCTCGTGGAAGGGTTATGCAGGAGGCAAAATTTAGACAGATGCTTCAAACTTTTGCCTATAATATTTCAAAACAAGTTTCTTTTGCCTGTTGAGTTTGAAAAATTGAAAATGTAACAATTGCTGATCTGTGTGGCCACTGTATGGTTAATGAATATTCATCTTTTATGTAAATCTGATCTCTTTGTTGGTAATAGTTCCTTTTATGTAAATCTAATTTGTTTTGAAGCCAACAATCTGTTTTAAGAGAATGGGAACTGAGTAGTCAACCTAAAATTGTTCTGACTTGCTAGAAACAGTAGCAAATGTAAACAGTTTTTTATTGTCAATATTGTATCATCAATTTCTAGTCTGTTGTGCATCAATCTATCCCATTACTTTGCTCACAAAACAAGAATAGGCTGGAGGAAGCAAATGAGAATATTGGCCTTCCCTACATTTATTTAGTCAATTTGATTAAATCAAAGATGTTGGTTAAGTACTACCTCCAGTCCTAAATATAAAACCTAGATGGTAAATCAATTTATAATTAACTTATTTTTCTTTTTTATGATTTTCCAAAAAAGTCAACTAGGTCTTATATTTAGGACCAGAGAGAGTATTTTACTAATGTATCATCAATAACTAAAGCTAGATAAATAGGTCTTTTATTTAGGACTAAGTTCATTTCCTCAAATAGATCTTATGTTTAGATGGTTTGATCCAATATTTCTAACATGGAAAAAACTTAGGTCCAGTGAACCAGTACAACCAGTGCACCCATATCTGAATGACACGTGGAATGGGGACCAATTCTCAATTAACGCCGTTTGCATATCCATTTCCCCTCTCTCTCATTCTCTCTTCCCTCTATCTCCTTCGATCCCTTCTCGATTCAAAACCTCTTCTCTCAAACGAAATTTGAAAATCAAATTAAACAAGAAAACAAAGATGGAATCTCACGTTAAACAATAATCACATATAAGCCTCACGATGGAGGCCAATGTTGGGCTTTAACCCATCACCCATCGCATGATTCCTAAGAATATGATACACATCCAATATCAAGATGGCTTCAGATCTGGCGTTATGAACAAGGCAGAGGTCTTGCGCGAAGAAGATGAACCAAGGAGATCTCAGCGAAGAAGATGAAGTCGTCGTTCTTGACGGCGGCTGGGGAGCGACGGTGGTGAGGTGTGGGCGGAGCAGCAAGCAATGGTGAGGTGTGGGTTTCAATGGTGCTGAGGAATGCTGCCGTGGACGAACGACGGAAGATAAGTTGTTGATGGAGGGGAGAGAGAAATTGAGTTAATGGAGGAGAAAGAGACAGATTGAGGGGAGAGAGGGAATAAGGAAGGAGAGTGACTGACGACGTTAACTGTGAGTTAAATGGTGGGTGTATAAATTACACGTGGCATATACTAACTGGTTGTACTTGTTCTATTGCATTGGAGGTAAGTATGACCCTTCTAACATGACTATAAAATTAAATTTGTTACTTTATTGCTAAAATAGAGGATAAAGATGTACCTTTGTGATTTTGATAAATAATTATACAAGGTTGATAAATAAATTTGTTCCAATCTGGTCTCATAAATCCATGATTTACATCCCTGCAAAATAAAAAGGCAATGGCAAGAAGGAAAGTGAGATAAATAGAAGTTTTTTTTATCAAATAATGGAAATGATTTCATTCAAAAAAAGAAAAAACGGGTATTATTAAAAAAAAAGTAGTTCTCCAGTTCTTCCTTGCTTCCTACCGTTTTCGCTCCAAAAATGCTTGTCTGCCCAAGGTGATGTGACTGCTTTTAATGTAATAGGAATGGAGGGCTGTGATTTAAACAAAATGAATGGTCCAGATTTTTTAAAACTTTGGATAAAGTGAACGGCTAAGATGAGATACTGAGGGAAAAGGGGAAAGAGGGATTCTGAGAGTACCTGAGTCCTAAGAAGCACATCCACCATCAATTTGAATTTCAAAGAGTTACTTTTGCATGGTAGACTCATATTACTGTAGATAAGGCAGTTTTGGCGGGCTAATCCTGAAATTTTGGACCATTTTTTAATTATTTATTTTTCTTTATTTGATTAACCCCATGTGCAGCATTCATTGCTGAATAAAAAAACAATTTTGAGCAAACTTCTGGAGCAAGCTGGGAGGACAAGGGAATGTGATTAATGTTGAACAAACTTCTTCATTTGTTTTAGAGGTGTCTTTTTCCCATCTCCTTCTTCGATCAATGATGGAAAGCTTCGATCTGCGGCGATGGAGAACGGCGGCGGCGGCGGCGGCGGGCGGATCACTTGGAGCCATCAAAGTATATATTTTATTTTATTTTCCCTCTCTTCATCTCCCACTATTTCTTCTCATTCACATACATTTGCCCTCTTGTACTGTGTTCCTCAGATTTGCATGGAATATCTTTGGCCTTTGTTCTGGGGATTCAATACTCTGTCATGAATTATTTTGGTACTCGACTTTGATCTTCTGCATCTTTACCCTTGAACTTAACTTTATTATGAGTTTTCACCTCTTGCATGTTACACAGTCCTAATTATTAGCACATGATCTTCTACATTCTGTTCTTGGCTATGACAACAACACAAAGGATGATGCTTCTTCTGAAAGCAAGTGGTATTTGTATAAGGGGTGGAGAAAAAGATTGTGTTTTCCCTATAATTTTCTATTTAAATGATGGTTGAATCATTGGTAAAATTTATGTGCGATGGTCAATATATATTCATGTAATTTGTCTTTGCTATTTTCCTTTATCTGTTTACCCTTTTCTTTATGATTTTATTCGTTCTTTTTATGTTGTCGCAAGTCTGGGAAACAATGCTCAAATTCAGATATTTAAATTATACAATATTTAAATTGATTCAGGTATGGGATTGAATCCTCTTTGATGCAATATTATTATAGTACTTCTCTCATTTCTTCTCTCTTCTGACAGTCATTTTTAGAATTATGCCAAGGTTTATACATGCCAGAGGAACTTCCCTCACTGTGATCAATAGACCCGTAGATGATATGTATTTAAACATATTTATACATTTGTTTTCTGAACATTTGGTACTCAATTGCCCTGCAAATTATATCTCTTCTTTCTTTGATATATTTTGGAGAGAACACTGCATGATTTACAATTTATCTCCCACAGGACCAGGGCACTGTGTAATTGGTTTTATAACTTTTGTCAGTGCAGGTATAGATTCTCTTCAGTCTCCATGTTCTTCTAGATATAAGATTTTTTGGGTTATGTCCCATCTGTGTTGGCTACTGCAACAATGCTGCATGTGGTGGACCAGATTGAGCAAAGTGAAGGAGTTGAATATAAAAATCAGATTCTGAGTGTTCTTAAAAGTAACAAGGAGAAAGTGGATGAGTGCTATAATGTGATACAGGAAGTGTCAATTGAGAACAATAATTATAATAATAACTATGGGCAGAGCAAGATCATTAAGAAAAGAAGATGTGATGAAATTGCAAATCCTGGGAGTCCAAGTGGTGTAATAGATGCAGTTTTTGGTTCTGATGGTTCCATTGATTAGTGGGTGGTGGGGTCAACAATGTGTTCATCACCAGGTCCATTGTTAAAGAAGACCAAAGCGCAAGAGCAACAACAACAAATGACATTGTCTCTTTTAATAAGGTCATTTTTGGAATTGTTGGAGCCTCTCCTTGAAGAGAAAACAATCTCATAAAAACTGCTTTTTTGATATCTTCTGTGGTGGTATAATATATACTCACTGTTGGTGCTGGCTGCTGCATGTGTCTTCATTTCCAACAATGCCCCCATGGAATGGTTAATGCGTTTATGAGGTGTGGAGCAAGGTGATGAAAGAAGACAAAGTTGGCAATGAAGAATATATATCTGCTGCTGATATATATTGCTAGATTATATTCTGCATCTCTATTATATGTTTTGAATTTCTTCTCATGGGCACTCTCTCTTTGGCACCATAATTTTAATTTGGACATACTTATATCTTTCACTCTATAATAAATTCAGAATGAAGTTGGTTGTGAGAAAAGTGGTAAGTCATGATGAATAGAAGTAGACAAGTAGGAGTTGCTTTTTCTCTCTCTTGAAACTCGTGCCGAGAGCTTTCTCTTTCGATGGAACAAGGTGCTGGGAAAACTGATCCGCCGGATAGAACAAGGGATGATACTCTCGCGATTAAGGGGGCTAAGAGATCCAAGACGGAAACCAACGATGATTCAATCATGTCAGAATCGACTCAAAGGGGTGATGATATTGAAGACTCTCAGGAGGTGGTCCAAGAAACAATTGATATGGAAACTGAGCATAGTACAAGACAAAATGTGTCCTATAGAGATTCTTTAATGGGATTTAAAGGAAGGGGCTTTAATGGGGTTGCCAATGGGGACTATGACGTGGAGGATGATACACTCATCTCAGATATAATGGACCAAACATGGAATATTCCTGAGCCCACAGAAGAAATAAAGGAACTTATGAAGTTGTATCCTGCAATGAAAGTCACAGAGGAAGAATATAATGAAAGTTGTCAGAGGTGGAACAATGCTCTAATCATAACAGTACTGGGAGCCAAGTTGAACTACTACCGACTGAAGGAGGCTCTTGTTAGAATCTGGAAATTTAATGAGTTTGAGTTGGTAGACCTACCAAATAATTATTATGTGGTGAGGTTCACAAATAGAGACACATGGGGAGCTTACTACAAGAGAATATTATTTGACGGCCCATGGGTGGTGGGGTATCACAATATCCTGGTTCAGAGGTGGTCACCTCTATTTGACCCATTCCGAAATCAGTTAGGAAGAATTGCTACTTGGATTAGAGTGCCAAACGTGCCCTTGCAATGGTATACAAAGAGGTTTATGATGAGGCTGGGCAACTTGATTGGTAAAACTCTGAGGGTAGACTTACACACGCTTTCAGGTGGTGAGGCAGAGGATCAGAGGGTGGAGAGGGCACGCTTTGCTCGGATATGCGTTGAAATAGACCTGCAGAAGAAGTTAATCCCTAAAGTGATAGTTGCAAACTCCATCTTTAATGTGGAATATGAAGGATTAGGGATGATATGCTTCTCCTGCGGACGATATGGCCACAGACGAGAGACGTGCACGGTGCAGGGGGCTAGTAGCACTCATGCCAAGGCGCCGGAGGTAGGTGAGAGGCAGAGTATGGCGCAGCAGATGGAGACGTCGGAAGAGACAGAACCAGAGGGTAAAGCGGAGTATGGCAATTGGATGATTGTCCAACGGTTTGGGAAGGATCGGTTCTCGAGAAAAGAAGGTCCTAGACAAGACCAAAAGGCCACCTACTTTAAACCTCGGGGAGACCAACGGAGGGAAACAAAACGGGATACGGGGTACAAGGAGTCAAGATTTGGTGTGCTAGAAAACTGGGATGAAGAAAGGTATCTGTCAGAGGTTCAGAGCATTGGGAGGGGTTCCGAGGTTGCGCTTGACAGACAGAGGGAGGGAAAAATTATCCAAGTAGGGGGAAAATCATTTGGGCTGGTGGAGCTTGCTGGGCCTGCAAATAACGTTATGGGCTCCTCTTCAAGGTCTAGTCCTTTAACCACAAAAGGATATGACAACAATAAAAGGCCCCTCTTACTTGAAGGGCCCAAGAATGGAGACCTAAAACAGAAGGAGAGTGAGGCCAAAGCTTGCGGGCCTGTGAAGGGCCAACTGAAATTGGGCCAGAGGGTTCACAGCCTGGTAATCGGAAGCAGTGAGAAGGACTTAGAGAATCAGAACGCTGCTGGGAAAGGGAAACTGGCGAAAGAAAAAAGGGAGACATATGAGGACCTGAGGAAGGAGGTGGAAAGGAATAGAGAAAACTTACAACTTGATACTCGGCGTGTCCAGTCAAGACAGAAAAAGAAAGAATTGATAATGGAAGCCATGGCGAGAAACTTGGATAGAGGGGATGATGAGGATTTGGCGATGTCTTCTGCCGGGGGGGAGGCGAGCAACCAAAAGCCTCCAGATAAGTGATTTGGTTCCTTCTTTTTCTTGCTAAATTGTTTTTTAATGATTATATCCTGTTGGAATTGCCGGGGCGCGAGTGGTTTCTCGTTCCCTAGGTTGTTTAAGGAGGTTATTCGAAGGTATAAGATTAGAGTGATGGCTCTTGTGGAAACGCGTGTTAGTGGGAATAAGGCTGATACTATTATGGGTAAACTAGGCTTTAGTAATTGGCTTAGAGTTGAGGCGACAGGCTTCGCCGGTGGTATTTGGGTGATGTGGAATAATTGGGATGTCGAAGTTTAGTACTTACACTCTACCACCTAGCTTATCCACTGTAGGGTGCTGGACAAAATAAGTGATCAAGAGTTTTTTGTGTCGTTTGTTTATGGGGAGACTAAAATGCACCTGAGGAATGAGCTGTGGAACACTATTAGGGATACCTATCGTAATATGAAAGGGAAATGGCTTATCGTAGGGGATTTTAATGCTTTCCTGAGACATACCGATAAGGAGGGTGGAACTGCTCCTAACACACAATCAATGAGTCATTTTTTGAACTGTGTACAGGATTGTGAGCTCCTCGAATTGCCGGTTCAGGGGGATAAATTTACATGGGAAAATAAGAAGATCAAAGAACGAATTGACTGGGCCCTGTGTAATTTTGACTGGGAACTGTCTGATACAAACTGGAGAGTGATTCATGGGCTGAGATATAAGTCAGACCACAGGATCATCATGGTCTCCAATGAAGATGAGCAAAGTACTAGTCCTAGACAGGATGTGTTTCGGTACCAGGCTGGATGGGTCTTGGAAGATGGTTTTGACCAGATTGTTCAGGAGGCTTGGAAGGACTCAGACTGGGTTCAGGGGAGTGCCAAGTTCAGAACTGATGCATCCGCCTGGAATAGAGAGGTTGTTGGTTGTCTACCTAAAAAGCGAAGAGAGTTACTTAGGCGCCTTGAAGGGATCGATAGAGCCCTGCAAAGACGCCCTCACAAAGGCTTAATCAAGCTCCAAAAGAGGTTGTGGGGGGAGTATTCGAAGATTATTAACCAGGAAGAGCTAATGTGGTACCAGAAATCCAGAAGTAAATGGTTAGAATTTGGGGATAGGAATTCCAAGTTTTTCCATGCTTCGGCCAAGATCACGAAGCGAAGGAGGATGATAGTTTCGTTAAAAAACGAGGAAGGAGAATGGATTAGTGATCAGCAGCAATTAAAGGGTGAGGCCACTCGCTACTTTCAAAGGCTGTACAGGAAGGATGACGCGGTCATTAATCCGGAGGCTTGGCCAGCTACCTATAAACATCTTAGTGAAGAGAACCTTGTAGCGCTTCAAAGGGAGGTTTCCGATCTGGAAATCAAGAACGCCGCCTTTGAAATGGGGGCTTTCAAGGCACCGGGTCCTGATGGGCTTCATCCGCACTTCTTCCATAAACAGTGGATGGTGATTGGAGGGAAAGTATGTGAGTTAGTTAAGAGCATGATGTCTCATCCGGAGAAAATCGGAGCGATCAATCAGACCTCCATTTGCTTGATCCCGAAGGTTGATGAGCCTACTGTGATGTCAGAATTCCGTCCCATATCTCTCTGCAACGTGAGTTATAAAATTTTGAGCAAAGTTCTTGCAAATAGACTAAGAGGTCTAATGGGGACTCTTATCCACCCCACTCAGTGTAGCTTCATAGCGGGGAGACAAAGTAGTGAAAATATTATTATTGCGCAAGAGGCCATCCATACAATGAGATCCCGGGGCTTGAGAAGGGGCTATGTCGCTGTCAAGGTTGACATGGAGAAGGCCTTTGACAGATTAGATTGGGAATTTCTGCGTTTCAATTTACTTAGTCTTGGGCTACGGGGTGACTTCACTAACATAATTATGAGTTGTGTTTCGACAGCAACTATGAGCGTGTGTTGGAATGGGGAAAATTCAGACCAATTTATGCCTACTAGAGGGCTAAGACAGGGAGACCCACTAAGCCCTTACCTATTTGTTCTGTGTATGGAAAGACTAAGTCAACTCATTAACAAAGAGGTAGAGGAAGGGAGGTGGAAATCATTTAAGTTTAAAAGAAGGGGACCTGAGATATCTCATTTATTCTTTGCGGATGATCTCCTTCTGTTTTGCGAGGCTTCAACAGATCAGGTCAGGAAAATGAGAAATATCATGCAGATGTTTTGTGATTTTTCTGGCCATAGAATTAATCTTCAAAAATCCAAGATGTTTGTTTCCAGGAATATTCACTATTCTAGAGCTGCCGAGCTTAGCAACCTCCTGGGAATATCCCTAACTGCTGACCTTGGGAAGTATTTAGGAGTTCCTCTCCTTCATAAGAGGGCGGTGAAGGCCACGTTTGCGCCTATTGTGGAAAAAGTGAGAAATAGACTATCTGGTTGGAAAAGCAGGATGCTTAACATGGCAGGGAAGACCGTGCTGATCAATTCGGTGCTCTCTATGATTCCGTTATATCAGATGCAAACGGTCCTGATTCCGAAGGGTATTTTGAAAGAACTTGAGAAAGTCAGCAGAGATTTCTTGTGGAGCAAGGATGGTGCAGAAAGGAAGATGCATCTAATAGCTTGGGAAAAAATAAAAAGAGACCGCGAAAGAGGTGGATTGGGCATTAAAGATCTTCAAGCACAAAATAAAGCTTTCATAATGAAGCTTTGCTGGGGCCTTATAGCTAAGCCTGATGCTCTTTGGGTCAGCTGCCTAAGACACAAGTACGGGTGCCTAGGTGGGACAATCCCGAAGGTGCGAAAGAGGAGTAACCAATCTGAGGTGTGGAGAGCAATCAATATGGTGTGGACTGATTTTATTCAAAGTGTTAAGAGCAGGGTTAAAAGTGGGATGCAGACAAATGCCTGGCATGATAAGTGGACTACCTTAGAGTATCCACTGTTGGCCTATGTGGATAGGAATAGACTTGATATTAATGAGAGTGGCCTGGTTAAGGATTTTGTTCAGGATGATGGTGAGTGGGATTCTCAAAAGTGGAGGCACTTCCTACCTCAACCGGTGGTGGATGTAATTCTACGTGTCCCCCCTCCCGCGGGCACTAGGGAAGATATTCTTTGGTGGACGGAGTCTTCTGATGGCACTTTCACTGTTAGATCAGCATATAATAAGATAGTGCAATCAGGTAGCCAGCCGACGGATGGTATTTGGAAGGGTATATGGAAAACAACAGTTCCGGAGAAAGTGAAATTGTTCATGTGGCA
The DNA here is from genome assembly GCA_029929735.1 of Mimosa pudica. Taxonomy (NCBI): domain Eukaryota; kingdom Viridiplantae; phylum Streptophyta; class Magnoliopsida; order Fabales; family Fabaceae; genus Mimosa; species Mimosa pudica. Next base: position 4,745,505 of record JAKELP010000012.1, on the reverse strand, counting down.
ATTGTTTCAAGAGAGTATCCCAAGCAACTCTTTGAGGAAAAAGAGAGGTTTGAGTGAATCAGGAGAGTGCCCCTTTGAGTGCCAAAGTGAGGAAACTCCATTACACATTATGAGGGATTGTGAGGTTGCTACAAGAGTGTGGAGAGGTTTTATTGACCCCATGTATTATCATCTGTTTTTTCATGGTGATTTGCAGGACTGGCTTCGGTGGAACTTCAGCAACACCCCAGGATGCACGAAATTAAAGGGATGGCCTTGGACTAGGATCTTTGCTCTGGTGTGCTGGGTGCTTTGGAATAACAGATGAAAGCTGGTCTTTCAGCAACAGCAAGACTCTGCAGCAACTCTTATAAATCGTTGTATACACCTGCTTCATGAAGTCGTGGACCAGGAGAAGCTGACTCACAAGGTGCTAAAGTTTACTCCCAACCAGGAAGATAGATGGACTTCACCACCTCAGGGCACACTGAGGATAGATGTTGATGGCTCAGTTAATGCCAGGAGGGAAGGAGCGTGTGGAGGGATTGTGCGAAACAACATAGGCGCTTGGATCAGCGGTTTCATGCAGAAAATTGGCTATTGCTCGTCCTCAACAGAAGCGGAACTCATTGCCATCAACACAGGTCTGCAACTTTGCAAGACACAAGGATTTAAGAAGGTGCTTCTCTACACAGACTCTCTACAGGCTTTTCAGTTTTTGACTAGAGGGCACAACATTGAACACCCACTTGCGGACGTCATAGAAGAGATCAAGTCAACCATCTCAATAGGCTGGGATGTACAGATTAGACAAACTAACAGGGAAATTATCAAGTGTGCAGATTTTTTGGCAAGAAATGCCCACAATGTGAACAGCCAGCTAGCGGTTTTACTGGACCCCCCAGCTGACTGTTTGCCTCAAATGTTGGCTGACTTAGGCTGAGATTTGAGTAGTAGATTCAGGTGCTAGTGGATTTTTTGTAATTTTTTGGAAGCATGTAAGCCCTTCGGGCCTCAAGCCGTTAGGCTTGTCACTCTTATCCTAAAAAAAGAATGAAGTTGGTTGTAGCAATGGGTAGTTGAAATGATAATTAGTCTGAAAATTTCATCATATAATGTGAAAGTCAATACATGTTGATTCCAATTTATTATTGGAATAGTTGCTTTTGTATAAGTTAGTTGTGGCATTTAAATATCATGCATTAGTACATGCTCGTACCCACTAATACATGCTATAGTTGTGACACTTGATATAAATGGTTTTATGTTATAGTTGTGACGTCGATGAATATATTTAGGATAGCATGTGGTATATCATTTTGATTAGTAGAGAAACTGTCTCCTTAAGAGATTTCAGAAGTAGTGCTCGCCGCGCAAATGCGCGGCGGGAGTGATTGCTAGTTTATATCAATATAGTAGATGATACTAAATAATATCTGGTCCGACTTATAAAATTGTGGGCCCAAATCCTCTACATATTTAATTATTTATCGTGATTGTAAAGATTTCAAACTCCATTTCATTTCACTCGTGAAAATAACACAACCACCTGATCTAAAATAACTACAATAGTACTTTAGTATACAGGTAGCTCATCAGTTACTAGATCTCTCCAAGTAACCAAGTAATCGCATAGATAGAAGCACTGGTCGCCCTGAACTAACAACAAACTCATATTTACACTCAAATTAACTAAGTGTTTAAAAAATACCTCAGTGGACGGTCAGTCACGTTTGACCGTTAATCTGCCCATGTGGCCGCTACGTGGGTTAAATTTTTTCCACGTATGATATATCATGTGGGGCCCACATTTAATAAACAGGGTAATGGACCTAATCTACCCTTCAAGTAACCAGACAAGAGCACTGGACACCCTGAACTAACAACAGACTCATATTTTACACTCAAAGTAACCAAGTGTTTAAAAAATATCTCACTAGACGGTGAATCACGTTTGACCGTTAATCTGCCCACGTGGCTACCATGGGTTATAAAAATAAACAATTCTCTCCTCTCTCTCTCTCTTCGTAACTTCCAAACGTTGTTCCTCCCAAGTCTCCTTCCTCTCGTCTTTCTTTCCTTCTGCCCATTTCTCATAGGTAAGCCTTTCATCCGTTTGCTTTTGCCTCTTATTCTTCTTATTATTTCATTCTTCCTTCCTTCTTCACTTGTGTTGTTGCTGAACACTGTAATGCTCAACCATTCAACGCTGCTACATATTTTTTCCTACTCTTTCCTTTTGCTTTTATTTCTAAAGCTTTTGGATGCTAAATTGAATTAAATATTTGAGGATCATATATCCTTGAGAATGACAAAAATTATAGCTACCCAATACTCATTCACTTGTTGCTTCACTAGTAACATTGATAGCTACAAATCCTAACACATTAATTCTATCAAGCAGAGCCTGCATAGGAAGAGAGAAGAGATAAGTGGATCATTATGTGGTGGTCAATAAAAGAAATAATTTTTCAAATACCCATTTAGTGTTTTTTAAAAAAAAATTGGATTTTTAAAGGATAATTTAATCCATTTTGAACATTTATGATAAATTGATAACATCCATGCTTGTGATTCAAACATGTAGCTTTTGCTGGGATGTCATGGAAGCAAATGTTCCCAACTTGGCAAATCTTCTTCAGCAGTGTATTAGCAGGAAAGCTCTCCTATCTGGTAAGCTTCTCCATGCACAAATCCTTCGCTTATCACTATCTTCTGACACCCTTTTAGGCAACCACCTTATTGAACTGTATTCCAAGTGTAATGATGTTAGCTCTTCCTATCAAGTGTTTTGTAAACTACCTCAAAGGAATATATATTCCTGGAATGCCATCTTGGGGGCTTATTGTAGACATAACGATATCCGGGATGCTTATAGATTGTTTGTACAAATGCCTGAAAGGAACACTGTGTCATGGAACACAATGATTAGCACAATGGTCAGAAGTGGATTTGAACGGCAGGCGTTGGATACTTTTGACTCAATGATGTTGGAGGGAGTTAAGCCCTCCCACATTACATATGCTAGCGTATTTAGTGGATGTGGTTCTTTGGCAGATGCTGAATTTGGTAGGAAAAGCCATGGTCTTGTGGTCAAGGCTGGTCTTGACAGAAATTTGTATGTTGTTAATGCTCTTTTGTTCATGTATACTAAGTGCGGGCTTGTCAGGGACGCGATTGATATTTTTAGGGACATGCCTGATCCTAATGAGGTTTCTTTTACTACAATGATGGGTGGATTAGCTCGGACCAATCAGGTTAGAGAAGCTTTCGAAATGTGCAGGCTAATGTTGAGAAAAGGTGTTCCCGTTGATTCGGTTTCTTTGTCAACCATCTTGGGTGTCTGTTCTAAAGCAGGATTTGAGGAAATTGGTCTCTATAGTCAGAATTATAGCTTTTCACCAATTGTTCAGGGCAAAGAAATACATACGTTGTCAATTAAACTTGGATTTGAAACAGACCTCCATTTGAGCAATTCACTGCTCGATATGTATGCAAAAAGTGGAGACATGTATAGTGCTGAAAATATGTTTACTAATTTGCCTCAACTGAGTGTGGTCTCTTGGAATATAATGATTGCAGGATATGGAAATGTATACAATAATGAAAAAGCTTTAGAGTATCTGCAAAGAATGGGGTCATATGGATTTGAGCCAGATGATGTTACTTATATTAATATGCTAGCAGCATGTGTTAAATCTGGGGATATTAGTACTGGACGTTACATATTTGACAGCATGCCTTGCCCAAGTTTGACTTCGTGGAATGCTATGCTCTCAGGTTACACCCAGAATGAGTATCACCAAGAGGCTATTGAACTATTTAGGAAAATGCAGTTTCAATATGTACATCCTGATAGGACTACTCTGGCCATTATTCTCACTTCATGTGCTGAAATAGGACTTCTTAATGAGGGAAAACAAGTTCATGCTTGCTCGCTAAAGTTTGAATTATCTGATGATCTGTATGCTGCCAGTGGTCTTATCAATGTTTATTCAAAATGTGGGGAAATGGAGTTGGCAAAGAATGTGTTTAATGAATTGCCTCAACTAGATGTTGTCTGCTGGAACTCAATGATATTGGGTTGCTCAATCAATTCCCTAGACCAAGAAGCTTTCTCTTTCTTTAAGCAGATGAGAGAATCTGGCATCACTCCTTCCGAGTTTTCTTATACTAACATATTGAATTCATGTGCAAAACTTTCTTCATTACTGCAAGGACAGCAGATTCTTGCACAAATAACCAAAGATGGCTATATTGATGACTTATTCGTGGGGAGTTCTCTAATTGAAATGTATTGTAAATGTGGAGTTGTGGATGGAGCTAGGTGTTTTTTCAATATGATGAAATTTAGAAACATTGTTACTTGGAATGCAATGATCCATGGTTATGCCCATAATGGAAGTGGCATTGAGGCTGTTTGCCTCTACAAGGACATGATCAAATCAGGTGAAAAGCCTGATGATATTACTTTTGTAGCTGTCTTGACAGCATGTAGCCACTCTGCTTTGGTTGACGAAGGTGTTGAAATATTTAATTCAATGCAGCAAAAATATGGAATTATGCCAATGGCGGATCATTATACTTGCATAATAGATTGTCTGGGTCGTGCTGGGCGGTTAGATGAAGCAGAAGTCATTCTAGATAGCATGCCATGCAAAAATGACCCAGTCATTTGGGAGGTTGTACTGAGCTCATGTCGCATTCATGCTAATCTAAACTTAGCAGAAAGAGCAGCAGAGGAACTCTTTCGACTGGATCCTCAAAATTCTGCCCCTTATGTACTTCTTGCCAACATGTATTCTTCTATGGGAAGATGGGATGATGTAACACGTATTAGAGATATGATGAGTGACAAACGGGTACAAAAGGATCCTGGTTATAGCTGGAGTGAGTTTAAGAATGAGATTGAGGACAGTACTCGCGGTGAGTTGGTGTGCAATGTCATCTAGGGAATGAGATCGCTTTTTCATGCTAAATGAAATCAAGGCACCTCTGCATAGATTTTAGTGACTAAAGCAAGGGGAAACTAGCTCCTCAAAGTTGATAATCATAAGTTCAATATGGTAAATTCTACTGATGAGTGCTCGATAAACTTGAGCGGCATTACAGGTCACAGCTCATTTATTTAACTCGAGTTAGTTCAAAACTCTGGGATGGAGTCTATATGACAGTTTTGATCCCTTGAAATTTCAGATGAAGCACTTCCCTTTTAATATCTGAAAATTACTGCCATACTCATTTGGGAATATGTGCTATCCGGTATCCAGACATTGCAACATGGAAACCCTTTGCTTTGAGAATATGTGTTGTGGAGGTGAGAATTGATAATTGGTGATAGCTTCCAGGAACCCTCCAGATGTTCTTGTCTCCAAATTTGAGCTTTTGCTTCCCAACACTATAGCTTCATAGACTGCAGTTCCTCTCACTTAAAAACTCCTTATAAGTTTTCACATATTCCGTCTCCAACATCCAACATCCCCATTCATAACTGAGAAGTTGTTTTCCAGTCCAGTCTATCGATTCTGTGTTCCCTGTTCTTGTAATTCTCAGTACCAGGTTGACCACACTCAAACTGTAAAATGATAGAAATACTTCATTTGGCCATGTGTATTAATGCCTTGTCTATAACCACACTCATGCTTTCTCACAAGCACTCCCAGCAGTCTTCCCCTGCTGACGACTCTTGCAAAGAGCCATGTGTATTAATGCCTTGTCTATAAATATAAGGTCTAGTTAACTAATCTGAGGAGATTAATGAAGTTAAGTAAATTACTTAAATATACGCATTTGTTAATGCTTTTTTTTAAATACTTGTGTGTATCATTAAAGTATACATCAATCTGTAAGTCATGCAAATGAGGTTAGAAAATTATTATAAATATAAATAAATTATTTAGCTTCTTTAATCTCTTGAAATTAGTCAATTAGTCTTATATTTAGGTCCAGGGGTAGTGTTACATCATTTCACTTCTAACATATGTTGTCCATGTAGCCACCTTGTGGGATAAAGTTATATTGTTGTTGCACATATGTGATCCTTGCCCATTAGTCTCCTTATGTACCTTAGCAATTGGTGGTCTAATATTTTTCCTTTCTTCCCTTCTGCACGGGCTTGTTTTCCTCTGCTTTTTTACATCTCATTCTCAACATACATTGAATGTGACAAGTCAGTTAAGGTTGGTATGATGGCACGGATGTGTGCCAAATGGGGCAAGGCTTTGGGTTTATAACTTTATATTGACTGAGAAGGTAGAAGAAGCAACAGGCATATTGTTTTCTAAAATTCTGAGGACTGTCTCATGCCACTTCCAAAAATTTTGGCTCCTTTCCAGTTTATACTCTTTACGTTCATTTCATTTTGCATTTGCTAATCTTGTTATACTTATAAGATCATTTCGCCATGTTATTGATTCAGTAAACCGTTATGGTTACGTTTTGTACATAACAATGATAAAATTGATTTGTGTGGTTACTTTTTGTCATAGCCAAATCGATTTTTTTTGCTTGATAAAATTGATTTGCGTGGTTACTTTTTAACCATGCAGCTTTTCTTTGCTGCAGTTTTTCTACCTTTAAAATGATCAGTATATTTCTTCCTTTGAATGATGTTAAAAACTATCAACATGAAATGTGGATAGTGCAAGGAAATACAGTTACATAAGCTTTAATAACAATGATGAACTGATATCATAGATAAGGATGACCATTGAATTCTCCCTTATTGGAGGTAGTGACTAAATCACAAGACTTCTTAGTGGCTTATGACTTCTGAGGTGGGGCCGACCTATATTCTCTTTGGGTGAGGATTTTAACTCTTTAACACCCATAAATGACATACCAAACTCCCTTTCTAATGAGCTCAACTGAATGATCAACTAATACACACCAATCTTATCCAAAAAGGACAGCCAAATATTTTGATTTTTGTATAAAGGGCTTTTTGTTATAAGGGACTTAGAAGGGAGAGAAATTTTTTAGAGTTGGATTTAAAACAATTGGAGAAGTAGAGCCATAAAATTTTAATAAACAAGAGAATGTAAGATAAAGAGGAGTACCAAAAAACTAAATAAAAAATTTAAACTCTTTAATTTAGTTAAATCCAGCACTTAAAAATTACTCCTCCCCTCCAATCCCTATACTAATCAGCCCATAAATAGTATGATAGCACTGTCAATTATTTTTATACAAAACAGTTTCTATTACAATTCTCTTCATAGAATTATCAACCAATTCATTGCATATGATGACACTATCAATTATGTTTATACAAAACAAGTCTAGTTACAATTCTCTTCATAGAATTATTAACCAATTTATTCCATTATGTAGCTCTTGTATATAAAAAACCAAAAAACACAAAACATGGAGCTCTTCTGGGCCATGCTGCCATAGTACTGATAAAGGAATAAAAAGGCTCTATACATAATATAAACACATTTGATATGGATTGGACCACTTGCCACTTAAAAATCTGAAGCAAATGATGATGGAATTTGAAAGGCATGAGCTCATTTCTTTTACTTATACTCTTGGAGTGTTGTTAGTTGACTCAATCATCCATATCATTTGTCATTTTCATTTATAGTAGGCTAAAGTATACCTTTAGTCCCTTATGTTTGCATGAAGTTTCAATTTAGTCCTTTATCTTTGAAAAGTACACTTTTAGTCCTTTAAATCTAACACCGTTAATCAACTTAACGGAAATTGCTGACTCATCAAACTTAAGTGATGACTGTTTAATTAAAAGGTGGCCACATCATCTACACTGTCGACCACATCATCCACACTGTCGACCACATCATCCTCACCGTCCATTTTCGCAAATCAGATTTCGATTTCTTCCCGTCTTCAACTTCTTACGCTGCGAAATCCCCACCTTTGTGGAAGAATCCCACAATTTTCTCCTCAAAACTCTAATTTGCTATTTTCTAACGTCAAACTATGCCTCCGGCCATTGGGCTTCTTCAATTCTTTTAGGTTACACCCAATTTCTCCATCAAATTAGAATTGAGAAATTGAACGCTCATTTGTTGGATGTGAGGGTGGAGAAGTTAAGGAGGAAGGTGAGATTTTTGGAGAGTTTAGGGTTTAAGTATGGGAAGATGAAGAATGTGTGTGAGGTGTCCGGTGATTTTGGGAGTAATGTCTATGAATCTTTGTCAGAAGCAAACCGGAAACTCTCATCTTGTTGTTCATCTCTTCATTCTCTTTCTCCTCTCTGAATTAATGTTAATTCTTAAATATGAGCACATGAATACTGATACAAAAACCAGCAGTCATAATTCCTTTTCATATTTGGTTAAATTTGTAGTAGAAATTGTTGTTTTAAATGTAAATAATTAAATAATTCTAATTTCTATTTATTAATTTTGTTTTGAATTAAAGTAAATAAAAAAAACCAAGCAATTATGTTGGATTAATACTAAAAAATGATTATTTTTAATTTGGGATGATTTTTAATTGTCATGATTGATTTTTAATTGGGATGATTTTAATTGTCATGATTGATTTTTAATTTGGGATGATTTTTAATTGTCAATTGGGATGATTTTTAATTGTCTTGATTGATTTTTTATTGGACGATTTTTTATTGTCATGATTGATTCTATTTGATTTGTTTGCCAAGTCATTATTTGGGATAATTTTAATTGTCATGATTGATTTTATTTTTTTAGCCTCGTCAACTTTTAATTGAACAGTCATCACCAAAATTTGATGACTCAGCAATTTCCGTTAAGTTGAGTAACGGTGTTAGATTTGAAGGACTAAAAGTGTACTTTTCAAAGATAAAGGACTAAATTGAAACTTCATACAAACATAAGGGACTAAAGGTATACTTTAGCCTTTATAGTATTAAAAGAAGTAAGTGCTACACGCCTACACGACACGTTTAGTAATGCATTTATCAAAATTAAAATTATACTCCCTCCGGTCCCTAATGTAAGAGCCCAAAATTTGAATGATTTTGGTCCCAAATGTAAGAGCTCACCCCATATTCTCTCCTCATTTAATGCATTTTTTCCTACTTTACCCCTAACTCTCTTTCATATTTATTAATGCTTATGTATTTCTCTCTCTTAAAAGTATCATAATAAATATAGGCAATTTTGGAAAAGAAGCATTAATTCCAGACACCCAACTAACATTCACATGTTTTCTTAAGAAACGTTTTTTTACGGCTAGCTCTTACATTAGGGACCGGAGGGAGTAGTTGAGTTGGGAAGCAGGCTATGCCATTAATTTGCTTTTAACTATTTGACTCCATTTTCCTATTCAAGGTTCATATAATATGTCCTGGCTTGAATTATATTCCCTACAATTTCATATTATTAAATGCTTCTAATTACCTCATCAAAACCATATGTAATAGAATATATTTTTAATTTTACCTATGTTTAATTATAGAAATTTTATAATTTCATCACGTACTATCTAAATGAATGACTTAAACTCCGGGTGGTAGTAAAATTAATATAGTAATTGTCACATACATTAGAATAACGGATTAGTGTTGAGAAATACTTCATGGTTATGAATATTTTAGGATATTGGACACGCTGCGGATAAATATTGGGAGAATTAATTAGGGTTTCATAGAAAAATCTAATTAAAATGAGTTTCCACATGTTGTAAATATCAGGCCAAAAATTTTTATTATTATACCAGAAGTTGTTATTTACAAATTACAACTAAGTAAGATTCCATCTTAATTATATTTCTACCATTGGACAATTAATTCTCCCTTAAATATTTCAAAGTTGTTGAATGGAGCCTAACCCTTATATGAACAATTAATTCCTTTCAAAAAGTGCCTTATAATAAGAGGATTAGATGGAAGTTAATTATGTTTATTTTTTTATTACAAGTTAATTATGTTTATTGTTGTGTTGTAAGTTCACTTTTACTTAAAAAAATTTCTCACATTGCATTATGATTGAATTGTGAGAAATAACGTTGAAATAATAATTCTTCAAAAAATAATACTCCATCCGGTACTTAAATATAAAACCTAATTGACTTTTTCTGAAAAATCCTTAAAAAAGCAAAATAAGTTAATTATAAATTGATTTGCCTAATTTTTTTCCCTTAAACTAGTTTATTTTATCTATAAACTAATGGATAATCTAAAAATCTATCAAATATGTCATCATTTAATAAACTATTTCGCAATCTTAATCTCAAAAAAAAAATCAATTAGGTCCTATATTTAGGACCGGAGGTAGTAAAACGCACCACAAATGTCCCTAAATAGTATAAGTGTATAACAAATGTCCCTATATAATGAATAAGTTATCATTAATACCCAAATAGAACGTAAAAATAAATTAATTTTTTTTGATAGAAAAATAAATTTCTTAAAATTAATAAAAATAAATTAATATAACAACATAAGTTATGGCGTTTTATAATTTTCTTAAAACAGTATCCAAAGTTACTTATTTTTAGAGCCTAAATGTAGGTGCTCTATATACTGCATGCACAATATCGAAGCACATGGTCAACTATTTCATAAATATGTTTCGTTATTTATATAGAATCAATTCCAACCCAAAAAAATTTATATAGAAACAATATATCGCCGTCAAACAGCTTTTCTGAAAAAAAAAATCAACTAGATGGTAAAAAGTTAGTATATGGTATAAGAAGTAATAATTAGTCTTTTTTTAATGATATAGTTACCCAATTTAGAATTTGAATTCAATTTTGACAACTCTTTTAGCATTGACGTTTTGCAATTCATATTGTGAAGGTTGTATAGATTATGGGGTTTGACTCTAGAAAGTCAGAAGCTGAGACACGTGAGAATTTCAGATATGCCTATTTTTAAACCTTTATAGCCACTAGTTTTCTCTTTATACAAGCCACTGGTGTTTATTTGAACTCCTTCCGTACGTAATGGTGGGACAAAGCCATATGAATTAATAAATAAACACAATTAATCATGCCTATAAAATCATATGACGTCTCGAAAAATCAATATCCCATATTCAATGATTTTTTGTCAACATATTGAATGCTTCAAACATATATTCCTTGCAGTCATATATATATATATATATATATATATATATATATATATATATATATATATATATATATATATATATATATATATATATATATATATATATATACTCACATGTTCAAACAGATTGATGTTCCTATATATTTATTATTTAGCATGCAAAAAGTTGAATTGTTTTTTTTTTTTTGAAAAAACTCCTTTTAGTGTTTACAGCTTTTTTATTTTTTTTTTTAAATCACGCTTATAAATAGGGGACACTTGAAGTGTTATTAATTAAATTTCAAAAGTATTTTAATATTTTTTCAACGGCTCTATCATTCAGTGAAATAAGTTAAAATTATTGACATTTAAGAGTATATTATTAGGTAAAGTAAAGTTAACATAAAATTGAAAATTAGATCGATTAATAGGTGAAACTTCCAAAAAGAAAAGGGAAACAATTGAAAAATCCACACTACAAATTGAGTCAAATGTCAGAGATTCTATTCAATTAATAATTTGAACCTTCTGAAATGATAAAATTACTTTGAAAGTGGACCACTTGAATCACAAAGTGAACGAATTTAATTTGAATTTTTATTTGTTTCCCAATATCTGTGGTGAGACTAACCCCATTGCTCTAAAGTCTCTTATAAGGGTGAACACTTACTGAGAATTTCACTTTGTTTATCACTTTATTTAATAAAACTCTTGAAGAGTGTCATTATACATAATTAAAATAAGCATAGCAAGTAAATCACCAAAGATTATGGGAAAAAACATGACAACGGACATATACCTGGTATAAGCTAAAACTTATATATACATCAAAAGAAGCAAAGACAAAAGAGACTAACTATAGTAGTTCAATCCCCATCACCTCTTTCCCTAAATGACTACATTCGTGATTTATAGTTTTATACAACAAAATTGTGGAAACGCAATAATACCCTTACAGCCTAAAATCTATGAATTCAAACTGATTCACTTGACTGAGTTTCCCTGAGACAATAGACTGTCTCTCTCCACATGAAGTAAATTTCAGAAAATATTCTCCCTTTGTTCTAAATCCCACAACTTTCTCCATAAATTTCAGAGTTATTTTTCTTTTCGCCAAAAAAGTTTGAGATATTCAAGTGATAGACTTAAATTAATTAACTTCAACTTCTCTTCCCCTCTCTGGTTCATAGAATCTTTATCAAAATGCTCTGTTCTGAAAATTCCACAACTTCTTCTCTAAATGTCTTTTAGGTACAAGGGATTCAGAGTGGATGGATAGGATGAAAATTTTGAGTTTAGATTTTGAAAATCGAGATGGAGTTATCATATTTTAAGATATATAAAATGTATTATGAAACAGTGAGAAATGTTAAAATAAAAAGTTTTAACTCAATTTCTCTAACCACTTTCCCCAACTCCCCCTTTTATCAGACATGCACGTCTGTTTGGTATGAGGGATTTGTAGGGGAGGGAAATTTTTATAAGGTGGGTTTTTAAATATTGAAGAAGTGTGTTTCTTATATTCTAAGAAAGATGAGACATAAAATATAAGAGTTATAGATATTAGTTTAGAATTTTTGATCTCAATTATAAAATTTTGTAAATGCATGTCACCAAAATTCTTCCTAAGCCCATTTTCCCTCCGCTCCCCTATATGAAACAGGCACTAAGATTATTGAACATCTACAAAATAATCATCAACTGAAATACTCGAATCTCCCCCGCCACTTCTCGGCCATAAACCGCCGTCATCTCCACCACTTCCACCGCTACCATCATCACCATCCCAATCCCACAAAATCCCATCATCATTAATTCCTCTGTTTCCTCTGTTTTCATCAATTCTCTCATTCTTCTCTGTTTCTCCCTCCACAATCCTCTTGGCATCCACAGCCATACCGGCATTCGATGCCGCCTCCTGCACTGACCTCGGCGACATCTCCCGGTGCCGCCACTCATAACAATAAGCCGGCAATATCTCCGGCAAATTCAGCTTCTCCAATGTAGCCGGCCTCCTTAGGCAATAGAATGCCACATCATGTGCCACCGCAGCAGCCTCCGGCGAGGCATAAGTGCCGAGCCATAACCGCTCTTGGGACCCCGGAACACGAATCTCCGACACCCATTTGCCCCATTTACGTCGCCGGACTCCCTTGTACTTCACATCGTTGTTTCTACTATTGAAGCTGCTGCTTCCATTGTTGTTGTCGCTAGAGCTGTGACTCATTTAGGGGTTGTGAGATGTGAGGATGGTGATGTTGTGAGAGATTGTGAGAGGGAGAAGAGAAGAGAGGTGCTTATATAGGTTGAAGAATGGAGTGATGAGGAAGGTAAACCATGGAAGAGGAAATAAAAAGTCAAAATATTCAAAGGTCAAAGGAAACACTTAAATGCATTGGCACCCCATGAACTGATATTTTTTTAGGTTTTGGTAGGTCTCATGTTCTGATCTTTATCTTGGGAAAATTAATTTGAGGTCCCCACAAGGGACTTAATACTAGAAAAGTCCCAAAAGTTGAAATAATTAATGTAGGGTCCCAAGGACCTCACTTTAATATACTTGAAAATTGAAAAGACACTTTTGCCCAACAAGTTGTCACATTTGCCCATTCAGTTGTCAAGTTATGCCCATCAAGTTGTCACGACTACCCATTAAGTTGTCAGGTTTTTCCCTAACTTAAGAGTTTGGGCAATTAACTTAAAGCACATGCTCAACAAGTTGTCACATTTGCCCATTCAGTTGTCAAGTTATGCTCATCGAGTTGTCACGACTGCCCATTAAGTTGTCAGGGGCAAAAGTGTCTTTTCAATTTTCAAATATATTAAAGTGAGATCCCTTGGGACCCTACATTAATTATTTCAACTTTTGGGACTTTTCTAGTATTAAGTCCCTTGTGGGGACCTCAAATTAATTTTCCCTTCTTTTTTTTGGTAAGGGCTTATAGCCTTTTTATGTATAGTAGGTTGTCAACTTGTCATAGCTTTTATGAAAATAACTAATAAGTGTCGTCCTAAAAATGCAATCATCTCTAATTCAACAACAAGGTGGGGTTGGGATATTCTCAGCGGCCAACCCCCTCTGGGTCTCTCCTTTTCCTAAATTATAGCCACTAGATTTTAATCCAAAAGCTTCTAATGCACCATGTTTTTTCCAAAAAAAAAATAACATATATATTATCTAGATATTGAACAGTTTTGAACTGGTTCTTTTTTGGAGAACCACTTTTTGGACTACTGACTTTAACCGCAGAGTTTATTAGATTTACTTCCCGGTATAAATTAAGTGAGACAGAACCACAAAAAATAGTAAAACTCTACTACAAAATATTTTAGTTAAAGTAAAAAAACTTGGTACAATTTTGTTTTCTTTTATGGTTTTGTCTAGCACAATCTATACCAGACTAGACTGAATAAATCTTTCTCTTGAAATGAGGTAAGTCTAAAAAAAATGTATGTAAATATTTTGAGGCATGTCTTTAGTATTTTATAATTTATTGGATTGGAGTGCATCTTTTATAGATCTCTCAGTTGAAATGAGATAGATCTAGCTAATTGAAATTCTTCATGCTAAAAAATCTTTAAAAACCATTATTAGTTCTTCATTATTAATGTATACTATAATTCACTTTTTTATTTTAAAAAGTATATGATGTGGTGCATTGTATTAGTGTTAATGGGAAAAAATTGGATGAGGAGGGCCGCAGAGAGTGAGGACACAGAGAGAAATCAAACCCTTCAGGATTCGTCATTAAACCAGTAAGATAGGTCTGGATTAGAATAATTTCTATTTTATATAGTATAGAAATATCAAAGAACTTTCTTTTCTTTTAATCTTTAAAAAATTGAAAAAATAATATCTTATGAGTTTCAAAATCTTAGATAAATGATTTGCAGTTATTGATAATAATAATATTGTTACTCAACCAATTAAACCGAATTTTATGGATTCTGAACATCATGAGGTGCATAATTAATGTCATTTTACATTAAAATTTCCATTCTTTGAGCTGCTTCTTTTCATCTCTAGTTGTGATCTTTAAGCTTAGGCTTTCCTTCCATAGTAAAACGTGTTTTAATGAAATAGTCTAGTAGATGCCAGGTGGGGCAAATCCAACCCGATCATGGTACAAGGCCAAACAACACTAAGCTAATTATAGGATTAAAAAAGGCTAGTCGATGATTTTAGGACTATATTTTTTTTTTATTTCTCAAGGGCATCACACCCGCGTGTCAAGTGGGACTAATCCTTCGCAGTTCTGAAGTCCCATGTAGAAGGTTAGACAGCTGGCCTGTGAATTTGCTCCATTCGCAAGGGCTGGGGATCGAACCCCCAACCACTTGTTTAGGACTATATTTTGGGTATATGGTTAGTCCAATCTTTTGAGCAACTCTATATAGTCCTTAATATAAGGGATAATTTATTTTATTTAAGGCAAGTATACTGAATTAAACTGCGTACGTCCAAACTAATTAGTACATACATATATAATATATAATCATTTACTATATATAACTTGTTTTGTTCAACTAATCTGATCTCCTCTAATAGGTAAAGTGAAGTGATCCTCATATTAAACACCGAAGGTAGCAGTTTATAAACTAAGCAATGCGGCATGTAAAAAACCATAGATAAAAGTATTTAAAAAATTATTTAATTCCATTATCACTTCAAATTAATTAACATGTGCTTATACTCCCTCCGGTCCTAATTATAAGTCGCCTTTAACTTTTTTTGGAGATGTTAAGGTTACAAAATATGTTATTAAATTATGACATATTTAATAAATTTTTATATTAGTCATTAGTTTATAGGTTAAACAAACTAGTTTAAGGGTAAAAATTAGTTAAATCAATTTATGATTGACTTATTTTTCTTTTTTAGGATTTTCCAAAAAAGTCAAAGGCGACTTATAATTAGGACCGCAGGGAGTATTAAGTTAAAAAATGAAACAGTACAGTTAAATGAGGTGAGGTCAAAATAAAGAAGGTTTTCTTCCTTATGGACGGTGGTCTATATTAACTTGAACAGTTGAACTAGTGGGCAGATTGAGGAGTAACAAGTGGAAGGTTTGACGTTGTTGTTTAAAGAAGTGTGATAGGTATGGCCATGGATGTTGTCAATTAGTTGACTGTTGTGACGATCTTAAATATGACCGGTGTCCAAATTAGGCTCACCCAATCATTTCATTTATTCTTATTAATTATTACCCGAGAACCATTTTCATTTATAAAATATATATATGAGTCCATTTGGTTTACTGGAATAGGGAAATGGAATTGGAAGTGAGAATTCAGGGTAAGGGGTAAAGATGAAAAGTAAAGGTAAATTAGGTAATGATGAGATGTAAAAGTTTGTGAGACCCAAGAAAAGTTTGAGATTGAAAGAGAAAGTTTATGGGCTCCGACCTACATGAAAATTCTCATTTTCAATTCTCTTATCCATTTCCATTTCCCATAATCAATCCAAACACACTGATTTTAAAATATGCTATCTCCCTCTTAATAAAAGTTGGAATTATGGGGCTATTGAGCCTATAAGGGCAGACTCCTCTGGATAATGTGTTGGGTGTCTTGTCATTGGAGGATAGGTGAGTCAAAACTTTTTTTACTAAATTTAGTTATAAAAAATATAGAATTTTGGGACATTCAAAAGGATTTAAATGAATTTCACATTTTACTCCATCTAACTATAAAGATATTCGCTCCATTACATAGGACATTTTTTAAAATAAAATTGATTGCTTATATATCAATTGCTTCTACATATTTTTAATTATTTTTTTCAACCATAATATTCTTCGATATTTATTTGCTTTGTATGTCGAAGGAGACCTAACTTTATGTCCCAAAGTTGCCTTGGTAGTATACATATACTTTGAAACGGGTTAGAGAGTACCAAGCTTAGATATATTAATAAGCATGAGTTGTTCTGAATTTCAATAAGAGCATTAAAATTTTAAAAATGTAACGGTGCCCCAGTCCATACGATAGATAGAACGACATAAAGGTACCTATAAATCTCAAATCCAAATTAGTCACGGCCTATAGAATCCCAACGAAGAGAGAATAAATAACTGATATACCAAATGCAAAATACCAAAAGAAAAAAGATAAGGGTGAGATACATTAGATGTGGGTTTAGTTAACTTTTTGAACATAAAATTTATTTAATGGGACAAGAAATTGACTTATATTATAACCATGAATATAATGGAATGAAATACAAATGGGGAACATTTAAAAATAAGAAAAAACAATCAGCCATATTTATAAGCTGTAATGAAATAACAACGTGCTTTTTATAGATACCAAATACTTATAAGAACGTACTTTGTAAGTGATTTAATGGGATAAGAATGTGCTTCATAGATGTAAATAAGTATAAACATTTAAAAACGAGAAAAAAAAATAAACAGCATCTATTTCGTATCTATATAAAGCTCAGTTTTATCCCATTAAATCATCTTAAATGTTCTTAGATATATGGGGAGCATGAACCACATTTTTTTTGTTTTGTTTCATTTTTTAAACGTTTCTATGTTTTTTAGCATCATTCAAAACATATTTTTGCATAAAAAACATATTTAATTTATTCGACATACTCATCATACTACAACATTCCATTGATATAATTGTACTTTTACTCTCCAATTATTACTCCCTCCCCATTCCTTATTACAAATAACCAATTTACATTGCTTAAAGTGTTCGTTAAGATTTGGTATTTACTCTTAATTAAGAAAGTTAGTTACAATAAATATGTAAAAATGCAATTTGTTTTTAAAATTTCCCTCTTTTATGCAAAATAGAGATATTAAAAAGGTTTCATAAAAAAAGAGATATTGAAAAGGATAGTTATCTCATAGGAGAATAATTTAATGATATACAGTTGTACTCAAAAAAGGAATAAATAGGAGAATGAATGTTCAGAGGAGAAAAAATTAAAAAAACTATTTTAATGTTTACACATAAATGTTTAAACATCTCCTACGTTACCTTATAATATAAGAGCTCAAAATTTGAATGATTTTGGTCCTAAGAGCTCATCTCACATTCTTTTTTTTATGATAGTTCATCTCACATTCTCTCTTCATTCAATGCGTTTTTTCCTATTTTTCCCTCAACTCTCTTTCATATTTATTAATGCTTATATATTTCTCTCTCTTAAAAATATCATAATAAATATGGACAATATTGGAAATGAAGTATTAACTTCAGACACCCAACTAACATTCACATGTTTTTTAAGAAGCGTTTTTTGGCGACTAGCTCTTATATTAGGGACCGGAGAGAGTATTAATTTCAATTAATTGACTGTATCAAATTTTAAAACATTTAAGAAAATCATAATTATGTCCCCATAAGAAAATTATTCACAATAGAGACCTGACCTATATTAAATTGCTGGTCTCAATAACAGTAGTTGTCAATTATAATTAATAGGAGTATGTATTGATAACTGAAGTAGTTATTATTGATAACTTTGACAAGTCATTTAATTTTACTAGCTAAAGTCTAATGAGATTTCACTGTAATTTTTATATTTTTATTAATTCCTTTGAGGGACTTAGTTATGACCTTTTCAAAAAAAAATGATGGATTCACGATTAATCTTGTCTAAAAAGCTGTACAAATATGAATAATGTTGCCCTAAAAACTTTTGTTGTTAGATTACCAGATATGTCGCATTAATGGGTCCATATGCCATTCACATTTTTTGTTCTAGTGAAAATTTATCAGGAAATTTTGCACTAGGAGCAATGTCATATCAAAATAAAATATGCCAAACTATACCCATGTTAATTAATCTAAACATTATCTATGTTAAGTAGTTTACCCGTTAGTTTGCTAAATAAAATGAACTAGAAGTATAGACAACATCAATAAATATAAAGAAACCGCAGATCAGAATGTTTTACTTAACTAATATATATAGTTGTGTTTGAAACAACCGAAAGAAATTATTAGGATTAGAAAAACGTTGAATAATTAACTTTGTTTTTATGAAAACTTACAAAAAATTACACTGACCAAAAGCAAAAAGACATGAATGACACATAAGATGTGTCATCTCAACTGATTACATAAACTAATTGTTAAACGTGACTAACGGTTGGAAAATATCATTCCACTTTAAATTTTTTTACCAATACTCCACTTTAATTTTGATACTTCACAAGTTCATATTGCAAAATAAACTTTCAAAGCGATATTGAAGTTCTATGAGATTGTTTTAGGAAAAAATTGGACACTAAGGCAAATTGGTAATTTGGTGTCTATTGGCAACCAACTAGTAATTTTAACTCGGGGAATAGAAATGTTTAGCCTACATTACATGCATGCATGGTTATCCCTTTTCCTAATGAAAGTGTTTCCAAAATCCAAACTTATAGTATCATCATAACAGGACGAATCTATTTGTTAGTTCAACCAACTGTTTATCATCGCTCAACACAATCTTTATTAGTTAAAACTTAAAAGCATTAGGTGTAACTCATTTCCAATGTTTCCAACATAATTATTTTAACAATGTGCAATACATATAGTCAACTGATGTGTAATATCAAAATTAAAATAGAAGTAATTCCCTTATTAAAGAGATATTCTTATGGACAATTGCACCCAAGTAGTAAATAAGAGACTTAATTTTAAGGCGGTCCCAAAGAGTTGTTAATAACTACTATTAACAACTGCAATGGTCTTCATTAACAAGTGATAACAACTCCGATCCTTGGAACCTACTTGAAATTAAATCTCTTATTTAAGACCTACATGCAATTGTCCATGTTCTTAATTGTCAAAATGTCTCATTATATGTTAGTGGCACAATATTTGCCAAAAGGTGTACTGTACGTATTCAATCTCAACAATATCTACGTGTGGCATAGCGAAGAATTTAATTAATCTAAAAGAAAATGACCGACAATTTCAACTTGTCCCATCTCTTTTATTCAACATCAAATGTCAAAAGCTACTTATTAATTTTAGATGACCCCTTCAAAGACTTAAACATCAATAAATTAAATAACAGTACTGATGAAATCAATAAGTAACACAACAACAAAAAACAAATTTGCCGACCACGTTGAAAAAATTAATGCTCCGGTTTTCATGACTTGTCCAAATTTTAATTCAGGTCCTTGCATTTTCTTTCTATCAAGCATTTAATTTGATTTAAGTAGAAAAATAAAGCTTCAGCCCAAAAAAATAGAAAAATAAAGCCACAAACCAGAAATGTACGTGAACATGATCAAAAAGTGATGCAGAAGGTTTACATCATTAAGGTTGGCTCGTGTATCTCTTCCATTTCGTTGAGCTTAACTGTGGACATAGATGAGAAGGCGTGCAATCCTTCCAAAATTTCAATGCAAATGTTAGGGGGTAACACAATAAATTTTTTATCCATATTAATTAAAAGAGATAGTATATAAAAATCTGAATAATAAATGTTTAATTACTATTTTTTTATCATTGCATATTAAGTGTAAGGGGGTAATGTAATAAATAATATAAGAATAAAATTGGAAAATTATATCATGAATACCTATAATAAATGCACATGACACCATATTTTCTTTTTCTTTTTTCCTAATTCACCCTGTTTTCTAGCTTTGTATAAAATGGTTAAATAAATCTTTTAACATGTGGCCTGAGGGAATAAATTTGCAGCTCACTATTGAGCTCTTTTACTACGTCTACTAAAAATGTTACTCCCTCCGGTCCTAATTATAAGTCGCCTTTGACTTTTTTGGAGATGTTAAGGTTACAAAATATGTTATTAAATTATGACATATTTGATAAATTTTTATATTAGTCATTAGTTTATAGGTTAAACAAACTAGTTTAAGAGAAAAAATTAGTTAAATCAATTTATGATTGACTTATTTTGCTTATTTAGGATTTTCCAAAAAAGTCAGGCGACTTATAATTAGGACCGGAGGGAGTACTATATATTTCCAATAAGGGGTGTAAACAAGTCTGACTCTAAATCCTTTATAGGGGTCATAGGTCTTGCAAGTTCGAGATCTGTCCAAGCTCAAACTTAATAGGTTATAGCTTAGGAGTTAGGACTAGGGTACCCAAAAAAGCATATTTAAGCCTAAGAGGACTAACAAGCCAATCTAAGCCTCTTACACACACACATTTACCTTGAAAGAAAATTACACATGTATATTTAGGTTTTTTTCACCCACTCTCAGTCGTGCCTCCATTATTATCTGTGTTCTCACTTATTTCAATGACTTTCAATGTTTCCCTTTCTCTTGGAGCTAAACTTTGATATGATTTTTGTGGCCGTTGAGCTACTTTGATATGGATTTTGTTGCTTAATTAATATTTTATGATTGTAAGAAATGATATATTTATTCTTGTTGGTTGTAATCGATTATTAATTTTATTGTTGTGTACTCGCATTTTATTTTACACTCTTATTGTTTTTGTGTTGGATTTGTCTTGTATTGTCATGGTGTATTAAATTGTAATAGGCTTTATGCCAAATTTTCAGTCTATGAACAGACTAGACTCAAAACCTTAAAAAAAATTTATTAGAGGTTACATGTCAGACTCAATCCGATCAATACGTATTTCCAACCAAGTCATGCCAATTTATGACCAAGTCAGGCTAAACTTGAACATTTTCCACCCGTATTTCCAACCAATAATGTACTATCTTACCCAAGAAGAATGTTTTTGGTGTACAATAAAGCCCACTTGGAATGTAATTAATGAACATTTGTCGATTTTGTTTCTGTAATTAATTTTTTAATGTAACTCACTGTAATCCCTAATTGATTGAAAACTTTATTTAATATGGATAAAGTTAGAAAAAGTAAGATAAATTTAATTAGTTGGCCACCATCTCGTAGTTATAAATAATTATAATTAATCAAAGTGACTACAGAGATCGAAATGGGATTATAACATATTATTGTGTCTGATTTAAAAATTCTCTACTGACGTTGTGAGAGATTAACATATATCTTCCATTATTTAATCATCCTTGGTTAATTAATATTAGAACCAATTGATCCATCAAAATATTGCAAATGTTTATGGAGAAAAAAATGTGAAATGAAGAAAAAAAAAGCATATGTCTGTACGTACGTATGTATGCTTAAACAATCTATTACCTTATCTTACATCCTTAATCCCTTTTTTTAAATGGTTTATAGTATCAAGGATTAGCTAATAGATCTAATATCATCGAGCATGGATGCAGGTTGAGGCTCATGCAGGATGTAGTTAAACTTTAGTTTTGTTTTATTTTACTTTTAATTTTGTATCTTTACTTCCTTATGTATAAAAAAAAGACCCAATAGAATAAAATTATATATTCTAATAAAAAGTATCATAGATATCTACTTTAAAATTCAGATAATTTGTTTTTTTGAGTAAAAGAATTATATATCATTATTAGCGAAAAAAGATGCATACGAATTACCTTACCACTAATAAGAATTAAAAAAAGATTACAAACAGTAAAATCATGCACAGCTTGCATCATCAAGTTGCATATTGTAGCTGTGTCTTATAATCCTCAATTAAGGGTCCTTTACAGAAATAATTAAAAGATGAAAGAATCGAGTCAATGTCTTGCAAGAGAACTTCTTATGTGCGTCCCGTTCCTGATAGAAAAGAATATCTGAGGTCGTGATCCCTATGAGAGCCACTCAACATGTTTATAGAAAGGTTCGGCTTGTATATCCTGCACACACACACACACACACACATATTGAGGTTCTGAGGTTTTTGCAAGTGTGTGATGGGTTGTTATTAGCTGTGAATTGGGTCTAGATGAAGTGGGTGAGAAGGATGGATTTGTCATGCCTAACTGGAAGACAACATTGAAGTAGTGAGAGTGTGAAATAACAATGTTCTTGAATGTTTTGGATCAGGCTTTCTACCATGATGAATCTGCCTATATCTAGTAAACCTGATGTGATTGAGAAGGAGTGTAAATTTTGGTATCACATCTTGTAGTCCATCCCGATTCACTGCTTGAAAGTTGTTAATGACTCATTCTTTAAACTCCTCAAAGTTTTGCCAAATTGCTCTTTAATTAAGCAAGCCCAACCATATTGATCTCGGGAAGTGGCGTTTGAAGAAAATGTAATCGAAAATTTCATCACAATCACATCTATATGGACAATGTACTTTTTCAGATAAATTGTAACTAGGTAATTTCATCACAATCACATCTCGAGAAGTGGCATGTTTAGTTTCTTATTTTGTTTTTCAAAGCTTTATGTTTTTAAAATAAAAAAATTGGAATTATTTTTGCAATTATGGGTTTTAGGAAATCAAAGTTAAAATTTGTTCCAAAATAATCAGGATATATATCTTTTTCTTTATGGTTTGTTACTTTTTATTGCATAAGATTAGAGAAAATTACAGGAAAAGAATATTAAATTTTTTATTGATAACAATCATGTAAAAAACTACTCCATAATTTATTTTACTGTTTTAGATATACTTTTTTAAATAACGATTTAAACAAACTTTTAAATTTTTTCATAGAACTACTGAATTAAGAACATGAAAATAGATATTACCTCACTTCCTTTTTATAAACATAACAAACTGATCATAGCTAATTTAAATTACATATGTGCAACAAATAGTGGTGAATGATATAGCACAATGACATTATATGATTTATGTAGTCTACTCCACGTGTAGTGGGATAATGTTTTGTTGTTATTGTTATTGTTGTTGATACATGTGCAACAAATATACAAAGAGATTTTTTTTAAAAAAAAATCGCCCATTCATGTGGAAGTGAGAATATGTAATGGATAAAGAATTGGTAGTAGAGAGAATAATGAATAAATCGTGGTGTATGTAAATAAAAATTTTGGTATAATAATTAAGTGAACATAAACTAAGAACTTTATAAGATAACGTTAAAAACATACCTAATTTTACTTTATAAAAAGGAATATGACATGCATAATCAAGACTCCTATTAAAGTAGGAATAGAGAGAGAGAGTAGTAAAATCAAGGGTTAAAATGCAACTTTGCCAGTGGACTATTTCCAGAGTTGCAGTTGGTACAATTGACAATAAAAAAATGAAGAATTACCAATTAATCTTTTATGCAGGAGTATATTTACTAAAACCATCTATTTGGGCAACAAATTTAGGGTTTGAATGACAAATTTATTCGCCCAAAATAGAAGATTTTGGTAATATGTTTCTGCTTAAAAGGCTGGTAATTATAAACATTTTCATTATCAAATTGTGACAACTACAATTCTGACAATAATCTATTAGTAAAATTGTACTTTAACCTTAAAATCAAAGGAATAAAAGGGTCGGCTTCCCCATTCATTCAAATGGTGAATAGGAATGTATGTATGTATGTGTAACAGTTTATACGTGGTCCCAAAGTATAATACTGAATCTGGGCAATTTGACAAAGACTCTAGGCTATATATATTTGAATAAGTATCCCACGTGTAGCACAACAAAGAAATTTGAATGAGTAAATGGCCGACTTGTTCAGCTCGAACCCTGTATTCATTACGTCATAAAATGTCAGAATCTAGTATTTTATTATTTGGGTGTGAATGAACACAACACGTGGCGGCCAGTAAAATCTAAAAAGTTGAAATTTGTCGTTTTTGTTGATATATAAGCTTATTCGGTATCATTGGTGTTCCATCCATCCTTCACCCTCTAGTCTATACATAAGATCTCAATTGCTCAAGTGTTCACCTAATAAAATTATGCAACTTAATAAAGTTGTTCAAAGTTTTTGTTTTGCACACAGTTGTTCAAAGTGTGTGTGTATAACTGTGTGTGTGTCTATATATATATATATATATATATATATATATATATATATATATATATATATATATATATATATATAAGCTAGTTAATAACTTTTTAAAAAAAATCTTAAAAAA
This sequence comes from Mimosa pudica, assembly GCA_029929735.1. Taxonomy (NCBI): domain Eukaryota; kingdom Viridiplantae; phylum Streptophyta; class Magnoliopsida; order Fabales; family Fabaceae; genus Mimosa; species Mimosa pudica. The sequence goes on along the minus strand of JAKELP010000012.1, from coordinate 4,720,608 downwards.
GTAAAACGAACTAATTAATCATAACATATTTTTATATTAATAGATCATATGTTAGTTTATAAGTCAAATAAACTAGTTTAGAGAAACATTTAGGATCGAACAATCAATTTTAATCACCTTATTTACCTTATTTCTGCAAAAAGAGTCAACTAAGTTTTATATTTAGGGTCAGAGAGAATATCATTTATTATGTTTTTTTCCACTTTTACATTTTGTTGACAATATTCTCTCTCATCTTACCATATACACATACTCTCTCATTTTTTTCTCATCCAATCACAATCTCACTTATCCTCTCAATAAATAGGGTAAAGTTGAGAAAAAAGAATATATTTTTGACATATCAATTATTTTAAACTATTTTTAACAAGTTTTTCAGTTATAATAAAGTGGTTATTTGAAGCTTATATTATGGAATAAAGTGAGTATTAAGGACCATAGGGAGGGACTAATACTTGTGGATCCTAATGAAAACTAGTTCTGTAACATCCTGAAAATTTAATTCAGGATTAGAGAGTGTTTTGGGAAATTTTGGAAGTTTTAGGAATTTTTGGGATATTTTTGGAAATTTTGAGTAATTAATGTGCATATAATTAATTAAGAAACAAAGAGTTTGAAATATGAGGGAGTGGTAAAGCTAAAAATATTTTGAAGTTTAAAAAAGATTGGAGGCTGGTTTAAATGGTTTTAAAATTAAAAGAGTACACTATGGCAAGTTTGGGCTACAAATCATCAGAGAACCTCCTTATTTCAGTAAACCAAACACACACTTACCTTCCACAATATAAAAAGCCGCCGACCCCCTCCCCTTTTGATCGATCTCCCTCCGTCCTCTCATCTCCCTCTGTTCTTCCTTCCCTCCGCCCCTGCGATTCCGGCGGCCCAAGGAGGCAGCGTCGATGTTGACGCTGTCTATCTACCTTCTTCCCTCTTCCTCACTAAAACTTGTTCCTGCTTCCTCTTCTTCGCGTTCTCGATCCTCATCGTCTTCCTCCCTTTGGTGTTGCGTTTTCCGGCGAGCAGTTGAGAGTCCGGCGGCGCACAGAGGTGAAAGCTTCATGGGTAAGCTTTTTCCTTCTCTTTTCTTCTTTTGCTTCACTCGGCTTCTTTTTCTCACTGTCTCCGCTCAACTGTCTTTCGTTCTCCCTGTTTCTCCGGCGAGCCTAGCGGATTCCGGCGACGGCGAGTTCGATTCTAAGGTGGAACACCGGATGCAAGCTCCGGTGAGTCTCGGCTATTTGTTCTCACTTCTTTTTCTTCGATTTTGTTCTGTTCCTATGAGAGGCCGAGTTTGGGTTAGGGATTTGGGAGCAACAATCCACTTAAAATGATGTGTAAGCTTTGGTTTTAGAGTTGAAGGCTTCATTTCTTTGTTTAATTTTTGGAGGTGTCATGTTTCACAAATTTCTAATTTTCCTAGGATCTGTCGGTTTTGGGAACTGATTTAGGGGAAGATGGAAATATATTATGTATTGAAAAGAAATGGGGATTCTTGTCATGTATGGGCCACGTTTCTGGTTGTTCATGATTTGTAATGGGAAATTATGCATGTATGTTTTATTAGTGGTGCTGCTGAATTGTTCTTTATGCATGTTGATCACATGGAATTTGTATTACTAAGATGCAAGTTTTGCTCTTATGCTTTTCCTTTGTTTAAGTCTGATTTGCTTGGTTTGAGCGTTTGTTTAATTGTTGTATGCTAAGCTTATAAATGATGTGAGGTATTTAAGTGTGTGCATGTCTAGAGTTAAAATAGTTTTGTTGCCAAACTAGTTTCTAAAATAGAATGTATAATGTTGTATTCCAAAGTTTTGTAAATGGGTAAAGCTGAATGGTGCTAATGCATGTGAGTCTAAGGTATAGCTAGAGCGAAATATGTGTTGCTTGTTTTATATTGGGTGATGAATTTATTGAGAGATTAATGAGTTGGCGAATAATTGACCAATCTTGAGATTATATCTTTCTAAGCTTTTATTGTGATTCTTCAATGAAATCAAGGGTATTGGTTGGAAATGAATAAATAATTGGGTGATTGATATTAATTTGAATTAGAGGTTGTGATTCTTCTTTTGCCAATTCTGTTGGTTTGCGTGTGTGTGTGTGTGTATAATTGCATTGATTGAGTTAATAGGCATAATGACTAATTCTATACTTATATAAATTGTGAAGCATTAAGGATTGGACTTGTAGTTCTTTGATATGTATGTAGAGTTCTTGAATTTAAGTGATGTAGCTTATTGCATCTCTTTTAACCAAACGGCATTACGAAGCTTTGAATGTTTGTATGCCAAATTCTATGAAATAGGTGATGGTTACTTAATTTTGTCTCATGTTCTTGCCATGGCTGAATGCATTTCTTTTGGTTTGATTGGAATTTTATATGGCATGGTCTTTGGAGAAACAAGAACTCTATTTGGAAATTTCTTAGTTGAAATGGGTTGAAAAATGTATATGAACATTCATGAAGGGAAATGTGAGGCATGTGTCATTAATTTATGCAGGTGGCTGAAATGTGTTTACATATGTGGTTAACATCGTTTTGTTCTTTATTTCTCAATTATCCCAATGGCTAAAAGAGTACAAAGAGCTAGTTAATCCTAATTTGTCTTGAGCTACATTGCTCTCTTGCCTTGTTTGGAATGTTTTGTTTTGTTGTTGATGCTTGTTTGTGAAATTATTGAATTGAATGTGATAAACGAATGCAAACAACTGAATGTATGACATTTGGAAGTCCTTGTACTGATTTGATTATTCCCATGATGAATCAATAACACATATGTCGAAAGTACTAAACCATAATTAAGAGGAAGTTTTATATGAGATGATTTCCTTTCTTAATGGCTGAGTGGATGTTTTGGCTTACAAATGTCTTGTTTTGAGTTAAATAATTCAGAACAATATGGTTGAATTGGTTTACTGAAAGTTTCTTATTTTTGGAAGGGTTAATGCTTTAATGAGCATCTAATGTGGTGTTTCAAGTTTAGTAAATAAGTGTTGATGCTGAAATTGAATTAAGAAGCTCTGTGATGGTTCCCATGTTGATTTAAGATGGTCTTTGGTTTTCTTCGGTTGCCAAACTGATATAAATGATGATTATTAGGATTGAAATATTTTACACTCTTTGAATTGATGAGTTGTGCTGACTAGTGTGTGTGTATACTTAGGAATTCCCTAACTTCCTAAAATAATATAACTAAGAAGAGGGGAAAATGGGTAGTAATATGGGATACAAGAGAGACGTCAAAATATTGTAAAGTTGAAATGACATTAACTCATCATTGTGTATCATATCATTATAGGGGCATATAATGGTGATGATACTTGAAGTAAAATCTACAAGGAAACGATAAGGAAAAGGCAGCAAAGTGTTAAAGGGCGACAGGTAATCACACTTAACCTTACTATAATATTGAGGGTGATGTTAGCTAGGATTTTGTAAAATCCCTTCTCACCCTCTATATATATATATATATATATATATATATATATATATATATATATATATATATATATATATATTATCTTTAAAAGGTATTTTTATACAAAATAGGCTATCGGGTGCCTTTCAAACACGATTATTTTCATATAAAGAAATTTGAAACTCTGTATACCTATTAACCTGCCTGGTGGTGGCCATTGATCTGGAATGGCGTGAAATGTATATAGGGATAGTGTTGGGTAGTGGTTTAAGAGGTGATGAGGATAGAAAAGAGAGTACATGTTGAGTTGAGATTGTTGAGAGCTATATTGATGGAATATAGAATAGGGATTGTGAGTATTGCATGACACTGATTATTAGTACCGTCGGCCGATGTAACCTATCGATTTGCACAAATCGATAGGTTAATTGTACAGGTTCCTCGGATTGTAAAGGAACCAGGGATGTTTACACTGTTTATAGTGCTCCCTTTTTCAGGGACGTTTTCACTATATAAAGTGCTCCTTTTTTCATGCTTTCAGATTTGAGACTGGACACAGTGTCAATCACGTTTATTTTCATCTGTTGAGTTGGCTTGGAAATGACTGAGGGATTTGAATGATATGTGGGAAGTAGAGATGATGAATTTGAGTTGATTAGACGGAGGGACTTGAATGATGAATGAAAGACTTGACATGTATATATATATTATTGGTTTTAAATGTGGTACCCTTTAGACGCCCTCGCTACCGCACATCTCACTGTTATAGTGAGTTAAGCGGTGATTACTGGGACAAATTGTCTCATCCCACGATTACTGACATTTTTGCAGGTACTCATGCATAGGCACAAACATCAGGAAAGGGAATTAGGTAGTAGTAGTTATATAGACTATTTTGAATTGTATATTGCCAATTTATATAGGCCTGCATTCGTTTCCGCATATATTTATATGTATTTGATATTATTGAACATTAGGTTGTTTATTTTTCTCACCATGTTAGGTGATTCTTTTCTAACATGGTTAGCTATTAATTATCCATGATAGTATTCAGGTTGTATTAGTTTATTCTTTTCTATCATGGATAATGATCATTATTAGGAAATCCTTTTTCTAACTATGATAGATTTATTAATATTATGGAAATCATTTTTCTATCATAGTTAGTCAGGGTATTATTGAATTAATTAGGGAATTAGTAACACAATGTCACAAGTTCCATCAATCGACGTGTTGCTATGGAGACCATTTGACCATTTCAAAGACTCAATGCATTACTAATTGGAACGGAAATGGGAATATGCAATTTATGGACTACAGGGAACAACAAATTTCCACCTTTTAGATACTACTTGCTGCCGCCGAATGTTGGCTACGCTCCACACGCCAAAAAAAACGCTTTTTAAGAAAACATGTGAACGTTAGTTGGGTGTCTAGAGTTAATGTTTTTTTCCAATATTGCCTAAATCTATTATGATATTTTTAAGAGAGAGATACATAAGCATTTAAAATATGAATAATATGAATGATAGTTAGGGACAAAGTAGGAAAAACTGTATTGAATGAGGAGAAAGTGTAAGATTTTTTTTTTATTGTTAGGAGAGAGTGCAAGATGAACTCTTATATTTTGAAACTAAATCATTCAAATTTTGGGTTCTTATATTAGAGACAAGAGGGAGTATTATTTGACATTTAATGAGGAAATTCTAGCTAAGAGAGGATGGACCAAGTTCGCTCAAAAATATGACCAAGTAAAAGTTGCACTTGTCGGCCATTTTACTTGTCCAAATTTCATCGCTGCACCGCGCGTGGGTACTGTTGACATTTGAGGCGTTAATATCTAGTATTTTCTTTTATAAAGGCGTTAATATCTAACTGTAGCCACACAATATGCTGATTGCTGAGAGTACTCAATGATGTCTATATAGTGATAAAAGGTAGTACTACCTCCTCTTCATTTTCATTTATAGGTATTATTGTCATTAAATTCAATGTCATTAAATTGTGTACAATTTTGTCACCCATGTATTATGCATTGTTTGTGTTCTTATCTAGTGAAATGAATATTAAATATAGGTATTATTGGAAAGATTTCACAGATACATTGGTTGTAGCGATAATTTTTTTAATAGGTCAACCAATACTATGATTTTTTTCAGTCAAATTCACCATATATTTTACATTTAAGGTCAAAAGTCACACAGGTTACAGTGATTAATGAAAGCATACAAAAGTTTAGGGGTTGATTGGTGATTATTTGAAAAATATCCTCCCTCTTTGTAATTTTCCCCTTTCACTCTCTCTTAAGCTCATCCCTCTCCTCTCCTTGTTCCTCACAAGCAAATAACTGATTACTTACCAGTTACCACTGTCCACTTAATGCATCTGCTTCAACATTAACCACCACAATGCTCAGTGAAAGTTAAAAAAATTCTAGATAGCATTCCCAATTTCTACAAGCAATTTACTGTGATCTTTATATCATATAAATCTCTTCCCAAATTCACTGTTCTGTAACTTAGTAAACTTTTTCAAAATATCACTTATATCACTGTTCTAATAGCTAGTGAAACCTTGTAGAGTAGCTTATTGAAATCAATCTGAAAATTTCCCTCCCATTTACTTCCCCCCGTTTTTCAATTTCGAATTTCAAAATTCCCTCCAGTCATGAAGTTTGGTGCTGTCTATTTAAGGCGCTAGGCATATGCCACACCAATCTTAGCATGGATGGCTCAAGATCCAAATTTCCTGTTTCTCGCCTCTTTCCTCTCGCAAAGTATGTTCCAACACGATACTGATGTGCTGGATGAATCAGTATGTATCCATCTAGTCTGCTTTTTCATATTTGCATTTTGATATAAATCTAAAATCGTCTGTAACAGTTGTTCACACCCATTTACATTTTCATCTTCTTTTTATCCTTTAATCCTAAAGTTTCAACCATCATTGATCCCCAGAAAAACCCATTACATTTGTGGTATTTGCAGACAACAATAATGGGTCAAATGAGCTGAAGGAAGAACACAAACCTGAAAATGATGTCCAAGGGAAAATTGATTCTGGTAAGTAATGCTATGGAGAAGAAACTAGAGTGATAGATATAAATTAATCATATAATTAGAGTGTGTGTGTGTGTGTCACACACACACAGTTTAGCTCATGTATGTTGGTGGGAAATGGATCATTATTAAATCACTACAAAAAAAGCGTTACTTTCCGGCGCAAGCGTTCTGGCGTTTCCTCAATAATCGTCGGAAACAGCATACGTTCCGGCGTTTCATAAAAGCGACCATGGAAAACGCCGAAAAAATGTGGCGCGCTTTTCCCGCTTTTTTTATGGCGTTTACATACCGGCGTTTTGCGAGGCCCAAACGCCGGTATGTATATTTTAATATTTTTTTAAAGTAGCGCGGCATTTTATTTTTTCTTTAATTTCAAATAAATGCATATCGGCGTTTGACGTTTGCGCCGATATGCATTTTATTTTCTTTTTTTATCATAAAAATGCACATCGGCGTTTCCAAAAACGCCGATGTGCGTTTTCATTTAATTCCATTAAATGAATATACACATCGGCGTTTCTATAAAACGCCGATGTGCGTTTTCATTTAATAAAATTAAATGAATATACACATCGGCGTTTCTTAGAAACGCCGATGTGTAATAAAATAGTATTATTCTTCGGCGCAACCAAGGAAACGCCGCTAAGCACCCCCAAAAACGCCGGAAAGTTTGTGCCTATATATCCCACCGACGGATTGCATTTGGGCGTTTCTAAAAAGCGACAGAGGGGCCCACCTAATCTTTGTCTTCCAGTTGCGGTTTATATATTGTGTTTCTCCTATATATATAATGTCTCGGCGTAGCGGTAAAGATCCCATAGACGAGGAAGAGCAGCAGCGACTGCGCAACGAGGAAGAAGCCAGGCGTATAGAAGCTCTTCGGAAAGAGAAAGAGCAGGAACCTATTCCCCAGTCGGTGTTGCAGTACGTCAGTTCCCCTCTATGCACCGTACCGTATAGTCCTTTCGGCTTTGGTGGGGACCCAGGAGTGACGCAGGACGAGCTCTGGGAAGACTTGGGGAGTGACGTCAACATCAGCTACGAGGAAATGAACGAGTTTTTGAATGAGGAGGAGAGACAGGAGAGGCAGGAGAGGGAGGAGAGGCAGGAGAGGGAGGGGAGCTCGAGCTCCAGTAGCGACGGTGACGGTGGTGGTGGCGGCGTAGGCGGCGCCGGCGAGGAGGACGGTGATATGCCTGTGCCGCAGGTTCTTATTGAACTCAAGAGAGGGAGGTCCACTTCTGGGAGTGGATATGTGGTAAACGTCAGAGGTATGTAATTAATTTGATATATTGATTTAATGCATGTAGTAATTAATATATTTATATCAATTATCTGAAATGTGTTTTTTCCTTACAGATATCAATGGCGTTGTCACCAACAAGAGGCTGGACCAGAAGCAGGTGCATTCGCTTCCGGCGAATGAGAGGGTTGAGCTGCCATATTTCGAGGAGACTGGGCAGCCAACCATGGATGCCGGCGTCCTATATCACCGCTACTGCCGCCTGCTCGGTAAGGATTTCCGGCGCTTCCCAATCGACCCGATCGACTGGAGGAAAGTTCCTAGGTCGCGGAAAGAAGAGGCATGGGATATTATGAAGGTAATTTGAATTTCCAAATTATTTTATAATTACGTGAAATAATATATTTATTTAGTGTTAATGTTATTAATTGTCAAAATTTCCTATTGCAGAGGAAGTGGTGGATCCCCGAAAGCAAGAAGCTAAAGAAATTCACGATATCTATGATCGGGGATTCTTGGAAGGACGAGAGACTCAAGTTGTACAAAGATAGGGCCGAGGGGGGGGCGAGGTCTAGGGAGGAGGTGGAGAATATGGTGCCCGACGGAGTCGACCCTGAACAGTGGAGGCGGTACATCGGCTGGAGGATGTCCGACCTGGGTCAGGCGAGGTCAGAGCGGGGCAAGAAGGCGCGGGCACAGCAACAGGTTTCTCATACGACTGGGAGCAGACCCATGATTGTCGGCTATGACGAGATGGTAATATTAATATCTACTAGTCTTTGATTTTTAATTATTAACTATATATTATAACGATTATTTTTTGACGTTTCAAATATTTCAGTTGCAGGAGGCCAAGAAAAAGGGCGTCAAGAAGGGCGTTTACCGCGACTATATCGTTCAGGTGCGCAGCCGGAAGGATGGGAAACCTGTTTCCCAGAAGGCTGCCGAGCATATCAAGAAAGTCGCGAAGGCACAGGCTACCGTGGAAGCCAGGGCGACCCCCGAATCTCAAGAGGGGGAGAGCGTGAGCCCGAGTCCCTTTGCCGAGGTCGCTGCTATCCACGCGGAGATTGGGACTCCGGATCCTGCCGGACACGTGCCAGGTCTTGGCTTTGGAGCCAGACCCACTCAGCTCTTCACTTCTTCCGGAAGTCGCGGGACCCAGGGCTACTCACCTGCATCCTCTGGGGCGACTCAACATGCGCGGCAGCAAGAGGACAGGCTGCGGGCGCGCGAGCTGGAGCTCGCAGAGCGTGAAGCCCGGGTGAAGGCAGATGAGGATAGGCTGGCGCGCGAGTATGAAGCCCGGCGGCAGGCGCATGAGCAAGAGGTCGCTAACTGGCGCGCGGAGTTTAAGCGCCAACAAGAGGAGTTCTTTAGGGCGCAGGAGCGGAGGTGGGAGGAACGCGGTCAAGCCTCCTCATCACGTGTTCGTCGCCGACGCCGACGCTCTGCAGAGGATGAAGATGAGGATGAGGATGAGGATCGTGTAGATTAGTTTTTTTATTTGATTGGACTTTGTTTATTGTACTTTTGTTTTAATCATTGTACATTTTTATATTTTTGTAAATACAATTTTATTATTGCCAACCGTTTTATATGTAATTATATTGAACTAAATATTACAAGAAAACAGAACTAAATACGATAAAAACTGCGAATATTTATTTATATGTACATACATTCGCTTCATTCCTTACAAACAACAATCGTTTCATTCCTTACAAACAACAATCGTTTCATTCATCATCACCATCTTCACGGTCTCTAACAGACGGTACCGGTTCATCTCCTTCGGGCATTAGGTAGTCGGAGCAATCGTTTTATTCCTAACGAACGACTTCATTTTCCCCAGGTACCTTTCTATGGGATACATCCAACGGTAGTGCACCGGCCCACCCATCTTCGCTTCTTCAACAAGGTGGACAATGAGATGGACCTGTGAGGTGAAAAATGATGGAGGGAATATCATCTCCATGCGACATAGCATCAGAACAACTCTAGTCTGCAGGTCGTCTAGCTCTTGCCTATCCAACACTTTTGCGCACAACTGCCTAAGTATAAAACTGAGTTCGGCCAAAACCATAGAAACATCTTCGGGAAGGGTGTATTTTACAGCTAGAGGAAGGAATTGCTGTAGCAAAACATGATAGTCATGACTTTTCAACCCAGAAATCTTTGGCTCTCTCGAAGATAGGTCAACGCAACGCGAGATATTACTTGAATATCTGTCAGGAACCTTGATACCTTTTAGCGTGGTCAGGAACACTTCCTTATTCTTTTTTGTCAGAGCAAACCGAGCCGGGGCAAACTTATCGTTCACGTCAGGCCAGGCATCTTGACGTATTCCCATGGCCTTTAGATCCTTCCTCGCTCCAAGATGATCCTTTGACTTTCCTGGCTCATTCAGAATGGTGTATAAGACATTCTCCCCGACGTTCTTTTCAATGTGCATGACGTCCAAACAGTGGCGCATTAAGTTGTGCTTCCAGTTTGGCAGACAAAAAAATATGCTTCTCTTTTTCCATTGAGGTGCTGGGCCAGTTCTACGGGCCACCGGCGGCGGCCTCCGCCGAGGCTGCCTGCCACCGCGGCTTGAGATAGGGACCTCTTCATCCGGCAGCGGCGGGTCCTTGCCAAATTCACATTGCACATCACAGATCTGGTCAAAGATCTCAAACCCAGACACCCGTCGAGGGGGATCTCTGCGTTCTCGTGTACCGTCGAATTTGCTCTTCTGCCGCCTGAATTGGTGATCAGGTGGAAGGAACCGTCGATGACCCATGAAACACGACTTCCTGCTGTGCGGTAATCTACGGGGCTCACAGTCCAGGTTGCAGAACGGACATGCCATCGCTGTATAAGTATTCCAGCCGGATAACATGTCGAGTCCGGGAAAATCACTCACAGTCCACATCACAGCGGCTCGCAATCTGAACAACGTCTTAGATTCGGCGTCAAACGTCTCGACCCCATCACTCCATAACTCATTGAGCTCCTGTAACAGTGGTTGAAGGTACACATCGATATCGTTTCCAGGTGATGTAGGCCCTGGAACAATTGTCGATAGAATGAAGGATGTCGATTTCATGCACAACCACGGGGGAAGGTTATATGGTATCAACACAACTGGCCAAACGCTGTAATGTTGGTTGAAGGAGCCGAATGGGTTAAAACCATCAGAAGCGAGCCCTAGCCTGACATTTCTTGGGTCCGAAGCAAAATCGGGGAATTCGCCGTCAAAAGCTTTCCATGCATCACCGTCTCGAGGATGCCTCATCTTGCCATCTGGGTTAGCTTCTGTCGCGTGCCACCGCATTTGCTCAGCCATCTTCGGGGACATGAATAGTCTTTGGAGCCTTGGACGGAGTGGAAAATATCTCATGCTCTTAACTGCTCGTCGTCTCTTCTTCTTATTATTATGCCCCTCACCCTCCACCTTGTATCGGTCAGTGCCACATCGTCTGCATTTATCTAACGCAGCGTCAGAGCCCCAAAACAACATACAATCATACAGGCATGCATCGATTTTTATGTACCCTAACCCCATCTTTGAGATTGTTTTCTTCGCTTCGTAGAATGATGACGGTAGCTCGGCTCCAATATTGTAGAAGGCGTCTGACAGCAGCTCAATCACGTCTGACATAGTCGCATCGGAGGCGCCACGTTTACACTTTATACTATACAGTTTGGTTAGAAATGACAGTTTAGAGTATCTTTCATTCCCTGCCCAAACACATGTATATATATTGTCATGCCACGTACATATATAATATATGTATTTCATCGCATATATATTAATTATAATTATTCAGTCGCTTAAACAGTTAGAATGATTAATGCATTATTTATACCTGGGTACAGCGGTTTGTCACCTTCCGTCATAAGCTCAAAGAAATCTCTAACCACCTCAAGCCGTAAGTAGTCAGCGACTGGTCCATCGACCACTACATCCCCGCCATCTCCTGCTTCATGCTGCCCAAATGCTTCCATCACAGTGTTATTACCCGGATTATTTGCATGTTCGCCTCCGTCGGCTTCATCGTCACTGCTTTCGACTTGCATTCCAATGTGAGAACTCGAACCGACTTCTAGATCACCGGCGTTGTCGTGTAGTTCGCCCTCTCCATGAAACGCCCAATTGAGGTAATACCTGGGAAACTGCTTATCCATACAATGGGCAAATACCTCCTCTCGAGTCTTCCATTTGTCGAACTTACACTTTTCACACGGACACCGTATCTTACCCCGAACATCACTACCGCGCAAGAAAGCAAACTCCAAAAACTGATTCAACCCCGCCATGTATTGCGGTGACGATCTAGGTAAAGAGATCCACGATTTATCCACCATTATATTATTAATATAGGTGTTTCACAACAAAACTACAGAAAATATGAAATAAGAAGGGAGATATTTGAGAAAGATTTTGACGACTCACATATTCTACATATATGCATATTTATAGCCACTGCCCCTAACCTTTACGCGTTTACCAAAGCCAACACTGCCCAGAAAGTTTTTCGTAAGATGTTTAGGCTTACCGGCGTTTTGGGAATCGCCTCTAATTAAAGTAATAATAAAATATCGCATATCGGCGTTTCGAGGAACGCCGATATGCGCAATTATTTTTTTTATATGCATATCGGCGTTTCCCACAACGCCGATATGCATGCAAATAATAAAATAACATACCGGCGTTTCAGCCGTTGCGCCGGTATGCATTATTTTATTATACTTACCGGCGCTTTGTGTCGAAACGCCGGTGTGTTCCCATACTCCTATAAATAGCGGTACTCCCCCCACTTTGTCTTCCCATTCGTTTTGCCTTCTCACTATTTCTTTCTTCTTCATCGTTTCTTCCTTTGTCTCTGGTTATTCTGATTTTCTTTGTTTATATTTTTTTTTGCTTAAGTTCAGTTATTTAATTCTTCATTGTAATACAGTTTATTTCATTATTCAATATAATACAATTTTGATCTATTGTTATCCTCTCTCTGTTTACTTTATTTATCAATCATTCAGATGCTCTAGATTATTATTCTTGTTATTTTCTTTTTATGTGTGATAATATTTTTTATATATTATGATATCCATAATAATAAATTTCCGTCCCAATTTGATTTCAAATTGGGTCGGCGCTTTTTTTTTAATCAGTTTTATTTGCTTTCCGGCGTTTTAACTTACGCCGGTAAGATAATAAAATATAATAAAACACACCGGCGTTGGACGTAAACGCCGGTGTGTTTCATTATATTTTAATATCGCGTTCCGGCGTTTGTGCTCAACGCCGGTATGTTTTTGCCTTAACGAATAACTTACCGGCGTTTTCCAGCTTGTGGTGCAAACGCCGGTACGCGTGAATATTTTATTATTTTTTGCACACCGGCGCGACTCACAAACGCCGGTGTGCTTGAATATTATAATAATATATGGAACCTGCTTTGCGGCGTTTCAGGGTTCTCTACGGCGTGTCAGAAAACGCCGGAAAAAAACTTTTCCACATTAAATCAGCGGCGATTGTGTAAAACGCCGTAGAGCTGTTTCGCCGGTAAAAAACGCCGAAACGTAGGGTTTTAAAACGCCGATAAGGCCCTCTTTTTTTGTAGTGAATCATCTATATATCTATTTTTCTGTTCTATTTTTTTTAAGTCTTCAAGTTTTAAGACATGAATGAGACTAAAATTTCAAATACAATTTCAACAAAAATCACTCTCTCTTATTCTAAATATAATATTAGTTTGAACTGAGGCTTTTTGTGCAGCAATATGGGACTGTGATCTGATGCGGCTATGCCCATATTTTGGATGAAAGTGCATGGATGCAAAGAGGACCACTGAGAGTTACAGAAAGCTAAGTCAATTCTTTCCAAGCATTCATGAGCTCCTTTTCTCTTATTAGACCAAGTGAACTTCGGTCCTTGGCTATTGATTATTAGTTCTAAACAAGCCTCTTCTATGGTCCATTTGAAAGATTGTAATCCAGAGTTAGCACCAGTCATACTCCATTTGTCATCCTCTGATATCTAATATCATTTTGCTTCTATTCAAAAGAAAAATTTAAATTATATGTTAGTTTATAAGTAAAATATATAGTTTTCAGAGGAAAAATATAACTATAAACAATTTGATTTGATTAATTTTGCATTGTAAATTTATACAAAAAGTTAAATTAATCTTGTAATTAGAACCAGAGGGAGTACATGCTATAGTCAAAACCAAGTATTACATACTCCCTCCGGTCTTAAATATAAGACCTAGTTTACTTTTTTGAAAAATCCTAAAAAGCAAAATTTAATTCAATTATAAATTGATTTACCTAATTTTTTTCCCTTAAAGTAGTTTATAAAACCTATAAACTAATGACTAATCTAAAAATATATCAAATATGTCATAATTTAATAACATATTTTGTAACTTTAACATCTCCAAAAAAGTCAATAGATCTTATATTTAGGACCAGAGGGAGTATTAATTATTCCATCCCCACATTAAGTTGGTTTATTTTAATGAAGGGTTTTTATTATTTGCATTTATTTGACTCAAAAACAAAATCATTAAGTTAATTATCACGTGCAAGTGTGCACCACACTCAAACATGGATGTAAATGCTTATTTTACACAAACAAAAGAAACATCATGCGGTTATTTATTTATTATATTAATGGAATACAAAATTCATACCTCTCTCACATATTTCTCCTGCCTAACATGTGTAAAGTAACAATATAAGCATTAAAGTACAGCGGTACAGTGAAGACATTGTTGTTGGATGCATTGCTGACCTAATTTTATGAGTAATTTTACACCTTTTATATATTATTTTTGGGAAAATTAATGTGAGGTCCCTCACAAGGGAGTTAATACTAGAAAAGTCCCAAAAACTCTAAATATTAAAGTAGAGTCCCTAGGGACTACACTTTAATATACTTCAAATGTCAAAAGACTAGATTGCCCCTCACACTAATTAGAAACTGAGTCTCTTGCTTCTCCGTATTCATTTCTCTTATTGGTCTCTCTTGCTCCGCCTCTGTCTCTCGTAGGTCGCAACCCCAGACCACCATCAACCGCTTTCCTCTCATTCACAAAGTGGCAGATTCTTCTTGCTCACACTCTCTGTTAGAAATATTAGGATCATATTAAATGAGTTGTATCTTGTAAGTGGTTAGTGGCCCTATTGCCTATATAAAGGGTCCTAACCTAAACATTTTAGTGTGTGAGATTTTTGAGAGTCTACACCAAGAGGGAGAGTTAACTTGGTCTCTCTCCTCATTACCCTAGTGTTAGGGATTTGTTTTGTAAATCCATTTCCTCAATGAGGAGTGGTCATCACCTCTATGAGGGATGTTTTGATCTAGTCCATGAGGATTAGAATATTGTTGTTGTTTTCATATTCTTCTTCATCATCTATCAATATAAAGATTTGTTTAGTTCTTCATCTTGTTCTCTTTCCCTACCGATTTGTCAACATGGTATCAGAGCAAATCTGGGTTATTCAGTCATCTTCATCATCTTCTTTAGTTGATATTGAGTTTTAATGTTTATCGTCCAAGAAGTCATCAAATCTTCATCAAGAATTCAGGTTTTGCATCATTATTAAGCAATATTGAATCTTTGCTATTTGGGATGGTGGTATGCCGTGAAATCAAGATTTGAGGTGCACATTCCAAGAAGCAAATCCAAGTCCAATACATTTATTCAAGATCCTCCTACCCAAATTCATCCACCACGTTGTGTTTCACTACATAACTCAAATCATCATATCTGACTTTAAAGATTTTCGTATGAAGTATCTTGAAGACAAAAGCCTTATTCTTCTTCTTTCTATGCAATTCAACCCTTCCTTCAAATCAAAGTCAATCAACAAAGATTGTTCAAGAAGTGCTCCCAATCCAAAGAATTCATCCTTACTTTGAAGATCTCTCCTACCACTTTCTTTATTTGCTGTTGCAATTCCGATTCAAAGAAACTATTGTTTCACATTCTCTTGAAAGATATGAATGAGATAGATGAGTGTTGTGAAGTGTTGAAATTTTTGGTTATATAAAGAATGGAGTGTGCTTAGAGGACGAGTTTGGAGTGCCTATGAACTCATATGTGGTGAATCTGTTTATTCAGCAGGTACGTGATGGAAATTGGGATGAAAGTATAACCATATTATATTGCATATTGGTTTAATGGATGAAACAATTATAAGAGTCAAGTGCAAGAAGTTTGATGAGGCAAGTTACCATTATTAGTTTGTGATAGATACAATTGATATTTGCATGGTACAACAATTCGAACGTTGGTTGCTAGAATGCAAGATTGTAAATGAAGCATCGGTCATGTAAACGGTGATGTAAAGATCGATGTCTTGTTAATACTTGTGTTATGGCTTTGTAAGAAATGTTTCATGAGTTTTGCTGCGGAATATCATAATATTGAAGACTAAGATGAAGAACAATGTATTGAAGATTAACTTGAAGAAAATGATGGAGAGAAAGATTAAAAGAATGTCTTTTTGAAGACAAAAGGAGGAAGTCTTCCATATTTTTTTTTGTACAAGATCAAAAGAACTCGATCTAATTAATTCACTAAACCCTATTGATTGTATTGACAAGTTGACACTTTCATAAGTTTAAGTAGTATCAACTTGAGGGGGCGTGTTAGAAATATTAGGATCATATTAAATGAGTTGTATCTTGTAAGTGGTTAGTGGCCCTATTGCCTATATAAAGTGTCCTAACCTAAACATTTTAGTGTGTGAGATTTATGAGAGTCTACACCAAGAGGGAGAGTTAACTTGGTCTCTCTCCTCATTACCCTAGTGTTAGGGATTTGTTTTGTAAATTCATTTCCTCAATGAGGAGTGGTCATCACCTCTACGAGGGATGTTTTGATCTAGTCCATGAGGATTAGAATATTGTTGTTGTTTTCATATTCTTCTTCATCATCTATCAATATAAAGATTTGTTTAATTCTTCATCTTATTCTCTTTCCCTACCGATTTGTCAACACTCTCCTTGCTCCCTAAAGTCGAAAGTCCATCACCAATCTTAACCCCAAATCGTCCTCGCCATTCTGAAAATCAAAAGCCCATCACCATTCTGAAATCCAAAGCTGGGATTTCTTCTCCTAAATCGAAATGGAAATTGACGGATTCCTCAAAGTCTGAAGCTTTATTTTCACATAAAGTTGCTTGGAAAGGTCTTCCCTATCTCTTCGTGGGTAATATTCATAAAGTTGTTTGCTTTACTTATACATGCATTCTCATTCTCTCATTCTCAGTTGGAGAAAAAATGGGTTCAAATGCTATTTTAATGGATTGAATGGTGTTTATTGATTTGTTTTTGTCATTTTAGTCACTGACCGAATAGCTTTTTGGGTTAGATACTGCTTGAATAATAAGATCAAGTTTTGAAACTAATGTTGGAAAGGCTAATTTTTTTAGATAGGTTGTGTGATAGTAATTAGTTTGATGGTGGATGTGGTTGTATTTGATTTTTTATGCCTTTTTATTATGATTAGACAGAATATGTTCTAGTGGGGTGGTCTATACATATACTCATCTTCATATGATTGTTTTAAGGGTTTTTTATCCCCAGTCTGTTGTTCTTGCTGTGTAAAGCATTGAGGAGTGATGATTTGTGAGGCTCTTTTGTATTCTTATGATCAATTCTTGCAGCTTTTGGAAGATTGTTTGACATTGGAAATTGTTTAGGGGCATTTGGTTGTGTTTATGACATTTATACAATCCTAACGTTAGTGGCTAATCATCTGATTTCGACTTAATGTTTTGATCTATATGTGTAATCTGGAATACTGATGTCAAATTGTGATTCACTGTATATGATATTTCACTTTCTATAACTAGAGATGGGAAGTGGTGTAAAGCACTTGCACTAATAAAATTACTCTGGTAAAACTCTGCTTCACTAAAAATTACTAATATTTACATATTCTTGCTATGAGAAAATGTAAATATTAGCAATTTTGAACATCCAGTGCGTGTTTTTGAAAAAAAAACAATACTTATTGTCATTTCCCTTAGATTTATATATGGGATTATTATATAGTAACTTTCTTTTGCCCAAAGAGATGTCATGCGTGCCCATTAACTTGTCAAGTTTTGCCCTGCCCATTAACTTGTTACACCTGCCCAGCTAGTTGTCACGCGTGCCCATTAATTTGTCAAGTTTTGCCCAAAGAGTTGTTATTTTTTCATATAACAAAGTAAACACAACAAAAACTTCTCATATGACAAAATGACAACTCTTTGGGCAAAACTTGACAAGTTAATGGGCACGTGTGACAACTAGTTGGACAAATGTAACAAGTTAATTGCCAATACTCTAAAATGACAAGTTAATGGGCACACATGACAACTTTTTGGGCACAACTTGACAATTTAATGGGCACGTGTGACAACTTGACAAGTTAATGGGCACATGTGACAACTAGTTGGGCAGATGTAACAAGTTAATTGCCAATACTCTTAAGTTAATGGGAAGGGAAAATGACAAGTTAATGGGCACATGTGACAACTAGTTGAGCAGGTGTAACAAGTTAATTTGCCAATACTCTAAAATGACATGTTAATGGGCACACATGACAACTCTTTGGGCAAAACTTAACAATTTAATAGGCACGCGTGACAACTAGTTGAGCAGGTATAACAAGTTAATTGTCAATACTCTTAAGTTAATGGGCAGGACAAAATGACATGTTAATGGGCACGTATGACAACTCTTTGGGCACAACTTGATAAGTTAATGGGCATGTGTGACAACTAGTTGGACAGGTGTAACAAGTTAATTGTCAATACTCTTAAGTTAATGGGCAGGGCAAAATGACAAATTAATGGGCACGCTTGACAACTCTTTGGGCACAACTTGACAAGTTAATGGGCACGTGTGACAACTAGTTGGGCTATGGACTGCAAATTTGGTTTCCTTGTGATAGCACTAGATCCTTCTTTCATGGAAAGGGCATTAATGTAACTCGGGGAGTTTTGTAACTTTACCATGTACATACCAAATGTATAAAAATGAGAATATACATTTAGTGTTTTTAAATCCTTTTATCTTGAACATGTATTTAAGTTTATATGGGACAATGATATATGTAATTAATTTTAAAGGTTAGATTCTAATTAGTGTTTTGATTATAGTGGTGATATAGTTTAGTATGAGGTGATGTATTTTTCAATTGTCAACAATGATATGGCAATATGTAACAACTTTTAGTACTTGAGATCCAAGTTTTTTACAATGCATCACATGTTGTGGTGGTCACTAACTTTCAGATAATTAAGCATCAAAAACTTTTTAGCTATATCTAACATATGACTAGTATTCACAAGTTTAAAAAAGGTTAAAATGAGGCAAATGGGAATAAAGGTACAAGAAAATGATACAATCATAATTAATAACTTTAGACCAAACAGTTACAATGTTTTGAGCAACATATAACAACTTTGTGAGCATCATTCACAAGTGTTATAAATGGTTGGTCACTAACAACTGAAGTACAAAAATCTTCAACTCCTTCCCTTTTTGTCCCTGACTTGATCTGGTCTATACATAGAAAATCCTTGACATCATCTTCACAAATTAAGATAGCAGCTAAAGGAGGCGGTGATTCAATAATCATATCAATAGGTTCCAACTTATTTGAAGCTAAGGCAGCCAAGCAGTATATTGGGCAGTAGCTTCCAATCCAGTTCATGAGGAATTAAGGAAAATGAAATCAAACTTCATTCTAGAAAGCTTGATATAATTCCTTGCAATCTAGTTCAGTGATAATAGAATGATGGTTCCATTCCAGAGCTACATTTAGGGCCTGAGAAAAAGCCATTAATTTTGAAAGAAAACCTGGATCAACATTGATTTTTTCAGCCCAACCTTTTAGGAAAAGACTAGAAAAATCCCTGCATATAATACATAAAAAGAGCTCCAGTTAATCTTGATTGAGTTAGCTTGTGGTTTCCTCCATTTGATAGGAAAATATAAACAAATTTTCAAACATTCAGCACCAACAATGAAAGTAAATACCAGAGATAAACATTAAGAAATAGTTCAAATCCATGAACTGATTAAAATACACATATATACAATAGTTTTTCATTTTCATGTGATTCATTCCTGAACCTTGGTCCTATTGTGAAAAGAGGAAGTGAAAGATGGAGGTATGTTTAGAAGCATGTAAGAAACTCCATAACATGGGTGCTTTGAATGATCATCTTTGGTTCTATTGTGAAAAGAGGAAGTGAAAGATGAACTTAAATGTTCTGTTCAAGTCAATATGATAATGACATTGTTGTAAAGAATGCTCCAAATATTCTATCCTCAAGTTTGAAACTTTTAATTTTCGTTTTTCAATTGGATATGTAGCCTAATGCAATGACAACTTAAAACACCCTCTTTAAAAACAATGCAATCAGCCATTAGCATACAAAGAACAAAAAACTTTCAACACACCATATATCACAAAATAAACAGCTTTAATCATTCATGTAACACACTTAAACCACAATTAAACATCTCTCACTACTCCTTCCAGTTCAGCCAAAACAGAAGTAGAAATGAAAACTCCCCAAGTCCCACACAAGCATTGAAACATACTCTACCACATTAATACATCATAACCCAAACACAACATATCCACATAAACAGAATTTCCCATTCAATCATTACAGAAAAGAAAACAGTAATTACAGTTTCCAGTGCAAACATCATGAGATTCTTCATTCCACTTCACAAATCATAATTAAAACAAAACATTACTCAAGCAAGGCAATAAACCCCATCCCCTAACTAATTGTTTCGGCTATTTAAGTACAAAGATGCATCAACACTCTTTCAACAATATCCATTCATTAAACCTTCATGCCTTGTAAATTTTTTCATTATTATATATTTTATAGAACACGCAACACTTCACAAACATGAGAAATGAGGAAATGTTCACAAAATTCAATAAACTATACCAATCACACATGCACATTCAAAACAGCTCTCCAAACAGCCAAGTAGGCAGATTAAATTTCAATCCTTATTGAATCAAACCACTATAATTTCAACCAGAAGCAACTATATTTATATACTGCAGCATGCCAATTACAGAATAATCAAACATTGAAGCAACCATTATCTTCCCTTTATTATATATACAATAAAATAGTGCAAAATATTATTAATCACACATGCAACCCTAGATTCAGATCAGGTTAAGAAGCCTAAGAGAATAAAAATAAAGCCCAAGAAATAGCAAGAACAAGCAAAACCCATGAAGAACAACATTCGTATTTTCTATTTCCTGGTCAATTTAAAAGAGAGAGAAAAAAAGGAAATTGGAAGATAAAACACCATAGTGTGAGGATTTGGACAAGAAGGTGCTTTCAATTCAACGCTAGAAGGAAGAAGGAGAAGATTTGGGGAAGAAGCATCGATCAGCGACCAACACTTCTGAGCTTTCAATTCGTATTTTCTACTTCATGTCACGCTTTCAATTTGGAGGATCAAGAAGATGAGTTCCTAGAATCATTTTTCACCGTAGAGCTTGAGGGAAGGAGGGAAATGAATTTCTAAGCTTATAGTATTATGAGGGGCATATTAGTCTTTTGACATTTGATGTATATTAATGTAAGGTCCCTAGGGACCATACTTTAATATTTTGAGTTTTTGGGACTTTCTAGTATTAAGTCCCTTGTGAGGGACCTCATATTAATTTTCCCTATATTTTTCCTAACTTCAAAAACTTAAGGGAAAATTAATTTGAGGTCCCCCACAAGGGACTTAATACTAGAAAAGTCCCAAAAGTTGAAAATATTAATGTAGGGTCCCAAGGGACCTCACTTTAATATACTTGAAAAGTGAAAAGACAGTTTTGCCCCTCCTCCTTCTTCTTCCCCACGCCTCCTCCCCTCCCCCGCCTCGGCCTCCGCCACCGCATCCAGACCGCCGCCGTCGCTGCATCCTCGCCGCCGCGGCCGCCAGATCCCCACTGCCGGGGTGGGGCCGGGGAAGGAGGCGGTCTGGATGCGGCGGCGGCGGTGGGGGCGGGGGGAGGGGAGGAGGAGTGGGGAAGAAGAAGGATGAGGGGCAAAACTGTCTTTTCACTTTTCAAGTATATTAAAGTGAGGTCCCTTGGGACCCTACATTAATATTTTCAACTTTTGGGACATTTCTAGTATTAAGTCCCTTGTGGGGGACCTCAAATTAATTTTCCCAAAACTTAACCCCATTAACGTACAGTGACGGAATGGGCTCCCTTGACCCATTTTTGATAACTCCATCGGAATTTTTGGGCCAAAAATAACATGATTAAATCACATGAGCATTTTTATATATTCACCTTTTTTATACCATAAACTGATAAAGAAACAACTAGATTCTGGCCAAAAAAAACCTATGGCGTATGGCATTCGTACACCTGATGCAATTCGTCCTTTTCATTTAGAATCCAATTTCATAAGTTTCTATTGCAATTTCTTTTTCTTTTCCTCTTTCTTTTAAGGACTAAAAAAAGCAATATTAGGGACAATTTAAAAGCCCAAACCATATGAACTAGACCAAACCCAACCAACATTAGTTGGGTCAATGTCCTTTAATAAATAGATTCGGTTCTCTTTAATTTGTGAAAGCATTCTAATTAGTTATTTCGATTTTATGCAATTTTTTGGACAGATTTTTAGATGCAATTTGAGAACAGACCAAACCAAATCAACATAGCTGTTGCTAAGAGCCTAAGAAAACAAGAAAGGTCAAAATATTATACAAATGATGAATGAGCTTTTGGCTGCAAGGGAAGAAGCGGATGGGAATTATGATAACAAATTGGTGAACCAAACGAATCTACTAAGGAAATAAATATGAAATCCAATAAAAGATAGAGACCAAATCTTGGACATATCAATTACTCCTTTCCTTCGGATCCTTAAAAAAATTAAGTATATTTATTTGTGGAGATTAAAAAAAGGGTCAATACAAATTTTAGTTATGAAAAACTTTCATTCAATTTACTTTTGGTCCATGAATATTAAAATCAATTCTTACTATAAAATCAAGTTGATTTATTTGGAGAGATCAAAGAAAGGGTTAAAATAACTATGAGTCCATAAAAGAAATTCAAATTGATTTTGATCCATTAACTTTAAAATCCATAGGTTTAGTTATTTAACTAATAGTTAATTAATAGTTAATTTTGTCTTAATCTCTAAACTTTAGATTAGTGGTTTAAGTCTCTCAACTTTTTTTGCTTTCATAACAATTGGTCCCTAGTTTTCCAAGTTTTTTTTAGTTTAGGGATCAATATCAAAATTAACATAAAGTTCAAGGATACAAATTGACGGAATGTTCAATGACCAAAACTAAGATGAAGTGAAAGTTTAAGGACAAAGAAGTGAAAAACTGTATCAACCTTGAAGCAAAAAGTAGTGGTTAATTATAACTTATGCCATATTACCGACAGAAGTGTACATTGAACATTATACATTTGCTGAAGAAAAAATGTACATAGTAGAGACAGCACAAGAAAAAAAATCAAGAACCAAAAGTTTAAACTTGTTATGATATATCTTTCACAATGTACAATAGTTTATAATACGTACATACAACTTACTACAAAAAAAGTGAAGAACCAACAATATAATACGCAGACTAAAGGCCAATCGATATGTCCTTTCTTTTCTCATATATATATATATATATATATATATATATATATATATATATATATATATATATATATATATATATATATAAAAAAAATTCAAAAGAGTAACAAGAGTATGGAATTCTACTGAAGAGCGTTGGAGACCGAATAAATGAAGTCCAAGAAGCCAGTTCCCTTGAGGAGACCCTTACCAGTCAAGAGCTCAAAATCCAATAACAAAAGGAAACCGATGACAGCTGCCTTCCCATTGATTATTTCATTCTTCTCTGTGAAACCAAACCCCTCCAAATCCTCGTCAACCACCATTCTCACCTGACCAAGTTGTATAACCAAAAATGAGTACACAGAATGCAAAAGATAAAAGGAAGAGAGAGAAAAAATTAAATATCCCCAAGAATCAAAATGGATAAGTCATAAGTATAAAAGTCATAGTAGCTTGATGAAAAAAAATTAACTTTTATATAATTTTCTTTTAACATAATTGAAATTACATAAGACCAAATAATGACTGAAACATAAGCCGCATAGTATGATTGCAACGTTATACAATGTTTACAATGTTTACATCAGTTGACATCAGAAGTATAAAGGCATAGTATGATTGCAACGTTTTGTTCTAAAGAAAGTCCAAAAGCCAGTCATCATGATATATGAGAAGGTAGTGTAATTACCTCATCAACGTTGACATCAGTTGCAGTTAAACCAGGTTGGGCCTTGCCACTGAAGACTATCTCAGTAGAAGCATCAGATGGTACGGTCCCTCTCATGCTGATATAAATGTTCTCTTCATCAGTTTTCACGGGATATATAAAGAGTGTCCTCAAAGCAGGGGTAAGAACTCTTAGTACTGGATTTTTTGGATACCACTCCTTGATCTCTCCGGTCCGTAGATCAAACGTGCTATCAGTTGTTGGGCATACTATACAACCATCCTATATGTAAAGACAGGACCCCAAATAGGTCAGTTCATTTTCAATCTAATGAAACTGATATACCAGATATGGTCTTAATAGAATATACTTCTTCATGTCCTAATTCTAAATATAAGACCTATACTAATTGGTGTAGATTAATGTTGTTAGTTAATTTAGTTGATTTGACATTTTTTCTCAAAACACCTCAATCATGTAACTTAACTTATACTCCCCCCTCTAACTTAATTATTGTTGAGCGGAATTAATGGGGGTAATATTGGGAAAAAAATGTACACTATTAGAAATAAGTCTCATATTTAGGAAAGATACTATCGCCCTAGATTGGTCTTATATTTAGGGCTGGAGCGAGTATTAAATATATAGTATCCCAAAATATAATGTGTAATTCCTGTACAAATTTTCATGTTTTGTGATGCTTAAAGATGATTTAAGATTTGATTTAGATAGGTTGATATTTTACACAGGAGAAAGGTAAGGCACTGGCAACTATAATTTGAAAATTTTCAAATGATTTATCATTCTGGAAAATATCATGAACCTGGGTTCAATCAATCCTATGGCATGCATATGAGTAGCTTTGTGTTGGTAAATTTTTTTTAGTTGTTTAAGAAGAGCCAACCTATTCTAACATTCTTCAGAAACGATTGTATTGAATTAGCAAACATAGGAGTTCAAGAAATGGAGAAACATTCAAAATCAGAGCCATGGTATAATAAAAGCAAGGAGCCTAGAGACCCACAGCGAAACCAGAAATCACTATATACTAAATATGCATACTAAGATATTGCTGCATCATATTCTTCATCCCATATTCCATCACTTCTTACATTTAGATTCCATGAGCTGAGTATTCTTGTCATAGAATTTTACAAAAAGTTATATCCACCCTATCTATTGCTTCAATCTAACCCACACAACACAGAAATTCTAACAATCCTGTACAACTTAACATACAGGCTTTCAGTATGCACCTGATAAACATACACATCATAAGAGACCATTCAATCGCAAGTCCATACATTAAGGAAGCATCTTAACCATAAGATATTATTGACTTTCTTGGAAACTCCTAAAAAATCTAAGTTACTTATAAATTAGTTTTCCTGAATTTTATCTCTAAATTAGTTTATTCAACTCATAAGCTAACATATAATCTAATTGGAGTAATACACAAAATTAAGTGCTTATTTAACTTCCTTAATCTCTAAACAACTAAGCCTAACTAGGACTTATGTTTCATTATTCTTAGGAAGTACTCCCTCCGTCCCAAAAATAAGGGGTTAAAGGCCATTTTACCCATAGACTATTGTCATAGTTGCAGCTGACCACAATAGACAATAAAAAAGTGCAGAATTAACAATCAACCTTTTAACCAAGACATACTTACCAAAACCTTCTATTTTGGGTAATAAATTCAGATTTTAAAGAGCAAACTTGTTCACCAAAAATAGGAGGTTTCAGTAAATATACTCCTGATTAAATAAGCTTACCGTTAAGCTAAGCCGACTCTTTATCTTCTCTAAACTAACATATGATATAATAAAGGGCAATGGCCCTACTTTACCCTTCAAGTAACCACCCTGGACCACTGGGCACCCTAAACTAATACCGGGTACAATTTTACCCTTTAAGTAACTAAAGTTGTCCAATTTTACCCTCTAGCCAATGTAATGTTGACATATGTCGTCCACGTGGCAGCATTACATTTCACGTGTCAACATTACATTGGTCAGAGGGTAAAATTGGACCACTTTGATTTCTTAAAAGGTAAAATTGTACCCGGTGTCCAGTGGTCCAGGATGGTTACTTGAAGGGCGAAATAGAGCCATTGCCCTATAATAAATATACAAATATATCATGATTAAGTGGTTCTTTTTGCATTGATAGGATTCCAAAAAAGGTCAGCTAAATCTTGATTTATAATGAGCACTACTTCTAATCACAAAAATTGGTAGAAATTTCCAAACAATATCCACATTAACATTCACATAAAGTTGACACCATCCATATGAGCACAACAATGGAAAGGAAAAGAGAGGAACTAAAAACCTGAGTAAGCTTGGCATTGAGCAAGCCCTCACTATAGGCACCTTCAGCAGGGGACCTATTCTCAATGGCATACACCTCATTCTTGTACCACAGCAGCAGAATGGTCTCCCCGTCCTGGACTATCACCCGCCGCTCCCCCCTCGGCAGCGCCCCCACCGGCACCACCGGAATCCACTTCCCTCCCCCCGACGCCGACGACTCCTCCGCCACCGACACCTCCGCCGCCTCACATCGTAATCTCCGAACACTGCTGCTGCTGCTGCTGCCACTGCTGTTGTACAGGGAATAATGGAGACTACTTATGGAGGGCCTTGGGCGGAGGAGGAAGACTTTGGAGTTGAGAGATGGGAAGTTGGAGTAGGAGAGAGAAAATGGAGTTGTGGCCATGGATATGGAGAGAGAAAGGTGAGATTGGCAGTTGTGTTTGACATCTTCACTTCTTAGTCCACACAAAGGTGATAATGAAGGAGGGACTAGCTAACTTGTATTATTAGCCACATTTCTCGTTCTATTCTTTACTATTTCATTTTTTTCACTTCTTTTTACTTCTTCTCAGATTTTTCTTAAAATATTAATGCTTATTAATAAGGGAAAATAACAAATAAACCTTCGAATATCCAAAAGGATAAGTAAGAAACTGAAATTCCAAAATGACAAGTAAAGAACTCCAAATTCCAAAAGGACAATTAAGGAATCTGACAATTGTTAATTGCTATGTTTCAAATGTTAATAACTATGTTCCAATTGTTAATTTTTATCGAAGTTCCTTACTTGTTCTTTTAGAAGTTTGAGTTCCTTACTTGTCCTTTTGGACATTCGAAGATATTTATTTGTCATTTTCCTTATTAATAATAAACAAACAAGAGAGGCAGAGTGAGATAAATATATATAGTTAGGGTGAATTAGTAATATCATGTGAGAATAAATTACTTAACTAACATTCTTCTTCTAATCAAATTAGGTAAAATTGTCTTATATTTATCATGTGAGAATAAATTACTTAACTAACATTCTTCTTCTAATCAAATTAGGTAAAATTGTCTTATATTTAGGATCAAAACACTATTTGTTAGAGAGAGAGAGATTTACTAAATATTATGTTAAATGTGGGACCCACATCTTCGAAAATTATACTCCCTTCGGTCCTAAATATAAGACCTAATTGACTTTTTCTAAAAATCCTTAAAAAGCAAAATAAGTTAATTATAAATTGATATACCTAATTTTTTTTCCCTTAAACTAGTTTATTTTACCTATAAACTAATGGATAATCTAAAAATATATCAAATATGTCATCATTTAATAACCTATTTCACAACCTTAATCTCTCTAAAAAAAAGTCAATTAGGTCCTATATTTAGAACCGGGGTAGTATTAATTAAATATCAGAGTATTTTTAGTATTTTTCATTTGTTCATTGCCAAAATGAGTTATTTTTATTGTTCATTGGCCAAAACGTGATCATTTATTATTTGTTGGTCAAATTGACACTTTCAAAATACTCCCTCTGGTCCTAAATATAAGACTTAGTTGACTTTTTTGGAAAATCCTAAAATAGCAAAATAAGTTAATCATAAATTGATTTACCTAATTTTTTTCCCTTAGACTAGTTTATTTTACTTATAAACTAATGGATAATCTAAAAATATATCAAATATGTCATGATTTAATAACTTATTTCGCTCTATCCAAAAAAAAAGTCAACTAAATCTTATATTTAGGACCGAAGGTAGTAGTTTATTGACCAGAATAATCTTTGACCTTCAACCTAAAGATTAAAGATTAGCCACTTTCCTATGGGAAATAAATAAAAAATGAAAGACGTGTAGGGGTGTTTAAAATTTCCCGTCCCATCCCGTCCCAAGGCATTTTGGGACGGGAAATTTCTGTCCCGAAAAGTTTCGGGATGGGACAAAATTCCTCTTTGGGACGGGACACGGGACCAGGTCGTCCCAATCCCGTCCTGTCCCGAATATATAAATATGTGTTTTCTTAAATATTTTTTAAAAAAATGTATGTGTATGTATAAATATACATGACATTTTTTTATGAAAAACATGGTAATAATATAGTTTGACCTTATTATGTTGTATAAGATGTATTATAAAAGTAAAATTGAACTAATTCATTTGTTTGTTACAAAAACAAAGTGTCATATTTTTTTACAAGTAAATATTTTTAATAAAAAAATTTCAGATTTGTTTTTTCGGGAATTTCCCGTCTCGGTCCCGATCGGGAGGGGACGGGACATGGGACGGAAACCCCGTCCAGTACCTTTTTCAGTATGGGACACGTCCTGATCATGTCCCGTCCCATGAACACCCCTAAAGACGTGGACATAGTCTAAGCATAATAATAGGCTTAAGGCCCATAAGAAACTTTGGGATAGCTTAACCCATGGCTCAAGAAATGGAGTTTCTTTCATGTCTCTTGTTTCATAAGAAAATCCCATTACAGAATTGTGACAAAAAAACGGTAAATTAAAGATTAAAATTACAGAAGGATTGCGAACTAAAAAAAACTCACCCACAGGAATATCGAGTGTAATTAGATATTAGATTGTTCTATAATAGAGCCACTATTCTTTATGTGTGAAAGTAGGTAAGCTAGTCAATTCTAACATCATACTCCCTTGATCCCACAATATAAGCTAATGTTTACAAAATCTTATATTTGAGAAAACTATTAAAAATTGTTGAAAACAATCAATAGTTTGGAGCATATTTTTTTTCCAACTTTGCCCCTATTTATGAGGAAGATAAGTAGGATGGTGATTGGATGAGAAAAAAATGAGAGAGTGTATGAGGAAGATGAGAGAGAGTGTAAACGTCTACTTATATATGGGATAACCCTCTCCTGCAATATTTGCTTATATATGGGATATGTTGGCGATCGATACAAAATCACAATAGTTGACAATGTGATAGGTGACAATCTGATAGGCGACTATGTGATAGGCGACAATGTGATAGGCGACAATGTGATAGACGACAATGTGATTGTCACCTATCAGCTTGTCGTCTATCACATTGTCGCCTATCACATTGTCGTCTATCAGATTGTCACCTATCACATTGTCAACTATTGTGATTTTGTATCGATCGCCAACAATCTTTAGAGGTATTCCGCGACCACCGGTAAGATTAGGACGCGGCTCTCCCCAACATTAAACAGATCCTTCTTGCTAAGTAGCAAGGATCAACAGAACTACGGAAGATTATTTACTCAATAAGACATAAATATGCAAGAGGAGGAAGAAGTGTGTGTGCAGAAACTCATCAAGAGGCAAGAGTATACAAAATACTCAAGCATTCATCAAAAAGCACACCCAACAACTCTGACTAAAAGCACCGTTTATAGACTCTCCATTCTAATATTGATGGCTCTTCATAACCATAAATCAATATTAATTACAGCAACTTAATGCCATTTAGGAATAATACTGTAACATAAAATTAATCACCAAAAACGTTGGGAATTTGAGGAAGCTTAAGGAAGTGAACATAATAGTCTTAATGGTAATTAAAGCAATATAAAGAATCAGTTTTTTGATTTAAAGGTTATTAAAATAAAAGATAATCATTACCATTAAAGAGCTATTGAAAACCACTTTAGAGAATTCAAAACTGTACGCTAAAATAGTATCATAATTTTGAAATCACCTTATTGCAAAACTATAATTTCTTATTCCATGATTATAGCCTAATAAAGGTGCTTATTCCACATTCTAACTCATATATATGGATGGGGAATATAGCCGGATTTATCCTCTTTTGGTCCATTATTATGGATCTGGATTTTCTAAGCCTCCATTTTCTAAGCCTCTCTAAGCCTCCTTTAATCCTCACCCTTCGTTTCATCTAATGGCTCACACGCCTCAAAAAAGGAGATACATATTTACACTCTCCTACACCCCACCTCACCATATCTCTCTCCCCATTCCTAACAATTTCCCATTCATTTCTCTCTCTCATGTTCAGATCTGTGCTTGCCGTAGCTTTACTGTTATTGTTCTCAAGATCCATTGCTCTGTTCTATTCTTCTTCCCCCACCGATAAATCCTCCCTTTCCCATGCACATACACCAATAAGCCGGATCAACCAATAACTTCCTATTACTTCTTTCCAAATCTTTTTCTATTTCCATTCTTCAATCCCCTAGAAAAAATTTCAAATCTTCTATAAAAAAACTAGTTTTGGCAAGATTAAAGTGTTGTGGGAATAGAAATGGGAAGATCCATGTAAGTCAGAAAGAATATTCATGGTGGGATTAATGATGCTGGAGGGGTGGAGGAAGGTACGTTGGAGGGGTATGGGGGTTGGATGAAGGTGAGGTGAGAGAGGGGGTTGTGGGAGATGTTGATGGAGGAGAGAGAGTGGTTGGAAAAGTGAGGATTGAGTGAGGGAGGACTCAAGGAATTTTAATACTCTGTATTACATGTGTCAATTTATTAGGCATTGGATGAAAAGAAGGGTTGGGATAAGAGGAGGCTTAGAGAGGCTTAGAAAATGGAGGCTTAGAAAATTCAGATCCCCATTATTATATGAGTTAACTTTTCCTCTTCAACAATATATTATTCAAAATTCACTTATAATTTGGAATCTCACAATCTCAAACCTTATGAGACTTGTTCTTTATGACACACTCAATCAATATTTCCAACAGGATAACCCTCTCCTGATTTAAAATATCGAATTCCCAAAAGGCTATACTCTTCAAATGGTTTCAAAAGTAAATCACTAAGCTTACATTAAGTCAGAGAGGATCATAAGACAACTTCACCTGGCGAGTTGACATTTTCTACTAGATTGATCTCACAAGAAATGAGTAGGAATTGTTGAATTTGTCAAGTTCCTTCTATTTTTGTTAATCAAAAGACATTTTTTGAAATTACAAGAAGGTAATGATTCGTTGGGTATGAGGTTAATGATAACCTAATTCAAGCATCCTCACATAAAGATGGGTTGAAGATAGAAAGACATAACTAAAACTTAAGAGAAGAGCCTAATGACATGTAACTTTTCGAACAAAAAAAAAAGACATGAAACTAGGTGGTGGATTGGAGATTGAGTCATTGTCCTATTTATCTACACAAAAACCTCGTAATAGGGAAATTTTTCAAAATTGTGCATGCTCATCACTCATCATAGTTATATGACTATCACTACAAGAAAAATAAGCTCATGTCACAAGGAAAATAGTCATGTTGTAGCATATTTAACCGTGATATGCATAATATTGGAGTTTGCGGAACCGGGATATAAAACAACGAACCAAGGCTACATGTTGCTTTTAAAATTAATCGTAAAACACACACACAATAAATCGCAACGTGCGTAAATCCACCATGTCACTGTTTATGGAGCGACATATGTTCAGAATAAATTTAAAAAAGAAATATGCACAACATGGAGTGTGAGGATAGAATGTTAATAGGAGGAGAGAATGATAAAGAGAATTAACATACATACCACAGTAATATTAAGAAAGAACTCAGATGACCAAAAGAAAAGGCTGTAGCAAATGTAGTGTGAGAAGGAAAGAATCAATGAGAGAATGAAAGAAGGGTAAAGTTTATATAAATAACCCTAAAATACTTGCACCACATATAAAATATTAAAAAAAGGGATGTCATGCAAGTTTTGCGCGACATGCCTTTTTTAATTAAATAAAAAAAATAAATGATCGTTCATTATATTGGTGAGACATGCATGGGTGAACCGTCTCCCTCGAAACCACCAATATTTTCCCAAAAAGAGAAAGAAAAGAAAATATTTAATTTAAATACTAGATTTGAATGTCCACAAACCTTTTATAAATATTTGGGTTAAAGGTCATTTTAGCCAATAAACTATTTCCAAAGTATCAATTTGGCCAACAAACAATTATCGGTCTCATTTTGGCCAATGAACAAAACAAAAATGATCCAATTTGGTCAATGGACCATTGGAAAATACTAAACTACCCTTTCTGAAATAAAAATAAATTGATTAAATTTTCAGAGGGGCCCACAGTACACTCTCTCATCCTCTCCACCTAGTCTTCACCCTCTCTCTCTCCCTTGGCCGTCGTCACTCACTCCACCTCCACCCACCTCTCCATCTACCCTTCCCAAACACTCTCGGTCATCGATCATCTCCTTCTTCAGAGACGTCATCTCCGCTGCCGACCTATCCGGTCAGATCAAGGGCTGTAATGAAACTTGTTTTTGGTTCTCATCATAAAGCAAAAACTAATTGATAAGTTAAGCTGGCTTTTTATAAAGTTGCATGCAGGCAAAATGCCATCAACACATTTCAATAATCATTATTAGAATGACATGATACTAGAAGTTGCATTAACACAATTTAAATTTATTGATTGTAATCATTATGAAATCTGAAATGAAACATGAGCCTTTAAAGCTGTGTTGTTCACGTTGATGTTCATAATTATCGTTTAAGAAGAATAATACCATCATTTCTAAAAAAAATTTGTTTCCTGCATGATAAATTTCCAAAATGAGACGGTTAATTGTTGGGTAAAGGGTCAAATCTAGCACTGAACTATTGGCCAAAGTACACCCCACATAAAAATGCATTTCGGGGCTCAAAACTAGCACTGATCAAGTACAAACTTGGTCAAATGTAGAAAAACCGTGAAAGTTGACAGAGTTGACCGTTAAGTTTGACCAGATTAAAACACATCACCTGCCATGTCACCTAATTAGGCTAAGTCACCTGCCATGTCACAGCATTTTCGCCACATCATCACCTTCTTCCCTACCACCATCAACACCTTCAAACTTTCCATCTCCGACCCAGCAACTCCCTCTCTTTGGGCCTCCCCTTCCTCCACCTGAGCAAATGTCCCCAGATCTCACTTTCTCCATCAACCTCATAATAAGTCATAACAATGACCACTTCTGAACTTATCCTCTTGCGTTTTTGCTTTATGTAGGGTCCACCGAGGGGGGCGGAGAAGGGGACGGTGGTGGTGGGGTCGAGATTGGAGGCATTGGGTTCTAAGGGGCCGGAGAGGGCGCAGCGTTCGATGGGGCTGGAGAGGAAGAAAGCGGCGCGGCGGTCGTCGGCGCCGCGGGGACGGGCTGGAGGGGGAGGGTGGAGAAGGAGGAGGAGCTTTGGTAGCCGTTGGGGATGGTGGTGGTGGTGGTGGAGGAGGGGTGGAGGTGGAGCTGGAGGTTGGTCTTGGGGGCGGAGACAGATGCGCCGGAGATGAATTTGAAGGCGGTGGCGGAGGAGGGGGTGGGGTCGTCGAAGCGGAGGGAGGAGGAGGGGGAGAGGAAGCAATCGGAGGGGGAGAGGAAGCGGTCGGAGGAGTGGTCGTGAGGTTGGTGGTGATGTGAGGAGTGGTGGGGGGATTTGCAGCAGGGGAGGAGGGAGGAGAGTGTAATGGAGAAGATGATGATGACATGGCGAGGAGATGATGATGAAGTGCTGACGTGGTTTAATAAGATGACATAGCAAGTGATGTGGTCTAAATATGTCAAAACTAATGGTCAAACCGGTCAACTTTCACGGTTTTGCTACATTTGACCGAATTTGTACTTGATCAGTGCTAGTTTTGAGCCCGAAATTTTTGAGCCCCGAAATGCATTTTTATGTGGGGTGTACTTTGGTCAATAGTTCAGTGCTAGATTTGACCCTTTACCCTTAATTGTTTGTTGGCCAAATTGATACTTTGGAAATAGTTTATTGGCTAAAATGACCTTTAACCCTAGATATTTTAGATTCTCCCCCAAAGAGACGAAATTGGGGCCAAATAATCGCAGCCAGAACTTCTTGAATAATGTTTTTTCGATATCCACAAAATATATGTATATGAGCCCTATAGTCAATGTCATAAGAAACCCACCAAAATGGGTAGATTTGTCCACAACAAGATGCTCTCAAAGCTGACATGGAACACCATATTTATGTACAGTGTTTGAATTTATATATCCCACTTCCCATCCACCTTTTCTTGCAAGAAGAGTAGGTTTCCTTTCTCTTCTTCCACCAACTCTCTCTCTCTCTCTCTCTCTCTCTCTCTCATATTTTGTTTCTCTTGTCTGCATAGTTTCAGGGGAGAGGGGGTTATTGAGGCCAATCATGGATAGCCTTGAAAATAAAGTGTGTGTGTTCATGGGAGAGGAAGAGGAGGAAGAAGAATATTATGACAAATTTGAGTTGAATCACTCTCTTGAAAATTTAAGTGATGATTTGCAGAATCAGAATCAAGAGAAAAACTTGTTTTGGGAATCTCAAGAGGCCATGCTTCAGGTAATTACTTTTTGTAATATCTTTTTGGTCTATTTTTATCTCACTAAATTAATTGCAGAATCATAATAACATTTTTACTATGAAAGCTTAAATTAATTACATACATAAAGGTAATTTATGCACATGGAAGCTTGCTGAGGTTCTTGAAAAAAATCTTTAATGAAGGTTATTATTTAAAAACACTTTGGATATGAATTGATAGCATAATTGATATATATGCATAGCTTTAAAATGCTTCATGGGAAAATTCCGCTAAATAATACTCCCTCCGGTCCCTAATGTAAGAGCCCAAAATTTGAATGGTTTTGGTCCCTAATGTAAGAGCTCACCTTATATTCTCTCCTCATTTAATGCATTTTTTCCTACTTTACCCGTAACTCTCTTTCATATTTATTAATGCTTATGTATTTCTCTCTCTTAAAAGTACCATAATAAATATGGACAATTTTGGAAAAGAAGCATTAACTCCAGACACCCAACTAACATTCACATGTTTTCTTAAGAAGCGTTTTTTTTGACGGCTAGCTCTTACATTAGGGACCGGAGAGAGTATAATCTTTGAAGAAAATAACTTTCCATTATATAGACACATAATGGCTGCTAGAATAGTGATGACTGATGACTGAAGACTGAAAACCTAAGATGACGGTTTTAGGTATAATGGGAATATTTTCTTTGGGTGAGATTTACGAAATATCTGACGGTGAAATATTCTTAAATTTATTTCTACTCATTATATTTGGGCATTTGGCTAAAGACAACTTAATTATTTAGTATAATAGCTTCACCTCCACCACTCGTTACTTGTGTGGTAAGAGGTAAATCTAATAGAATTTTGTTACAAATAAAGCCGATGTTGTGTTAACAAATAAATTTTAGCCACTCCCACCAAACATGAATTACAATATACTTCGAAAAATGGTAGCAAAAATGACTCTTATCTTGAGAAAGTTTCTATCTTATGGTTTGATAGAGGTTTTTTCAGATATATATATATATATATATATATATATATATATATATATATATTGAGTTTCTTTATAAAATCTTTGTTTTTTAAAAAAAGCTTCTACTAATCAAGTGTAACAATACCATGCCATATATCGTTCATATTTGCAAAGTTATTTTTTATCAGGACAAATTTTCAAAGATTGGATTAACATGAATTTGTTAAATGTTAATAGTTTCAAATAAATATATCTGTTGAAATTCAAAGTTTTTGGCATAGTAAAATCAAAATTCCTATAGACTATAGCTTTTTTTTGGTATGAAAGACTGGTCACTAGATCTTGACTGATTCGTCTGATATCAACATAAAATATCAAACATACACGCAAAGTCTTTCATTATTGATATTTTAATAAAATAAGACTTGAACTAATATAGATGTGCCATCATTTTCTTCTTCTTGTTTTTATCTTATATATGGTGTTAGTAATTAAATTTTGAAGAGTAACTCAGAATATGTTCCTTTAAATTTTCCTCGCATACATCTTTTAATTATCATTGTAACCAAATCCTGTCTTGAATTTTACTGGAAGTTAGTCATCAAAATAAAGATATAATTAAAAAAAATAATAAGCAATGTCCCCTTGACGGCTGAAATTTTAAGATGGAAGATAAACGAAAACCACTTTGTGTAATGAAAAAAAGAAAAAGAAGACAACTTTTAAATTAAAAAATAAAATAAAAATTGATAGTTAAAAAAATCGAAATAGAAGAAGTATATGTGTATCAGATAATTGGAATAATGATGTAGAATATGCCTTGAACCACGGGTCCACACAACACTAACAAAAAGACATGGTTGTTGTCGTTGAAATTACAATAAAATATGTTCCAAAACACACCCATCGTCAGAAGGGAAATCTAGACCGTTGAGGGATTTAGGTGCACATTGAAAGTTGAAAACTCTCAATCGAGATCGCACCCTCATCGTCTTCGTTGAGATATTACTACCTCATTTCATTGAATAAAATATTATCTTTTGAGTAAATTAAATTAATATTTTCTGTTTTATTAGATGTAAAATAATTACTCACATAGTTCTTTTTTTAAATGGAATGAATTAGTTTTAACTTTTATCACAATTAAGAGGCAATGAATGGAATTCCTCAATATATAGAGAAGCGATTTTCGATTATTGTTAGAATTAGCTGAATAAAGTGAACTCAATTGTCAACACAATAGTATAGTTTAATTAAAATACTAAAATGTTGATATAATACTTTAAGAAGAAAAATATTTAAAAGTATTAATCTATGCGTGAAGTGGTTAATTAATCATGGATATATCCTATATGATCCAACATAATATTTATTGAAATGTAAAATATGATAATCGCTATTTTTAAAGAAAAAATACTTTTGACCTAATAATAGGGAAAAGAAATACTTGGATCATTTTTTTTTTGCCAGTCTCTACCACACTTGGATCATTTTTATGAACAACAAATTCCTAAACCATACAAAATAAATTGGTAGTTAAAATTAGTTAAAATTGATGAATGTGTAAGAGATATAATTTTTCTCAAATGTACATATATTCATGAAAATGATCAGTGTGAGAGTGAATTTATGTGAAAGAATGGGAGGAAAAAATATGAGAACCAACGACTTCCTAAATTATTGAAAATAATTTGGTAGTTAAATGTATGATAGTTAAAAGTAATGAGTATATAAGAGATATAGTATTTCCCAAATGCACATTTGTGTATGAAGATGATGAGCGTTAGAGAGAATTAATGGGAAAAATTATGAGATAATGGGTGATAAAAATATGAGAGAGACACACAATTAATTAGAGGTGAAATTTGAAAAGTGATTTAGACAAAGTACAATTGTTATTTGTATAATTTCATACCTATGTAAGAAAAATTTAGCTTATAATTCTAAGACAACAATGAGTATAAAATTGAATCGATTTATCTAAAACTCTATCAAAATATATATAATCAAACAAACTAATTCACCTTTAATTGTCTCAAGTTAGATGATAGATGTTGATACCATGATATGTCCATACACATATTGTTTGTCTAGCTAAAGGAGGATAATTAATTATATGGCCTGCTGGAACACAACTTTTAAATGATTGTAATCTAATTTTAAATTATAAAACAAATGAATTTTCCTATTTTCTTTTGTTTATTTTCAATTTAGAAAACATTTAATATTTTTGTGGGGTTTCCTCCTGACCTGTCGGGTCAATTGTATTGTGTTGGGTTGTAATAATATATTAATGTTGTTTGGTGGTTTGGTAGGAAATCATAGAGAGATACAATTTGGAAAGTTGGGAAATAAGAGAAGAGGTGGGAGAAATATTAGAAGAAGCAAAGAAGAACACAAATTATGAATGCAATTGTAGGAAGCCGGACTTAACGACGTCGTATGGGTGTTCCCATTGTTTAAGAACACTTGTGGTTTCATTGCTTTCGCTCAGAGGTTACAATGCTTCCCTTTGCATCTCCAAATGGGATTCCACTAAAAAGTACCCTGGAGGTAATTTTTAATTATCTGTTTTGTTGAATTCATTTTATCACAATTAGTTATATGTTTTGATTTGTTATATATCTTCATTTGTCATATGTTATTTCTATAAATTATATGATGTTCTGAAATCTAGTTAGTTTATTAAAACTTGCATGTGTTCGAGTTACCGTTTGCAAAATTGAAAGTTTTAACAATTATAGTTTGCAAGTTAAAATTCAAATCTAAGTTAGTTATTATAATATCGTGTTTTGTTCATGTTTTTCTTTTAAAAAGGAAACCAATTTGACAAACCTCTTGACTAAAGTTTAGTTAAGATTTTATACGATGAAATGAAGTTCTGATTTGAAACTGTCAATGTGAATTTTTTACTTTTAGAAAATGGGAGAGTGAGAACTAATGCCATGGAAGTGAATCAATCACAACCATATAATTTGAAATCATTAAATTACATTAAAACTCATAAGATGAAAACCCATAAGTGAGTGCATGAGATAATGAAAATCGAATGTTTATTTCATTTCAAAACAAAACATGACGTATCAGAAATTGCCATTAGAGATCATTAATCAAGTTGTCCAATGATAATTATATCCTTAAAAAGTTATCATCAATTTATTAACAACTCATGACATATTCAATTTCATACCACTCAGGTTTCTTCTAAAGATTTTAATATAGTTAACAATTAGTCTCTTATACAAGACCTACTTGTAGTAGCACTTAAAAAATCCTCATGACAAGATTTGATTTAGAAATATCTGACCTTTTAAATATAAGTGACTCAATCTAATTTTTTTCAGAAACTTGTCACGATGGAAAAGCCAATTTTTGTGAGAAAATCTAGACTATAATAAGAAAGTAAATAATTTATCTAAAGAAAAAAAATTCCATCAAATCATCTTACACCTCTGAGCTCAGAATGCTTATTAGGTACGAATTAGTCATCACATCATTTGAATAAAACTCTATATGTGTGCGTGTATATGTAGCACCATTTAAATAGATACAATTTTCGGTACTTGATCTTTTTAAAAATTGGGGGAGAGGATCGGAGGTCTAAAAATTTATATATTGGCGATCCCTAAAATTGTATTTCATATTTACTTTAAGATTCAGGTACAAAATGTCTGTAGTATTTTGCATCATTGAAGACATGTAAATTCCAGTTCTACTGAAGGATGTGTAAGGTTGGATAACAACGTTGACTATATAATTTTTTTGAACACTCGTTGACTATATAATTTAGTTTTAATTAAAAGTTTATTACTCCATTGGTCCTTACTATAAAATACCGATTAACAATTTTTTTAATCCTTTTAATAAGGCATATGGTAGTTTTAATGATCATTAATTGTATTTTTCCATGTATACCATGATAGTAGAGGAAGAGTTAATAATTAATATGTTATTGTAGTTAATTTATTATAATTGATGAAGCTAATAGCCTAACACTGTAATTAACTTAGTTTTCAAGACATATTTAATGCTTTTTATAAAAGGGTAATGGACCTAATCTGCCTCCCAAGTAACCACCAAGGAGCGCTGAGCACCCTAAACTAACAACAGACCTATATCTGGATTCAAAGTAATCAAGGTGTTTAAAATCTACCCCGGTTGGAAGGTCAACAACGTTTGACCGTTACTATGCCTATGTGGATGCCACACGAGCACTTGCTTTACCACCTTTGCTTGCACGTGTGTATTTTAAATGGACCTAATCTACCCTCCAAATAACCACCCAGGAGCACTGAACACCCTGAACTAACAATAGACCCGTATCTGGACTCAAAGTACCAATGTGTTTAAAAACTACCCCGGGTGGACGGTCAATGACATTTGACCGTTACTATGTCTATGTGGCCACCACGTGAAGGCCTTGTTTGTCACCTGGCGCCTTGTCATCGCCATGTAAGATATGTTCACGTGGGTCCCACCTATAATAATAAACAATTTCTCTCTCCCTCTTCATCACCATCATCACAGCCCCCCAACACCCACCACCCCACCCACACCACCCCCTCAAACGTGGCAAGCAGAGGTGGCGTGGGTGGGGGGCTATGGAGGTGAGGCAGTGGGGGGCTGGGGAGGTGAGGGGAGGGCGTGCGTGGAAGTGGTGGGTGTTGGGGGGGCTGTGGTGATGGTGATGAAGAGGGAGAGAGAAATTGTTTATTATTATAGGTGGAATCCACATGAACATATCTTACATGACAATGACAAGGCGCCGGGTGACAAACAAGGCCTTCATGTGGCGGCAACATAGGCATGGTAACGGTCAAATGTCATTGACCGTCCACCCGGGGTAGTTTTTAAACACATTGGTTACTTTGAGTCCAGATACGGGCCTGTTGTTAGTTCAGGGTGTTCAGTGCTCCTGGGTGGTTAATTGGAGGTCAGATTAAGTCCATTTAAAATACATGTGGCAAGCAGAGGTGACAAAGCAAGTGCTCGCGTGGCAACCACATAGGCATAGTAACGGTCAAACGTTGTTGACCGTCCAACCGGGTAGTCTAGATACGGGCCTATTGTTAGACCAGGATGCTCAGCGCTCCTTAGTGGTTACTTGGGGGTAGATTAGGTTCATTACCCTTTATAAAAAGATTGGTTTATAAGAATATCTGGTTTGTTTCTTATAATAAGGACCAAAGGTAGTAGTGATCATGATCCTCCAAAACTTGTTTAATTATATCAAACTCTCTTACTGCAATTATATTTTATTGGTCTAATTGCATATTTACCATAAACTTTTATAAACTCAAAGATTTTACTCAAAATTAACCTTTTATATTACAAAACAATACTTCATCTGCCCCATAATAGATCAAACTTTTTTGAATGGTCTTGTCACAAAATATGAGATTATATTTGAGTTTGTTAATATAATAAATGTATTTTTCCAATATTTACTTTACTAAAATATTAAATTTTAAAAAGTTGTGTCAGCTTTATTTTGAATAGAGAAGAGTAAGAGATGGCAGTACCCTTCAAATAAAGCATATCATTTATTCCTCACACATTCTACTTCCTCCTTTGTAAATAAGGGCATTTTCATAAACAAAATTTTGTTTTTCCTACATAATCATTGTTTTTTAACATAACAGTAACCAATTTTTGTAAACTCGTTATTTTGTTAAATTCAACTTGTATTATGAGACGTAGGGAGTAATAATAAACATCATAGTAATAATAATATGAGCATTCACAAATCAAGTTATTATCAATCAATTATACTTATCCACTCTCTCTGAAATTGGTTTGGTTGTACGTGAAGGTTCACATGCCTACATAGAAGTTATGTCAAACACAAAAACAAGAAAGAAGCAAATGCCACCATATCTGATTGAATTGGAGCTGAGAGAGCAGTTTGAGATTGCAAGAGCAGGAAAAGAATACAAGAAACTAGTGTCATTGTTGCCGGAATTCTACGTGGGTAGGCTAGAGTACATGACAGCAATTATCCGGGTAATGTGTGGTGCTGCCAAGAGGTCAATGAAAGAGAAGAATATCCATATGGGTCCATGGAGGAAGAGCAGTTTCATGCAAATGAAGTGGTCAGCTATTAACAATAACAACAATGTTGTAACTACAGCTCCTCCTCCATTCCATCTTATGCAAACAACCAATGAAGCTTGCATGAGAGTTTCTAGAGCTCATACTATGGTAGTCACTTGAATAACTTTAATGAGCAAGGGGGAATTGTTTTTTATTATTCCCTCCAATTAGATTATATTTTAGTCGACAAAAAACCTTACTCTTGTCTATTGGATTGATGGATTGTCCTTTGTGTCTCGTTATTATATTTCAAAATGAGATTTTTTTTCCTTCTTGGCATAGCAAATGAAACAATGCAACAAAAAATATCATACCAAAACTGAAGGATTTAACCGGCAGACGAGCTTTCCCGGATCACGGAGCTTCGAACCCGAAGATTCAGCTCATGCATAACCGGTTAGTAAAACACGTAATTGATTCACACAGTGAATCACCCTCTTAGAAAAAACAGTGAGAAGGAAAGCTAGAGAGTGGTTGAAGCGTGTCTACAATTGTGAAGGACATCCCGTGACAGGAGTGTCACTAAGAAAAGGCAGGAATGTCACAGTCATAAGAAAATGCAGGAATGTCACAATCATAATTGCAAATCATTATGTAGCCAATTAACAATAATGACTGATTTGATTCTCAATTAAATCAATCAGTATCAATCACATATTAATGTTTGATTGTCAACAGATTTAATTCTAATCAAATCAATCAGCATCAATCACATATTAATGCTGATTTATTAACTCTCTCTTCCCATAGACCGTCGGATTTAGTAACCAAACGATCCGGTCCATCGAGGGCAGATCCAATTAAATATTTCCTATTTCCAACATAAACTAATAAGTGTACCGCCAGTTTTCCTTAATAATTTTTTTATACATAGTTTTCCTTAATATAGACGTAGAATAACTAGTGAATGTTACAAATGTGTATGTTAATTTTTTTCTTAAGTACCCGTTTTGATCATATATGCACTGTACGTAATTAATATGCAAATTGAACTACAAACTTACAAATGATTCAAGAATCACTGAATCATCTAGCTGTAATTCATTATGGAGTTCGAAAACTAATTTTTGAACCATCGGCTTTTCAATTATACTTTAATAATAATAGGACACTTTTGGTAGCTCATTAAGGTCATTAATTCATTCAAATACATATATATTTATATATAATTAAGATTTCCTTATGATAATTTAGTATGTACATGGTGGCAAAGCTAAAGTAGGCGTGTAATTACTTGTTTTTCCAAATAGAGGTTTTAAGTTATTAATATAGATTTTTAACTTTATACGTATCAATGGGATTTTAAAGAAGGGAGGAAAATTAATTCCAATTTAAACTTTATTAATTATCAGACCTAAATTGGGAAAAAAACATTATTTCTCTTTATGTGACTTTTATTTTAATTAATAAATAGTAAATTTTCTTCTAGATAGAATGCTCCCTATTATAAGAATTGGAGGGTGTTTGGATTGATATCTTCTTACTGATATACTATATTATTATTATTTTAATTTATCCAACTTATAGAAACTATACTAACAACTGAATTGTCCAAATTAAAGCAATGTATATGCTTATTTTAATTGCAGTCCCATATATTCATAACTCATACGAAACTTTTGGTTAAAATAGAATAACATATAATCAATGGATAATAATATTAAACTCAATGCAATGATGGTTTCATAGCACATTATTATAATATTACATCAATAATCTGCATGAATTCAAGTGGTTAATGTTTGGTTCAGACTGTGACAATAATAGTATATGAAAATTTAGAAAGTTATTAATAATTTTATAAAATATTAAAACCACACTTCAACTCTTCTGATTTAAAATGTTTTGGGATTCTAATTAAGAAAAAGAGAAAAATGATTGTGACAATATATGATGTTAATCTAAAACCTCCACCTAAATACCCAACCCAACTCTTTCTTTAGAAAAGCAAGTCACCTCCACGACTTCACATACCCTTATATAAATCATCAATATTCACTTGACCACCACCAAATAATCCCTCATCTGATCTTCTGTAACAGAAAAGCTACAACATTTAATGAGTATTTTAGGGTTAATATTTGTGTTGATGATGATGATGTCATCATCATCATCATCTTCTTCTTCTAGTGGAGAATTTGTCCGTAGGAGAGGAACAGAATTTGTGTGGAATGGATCTGAATTTATGTTTAATGGTTTCAATGCATATTGGATGATGCAAGTTGCAAAAGAAGAAAGCCAGAAGCACATAGTGACTGATGTTTTCTTGGAAGCTTCTAAAGTTGGCCTTCGAGTTTGTCGCATTTGGGCTTTCAGTGATGGTGGTGATCGTGCCCTCCAAAAATCTCCTGGTGTTTATGATGAAGGCTTCTTCCAGGTTATCATCTAATTTACACCAAGTTTTGAGAAATAAGTTAGCATTTTCAAGAGAATTATAAAGAAAAAAATGGGCCTCATTATATTAGATTTTTTTTCAATATATATACTCCAACCT
The DNA here is from genome assembly GCA_029929735.1 of Mimosa pudica. Classification (NCBI taxonomy): domain Eukaryota; kingdom Viridiplantae; phylum Streptophyta; class Magnoliopsida; order Fabales; family Fabaceae; genus Mimosa; species Mimosa pudica. The sequence goes on along the minus strand of JAKELP010000012.1, from coordinate 4,676,449 downwards.
AATAGGAGTACTTTTTTATTCTTTGATATAAGATGCTACTATCTTTTAAAAACTTTTTATGCACTATTTCGAATGTTTTAATCTTGTTTTTTATTCTACAAGTTTTAGGTAAGGGATTAGGTTGATTCCATAAGTTAAAATTAGGGTGCCTACTTACCCGATCACACAAAATATAATATAATCGTATATTGGTTAGCTTTTAGATAAAGGATAAATCCCAGTGTGCTTAGGTCATTGTTTGATGAAGATCATTAATCACGTGCGATAGTATGTGTTTTGTTCCCCATTACTCGGAGCCCGGTGGAGAACCCCTCCTTTTTTCTCTCTCATTTTCTCCCTCCCTTTCTCCAATCATAGTCTTTCATATCATCTAATTATCATAATGTCTCACTTATCCCATAACTCATTTCTCCTTTGATGCACATAATCACACACTCTTCTCTCTCACCATTAATAACTGCCTATTTTATTTTAATCAATCGTATAAAAACTTTCTATTTCAATCAATATTTTCACCGTTTCAATAATTATAATTGCCTATTGTATTTTAAACCATGGTTTCTGTCATTTTCATTTTTCGGACATTAAACTTCCTGGTTTATTCAAAAACCTAATTATATATATTTAATCAATCATATAAAAACTTCCTATTTTATTATTTCTTCATTTTTTCATAGGAAATTATTAATTTCCCCCATTTTTTATCTTATCAACCATTAATCTCTCCCCATGATTTTCTCATTGTCAACCCATCATTTTTATAATCAACCTATTATTTCTTTAAACAACATGTCTTACATGAATTATCCGAAAAACTTATTGTTGTTAAAAAACAAAAATATTGTAATAAAAAAAAACAAATATGGTCTAAAATAATATATAAAATAGGAAGTTTAATGTCAAAAAATGAAAACGACAGAAAATATGGTCTAAAATAAAATAGGCAATTATAATTATTGAAACAGAGGAAGTATTTATTGAAATAGGAAGTTTTTATATGATTGATTAAAATAATATAATTTATTTTTTTGAATAAAATAGCAGTTTATAATTAATAAAGAAAAATATTTCCAAATTTTCTTGACAAATTTTTGTTCCTTTTGATTTCTCGGTGAATGTTTTTAGGGGATTCTTTTCTTAATCTCAGAATGGTATGAGAGAAGAGGGTGAGATTATATATATCAAAGGAGAAATGAGTTGTAGAATAAGTGAGGCACTATGACCATTAGATGGGATGAAAGGCGATGATTGGGGAAATGGGGAAGAAAAGGAGAGAGAGAATATGAGGGGTTCCATGTCGGAGCTCAGTTTTAGGGATAGTGCTCACTCCTTTTGTGAGTTTGTCCATTCATTCATTTGCTGAACCCACAAGATTATTAAATTATGTAATGGTTTTATTAAAATATAAGGAACTAAGATAACAGAAAATATAATATTAGGATATTTAATTGTTCCAAGATATGGATGATATGTTTTATATGTTATATTTTGATGTATTCTCATTATTTAATTTATTAGTACAAGTTTTATATATACTCCCTTTATTCCTAAATATAAGATCACTTTTGGATTTTAATTTGTTTTTAAATATAAGAAACTTTCTAATTTTCTCAACCTTTTTCCAAATAAACCTTAATAATGCTTATATATAATAAACAAGTAAGAGTGAGAGAGTGAGAATAGAGGCATTTGGTTAGGGTACATCAATAATATTATGTGTTAATAACTATGATTTAATTAACTAGCATTCTTAATCTAATCAAATTAGAGAAAGTGATCTTATATTTAGGAATAAATGAGGTATTACATTACATTTCATAACAGACTAAACATATTAATACAAGAGCGAAGACCCAAAAACGATACATAACTATTGGCCAAGGAATAAGAATAATACATAACTATTCCAAGTTACAAAAATATACCCAACTTTTACCATGTGATCAAAAATGATATTTTCACTAATATGAAAATAATATTAGACATGAAATGTCCAAAATACCCTTATAATTAAATAAACTTTATCAGGCAACGATTAATTTATAAGGGAATTTTGGACTTTTTATGCCTAATATTATTTTCATATTAGTGAAAATATCATTTTTTATCACATGGTAAAAGTTGGGTATAATTTTTGTACCTTGGAATAGTTATGTATTATTTTTGTTCCTTGGTCAATAGTTATATATCATTTTTGGGTCTTTGCACTTAATACAATTCCATAAAATCTCAATCATAATGATGATAACAGGCACTTGATTTTATTAGCTACTCTTACTTTCAAGTAGATGTTGAACTTATTTGTGATTTTATGAAGGAGAACCTTGCTTTTTATGCTCCTTTTTCTTTTTTTTTTATTTAAAATTGTAGTATTGTAATATACTTTTTATCTCGTTTTAATGAATTATCATTTATAAAAAAAACAGGCACTTGATTTTGTGGTAGCGGAAGCTGGGAAGCATAACATGAAGTTGATAATGAGTCTCATAAATAATTATGATGCCTATGGGGGGAGGCATCAATATGTGGAATGGGCCAAAGCAAGTGGCATCTCACTCACTAATGATGATGATTTTTACACTAATCCAGTGGTCAAATCATATTACAAGAACAATGCCAAGGTATTCCAATCATATTGCCTTTTATCAAAAAAAAAAAAAAAACAATGCCGAGGTATATGTGCGTGTATGATTGTTTTCTCTACACACAAAAGCATATATTTTCTCTTATAACTTTATATTAGGCTTCAGTTTGGTATAGGTCATAGGTGAGAAAAGGGTGAGCCTTAATTAATATTGGGCCCAATATTTTTTTTTACCGGTAAAAACTAAAATTGGGCTTATTTAAAGCCCAATTTACTCTGGTAAAATCCCAATTTACAATAGTTTCTTTAATAATATGATTGTGCACATTCCAAATTCCAATTAAGGGTTAACAAGGTAAAGTGATACATTTATATGTTTAAAATATTATATAATTATATAAAATATTATATTCGCGTATTGCTGCATCAAAAAAATTATATTTGCTTTTTGAACATTTACTGTATTTGATGGCAGACTGTGATTACAAGGAGAAATACAGTGAATGGCGTGGCATACAAAAAGGACCCCACAATAATGGCGTGGGAGCTTATGAATGAGCCGCGCTGTCTCGTTGACCTTTCTGGCCAAACCGTTGGTGTAAGCAGTTTTATTTTAGAAAAATTAATATGCCAATTATGCTTGATTTTCAATTAATCCTTAATAAGTATCTCCCCACTTTCTATCAACTATCAAGGCATAATTGTTTAGTTTCCCTTTATTTTTTAAGTAGCTTTGATGATGTTTCCAACCCTTTTATCCTTTGCACATATATAGAACTATAGAGATTCAACTAAAAACTAGTTAAAATCTTAAAGACATTAGAAAAAAGAAAGGAATTTATCAAGATTTTGATTTAATATCATGTGAAACTATAACTACATTGTTACAAAATGTCTACCTAATTAAATACTCAATCATGTCCTCAAATTAGGAGTATTTGAAAAGTTGATCTTAGTTCTAATTGTGATGCCTATTTATATATAATTTTTTTAATTTCTTTTCAAACTTATTCCTTCTAATACTTTCTCATCAATAATCAAGAATTTGTGTGTGAGAGGGGGAGATGGAATTAGGGAAGAATATTGTATTTTATTAGTTGACTTAATAACATTTAATTAAATTAAATTAGATAAATAAGTAATTCAACAAGATAAAACAAGATAAAGAAAGTGTTAGGATAAACAAAAGGGGTCAATACATCTTTTGTATGTGAAACTTCACTCAATTTTGTTATAGTTCTTGAACTTAAAAATTGGTGGTTTCCATCATGAACTTTTGGTTAAATTTGATTTTAGTCTATGAATTTTTAGTTAATTTTGATCTTAATATTTGAATTTAAAAATTAGGGAACAACAGTTATGATTGACACAAAGTAGGGATCAAAACAACAATCTAAAATTCATAGAGCAAAACCAAAGACCAAAAATTCAAAGATTAAAATAACTAATTTCCAAATTTGGACCGGAACTCAAACAAAAATTCCTAGAACTGTTTTTATTGATAACAACAGTACACATACTTACGTAAGTTAGATCTCGAATTCTTTTGATGTGTTTGGATTTATTTTGAACACCCTACATGGTTTGGCAAACCTAAATTTTGACTGAGTTTTACCCCCTCAACCCAGTTTTCTAATATGTTTTAAAAGATCTAATATGTTTTAATTTTATTCAAGAAAATTACAGGCGTCTCAATATTTAAACTACTGATACCCCAATTCAACTCCCTTTAACTAATAAAATTTTTAAATCACCGTGTTTTCTTTAAAAATATAATATAATTTATTTAAAAAAAAACAAATGTTCAGTTTTTTTTTTTTAACAAAAGGCAGTTCATCTCATTTTCTTAACCAGACTGCTTATTCAATCTGACCAGTATGCACTAGTCACTTCAGTTCATAAAATCTGTAAACTCCACATTATTCACAATTCAATTCATTCGTTCATTCACTACTTGAAAATTTATAACTGTCAAATAAAATAAAAGCTCAAATTTAAATCCAAAATACTCAACGAAGACCCAAAATAATGATCAACGACTGATCTAGTTTCCCCCTTCAGGACAGCTTTATATATATAGGTAATCTATTTGAGAAGCTATAGGTTGACGTGTGTTGAATATAATATGCAGAAATGGGTACATGAGATGGCCAGATATGTGAAATCCATAGATAAGAAGCATTTGGTGACAGTGGGGATGGAAGGATTCTATTCAACACCAGAAAGGATTAACTTCAATCCCAAGTCTCTAAAGTTCGGCACTGATTTTATTAACAACAACCGTATTCCATATATTGATTTCGCTACTATTCATGCATACCCAAGTGAATGGTAAGTACTAAGAAATCAAGCACTATATAAATTCCATCTGGTTTTAGATATATATAAGCTAATTCGTGAGTCTACTTTAATTTGGTCCTGAATGCAAAAAACTCTCACATTTCATTGGCTTTAGTTTGTATATTTTTCTATATTCCTTTAGTTTCATAATACTTTTTGTAATTCTAGTGATAAAAAGAAAATATAATCTCCCAAAACTTTTAAATAATTTCTCTGATCCACGGGGGATTTTCTTCATGCTGTTTACAAGTCACATAGTTAAATCTTTCACATGCATGTATAATTTTACTCGTTATATATTTATTGTGCAAACTTGGTACCATTGGGGTAGAGTGTATGTTGAATATAACAAAAGTCCAAAAGTTTGATTTAAACACATGATTAAAGAGATTCAAGTTTTTCCTTTGTTTTCATGAACTATGTTGAAAAGAACTGGAGAACAAGAACTAGAGGGGTATTATTTAGCCCTTGCAGTTTTTAAAAGGTAATAAGGATAAGTTAAAATAATGTAATCTGTCAAATATATTTCCCCAAGACTAAGAATTTTACCTAAGATATGGTGTTATTGTTTGTGTACGAAGAAATCAATTTGAGACTAGCCTTATATATCATGTAGCAAACTCTAAAATGCAAATTCACAGGCTTCCAGGAGAGAGTGAGAAGACTCAGATGGAGTTCATGAAAACATGGGTGACAATTCACTGGAATGACTCAAAGAACATCTTGAAGAAGCCGTTAGTGTTCGGAGAGTTCGGAAAATCGAACAAAGATCCGGGATTCAGTGTAGAAAAGAGGGATTTATTTATGTCTGAAGTATATGGAAGCATCTACAACTTGGCAAAACATGGAAAAACAATGGCAGGAGGGTTGGTTTGGCAGATTATGGGTGTAGGAATGGAGTCATATTTTGATGGCTATGAGATTGTTTTGACCTTAAACCCTTCCACTAGTGAAATCATCCGTAATCAATCTAAAAATATGTTTGGCATAGGGCACCTTTAGATCAAAGAACAGATATGAATTTGACATTATCAATAATTGATCCTGTATTTCGTTTTGAAGAACATATATTTTATATACCATGCTATGCATAACACAGAAACAGGGTATGACAAGAATTTGAAGGCTATACCTCTATGTTGTTACAAAGCTTGACAGTGTTTAAAAGGATAAAACAAGATAATATACTTCCTAATATGATTAGACATCATATAATGCACCAGAAAATATGCACAATTATTTAACTATGATAACAAAAAGGGTTAAAGCTCATTCTGGCCACGGAACTATATTATGGAAGTGTCAATTTGGCCTACGAACAATTAACTGTCTCATTCTGGCCACTGAACAATAAAAATGGTTCAATTTAGCCACTGACCCTGGAAAATACTAAAATACCCCTGGGGACTTAATAAATATAATTTTTGAGGATGTGGGTCCCGCTTTTAAAAATAAAAAAATCACTTCTCCTACTCCCTCTCTCTCCTCCCTCCTTCCCCTCACCCAAACCCACCGTCCCCCTCCCTCTTCTTACTCTTCCTCCTCCCATTTTCCTCCACTCAAAATTCCGGACCTTCCCAAAAATCAAAAGCCTCATCCTCACAACCCTCAAAAACTTCTTCTAAACACAAAAGAGGCGTTTTTCAAAAGGAATGTAAGTAACAATCATTTTGTTTAATTCTTTCAACATTTTATCTTAAACCAATTTTCCTTCTTGTTACAGTGCAGCACATGATGTATGGTTTTGGAGATGATGCCAATGTAAGTCTTATCATCCATCATTTTAAATCTTTAGTTCAGAATTTCCAAATTAAGCCTTCTGAGTTGATTAAGGATTTAAAGTTTAAACCTTTTTGTATTGGTAAATGTAAGATCGGTGCATGTTATTTATTTGATTGATTTTTTTCCATTGTTCAATTAGCCACTGCCTGAAAGTGTGGCTCTTATGGAGGACATAGTTGTGGAGTATGTTACAGAACTGGTAAGCATTGCCTTAGGCTTTGTGTATTTTTCTTTGGTTGCTCAATGAATGCCACTGATAAGTTTGCTTGTTTACTTATGCCTCGTGTTCTTCCTTTTGAGTGGAGGAAAATGGGAGGAGGAAGAGGAAGAAGAGGGAGGGGGACGGTGGGTTTGGGTGAGGCGAAGGAGGGAGGAGAGAGAGGGAGTAGGAGGAGTGATTTTTTTATTTTTAAAAGTGGGACCCATATTCTCAAAAATTATATTTATTAAGTCCCCAGAGGTATTTTAGTATTTTCCAGTTGGTCAGTGGCCAAATTGAACCATTTTTATTGTTCAGTGGCCAGAATGAGACCGTTAATTGTTCGTAGGCCAAATTGACACTTTCATAATAGTTCAGTGTCCAGAATGACCTTTAACCCTAACGAAAATCTTACAATTATGCTTTGAATGATTGAGCTCATTTACAGCCAAAACAATAATTGTATGTAGTGTATTGTGTATACACACACATGCACACATTTAATGGGATCAAAAGAGCAAGAATGATATAAAAAAACTATAAAGATTGCATAAAATATATTTATTATTACAATTTGACTGATAAGTTGATTCACTTATTCTTGACGGTTAATAATATAATTACATTTTACATGACGTAACTGACCTGTACAGACTCTTTTCATACTTGCATCACATAATTTTTTTTTCAAGAATTGAGGAAGCATATGTTTATCAATACTACTGTAAAATTGGAAGTAGTAAATTAGCAGTAAAGGAAACAAGGGACATTTGCATCTTGAAATTATGTAAATCATAAGCCTTTGATCACAACTTGTCTGCTAACTGAGGGAACTGTTGAAAAAGCCAAGTCACACCTCTGATTGCTACCTGATATTTATTATACAAGTACTATGTAAGCCCTGCTAAAAGTTATTGTTCAACTAGGTGAAATATTTTTTAAGATATCTGAATCTGAACTTTTCCTAAATTGACTATTCCATATGCAATAAATCAAACTATTTAACAGTTAACAAAAGGAGATGAGAAGAAAATATAAAAAACAAAAATCACAATTACGTTTTTCAGTATGAATTTTGAGGCCATGTCATAAAATTTCAGGTTCAGTTTAATGAAAAGTCATGACAATATCATTAAGCTTTAATAGAAAGACATGGTTTTCAAAGCAGAAAATTCTGTTTCTATGATCTAGTTCTCTTCTTATAATCAAAGAATTTTATCAAATAAGGCAAAATGTCACTGATTCATTAAGTTCAATGACATAAATATTGAGAAGTGTTATCAATAAAAGCTTCGAAAAATTAAGGTACTTCAATTGCGCTAATAAAAAACTCAACCTCTAATCAATTGCAGACATGCAAAAACAACAAATATTTTAACGCCAGAGATATCAGAAACTTTTGATATGACCTTTTTGCCATGGACCATCTACAGAAAAACTACTAAAAATCACAAGGGACATTGTTTTTCCAAAATACCGAGAAAAAAACATCATTGAAATGAAGGAAAACACACATACCAGAGCTGCATCCCCAGGCTTAATTGCTGGTTCAACACTGTCTCGCCCATATCTGTTGTAAAAAAAAGAAAAGAAATTCCATAAGAAGACTTCTGTCGGTTTAATTTGACTTATAGACAATAACATTTATGTCAAAGGTGTCATCTAACAAAAAGGCCAATTAAAACAAACGTCAGAGGGCCTGGATTTAAATTATGAAGACAAAACATGTGTGTGATATGCGTATCTGTTAAAAAAAGATCTAAAAGCATTCACATTCTTGAGAGTTGTGAACTCCTATCCAACAAGCATTTTCTGTTTCAACATTAATGCAGAGTTATTTACGCTATATTAGATTTGTAAAGCAGGTTAATTACAGTCAACATGCAAGAGAAACCTGCAAACTTTTTCTATTGAGACTCATCAAATCTTCTAATAAAAAGTTCTAACCAGTTTATTGAACCAGCTAACCAAAAGATCAATTAATTACATGATAGGACCTGCAAGCCAGCCAGAAAAATACAGAACAATGGAAGGAATGACTGGATATCTTCTATATTAATGGAAAAGAAGATACAAGTCTACTGCTCTCCCAAGGAATGAGAGCTTAGTGGAATGTAAAGAAATGCAAGTTTATGACCACCCAGCATTAGGAAGGCAATGCATTCTTAATAATAAAAGGCCATCAAAACAGCATTGTCACTTACATAATTTGTCTCTTTCCATTATTGACCTCCAAACGGTAAAAGCTGCATCCTTTGCTAAACGGAAAAGGTTTTCCCTTCCATTCTATGACATTTCCAAATTATACACATTAAAAAGAAATAACAAAAACATTAAAATGGAAGGTAGAGTCCTATGCATAAATTTCAAAGCAGGTCAGAAATGATGTACCTAAGTGCCATATCACCCCAACTGATGAGGGATCATTAGTGGATAAATCATCAATAACAAACTGGAGATCTTTGCTGGTAGAAGTGGTGAACTTTCGAAAGAACTCCAGAATTTCCTGCACCATAGTTGAAGATTAGCTAAATCTTGAAATATGAAACATATCATGGCACTTCAGAAGTTGGAGCATATGATACTGGGTGGTAAATTTTGTCACCAAAAGGTCATTACTTTATTGCTGAAGAATTATAGGGAAGAAAGTTTTCTCGTTCTTACTCATGAATGAACTAAAGTTTAAGCCATTGACCACCAAAAGAAGATGAAATGGATCAGAGTGATTAGGTGTTTGAAAGTGATCAGATTTTAAATAAAAGAAGCGCCTACGGCCCAAAAAACAAATCTTACTTGCTCAGAATAGTTCTTCCTACTCATTACCAAACCTAGGCAAACTGCAACTTCAGTATTCAATTTCTTATTTCCTAATAACAAAATGCCACCAAGAATACGAGTTTACTATCATTGGTAGTTGAGTGAGACATCATTCTTTGTTAAACAAGGGATAAATTAGTGATCATTAAATGATTATAATTACATCCTTAACCCTTTTGAGTGACATAAATATGAGTGAGCATAAAAGAGCTTGTCATTGAACAATAGTTCAGTTTGGTACTTTAGAGGCCACCAGGGCTTATACCTACTATCACAGAGTTTAATGTTTTCAAACCATCGAGATTTCATATTGCCTGACTTTTTTAATATCACATAAACCCATTACTGTTCTAGTTTAAATCTAAATTGGTCAAAACCCTCTTCAACACAGCAACGATAACAACTCAGTTTTGATATAACACACCCCTTCCATTAGTGAATCTATCCAAAAAAAAAAATAAAAACAATGAATTGGGACCAAATATTTCTTCATACATTCGAATTGCTTCAAGCTGAGCAAGTGATTAATTGTCTATTTGTATGCAACTTGTGATACTTCATTTGTTCCTAAATATAATAGCTAGTTAACCTAGTTTTTCAAAAATTTAAGGAAACTAAATGAGCCCCTTATTCATAATGTATTCTTATATGTTTGTTTATGATATCCCCACAGGCTTTCCAAATTAATCCCGCACATTTATATAATTTAGAGGAATTATTACATTATACTATAATAGCAATTAGTAGCTTATAAAAATTCAGGAAAATTGATTTACAATTTATTAAGCTTTCCTACTATTTTCCGCAAAAAAAGTCATTATATAAGGGGTGGGAATAGTCTAGCCCGACTATTAGGGGTATATGGCTTGGATCATTAAGGTATTAGACCGACTTCTTCATTTCCAAACCAAGCCTAGACCCAAACTTTTACTTTTGGCCTTGTTTTGCTTAAAAAGTCAGACTCAGACTTGAAAAAAAAAGCCTAATAGCATATTATCTTTCTCTTTTAAACATTTTAATAATATTATTTTAAATAAGAAATTATATTATTATAATTAGTTGATGATAATTATTACTAAATCTTAATATAAAATTATAATTATATCCTCTATTCTAGCATTTCTATCACATCTTATTTCTAAACATTTTGATTCAAATGATGTCACCTTATTGTAATAGGCCTCCTTGCAAATGAAAAATGACTTCTAATAAACCAAAGTCCAAGCTTAGACTTCCTTTCAACACCACATGTACTCCCTCCGGTCCTAATTATAAGTCGCCTGTGACTTTTTTTTTGGAGAGATTAAGGTTGCGAAATAGGCTATTAAATCATGACATATTTGATATATTTTTTGATTATACATTAGTTTATAGGTAAAATAAACTAGTTTAAGGTAAAAATTAGGTAAATCAATTTATAATTAATTTATTTTGATTTTTTAGGATTTTCCAAAAAAGTCAAAGGCGACTTATAATTAAGATTATGGTACAGGCATGACAGGCCTAATCTATTCCCACCTTACGAATTCAAACAATCTCTAATGAATAATGAATGGGGTTTCTTTGTTTGTTTACCTGACGACCCACAAATGGTTGGGGAAAGACAAGATCTTCATACACACAATTCTCAGAAATGAGGTCATGAACAGAGTCCACATCATGGGCATTGATTCTTTCATAGAAATTCCTCACCACCTCCGAAGCTGAACTCAAAACCACCTTAACATCATCAATGTTTGTCGTTGGTGGTGGTGACACTGAAATCGACTGGTTCTCACCGCTTTTTCGTACAATCTTCCAATCCTTCCTCTTCCTTTGGAAATGAAAATTCGAATAAGTATGACGAGAAGAATAAGAAGAGGAAGTTGGGAATCTGGGGGTACTTGGGAGAGAAGATGAGGAAGAAATGGCTGAAATTGAGTTCATAGTCTATGTCAACTGTCAAGCTAAGTGAATTTGCTGAGAATCTTATACAACTTAACTATTAAAGTGAATCATCCACTTACATGTATATTTTTTTTCTGCCTCCACTGCACTGTCACTATTAGGTGGTCGTTGACTACCTATTAATCCGGAGTTGACTCGGGGAGGGCGTACCAACTACCAAGTATTGAAATTAGGACTTTAAAGACGAGAGGATGTCTTATCACTCATTTTCTAACCATAAGATCACTGGTATCTTGGCCACTTACATTGCTATTTTATCCTACATTCACTACAGTTTTTGTTTTGAACGAATTAAAATGAGATCTCGCTAATTGTTATGTGGAACTAATAAGGTGTTATTATTAACTTTAGAAGTTATAATTTACAACTCGTGGGACATCATCTAAATCATGTATTTTTTTATGGGATGTTTAATTAATTCTCACTTTTGTTTTTGTTTGATTGATAAGTAAAAGTGGGAACTAGCATGACCCGCGCGTTGTGCGGGTCTTTTGTCATTTAGTTGTTTTGCATTTCAAATCATACATACATTATTTTGTATCGTACGTGGAAAGAGATATCGACACACTTTTAATATATTTGTGAAGATTAAAGAAGACAAAAGACTTAATTATATCATATTTTATTATTTTATACTATATCAGTCCATAAGTTAAATTAGTTTGTATACAAATAAACTATAAATTTGTAGAGTGATTTTTAATTTGATCGAGAATTAAAATAGTCATGCATAAAAACAGAATAAAGTCAAACTTTATTCCTAACCTTCCCCGTCCAAACCCCTCCCCCCATGAAAACAAAAGAAAGTCAAACTTTATTCTTAACCTCCCCGGTCTAAACCCACTCCCCCCATGAAAAAAGAAGAAAGTCAAACTTTATTCCTAACCTCCCCCGTCTGAACCCCTTTCCCTAAAAAAGAAACCAAATTTCCCTCCAACACCTCCTCATTGGAAAGTTCATTTGGACTAAAGTTTTTTGGGAGAAAGGCCAAATCTACCCCGGAAGTTTCCACGTGGGGGCATCCACTATACGGAAGTATTTTTATGGGCAAATATACACTGGAAGCATATCAAAGCAGGGCAAAAATAGCACCCACCGACGGAGGCTGGACGGAACCCGTTAAAGGGGTACGTGGCAAGCAGTAGGGACGGACACATGTCCTGGTTTAGTGATAGGTGAAGTTGCTTATCTCCCTCTCATATTCAATTTCAGAAAAAATTGGCCCCTCTTCTGTTGCTGTACATTTAGGGCAAAACTCGTAGCTTCAAGGTGAGCAGCAAGTGACGAGAAAATTAGATCGCAGAGAAGAATGGCAGACTCGACTTGTTCAACAGCAAGTGGAGGAAGGAGGAGGATTAGGCCTTGCCGCTGCGGTGTGGTTTGTCCCATTCGCACATCGTGGACGGAGGAAAACCCAGGGAGAAGGTTTATAGGGTGTGGAAACTATTTTAGGGTATGTTGTTTTGTTTTTGTTTTTTCCTTCAAGGTTGTGTGTTCGGTGCTGCAGGGATCTGGAAGAAGATGAATTTATACATTTCCTCTTATTTTTTTACTAATCATGGATGGAACTAAGATTATTATTAGTGAGGATTAGGTATACATTTGAATGGTTTAAGAACATGGAATAGGATTGATTGTGTATTGTATCTTGGCATTAGGAAATGGTTATTGTTGGTTGATTTTCTGCCCTTAGGTATATTTTATTTTGATACAGTTAGGTATATATATTTTAGGGATAATATGAGAGTATTAAAATGATGGGATGAGAATTTGTTAGGGTCCACTGTTATGATATGCAGATTTTCTTGTGAAACTTGATGGGAATTATGTTTGAAAGAAGTGAAGATACTCTTAATTGATTGAATTGATTGGTGTTTAAAGTTTTGTTCTATAATAATCAGTGTGGTGATAATATGCAGGGCCAAAAATGTGACTTTTTCCAGTGGATTGATGATGAAATGGATGACAGAGCTAAAGTAGTCATTAAGGAGCTCCGTAACAAGGTTGAAACACTTGAGGATGCAAACATAAGGCTTATCAGAGGAGAAATGAGCAGTCCTGCAATAGAATTTGGGGCTATAGTTGCTGATTTGAGGAAGATTGGGAAGACATTGAAAGTAGCCATTATGGTAGTATTGGGAACTTGGGTGTGGTTGGTGTTCAATCGCTATAGTTAGATGACTGTAATAGGTGAAGGTGCTGTAGTGTTGGGATTGTTGGCCTAATTTTGGATGACTATGTTCAAGTCTTGAAGTTTTGCCTAAACCTTCAATTTGAGACCCAGCAGTTTGAGACCTTGTATTCATTCTCCTCGTTTCTTTCTCAGATGGTATTGGCATTCTTGTCTCAACTTCTGCTGTGTGTTCATAAGAGAGACCCCCATGGACTTGCTCATAGGGCGTACCAGGCTAAAAATCAAACAAGTTCATATTAATTGGCAGAGCAACAATAGAAATGGAAATTAATAGAAGCTAATGATTACATACATGAATAAAAGTCCTTTCGGTGTATGCCTCAAACACTACTCACATCCCTACTCCTACGGGAGGGGTACTAGTGCACTTATTGAATGCACGGCCTCCACGGCCTCCACGACCCCCACCACCCTGAGTAGGCCCTCCACGGGTACCAGCAGCCTGAGTAGGCCCTCCACGACCTCCACCACCCTGAGTAAGCCCTCCACGGCCTGTAGCAGCCTGAGTAGGCCGTCCACGGCCTCCACCAGCTTGTGTGGGCTGAGTAGGCCGTGGAGGATCCTCTCTATAAAATGCACGACCTCCACGGCATTTTCTCTTGGCTGAGCCAGTTTCAGCTTGAGCTGGTTTCTACAAAAGATGGCAACACACATTAGGAGTTTGAGCAACTTAATAAATAAGAGTATCTTAAATACACAAAGTTTGCGCTGGTTTCAATTGACACTCACATTAGGACACTTAGCTCGGTTATGTCCCGTGTCTCTACAAATTGAGCATCTTTGTTCACATCCTCGCTTGCTAAATTTATCAGGTACTGAAGGTGGCAAATCAGAATTTGGCTACTCAGACTCAAACCCACCAGTGGCAGTGGCAACCTTTCTCCTCCTCCCTGGCTCATCAGTTCGAATCCTCTTCAACTTTGGCCTCCCAGGCAAATTCTCAATTGGAGGTGGTTCTAATGGCAGGTATTTTTTGATACCCCGGAATTCCTGTCCCCGACAAGGTTGGAATTTAACCCTATAAGCTGCCAGATATGACTCTCTATGATAGAAGCGCGATATCACACTAACAGGATCTATGTTGGCATGGATCAATGCAGCTATGGCATGAGGACATGGTATACCAGTCAAGTCCCAGGCTCTACATGTACATTGTCTCCTATCTATGTAAACAGCATGCCTATCATTCCCATCAATCACCTCATAGCTATCATCCCCATTGAAATGTATAGAACACCCTCTTGACGCCAACATGTTATCTTCATACATCATGACACTCCTAGGACTGAAGTTACCTCTCCACTTCTTAATATTGTTGTCTGCATCAGCCCACCTTGCCATTAACTTACTCCGTATACTGTCTATCATGCTTACTATAGGCAAAAACCTATAGTCAAGTACCCATGCATTGAAGCTTTCGCTAGTATTGTTGTCAACAATCCAACTCTTGCTTGTTGTCCTGAAGTATGCTCTACACCATGCATGTAGAGGATAATGCAACAAGTCCTTCGCTGCTTGAACACTACGCTCTCCCAGTGCTCTTAAGTTATCTCTAAACCTTTCCTCAAATGTGCTTCGGGCACATGCAAAAAATGTCTTCTTCAACTCACCCCCTTTTCCATTTCTTACTCCAATTGGCATATATATGCCTTGCACAGAGACGATGCTCAACTTCAGGCAAAACTTCTCTTGCAGCAATCATCAAACCCTGTTTGACATGTATAATATGTCAAACCAGCACATATAAAACTGCAACAAGTATAATGAATAAAGCAAAATTTATAACCACTTTGTATGACAAACCTTTTGCATGTCAGACATAATGGTCACACGCTGCCCATCTCCCAATTCCAAAGATTGTTTGACATTATCAATGAACCACCTCCAGTTTTCAGTGTTCTCTTTTCGGGTCACGGCAAAGGCAATTGGATACATACTGTCATCAGCGTCTAAGCCAGTTGCAGTTAGTAGAATGCCCCTAGCTTTCCCCTTTAAGAAAGTACCATCAAGTCCAATTATACCTCTACATCCAGCCTGCCAACCAGTCTACACAGACACGCAAAAAATAGGACATTGTTGAATTAGATGCAGCAATTAATGTGGTTACATTGTTGAATTAGATGCAGCAATTAAAATAATTGTAGGGCAGGAATTCAATAACTAACTATGAAAGGCAAGTTTTCAATTGTAGAGCTGAATAAGATGCTCAACTATCCCAGATCAGAAAAGAAATGCAAATGTAAATGCAAATCTATACTACAAAAGTGTCTTTTGACAGATTCAGCAACTTCCTGCAAATAAGAATGATGCAGAATACATAACTAAGCCAAGCAATTCAGTCAGCAAATAAAATGAATATAGTGAAGTTTGAAAGTCACTAAAGAAAGTCACCCACAAAATGTAGGCATGGAAAGTTGAAAGATAAAATGATGATGCAAGAAAAAATATGACACTTTAGTAGGTTACTTGATAAAGACTAAGCTGTGCTAATGCAAGCAAAATTTCAATTATACCTTTGAAGCGTTGAAGCATATGTAAGCTCTGCTAAAGACCCTCCTACCATGATCATGCAAAGCCTCCTGGTCCAACTTTACTGACAAGTCCGAGCCAGGATCCATAGTTCTCACCTCATTAAAGTAAGCTTCAAGCTTGTTGAACTCATCTATATAGCTCCCAGCCATCTCCTTTAATATTTTCTGCTTAGCCCTCTTGCATTTCCATATGCTAACATGCAACTTCATCTCATCCTCTACATCCTTCTTCATATCTCATAGCTTGTATTGTGGCCTTTCTTGAATCTTCTTCTTAAAATAAGTAGCTAACCAATCTACAGTGGCGCAGGGGTTCTTGAAAACCCAGTTGCACTTATGTTCTAGCTGTACTGTCTTCAGTACTATACCTGGATATGTAGCTTCTCTGGCTCCATAGACAACAAATGGACAGTCTTGTTGACACAACATCCTAAGCTTAAAAGGCTCACTTTGGGCCACCCTTAACTTCACCCCTGCTTTAATGGCATAATCTCTAATTGCATCTCTTAACTCTTTCTTGTCTTTAAATGTTGCACCAATCATAAGGGGGCAGTTATCCTTTTGGGCCCTATCCATATCCTTTGTGGGTCCGGATCCATTAGCACCATTTGAGCCCAACCCACTAAACAAATCCACATCATCATCTTCAGATACATTTCCCTCATCACCACTATCTGAAGATGAATCATTTTCTCCATGGTCTACTTCCTCATGGTCACTCATACCATGAACAAAGGCTGACCATATGTCCTCCACATTACCCTGAAGAACTATATCATCCAGAGAGTCCAACTCCTTTTCCCTTTCAGCGAGTTCAGCTCTCAAACTCTCAATAAAACATACCTTATCATTCCAATTCATGTCACCTTGTTCAGCCATCTTATCTTTACCACCCTTACCTCCATTTGTTTCAGCCGTGGCATCACAAGCACCAAACAAACTTGATTGACCCTTTTCACCCGTGGCAATATTACTTACATCTACCTCAAAAGGAATATCATTAAGGCCCCAAAATACATTATTATTGGGACCACCACCAATGGGACCACCATTAGATTCCATTTTGTCCTAACCCTACATAATAAAACAAACACAACAACATTACCAACTCACATTAACCTAAACCCTAAACAACTAATTGTATCATTAACATATATTGACCTAATTATATCAGATCACTATAAAAATCCCAAGTGATTAAAACATATAAACCCTAAATAATTAACCTAACAAATTGTACTGGTTTACTGTTTAAGATTCGATTCCATACCTCAGAAATAAAGCCTGTGTCCTTCGCAGATCCAACATACACAGTCACATGCACGCCACTATTTCCCTTCACTCTTCGATTTTGTCGTCAGCTTTGCTTCTCTGTTAGCTTTTCAGAGGCGCGAGATTTTCCCCTAATTTTTTAGGGTTTACTTTAATGACATACCAAATTTCTGAAATTGAATATGAGAGGGAGATAAGCAACTTCACCTATCACTAAACCAGGACACGTGTCCGTCCCTACTGCTTGCCACGTACCCCTTTAACGGGTTCCGTCCAGCCTCCGTCGGTGGGTGCTATTTTTGTCCTGCTTTGATATGCTTCCAGTGTATATTTGCCCATAAAAATACTTCCGTATAGTGGATGCCCCCACGTGGAAACTTCCGGGGTAGATTTGACCTTTATCCCAAGTTTTTTAGTAGTTGATCATTTTTATCAATTTCAATTTCTAAGATTCTCATGTCATATAAATATTCATAATACAATTCTTTATTCTCATTTTCACTATTTTATTGCAACCATATAAATATTGATAATAAAATTCTTTATTCTCAATACTATAATTTTTCACATGCAACCCATGTTTCACTATTTAATGTTGCTTCCCAAATGAATTATAATAAAAACTAAAGTTACAAATCATGAACCCATATGTTGGGAAACTTTCTTTTCCAACATACTAAAATTTTTAACAATGTGACCACAACTCTCCTAAATCTCAATACTAAAAATCTGCACATGCAAAATGCTAATAATTTCAAATTTTTAAATCAGTATTTCAAGTTGTTTGAATCAATCCTAAACAATGATCTAAGCATTTAAATGCATATGTTCACTTTCTTACTAATAACTTTTGTTTGGGTCGTTTTTATTGTAGTTATTTTATTTGCTAACTCCCCGTAAATATTAAAAAATAATTTCAATTTATATTAAATGTAATACTTTTAACTTGTCTAAAAATTAAACTCATCCATGTATAAAAACAAAAGAAGAGTCGAACTCCATTGCGAAATCTCCCAACCCGCCTCCCAAAAAAAACACAAAATCCCTTAGGCACTTCTCCCATATGAAAAGTTCACTTGGACTAAATATTTTTGGTAGTTGATTTTATAAAAAAATTCAATTTTAAAAATCCTCAGGCTATATAATATTCATCATGTTATTGATCAATGGTTACCTAAATCCTCATTCCAATGCAATGTTCATGACTACTGCTAATGAAGTTTTTTTAAAATAAAAACACAAATTTAGATTACATGTAATATTTTTAACTTGATCTAAAATCAAATCCTTGCATATGAAAACAAAAGAGTCAAACATCACATAACCCCGAAAAACCAAATTTTCCATTAGCACCCAAAAATAGATTGATAGGAAGCGTATACGTAGTGGACGTTAACTTATTTTAGGGGGTCTAGGAAATATATTAATATAATATAGGTGGCTTCACGCAAAAATGTGATTTTATAAAATGACTTGGCAAAAACTCAAAATACTTAAGTACCCATCAATGATGTTAAACCATAACTTCCATTGCAGCGATATTTTATGAGTTTAAAACATCATTTACAAAAATTTTACGCTAGCAGATTGAATGAGAAATAAAAGAAATTAAAATTAAATAAAAGGAATAATAAAGATCAAAATGCTAAGTCTTTGCAACTTAAAAGCGTGGATTTATACATTAGTCGTTCAAATCAATGCTTTTGGTTCAATCTCCCCTCACTTTGATGATTAGTAACTAATATCACCTATCAAAACATAGCAGAATAGGTTAGATAGTAATACTGATAAAGTCCTGAAACCAAACTCATTATATGATAGAAACTATATCAGTTAAAAAGAAAATAGAAGAAATGAAGAAATAGACCAACTTGCTAATGGCAAAAAAGGGGAGTTAAAATTTGTCGAAACTATGAAAGTGAAGAGAACATAAAAAGCAATTAGAGAAAGGAAAGAGCAACATCTACACTTGTCCAGTGACAATTTGAGTCTTTAATCATAATAAAAGCAAAATGAGATTCACAGGTTGGAAGCAAAATGAGATTCCTGATTAACAACCTTCATATTGTTGCTTCTTACATTTATTTATGCATTTCTTGCAATTTATTTTGACATGGCATCAATTAATAGCACAAACCCTCCTAATAAACTACACGCATACTGAAACTTATAATTACTCAAGCCAATTTTCATAAATAACTGATCAGGGAATGAAAAGATTGAATAGACACTGTGTATCAATTACCAATAGAAAATATAAAAAGCATGGGGATTCCTATTGTTCATAAACCATATGCTGTATGATTTATCTACATGTCTATACAAACACAAACTCACTCTTGTTACAGCATAAGAGCAGAACTAACAAATACTAAGAACAAACATACATAAACACATTAAGAGACATCAAATATACATTAGTCAATCATACCAACACCAAAATAGGCATGAATATGTTGATCCAACCAATCAATAATTTGGTAGTAATTTCTAGCTTAAGTCACTAAAAGAAATATAAAAAATCGTCAATCCCCAATGAATGGTCAAAAACAATAGAGGTACTGCCACGGAGTTCAAAAGCAGTTTCAAAGGTCAATATGCAAAGAGGAGAAACCAACTAAACAATGACAATGTTGAAGCCTACTTAACAAAACTACTGATCATACTTTGTTCGATTTGATGCAAGCTCAACCATTTTCTTAAGTGTCTAACAGGACAATGTTGAAGAAGCCTACCACTCAACATCATGGAATATGGACTACCTACTCAATAATCAATTTATTGACAACACCAAACCAATTATACTCTTTTCCTGTTAGACATTCAAACAGGTAAAGAGTATAATCTCTAAGCTGCATTTATATCTCTGATTGCAGCATTAGGTTTTTTCAATCTTAGCTAATAAGAATTCATTCTTAGTTAACAAAAGAAAATACCAAGAGCAAACACAATTCAAATGAAAATGGGTACAAAATTAAATAGAGTAGAAAGGAAGTTTTGAGGAAGTTTGATTTGTTAGTGTACTAATGATATATGTGTGCTTACATTTGAAAATGAATGCTGTTAGTAAGTAATCATTTGCTGATATATACCAAAGGTTTTAGCATTAATGTTAATATCTGGAGACGATTGTGGCCATTAAGTAATCAGTTACTGATATATACCAAAGGCTCAAACGTTGATTTCATCTATGATTGTAATGAAATTGTTGAAGTTGACATGCTTACACTCCTAGCTCAGACCTATTGTTCCTAATAACAAAATTTTTAGGATCATAATTGATGTAACAATCCTTATTGGCCCTCAATGATATTTCGAGGTATTACCAAATAATGTTCTAGGTATCTCTGATATATAGCATTAATATTTATTAAATCATGAATGTTTTAAAATTTTTATAATGAATTTTTTAAGGTTATATAGTGTAAGGATTAAGAATAAATTGTGTTCAAATTAACGTTATCAGATTAGTGAATTGTAAAACCTTTCATAATGTGTACAATAATAAGAATGGATATGACAAAATTGTTCAACTATTTGAGATTTAGATGGCCAAGTAAACGTTAGTGTACTAATGATATATGTGTGGTTACATTTGAAAATAAATGCTGTTATTAAGTAATCATTTGCTAATATATACCAAAGGTTTTAGCATGTTAATATTTGGAGAAAATTGATGTAACATACTCCCAAATAATTTTTGCACATATAAAAGGGTTGTTAAAAGTATTGATTGGCTTTTAAAATGGGTTAAACATTTGTATGATTGTGGCCAAATAAATGTTATAACAGACAATTAAATGGGCACTTTAATATGGATTTAGTGTGAAGCTACAGTGTGAACACCAAGAAAAGATTCCATACGTGTAATATATAGTTATATTTGATAGATAGATATATAGATTTAAAACCAAAATTAAAAATGGGTAATTAATTATAAGTCCCATGAAAAAAGAGACTAAATTATTTAAGGTTTGATTCCACAAAATGTCTAAATTAAATTAAAGTAGAGCCTTGAGGATTTGTGATTAAATATCTCTGGAAGTAAAATTTGTGCCTTCATTTGATAAAAAAAAGTTCATATATACCTCTCATTTCTTTTCCACCCTCCCATCTTCATGACACGGTGGTTCAAATGAATGATAAGATTGTTAGAAGCTAAGTGGGGTGGGGTTGTGGGGTGCAGATGTCAGGTGAAGAAGAAATTAGAGGCACAAATGGGTATGATAAAATGGTTTTTCTACTTTAATTTAAGAAATAAATAATGTCATGTCTATTGGAACTCTACTTTAATTACTTTAATTTGGACATTTTGTGAGATCTAACTTTAATTTAGTCTCTTTCATTAGACTTGTAATTAATTACACTATTACATTTCAAGTTTTTTCACTTCAAATGCATTATTATTTTTATTTAGCATTATCTTTTACATTTATAAACATATCTTTATTATTTAGGGAAAATTAATTTTGTAATCCCTCACAAGGGATTTAATAGTAGAAAAGTCACATAGACTCCACATATTAAAGTAGGGTCCCTATACTTCAAATACAAAAAGACCATATTGTCAATCACTATGATATGCTGTATTGATGATACAATCACTATGAATGTCAACTTATATTATACGAATATTTTAACTAGTTGGGTTAGTTAACTTATTCATATTTTTAATATTTTTTGAACTGAATATCAAATTTTCTATTCAATTCACTGTATACACAAATTGTCCACTAACAAACCTTTGAATGGGCTTACAAGATTGGGGACATAGTGAGAAATAAAAAGTTAAATACAAAAATTTGTGAAATTGCAATTGTGGAGAAGGAAATCGTTATCTAGCAAAGGGAGAAAAAAATTGCCTGAATAGTAACGACTAGTGGAGTGCAGAACTCGATTTTCCCGGGTTAAAATGAAGGGTTAAGGTGCATTTTTATTACTCTAGAATATAGCAAAGAGTATCCAACATAATATACAATATTGTGGTCCATTTGTGATAACCAATAATTATTTTCGTTGCTTATTTAGTAACGACGTTAAATAAGTCAAGTTTGACCGTTATGTGTCAAATTTTGACCGTTAAATTGTGGGGTAAAGGGGCATTTTTAGTACTCTAGCATGGAGCACCAAACATAATATACAATATTTTGGTTCATTTGTGGTAACCAAGAATTATTTTTATTGCTTATCTAGTAATCTGTTAGCTAAAACTAACTTTTGTAAGATA
Source organism: Mimosa pudica (assembly GCA_029929735.1). Lineage (NCBI taxonomy): Eukaryota > Viridiplantae > Streptophyta > Magnoliopsida > Fabales > Fabaceae > Mimosa > Mimosa pudica. Next base: position 4,653,556 of record JAKELP010000012.1, on the reverse strand, counting down.
AAATCCGATGTGACATAATGATGCATGTGACATAATGATGCATGTAACATATTATGTATGTTGAAATGACAATTTAAGGAACATTTATTTTAAGTTTATAACTATGTAATAAGATAGAAGTAACTCTTCTTCTATTACATCATACAGCCATTAATTCGGGTCGAGCCAGTATGACCAACCTATTTTAACTCAGCATGGCCAACCAGTTTAGTTTATGCTTACTTTTTTTATACATGTAAAATACAAATGATTTATGTGTTCATACATGCATGATACTAGGATAGTATATGGATCTTTATAAATTTGTAGAGTTTAATTATATGACACTTTGAATAATATTGCGATTTAGTTGTTTATGGTGTTTAAATATTGTATATTGTGTTTAAATATTGTATATTATGTTTGGTGCTCCTTACCATATTCTAGAGTACTAAAAATGCTCCTTTACAGTTTTACCCAACCATTTAATGGTCAAAATTTGACACCTAACAGTCAAACTTGAATTTTTTAACGTCATTACTAAATAAGCAACAAAAATAATTTTTTGTTATCACAAATGGACCACAATATTGTATATTATGTTGGTTGCACTTTGCTATATTCTATAGTACTAAAAATGCACCATAACCCTAAAATGAATCAATCATAGTAAATCTCTTTGCGTAAATTTTTCTTGGTTTCGATTAATCAAAGCCTTTGTACAAATTGAATCTCTCCTTCCATCGAATCTTCCTCTATAATCTATGTATGAATGTATCACTCAAGTAACGAATTTTCGGTGTTACTATGTGTTCCTCCACTTTTATTTCCTTCTCATTCACATTAGAGCATTCTGGACATTTTATCTTATTTTGAAATGCCCAATTGTGTCACATAACTAACTATTAATTAAAAGATTTATTAAGTTTATTAGTAACCCAAATTAGGATTCGAGTAATTCTATTGCTTTTTTAATAGAATTTTTACTAAAATATTTTTTCCACAATAACAATAGTACGTTAATAATGATATTATGATAACACGTCATGGGAATGGCATAGTAGGGGGTATTATATGTTTGGAAAAAACTTATATCAAGTTTCTTATATCAAGTTTGTCCAATTCACCTAAGATATTGCCACTTGTTCAGTTTTTCCACTTCAACAAGGAGGTGTTTGTTGTCTCACAAATCTCAAAACATAAAAAGATCCATAAAAAGGAAATAATCAAATAAGGTAAAAAAAAAAAAAAGGAAACAATGTTGTCTCACAAATCTCAAAACATAAAAGATCTAGAAAAAGGAAATAATCAAATAAGGTAAAAAAAGAAAAAAAAAGAAACGGTGATGTACTAATGGTGATTCTCTCTCCACCTTCATTGCTCCACCATCTCATTCACGGAGACAATGATGGGTGAGCGATGAATTTTGGGTTCGGTGCATGACGAAGAGAGAGGAGGAAGAAGAAGGTAGGAGGAAGTGATAATGGAAAGACGGAGAGGGTTTATGGTTGAGGAAACTATGAGGGGAGCGGTTGCGGAGGTTGAGAGGCGGCCATGGTGGAATGAGTGGTGGAGATTATGGAGTTTTAGTGAAGCTGAGAGAGAAGAGAAGAAGATGCCATATTTGGTTTTTGGAGAATGAAGAAGATAGGTGGGCTAATGTGGATGAAGGGCCAATTCCGATTCTGAGAAGCCGATGTCGATTCTTATTCTGTTATGAAAAAGTAGGTTTCACAATTTTTTCTTTATTATTTGGTTTTTGGATTGAGTATTTTGAGACAACAAACACCTCCTTGTTGACGTGGAAAAACTGAACAAGTGGCAATATCTTATAGGTGAATTGAACAAACTTGATATAAACAACTTGATATAAGTTTTTTCCTGTTTATTTACTTAATTTGATTAGATTAATGATATTAGTTAATGATAGTTTAAATTACATAATGTCATTACCAATGCAACCTAACCAACCGCATACACTTTTTTTGGATTTCTTTTTCAGTATTTTAAGCACATCAGCTTTTTTGCACACCAATGGTCTTAGACGACTAATTTGAACCGTTGATTGTGGACACCTGGATGGGTTGAACTGTTGGCCAGGAGTTTTAACGTAGTTCATGTCCAAGCGAGAATCATACCTTTGACAAGGTTAAGATTAGATGAGTTTATTATTGAGAAGTATTCATAGAGATAATTTGGAAAAAAGTAAAATTGAAAACGATTAAAAAGAAGTCTTATATATTTAGAATTGAATTCACCTCTCCGCATCAGCTTCATATTGTATATTTAGCATAGAGAGAGTATGAATTACTAAAGACAAGTATTCTATTCCTTATCGATATTATATTGTTCATCCATTTTAAAACTAGAAGAGAACCTGGCCATTGCCTTATAATACCCTCTATACTGCATATATTAGTCACCAATTGATCTAATTAGTGGGAGATATAGAAAACGGTGATAATTATGGTAAAACAAATAGAAAGCAGTGATAATTTAACCAAAATACACTATTGTTTAAGGATCAATTGATTATAGCATGATTCCATTTGGGACCAAAAATACACTATTCTTATTTTTCTTTCATTTTTGTCTCTTTTTTATTTAATGTCTTCGTTATTTGTTCTTTTATCATATTAAAATATTTTAGAATGGTGACTTGTGGAAATAAACCCTAAACCCACCACTCCATGTATAGGTATATAATATGTCATGGTAAATATTTCAGAAATTTGTTTTCCATTTTAAAATGGGGACTTTTGGAAATAAACCCCAAATACAAGACCTCATTTTAGAATGGGGACTTGTGGAAATAAACCCCAAATAAGAAAAAATCTCACTTTTATAATTTCACAAAATTTTTTCCATTTTTACCCTTTTGGTATTCAATTTCATTTCTTTATTGAAATTAATTTCCCCTTAATTACATACATACACAAGACCAGATTTCAAAAAGTGAAAAAGTAGAAACCCACCACTCCAAGCAAAAGCAACACGTCTATATCAAGATAGAAAAAAAAAATATTATCTGGCTAAATTTAAATTACTGCTTTATCGTTGCTTGAAGCCTCGAATCCATCAATCCATGGCTTTGCTTTCCTATTTAAATCTCAGTTGATAGTTTTGATCTACAACCATTTTCCCTCTCTTGAAGAGTTTTTTCCCTATTTCTTCGTACTTCCTACTTCCTAGTAAGTTTTAATTTTCATATATAGCTTCTCTTTATTTGGCCAAAAATTATATATATATATATATATATATATATATATATATATATATATATATAGTATCTCTGTTTCTACAATTTCCCCTATTTCTTCTTCCAATAATTATTATTCATCTTTTCATATTTTTTACATGGTGAATAATTTTCATAGATCATGTTGAATGGAGGAGTATTGGTTATTGATCCATATATACCAGCCTTTCTGTTCTATTCCGTTTATCTTTTCGTTAGGAATATATAATCCATCCATACGAAATTTGAGAATGGTCAAAAGCGGAATGGCCAGGACAAATGTATTGTGACACATTGAAATATTTATTTTTGATACAAAATATATTAAGAGTATTTTTTTTTTGATCAAATATATTAAGAGTATTTGAAAGTACTATTTTTTTTATTTCAATATACCCAATACTCTTTTAACACGTGGATATGTAATATTTTCTGTGTCATTGACTTTTTCTTTGTTGGTAAATTCTTGGCTTTTTTTTTTTACTGACTCCTCTTCTTCTTTTCTTCACGTTTAATCTGTCGCCATAGTTTATTTGTTTGCAATTTCTGTTTGATCTAATTTGATAATCTAATCCGATTCCCATAAAACTAGCTGTAACATAATTGTGTGTCATTTACGTCATTTACTTCAGTTCAATTTGAACACACACACACACACACACACACATCAGTTGAAAATATCTCAATAAACATTAAAACATGAGATCAGAGTATTCAATAGATTTAAAATAACTACACGATCCGTACACACACAGACACACACGCACACAATTGGGTCATCATGCATGGAAATTGATTAATCTCCATTGAACCAATTGTGTAGGATACATTATAAAAACTAAAGAGATGAGTTCAGAGAACACGATTGGAGACACAAAAATCTTATTTAGTTATGTCCTGTATAACAATTGGCAAGCAGTCCTTAAAATGTTTGAGGAAAAAAGAGAGCTTCGTACAGCAAAAATCACAGAGACAGGAGACACTGTGTTACACATAGCAGTGTATGAACAACAAGTTAATGTGGTCGAGAAAATGGTGGACATTGTTTGTGGAAATAAAATTAATGAGCACAATGATGTCAATGAAGATGGCGATGAGAGGAAGCTTGTGTTTGAGGCTCAAAATGAGAAAGGTAATACTCCTTTGCATGTAGCAGCTTCGTTAATGCTTACTACTGTAACACTTTCAGGTGAAAATCACAAGGCCAAGAGATTAGAAGCTTTAACGAAGAGAAGTCATGTAATGTGTGAGAAGATTGGTTGTGCATACCGTGGTGCAATTGCCATGCGCAACGAAGCCGGTGAGACGCCTCTCTTCCTATTGGCTCTCCATGGCAAGAGAAACACTTTTCTTCGGCTTCATGATCTTTATTATATGGATAGCCATGATGGAGTTTCTCTTTCTCCAACTGAATTTGCACATAATTGTATAAGGGACAACGATGATACCATTCTACATTGTGCAATTGCAGAAGGGCATATTGGTAAATCTAAATTAAACTCAATCATTATCTTAGCTTTCACATATTTATTCTTAAGGGTAAAGGTACAAAAATGAGTTTAAACTATTACGTCAGGAGCACATAGGGGTAACAAGTATTTCCTGGCTCAATTTTGGGACTGAAGAATAAATATTGGTGCAATATAGGAACGTCGTTTATGTTTACCGACGTTGACCGTCAAACGCTGATGTGCTGGGGGAATGAATTTTTTTGCTGACGTGGTGACGTTATGTGGCACTTTTTTGCTGACGTGGCACACTTATGTTGTGTGCCACGTCAGCAAAAAAATTATGTCTCCGCCACGTCAACTTTTAATGGTCAACGTCGGTTAAATTAAACGACGTTACCTATATTGCACTAATATTTATTCTTCAGTCACATAATTGGGCCCAGAAATACTTGTTTCCCCTACGTGCCCCTGGCGTAATAGTTTGAACCCATTTTTTCACCTTTACCCTTATTCTTAATGTCCTAAGTAATTATGATGAAGTACTACAACTAAGTGCAGATGTGGCATTTGAGATAGTTCGTCTTTATAAAGATTGTGTAAAATATATGATGAGACGGAACAAGGAAGGCTTGTCTCCACTTCATCTTCAAGCAGCACAACCTTCAACTTTCGCAAACACTTGGCTCCGTGAACAGCCTTATTACAAAAGGCTTTATTACATGCTCGTATTAAACGGTATGTTTTGTTGTATGTGAGGGGATATAATGCAATGTGTCTTGGGTGTGTCTAGCAATGGAGATTTCAAGCGACCTTGCAATAATAATTTATCCCATCTTTAGGTTATGAATGCAATGCAAGTTTCCCCTTATTTTAAAAAAGTTAGATGCATAGTTGTATAATTAATGCTAATTATATGGTTTACATTTCTTTTTTGTTATAATGAAGACCAAGTAAATTATATTTTTAGAAGGAATAAATAGCAATTTTACTTCGGAAGTATTAATTGATCCAATATAATGACAATTTCTCTACAATTTTTTTTCGATAACAATGCTGATATGCAAGTTCTAAAATTATAGCAATTTCACTCAGAGTTAACACCTAACCCATTATATGCTGAGGTGGCTTTGCCACCTCATTATTCTTACGCCATCCTTACCCATCTGTCCAATTTAGGTGTAGAGCCAATTGTCGTCTTCTTCCCCTTCTCCACTATTGGCATCTCCTTCTAGAACTTTGAATGTACGAATTGAACCTTCGAGATTTGAACTTAGATCTGGAGATGGAATGCAATGAGGACGGCATTGATAGTGTTGACAAGAAAAATATGACAACTTGAGGGTCAAATATGGTGAAGTATTGACCTAGGTGGCAATGAGGAAGGCCAAAGGTTCAAATGGGGAAAGTATTGACCTAGGTGGCAATGAGGTGCAAATAAAGCCACCTCAGCATAATGTGTGAGACATTAAATTTTGTGCGGAATTCTAATTTTAAGACTTCTAAAGTAGTATAATTGCTCCATAAAAAAATTTGGCGAAATTTTCTACTAGGTCAAATACTTCTAGGGAGAAATTGTTATTTATCCCATTTCTAGAATGCATCTTATAATAATGAGTGATGACGGACAGGTGAAGAGTACTCCCCCGTCTCAAATATAAGAGCCCAAAATTTAATTGGTTTTGATTTCTCATTTAATGTGTTTTTTCTTACTTTACCTCTAACTCTCTTTCACATTTATTAATGCTTATATATTTCTCCCTCTTAAGAGTATCATAATAAATAGGGGCAATATTGGAAAATAATCATTAACTCCAGACAGCCAACTAACATTCACATGTTTTCTCAAAAAACTTTTTTTTTGCAACTAGCTTTTATATTATGGACCGGATCGGAGAGAGTACTTTGTAACATACAAATTTATATATAATAAATAAAATGTGCGTTGTAGAATGGGAGGGAAAGTGTGTGTAACGGGTTTTCTTTTGTCACATGCTATTTGACTAAAGACGACAATTAATTAATGGTAGGTTTTACTCTAAATAAACTTAGGCTGCAGACAAAGAAATAATAGGAATAATGTGCTCAGCTAATAATGAACATGTGAGCGATCCACCTAAGTATATTTATCTTTCTCTCTTCACTTGTGCAGGCATGTCTGGATCAAGGTTGATCTAGATCTAGAAAAAATTGTTGTACGTTGGTCGATAAAAAAGGAATAAATTCTAAGATATTGAGCATATTTTTTTGTTATTATTGCTTTCCAATAACTTTTCATATTACTGTCTAGGGAGACTAGCACTGCCCGTTCAACCACAAATACGAGAGAAGCAAAAATGGTCACTACAAGTAATGAAAGAACTTCTTCTGCATGCTTCCGATGATGATATGTCACAAATAATATCGGAAACCGCTTCTGAGTACCTTTCAGTTTCCCCGCAAACAGAAAATAAGGATAGAGGTAAAATGATTCATGCATGAACAAGATGTTAGTTTAATTTAATTTATAATGCATTATTGTTATACCTACTTATGAAACTTGACACTATTTTAAGAATGATAGTTCATTATTCAATTGCAATGATTGTCACAAAAATTTTTTTACATCAACTTTATGATGCATTTATATATGATTTCTTATCACCATAAGATAATAAAAGACAACGACTTTATTTTGACATTCAAATAACCACTATCACAAGGCATCATAAACTAGCAACTGATACATACACTTTTATCTTGAAGTGATCAAAGTGGTTCCATTTTACCCTCTGTTGAATTTAATGTTGACTCGCGGAATGTAATATTGACATGTGTATGACACATGGCAATGTCAGCCTCTGCGTGGCAGTGCTGGCTAAGGTGAAGGGAGGGAGGTTGAAGAAGAGAATAATTTAATGAGGGACATAAGAGTTTTTTTATACCGCAAGTTGGTTCTATTTTTGCACCACATGAAACTTTTGTATTATAAACGCTTTTTTAGGTAAAATTTAGTATCATCTTTGCAATTTGGCATATAATATAATTACAAACATGTGAATTCATTGCCAATACATTTATAATTCCAATTATATGATATACTAATTTTTTTTTCTGGACTGTGAATGGCATTGGCAAAAAGAGTTCAAGTCATCAGGTGAAATAAAAATTGAGACGCCCCTAATGATTGCTACCAAAAATGGAGTGGTAGAAATGGTGGATGGAATTCTAAACTCATTTCCTTCGACGATCAAAAGTGTGAATACTGAAGGAAAAAACATTGTTCTACTAGCAATAGAATACCGGCAATGGGAGGTATACAGGTATTTATGCAGGAGGAAATGGCAAACTGGAAGTCTATTTGAGCAAGTTGATAAAGAGGGGAACAATGCATTGCACTTGGCAGCAATGGTTGAAAGCAACATGCTCAATCCTGAAGAAATCAACTGGTTTGAGGTACGTATCTATATATTTGATAATTCGTATATTTTCTTTAACTAATTATTTATGAGGCGAATACAACAATCAAAATCATCATAATGACTAAATTAAAGCGTATCACCATTTCAAATATTTGCTCTCGATATTAAAATATACAAGTGCTGTTGAGATATTTCCATATGATCTAATATAAGTTCTGGGGATTAACTGTTGAAGTATTATTAAATTGTTATATTTCAGTATAGGTTTAGACTGTTTTTTATCTTATGGTTTACTTATATAAAGCTAATTTGCACTCTTTCTCTCTGTCATTCAAATAACGTATTGATTGAGTACATTCACCTAGCTACCCTCTATTTACTCAAAATTACAGGGATTTTCTCTTTATTTTGAAACCCATGTGTCTCTATTGAAATTGAAATATATGTGGCATGCATAAACTCCCCTTTTAGTTTTGAAATTTGACTTCCATCCACTAACCGTCAATTAGTTGACCATTGAATAATAGTTGATTGGTTTTACTAAAATATGTCATTCATTAACATAAATGATATTTTATAATCATTTCAATACATATTAAAACAATGTTAACTAATTTTACAATTATGAAATTGATTTTCCAAAAATTTTATTTGTTTGATATTTAATTAATGATGTAATTTGTAATTTTTTAAATTCATAAAAACTGATGTTGATTAACATACAACATTAGATCAAATTGTTAATATTATTAAGTAAAATAAATAAGCGGAAATTAGTTTAAATTAAGTAAATGATATTAATTAGATTATTAGTAATAATAAAAAAATCATCGAAAAAATGAGAGATTCAATACTATAGTACTCCCGTCCCTTAAGTAAGTGGTTGGAGGTTTGATCCCTAACACTTGTGAATGGAACAAATTTACAGGTCAACTGTCTACTCCCTATGTGAGACTTCAGAACAGCGAGGGATTAGTCTCACTTGTCATGCGGGGGGATACCCTTGATAAACAAAAAAAAGAGATTCAATATTATAGTGGTGAATTAGTAAAGAAAACTTATTCTAATATAATTTTGAATTAAGAGAATATGTCTATAATTTTTTTGTAATACATTCAATCGTTTGTTATTATGTTACTGGGTTTGATTGTATGTTTTAAAAATGAATGGCAATGCAATGTCTATGCAAGGGGTCGAGAATATTATTACTGTTCTTAATATTATAATTCTCTCTAATATTGTCAAACTTGCAATTTTGCAATTTGACTATCAGATTTTACCGTTTTATGTTTTTATTACTTAATCAAAATGTGTTTTGAATCACTTGAATTTGTATTGAATTGCTTCTAAGCTGGTTAAAACTCAGGAATATACATGTAATGTACCATTTCAAATTTATACCTGACAGGATATTATGTTAAAGTTCTCTTACACTAATTTGAATTACTTTTATTTGACCACATTCAATGAAATTATAATAAATTTCATAGAAATTTCAGTTTTCATGTTGGTGAACTATTTATATTCAAATTATGTTGAAGTTAAATTATTTATATTTTTTGTATTTTAATTTAAATATACATTGGAAATACATATTTACTAATAAATTAGGTAAACTTTATTAGTGTTTATGATTCGAATTTACAATCCAACATTATATTCTTCTCATCGAGTTTGGTTGATATCATGACTTTGAAAACCTTGATTCTCTTATTTTGTTTCCGATCGAATGAATCAAGTGTGTGTGTATCTAATGTGATGCAGTGGGTGAAAAACTCAACACCGCGTGGTTTGCTGGGGAAATACAATATGAAAATGGAAACTCCGGAAGATATATTTGAAAAAAATTACATGGAGCTTATGAAAAATGATGCAAAGTGGGCAGTTAATGCTGCACAAGCATTTTCTGTGGTGTCAACCCTTGTTGCCACGGTGGCCTTTGCCACAAGAAGCACTGTGCCAGGTGGTTATGATAATATGGGCTATGCAATCCTTAGACACAAGTCGGCTCTCTTCAAAGTATTTTCATATTGTGAACTTTTGGCCCTAGCATTCTCCTTCATTTCCACCCTCTTATTCTTGTCTATAGCCACTTCATCTCCCCAATCTTTTCGCATGGAAAATGAAGCTCAAAGACTTGATGGTGGTATGACATACATGTTCATCTCCATTGCCCTTTTGTGGATATCTTTTTGTGCTGGTCATTACTTCACACTCGATCATAAACAACATGGAAAAATGGACTATGCTATTCTAGCTTATATTTTTCTCTCATTTTTTATCTTCATTTTTTTTCTCGATTTTCTCCCCAAATTCGTTGCTCCCGTGTTATCTAGATACAAACACAATCCTAAATCTAGATTCAAGGTCACTCCTCCCATTGAGTACCGAAGGACCAAGAACAAGGAATCTATAATGAAGATGAGCTTAGAGGAAGATTCCTCATCCTAAAAGGCTAGCCAGATGTGCGAGAAAACCCTTTCCACGACGTGGGACTCGTAATAGAAACTTATATTGCATGTCTTATATTCACGCTCAAACAAGACCCACCTTCTTCACTTTTATTTATATGCGACATTTCTTGTTTTATGTTTAATTTCTTTTCTTTTTACAATAATGTGTAAGCATATATACTCGTACTCCGTCATACTGTTGTTTGAGTTCCATGTTGTTTGAGTTCCATGCTGATTATTATTATATTATTCAGCCTCACTTGTAATTGGGCTTTGGCCCATCATATTTTTTATCAACAAACAATATCTTATTAAATAAATAGGAAAACCTCTTCCCGCCTATTCTCATTCATTTCACCCTCTCAGAAGCCGATTGAAGAGTGTCCGGCTCTTCACTCATTTCACTATTCATGAGCCGTTTTAATTTTTCACTGAGCCGTCAGATGAAAATTTGAATTTTCGGACCTTCAAAAAGTTTCCCTCCCAGGCGAGTTTGAAATTGAAATTTGAACTCAACAGGTGAGTCACACTTTAAGAGGGCCAAGCTCACATGCAAAAATGCCTTTCATTTTCCCCTCCACCCTTTACTTATTGCGTATTCTTCTCATCTGCCTTCTTTCATATGTGCGCTCTCCGTTGCCATAGCATCTAATTAGATTTGTTTTTGTTTCTTTAGGGTTGTTTTGATGGTTGTTTGCTATGCTGGTGATGGATTCTGTTTTGCTTTCTCGGATTTCTCCTCTTATGGATGATTTTAGTGCCGTTGTCAAGATAGACCGCTCCTTTTCGCGTGAGGTGGTTCATTATAGTCCCGATCGTTCTGTCATGGAGCATGCGTCCGTTGATTTTGTTGTGTATGATCAAATGGTAACCAATGTCCTGAGACATTTGTTGATTTGTTTGTCATATATGTTCTAACATCATTTGTTGATTTGTTTTAGGGGACACGCATGTTGGTCAAGTTGGTTTCTATGGGAAATAGATACAGATTCCTTCCCATGATCTCACCTGACTCTGTTTATGAACTTATTTATCCTGTTGTAGAAGATGGCGGTGAGGGAGTGCATGATGCGTACCACCTTATTCTGAATGATGGTTCTGAACTTAAGGAAGCCTTTGGTAGTTTTCCTCTGTTGCCTATGCGTTTGAAGACTGTTTCCGATGTCCCTCCCACTTTTCGTCCAAATTATGGATTCTTTGGTGTGTAGTTGTTGTGATGGTACCTCTTATTATTTCATAGTCTTAAGAGTTTATTCATGTTTGTGCTGATGCTTTGTTGTCATCCTAGATGTTGTTGGTTTTGTTAACTATTGTGGATTTGTACACTGGGTCTCCGCTGATGGGTACTTCGAAAAGGAATTCCAGTTGATCCTCCAGTCATCTCCTTCCGATGCACGCAGGTGATACCTCACTGTCATGATATATAAAGCGCTTATATCATTACGGTTTTATATTCCTTTGAACAAAATTCTTCTCCGCTGTTGTAGGCCAAAACACGAAGTCAGGTGTTGTTTGAGTGGAGCTTGGGTTGAGGCTGTCTTCAAGGAAATTCAAGAGGCAAAGAAAATCACTGATAGGCCATTTGTGTTGCTCCGATACTGTGTTTCTGCTATGCCAATACCTGACATGCACATATTCTAGGGTACAAAGGCTCCTAATTGGTCTATTATAGTTTTTTCATTTCATTGCTATTCTGATATGATGAAAGCCTACAACACCGTTTATTGATGAACAGGTCTGCCTTCACTTATGTCATATAGCAATGCCACAACACTTGATGTCGACCCTCCAATACCTAGAATCCAAAACCTCAAGGAGAAGATGTCTATAGAATGAAAGATCGTTAACTTAATAGTGTTGAAGGATGAGATTTCCATTCCTGCTTTCTTATGCTCATGTTGATGCTTTGATGGACTTTAGTTTGTAATGTTTAATTTGATTGTCGTAGACTGGGTTGTGTTGTTTTGGTTGTTTATTATATGTTTGGCATAATATAGGCCTATTATGGACCTGTTGGCTCAGCATGTATGTTTTTTTTATTATTGTGTTCTTTTTTACCTGAGTAATTTTTTGTTTAATATGGGCCTAATATGTTCTTTTCTTTCGAATATGGGCCTCAGAAAAAAACCCACATGGTTGGATGTTTGGTCTTGACTGTTGTGGAATGTAAATAATATCCTCCTTTTTTATGACATGACTATATTTCTTGATTTTCTTCTGTTTTGGATTTGAATCCTGTATCCTATGTCAGATGTAAATTGCTCCCCTCTCACCATGTCAAGTCGGAGCTCAAGTAAGGAAGACAATTTTTTTGACATGACTTTCAATATTTTATCAATTTTTTGTGAGGCTCAATGTGTACCACCTCTGATTGCACTCCTGCTACACGTCATGCTATTGGGTCATTGAATTTATATCTCACTTATACTCCCCATGGTGATTACAAAGTTCTCTTTCCATTGCTTAAGCTCTGTCTTCTCTC